>CM053274.1:94285798-94957814 GCA_028583415.1 Protea cynaroides
GAATGTTTTTCAAGGACGTAAAGGCCAACCTGCTCACACTGACCACAACCCTCTTCCCCGTTATCAGGTCTTGAAAGATATAATAAGATGGGAAAAAAAAAAAGAGACAGTTATGGTGTTTGGTAAACTAGCTGACAGACAATAAATTGGCAAGAAACAAAGGAACATGAATAACAAAGGAAACCAAGAGGATAAATGGTAAGTACCATTCCCATAAACCTGAGAGATGAACTCATCAGCAAGTTTAACCCCCTTAGAAATAGGAAATAATGAAGAAAATCCCTCACACTTATCTGTCATCTGATCAGTGGCTCCTGAGTCTATAACCCAAAAGCTAAAAGGAACAGATTGAGAATGATTAACTGATGCATGGGCTGTAATACCTGAGATGATGCTAGTAGTCAATTTCTTGAGAGAGGCTTTCAAAAAGGACAAATGATTAGATGACTCTTGGATAACATAATCCCTGGGATCAACAGAAGCGTCACCATAACTCGGAACAAGCTCCCTCTCAGTAGAAGACTAGAAGCTAGATTTGCATTTCTTTCCTAAAATTTGGCTGATTTCAGGTGTGGATAAAGAAATCAGCAATGGTTTTTAGTGTGCCTTCGTCTTTCATAGTGGCTACACTTCACGTGGTTCTTTTCATCCAAAATGAGGCGATGATTCTAATTTTGTACTAAGAAGTGCCTGATTTAATACCATTGAACATAGAGGCCCAAGAAGCCAGCTTTCTAATATGGTTATAAACACTCTCAAGGGTCGGAAGGTTGTCTTCACCAAGCAAGGAATTAAATCTCGGTTTCAAGGTAGGTTTTGCTCAGGCCCGAAGCCCAAACGTGTCAATCTCTTGTTGAGGTTTCAACACTGGGTTTGGGCTCCCTGGGTTTTTCCGCCAGACCCGTAACTGAGACAACTCAGAGATTTCAATCAGTTTCAATCAAAACCTAGAACCATGTTACCAAGAACTTAAACACGTTGCAACTCAAAGGTAGACAGAGGTCCAAAAAGAAAATTGAACAGACATTGCAGCTTCTTTCTATTTCTGAGTACCTCCGGATCAGCAGTTAGAGATTGGTGGTGATCCAACTCCTCCAACTTTTGTGTGAGACGGCTGAAATAGTCTTCAATATACAAACTCTCTGGATCCATAACCCCCTGGTTTCATTGAAGATGACAAATCTGAGAATTGTCATGCTTTGGGAATAAGTTTTCTGAACTGGCTCCTAAATGTCCTTGGCAGTCCTCATGAACAAAATATCGGCTAATGGAAGATTCCATGGAATGAACTAACCATCCCACTACTATGAGATTAAGACTCTCCCACTCATCATAGGAAGAATCCCTTTCTTTTTGGCTCCTTCCCATTTATATAGCTCATCAACCTTCTACTCTCGATAAACATCTTAGCAGACTGAGCCCACTCAAGATAATTTCTTCCATTGAGCTTCATTGTAATAATCCTCATCACAAGATTGTCATTGCAACCATGTCCAAAGACTCTGACTACCAGCCATTGTTGTATATTCAACTTGCATTCCTCAGCAACAAGTCTTGACCACCACCAGATCAGATCTTCAATCACAAAACATCACAGACCTGATCCAGATCTGGTAATAGTTTTCAGAACAAAAAATTGCAGGCATCAACAGGTGTTGCGACAAAGACCCAGGTCAAGCCTGCTCTTACACCATGTTAAAAGAGCAAGACTCTCAATCCTGAAAGTGAAAGATGAACAAGAACGAGAGAAGAGAGAGAAAGGGAGGTTCCCTGATTAGGTCAATTAGACCCATACTATCTCGGCGAAATCTCGAAAATCTCGACCTTCTCGAGATCTCAAAATCTCAGAATTATCGGAAATCTCGACCTTTATATATTCAAGAAATGCGGTGTCTCAATGAGATTTTCGATCTCAAAAATTTCGGAAATCTCGAACCTCACCGAGATGGGGTTGACATCAAAGATTTAGAACCTTGATTAGACCACCATGCCTGCTATTTATTGAACATAAGGCATTACAAAATAGACAAAACTGCCCCTAGTATAACAAAAAATTTGGCACCGCCGCCGTTGGGGAAGATTGAACGGTACTTCTCCTACTAATAAGTAATAACACCAATAAAGGAATTAATGATCTTATGTCTTTTTGCCCATTTGTGCCTCTTGGAATGATAGGTAAGTTTAAGTGGCAATTTGTATCCGTAGGAGGCAGATGACTACTCAGGAGGGAAGGAATAACAAAATGCTCAAAAGTTGGGTGCAACCTTTCTGGAGGTGATTTAGTTCATGAGTTGGAACAGAAGGATGGATACAGTTTTTCTAGTATCAATGCCCAGGACCACTGAATAAGATAGAATCGAAAAATCCTATTCACAATCTAAGACTCAAAGTCAAAAGGTCAAACTCTATTATGGATTTCTGACTACATTCTCCATAAGGCCCTCTCATCTCTTTGTTCTCTAAGCTCGGGACCACCTGTCTCCATGTTCCCAAAGGCACCCTCTTTTTCAAGATCCTTCGCGGCATATCAAGCCCTGGTAAATTAAGATCAAAGCTGCTAGACGGGCCACTACTTTAGAGGTATTTCAGGCTATATCTATTGAGTATCTTGTGAGACATTGGCCTTTGGTGGAGTTCTTCAGTTCTTCGTGTCCAGATTATGTACCAATGGTCCATCTCTCCTAACTACCATAAGTAAAAATTTGATGGTAATTCCTAGGGGACCCTAGTCCATAGGTAACTGGGTATAGGATGGATTTTTAGGGACAAGGACAGTCAAATTCTTCGAATTTTGTCTGACCATCAATACTACTGATTCCCTTGCTGCAGAGATTAAGGAGGCTATCCAAGCTGGGAGATATCTCTCTCTAGAGGTATTATCCACGCTTCTTTGGGGTTTCAGTGTCGAAACCTGGTTGAAACCCTGGGTTCGTTTCTGCCAAGCCCGAAACTGAGGCAACTCGAAGATTTCAGTCAGTTTCAATCAAAACCCTAGAACCATGGGAAAAAGAAAGGAAGAAGGTCACCTGAAATGGAGAGAAGAAAAAGAAAAGCCACGGCTCTCACGCAGGTAGTAGGCCACTCAGGCACAGAACCAAATCTATTTCATTCCATTGAAAAACTGAATAATCCATCAATTACAGTGATATATAAAGAATTAAAAATAAAATCCAATAGACGCTTATGATCTACATTACATGGTCGAAGCACTTTCGGACATCAGCATGTACTAATCGCTCCACCACACTCCACCCCCACCCCTAGCCATAAAAGCTTTGAGGGAAAGACCTTTTTTTCCGTAAGCTACTTGACTCCACTGAAGAGTAAAGTGCAAACAAGAAGTGTTGTAGCAGCTATAAGAAAATAATACTCCTAAAATCTAACTACACTCAACTAAAGATAAACCCAAATTAAATCCTAATCTAAAACAGAAGTTAAAAGCAGTTTAAATTCAAACTTAGGAAAAGTGGACTCTTGAGCTTAACTCCTAATTTCGTATCTAAATAACACCCCTTAAATATGGACTGGTAAGTGAGAGACATTACATCAATAACCTAAAGAATAAAAGGCCCAAGGCCTATAGAACCCAACCACAAGGCCAAGTTACGTTGTACCCAGCTGGCCTGATTGAGAGCCGATAGCATCACATTACATGTGATGCCAGATAATCTTTAAAATGTGGCAGGTGATATATTCGAAATTTGAACAGTTCAAAAGTAATATACTCAAAAATCTAGAAGTATAACTGGATCCAGAAAATAAGAGACTTCTGTTAATATATTTTCTTTCATTTTGCAGCTGCCCAGCACAAGTGCACAAAAGAACATCTGCCCATCCTCTCACAGACATTTTCTATGGGTTTTCATGTGTGAAACCAATAATCAAATTTAAGGATCCTCCAGATATTATTTTTTAACAGATGCACTTATATTGGGTAAAAGAGGGAAAAGGATCTTATGCATTAATTTCAAGCGAACAAAGAATGAAAACAAATACATAAATTTCTTCTCTTTATGAGGTTACACAATCTTCAGATTGAATGTAAAAAATGATGAACCATGGTCCCCTCCCTGACAGTAAGTAATTCACAACCAGGACTGTGTAGAAGTTTAACCAACTTTTTTTATGCTTCTCACCAAATATGACAGCTATTGGTGCTACGAAGCAGAAAATTAGTTAGTTGAATCAATCAAATGAGGCTTATGCCAACCATAATCAGAAGACACTTAAAAATGGCAACAGCAAAGGCAAAAACATCATCCAGGCCAAGCACAGGTTGTCATACACATGAAAATTGAAATAAATCAATTTTTCATTTCAAAAATTTCCATATCCAATTGAAAACATCCACCAACATGGTTATGGAACTTGCAAAAACTCATAAAATTTCAAACTACTGATTAATAGAAAACAAAAGGTTCTATAATACAGGAACAGTTTGTTCTACAAATGGAAATTGAGAGAAAATTGAATAATGAAAAATTACCACAACAAGAAGACACCCATAAAGCAAGAATATCATACTTCAAAAACTTACAGGATTTTTAGCAATAAATTAATACCAAAAACATGCTAAAGGGTTTCGGACCGAAATAACTATGCAGTTACTCTCTCCTCACAATCTACTTCCTATTCATGGGAAAGACTTTAGAATGGCAATTGCAAACCTCCAAATATCCAAAGTAACTAAAGGAAAATGGTTATTTGCTTACCCATCCGCACAACTAGAACAGATAGGACAAGGCAATGGCCAAGGATGAGCCTTTCCCGGCAAACTACAGCTTGCCGTTCTACAAGAGCACCTCTAGAATCCAGAACATAGCGCTCCACATGAGGCCCACCCAAACCAGCTGGTTCTTCCCGATTGAGCTCCTAAAACACAGATACTATAAATAATTAAAAACCATAACCAATTACAGAACAAATACTGATTAGAGGAAGAATTAAGCAGTAGAGAAGAACTTTTTAGAAAGCAAGGTGACCCATGAGAAAGGCCAATAAAACTAATGATCCATTTGAAGATGAAAAATCCAAAACTTTTGGTTCTGAACCTACGAGATTGAATGATGCGGAAACTTGTTCCCATTGTAAAGATTTGATAATATATTTTTTGATACAATTAATTATTAAAGAAGAATTGCAATGCTAACAAATAGGAAGAATCCTTTTTTACCTCCTACCATGGAATGAAATGGACCACCAATGAGAGTATGTTGCACATGTAATTACAACATGTTAAATGCAGTGGAGAAACTGGAGAAGTGCTTCTAGAGTGTTGTGCATCAATGTGTACAAGCCAAACTGAAGATAAATTTTCATATAAAGGCTATAAGGTCAATCATGCATTATGGAAGACAATGTTGCGAAATGAAGAGAGAAATTCAAAGAATGACAGTTTCCAGGATAAGTATGTCAATATGGATGAGTGATACCGGATACGTTTAGAAAACAGAAAATGAGAAGTAAATCTATCAATGTTTACTACATCCAAAATAGGTAAGAGGAGGAAAAGTTGATGAATATGGTTCATTCACATTGAAAAAATATTAATGGCTGCACTACTGCAAAGGAGCAATTTGTCGTTGAATGCTTTAAAACGTAAAGGGAAAACCATAAAAGACATGGATCGAAAGAGTGAGAGAAGATTTTTATAACAGAAAACTATCCTAGACATTGTTGTCAAGGCCTAGGAGTTAAAGTCACCTTGGGCCCCTAGGTGGGCACCTTAGGCATACAGCAACCCTCCAACGCTTTTGTCGTCTTGTCAGTTGTCACCATAACAACCTTGATCCTAGATAAAGCAGTGGAAAAAAAAAAAAAGCAGGCCTCCCTAGGAAATGCAAACAGCATGGATAAATGCATAGTTAACTTGAACATGGAAATGAAGTGGTATACATGAAAAGAGAAAGCAGATAGTCAAGGCCACAAACAATGATTTGGAAAGCCACCATTCAAAAGCCTTCTAATAGTTAAAGGAACATCGTATTTAATATCAGAACATAAAAACACCATGACAGCTGTGCTATTTTCCTTTTTCAAACAACTAGCACTTTGTAAAAGAAAAAATAAAAAAACAAGTAAAACAGGGGAAAATACCCATAAAGCACATCAATAAAAAATATAAAAAAATAAACAATCTGAATATCATGAAAAAGCAATCATGGCACAGTATTTTCTTCAACATCCATGGTAATCCTCGCATCTCAGTAAAAACCCAACAGAAAAATGTTTATTACATACAGCAGCATGTGCCTCTTATTATAATTTCACTAATCTCCATGGAATCCTTGAGGCCATCCATCCAACCCATCAGAAGAGGACTCACCTTTGACCCAAAGAAGGCCTCAATCTAAGATCAAAGTTGATCCAATCACAGCTAATGAAGAATATCCTGTTGAGAGCACCTGGATCACTCACCCTGAAGAGTATCCAATTGCTCCCATAATGGCTAATACAGAAGGAGTTTAAGTTTCCAAAGGAACATCCGTCAAAATCGAGTTTGATGATTTCTTGGGAGGAAGGGCCCACATCCTGATGATTGACATTTATGGAGGACAGAAAATTATTCTATCTTCATTATAACTGTCTAGTTTTGGACCCTTTGAGTCCATAAGTGTTGCCCTTTTCTTATTAATATATGGTAAAAATGTGAGATAGATTACACATTCAATTAGTAGAGCTTCCAAGAAGAACCAAGTATTCCAACTAAAGACAGTATATCAAAAGGTCAGACCTTTATAAGAGAAACTAAACGCTGTCTGAGCCCAGCATTTATAAGATCTTCCAGATATTTCTGAATGTCAGCCACAAGATCAGCTTCAAGTCCCTGATCAAGGACAATAGCCTGCAAATGACCACAAGAAAGATAAGCATTTATTCCAAATTAGAAGGAAAGGAGAGAGCTTAAGGATAAAAAATTACCCGTAAAAGAGTGTACAGTGCTGTTATCAAATCTCTTCTCTCTGTGTACCAAAGCCCTGCTGCAAGTCGTAAAATTTCCAATGGCTCTCGTCCTAATAGACCCCACTGTTGGGGAAAATATAAATCACTATTTAAAAAACCAAACAGAGGTAAGATAGTGATGAATTAAAAATATATATATATATATATATAAATAAATTACCTCTTGGTTGGCAGATATAAGCAAACGAACACAATAAATTTCATTTAGATGTAGATCATCACTCAACTTCAGAGCCTAATCACAAGTGTCAAAAAAGAACTTAAAAAACAAGAAAAGACAAGTAGAAACAACTAAAAAAAATTATTGATACTCAAAGAAGCATAAGAGATGAAACCCAACAGGCCCCATAATTTAAAAAAGATTAAGAGTAAAGAATATCAATAAGAAAAATAAATGGGAAAACGGGAAGTGGAGGCATGGATGACCATTACATTCCCAAAAAGACAAGCAATACCATGTCTTTGGACTACTGGATATTGAAAACGGTCCGATGCAACAAAGAAACCTCTAACCTCTAACTCCCAACATAAAACAAGCCCATAACAACAATCCCAAGGCCCAGGTCCATCACCCCATCCTTCCTTCTCATTCCTATAGCTAGTATTAGTCAACCTTCCCTATCCTACCCTCTAGCTTTTCCTCTCAACGCATAGCTCCCCCAACTGGACCAAATCCACCTGCACAGGCATTGCAGAACTGGCTTAACAAAGGAAGCAGTTTGTTTACAGATAATCAGATAACTAGCTTCCCATACAGACCTGCCAAAAAAGAAAGTTCATCTCAATGCTAAAATTGTAAAATTTACAGGTAACAGAAAACCTACCTACACTATTTGTGATTAAGATCATGCATTCATGCCTCCATTGGAGAATAAAAACCTATCACTGGACCAAGCATCAAATAAACCCAAAGTTAAAACATCAAAGTCAACTTTTCAGAGACTGGGATCATCCATCAGTTTCATAGCTTAAAGTTTTAAACAATGTCATCAAACAAAAGATTGCAATTATTCATTGGAATTCCAGAGCAGAAAACTCCAAGAATAGCAAGCGTCTTGAATCAAATATAAGAAGGCTCCAAAAATATCAGAAGACAAAGGCCTCTCTCTTTTTCAATAAAGAAGAAGAATCAGCCAATAGAAAGGGGCCATGTAGCACAAGAACAAAGGAACCCATCCCCAGGGAGTTAACAAGACCAACCCCTCCACAAAGAACCCAGATCCCATGGGGGGAAATCCAACAGCAATAGCCAAGATAACAAATGAAAAGTCCACAACCCACCCTTAAACCTTTACGCCTTAGAAGACAGCAAGAAGAAAAAACAGAAAGAGAATGGGAAAGCTCAAACGGGCTTGTTACACCTCCCCTCAACAAATAAGAACTTCCTCACTTCCCCACATCATCTTTTTGAGTTTAAGGTCCGGATTCCCCCAATCTACCGAATCTACCTTTTCCTTCAATCAGTCACAAGTTTCAAAAGCCAAGATTCTTAACCATCTCGATAGCACCTGATGTAATCTTGGTGCAACGAAATCTGTTCATGGTGTTATGAACCTATTAGAGAAGGCTGTTTCAGCACACACAAACTTGGACAGTCCTCCATCTCCTCCAGAGTGTGGTTGAAGAGAGCACAAATTGCCATATGTTGAAGCCTTCGAAAAAGAAAGGAATCTATAAATAGTGTAATACAATGTTGGCTCTGAGGTGCAGTTTAGAAAAGTATTATTAATCATTCTTTGTATGTCTATTCTCAAAAGAACCAGAGGTCTTCTCTTTTTTACATCAATAAAGTCCTCATTTATCCCCACTCCACCCACAGGAAAGAAAAAGTACAAAGGTCTTAACATTGGAAAACTCTTAACTAGTTTATCGAGAAGGAAGGGGGGTAAATGTCACAAAAGTTGGCTCATCACTAAATCACACTCCCTTGCCACATGACAGACGTGGACATACAAAAGGGTGGTTCCATGCAATAAAGGACCCCACATACATCTCAAAAGTGAAATTTTAGCTCGAAGCAAGCACTAGAAGCAGTTATAAGTGAGTTCAAAGATTCATACATTAAAAGAACCTCTTTAAAGTTAAGGAAATCTAAGCATAATTAGTGGCAACCCACAAAATCTAACCTATAGAATTAGGGATAATTTAATGGTAATCAGTTAGCAGAGAATACGCCCGATGGGGGATATTTTGAATTATTCACCAACCAGATATTTCTAGGGCTGAAAAGCTAAATGAACAACCTTTAGGAACAGACTTACCCAAAAAAAAACCTTTAGGAATGATCTAACCATAGTGTCTAACATGGTTGGGGTTCAGAAAATGGACTTAAACCGGAATTAAAAAAGTTATGAATGAAACTTGTAAATGCTGATAACTATGTTCAAAACAGAGCATGGCAGGAACAAGATACAGGGTAGGGGATGGGTTTCGATCTGACCTGTTGGTGGCTGAAATTAACAATGGAACAGAAGAATAACTAGGAAAGTAACAAACAGCAGTTGTGAGAATACAACCCTTCCAGGCCTTGACCCTGGGATTTCCACAAACAGGTCAATTCAAATCAAACACCATTGCAAAGCATATCAGATCACTAATTTATCGACTAACTAACTTTTTACCTTCTACTTTAGTTCAACTCATAAATTAGAGACATCTCTAAATTTCTAGACTTTAGAACCAAGGAATTTGAAAATATAAATACAGATGCATTGATAAATAAGCAAGGGCTGCCGCATCGATGCCCAGATGCAGAGATTAATAGGCAAGGGTTCTCGCACCGTGGACGAGTGCGGGTAAAGAAGCTAAGTCCATAAACGTAGACATAAATTAGCATCTTGGAACATAGGATCTTTAACGGGTAAGAGTCAAGAACTGATAGATGTTATGAGAAGAAAAAGGATTTACATAGCTTGCATTCAAGAGACTAGATAGAATGGCAAAAAAGCTAACAAGTTGGATGACTTTAAAATTTGGTATACAAAGGATAAAAATAATAACCACCGGAGTGGGTATAATTGGTGGATAGAGATTTAAAGAATGATGTGGTGGACGTTAAAAGAAACGGTGATAGAATTATAGCCATCAAGTTGGTGATGGAGAAAGAGATTGTCAATATAATTAATGCTAACACACCTCAAATAGAATTTGATGTAAGTAGTAAGCTACAATTTTTGGAACACATAGATGGATTAGTACAAAGTTTTAGACAAGAAGAAAAGATTATAATAGGTGGTGATTTAAATGGACATGTAGGGGAGATCGTAAAGGTTCTGAGATGTACATGGAGGATATGGTTTTGGAGTGGAGATGAAAAGGGGACTTCAATTTTAGATTTTGCCACGGCTTATGACTTATCCATTGTAAACACATACTTTGAAAGAGAGAGCATCTAGTCATCTTCAAAAGTAGGCATCATAGTAGCCAAATAGATTTTTTTTTAACTATAAGATCCGATAGGTTGTTATGTAAGGATTGTAAAGTTATACCAAGAGAGAGCCTAACCACTCAGCATAGACTAATCAAGGATATGTGTTTCATTACGTCGAATCGTACAAAAGGTCAGGTTTTTTGCCCTAAGATAAGGTGGTGAAGCTTAAAAAGAAATACCTTGAAAGCTTTTACTGATAACATGGTCAACCAAGGAAAATGAGACTTTGAGAGAGACAGTAGTATAATATAGAACATGTCATTCCCCTAGAGAGTCTTGGTGGTGGGATTACGAGGTTCAGGCAGTCATTAAAGCTAAGAAATATAGCTTTAAGACATGGCAAAAGAGTAAGGATATAGAGGATCTAAAAAGGTATAGACTTGCCAGAAATGAGGCCAAAAGATTGTGGGAAAAGTAAAGGCGAAGAAATATGAAGATCTTTATAACAATGAGCACAAAGAAAGGAGAAAAAGTTATCTATAAGATAGCTAAGATGAGGGAAAGGAAAAGTAGAAATTTAAACTAGGTTAGATGTATTAAAAGTGCAGATGATAGAGTTCTAGTAAGGGATGAAGACATTGAAGAGAGATGGAACAATTATTTCTACAACCTACTAAATGAAAACACTTCGAGTAATAGTGTCGAGAAAACTATATTACCCACCATGACACCAGAGATTTAGATATATACGCAAAATTAGGGTGACATAAGTAAAAGAAGCTTTAAGGAGGATGAAAGTAGGCAAAGCACTAAGCCCAGATGAGGTCCCAATAGAATTTTAGGAGAGCCTATGGAGTATCTTGACTAACTAAGTTGTTCAATAAAATTATGAATACAAAAAAAAAAATGTCAATTGAAGGAGCATTGTGGTCCTAATTTATAAAAACAAAGGTGATATTCAAAGCTGCAATAACTATAGAAGCATAAAACTAATGAGTCATACTATGAAACTTTCGAGAGAGTTATTGAAATTCGCATGAGACAAGAAACTACTATTACAGAGAATCAATTTGGTCTTATGCTGGGTAGATCCACGACAAAAATTATTTACTTGCTTAGGAGACTCATGGAAAGATGTAGAGAAGGCAAGAAGGACCTCCATATAATCTTATTGACCTAAAAAAAGCTTATGACAAAGTCCCTAAAGTGTTAATCTGGCAAGTACTAGAGAAAAGAAGTGTTTCAAACAAATATGTGGACATAATCAACGATATGTATTATAATGTAGTGACTAGTGTGAACTGTGGGGCGTCAGATAGTGAATTCCCAATTACAATTGGATCACATCAAGGATCAGCTTTAAGCCCTTATCTGTTTGTCCTTATTATGGATGATTTAACCAGAGACATTCAAGATGAAGTTCCTTGGTAGATTTTTTTGCTAATGATATTATTTTGGTAGATGAGACAAAAGCAAGGATTAACACCAAGTTTGAGCCATGGAGATCAAAATTAGAATCAACGGGTTTTAAGATAAATAGAACAAAAATGGAGTATATGGTGTAACTTTAGTCACACAATGATGGATAATGAGGTGGTGAAAATTGATGAAAGGGAGATGCAACAAAGGGATTACTTTAGGTATTTAGATTCAATCATAAATAAAGAAGGTGATATAGAGAATGACGTTTCACATAGGATTAAAATAAGATGAATGAAGTGGAGAAATACGTCTAAAGTGTTGTTTAATTGACGTATTCCTTTAAAACTTAAAGGAAAAGTTTATAGAATAGTCACTTGACCAGATACGATGTATGGTGCGGAATATTGGGCAATTAAGAAGCATCACATAAATAAATTTAGTATAGCTAAGATGAGGATGTTGAGATAGATGTGTGGCAAAACTAGGAAGGATAAGATAAGGAATGATTGTATTAGAGATGATTTGGGAGTAGTGCTGATATATGATAAACTACGAGAAATTTGTTTAAGATGGTACGTAAGGGTGTTAAACGGTTCGGTTTCGGATTCACGGTTCGGTTTCGAGTTGGTTCGGTGCGCAACGGGTAATACCCAAATCGAACCGTTTAATAAACAATTTGAAAATCCTTACCAAAACAGTTTATTAATCGATTTCGGTTTACCGGTTTTTAAATGGCTTTCGGTTTAACGGGTTAAACGGTTTTAATTAACGGTTTTTAAACGGATTCTAGGTTAAACGGTTTAAACAGTTTTGTAAGAGAGAGAGAGGATGTAAGGGTTTGATTTAATATATTTAAGTTTTAACTACACCATTAGTTGTTTTTTACTATCTTTGGATTTTATATTTATCTTTTCGTCTAGGGAAATGATAACTTTTTAAATTCAAAAATGATAAATTAATTCAAAACTTCCAAAGAAGGGTTGTGGTACTGTGTGTAACTTTATTCCAATCTTGGAAAATGGAACAGTCAAATGTCAATGTGTTACACGGTTCTAAATGTATACCAAATTATGAAAAATAAACTTGGCCTTTTTCAAATAATGAGAGCTTTAAAAAGAGAATTGTGTAAATTAAGGGAAGGCTAATTGGTTTTAATAAGGATAATTGGTTTGTAAACGGTTTGATTAAACGGTTTTACAAATGGTTTGGTTACACGGTTTTAATCGGGTTCACACAGTCGGTTTAATCGGTTTAACCAGTTCGGTTCGGTATCGGTATACAGTGTCAATTTGAAAACCAGAACCGAACCGTTTAATAAACGGTTTATTGATTACGGTTTAAACGGTTCGGTTCTGTTTCAGTATACGGTTCGGTTTCACTTTTGACACCCTTAATGGTACGGCCATATTAACGGAGCCCGTTAAATGCTCCAGTACATGATTTGATTCAGATTGAATGATCTAAAAGAGCTAGGGGCAGGCCTAAGATGACTCTAAGGTGGTGAGGAAACACATGCGTAGCTTAGACCTTGTTTCAAGTATGACATCGAAAAGAGTTAATTAGAAAACAAGAATCCATACATCCGACCCTATTTAGTTGGGATAAGGTTTTGTTGTTGTTGTTGTTGTTGTTTTTAGAACCAGATTCTATAGTTGCTTAACAACATAGATATAACCCAAAAAAGTTACTCAATATGGACTTAATTTAGCCTAAGCATTCTAGAAAACAGAAACTAGAAACTAACACCTAATCTCGTACAAGATTTAACCCATACTTGGGCTTATAGTATATACCCATTACAATATAAAACCCAAGAACGATTAATGTTGAGATAACAGGATCAATGGAAGAAAGAGAGAGAGAGAGAGATGGAAGAATAGGAGAGGGAAAGAGTGAAATCGATTATGGTCAGAGTGGACAGAATTGAT
Organism: Protea cynaroides; assembly: GCA_028583415.1. Taxonomy (NCBI): domain Eukaryota; kingdom Viridiplantae; phylum Streptophyta; class Magnoliopsida; order Proteales; family Proteaceae; genus Protea; species Protea cynaroides. The sequence continues at coordinate 94,299,482 of CM053274.1, forward strand.
TGGAATGGTTCACTCCTATCAGCCTAATATTTATAGATAAATAAAATAGAGAAGAGGGATAGGTCTAAGAATCCACAAAATAAGGAGTCCTAGTTACAAAAGCATATAGGAATCCTACATGTCAACATGACAAAGAATCCCATAACTAAAGAGATATAAAAAGAAGCAGTCCTATTCTAATAACGAGAAGGGAACTCTACAATTCAGTTATTTTACACCTGTTACATGGTATCAGAGCAGTAGCAGATCAATTATTGTGATCTCCTTTCTGCTGGTTTGATAGCCCTCTACGCCATCCTCTAAGTTACTGATTGCAGCAACCTTATACTGCCTATCTTCTATGGTTAGCCCAGCTGATGCGGGATCCTAGGTTGAAAACCCTAATTAGATCCGCTAGAAGGCCCACCCAAATAATAAGAAGCTTGATTCAGATAACAGTGGCAGAATCATAAATAAATCCAAAACTCAGCCAGTAATGGCAGTTTGGTAATTAATCAGAACTATTTAATAGCTTTATAAACCAAACAAGACCTTAGGACCAAATTAAAAACAATCCTTAGACCAATGGATAAATCTGGAAATAAGATTATGAAGAAGGGTTAAATAAATGAAGTAATAAAGATCAAGGGAGCTTTCTGGAATTTCTGGAAAGTTGTTTCTTCTTCAAACTCACGATAGGCACAGGAGGCGGAAACCAGATTTAGGTTGAAGAGGAAGAACTTCTTCGATGCAGCTCCAATGGATTTGAAATTTCAAGAGTAGATTCCTAAACCACTGGCCTATCGAATCCACACAACATTACCAAGAACCAGCAAGAAGAACTGATGAACAAAGCATCTGAAACAGACCCTGGCGGTAAAGGGAGTTGCAGGTTTGGGTTTAGAGCTGCAGTGCCCAGCAAAGGTATGATTTGGGGCTAAGGGCTTAAGGTTTGGGTCGCCTTTAGGGGTTGAGGGATTTCCAAAGATTTTAGAGAAAGAGGAGGCGGAATGAGTGAGATCGAAGGGATTATGTGGACTGGGTTTACCGCCAGAACAGGGAAATAAATGAAAGGAAGAAGAAGAGGGAAAGAGGAAGAAAGAGGAATAAGAAGGAAAGGGAAGACAGATGGGGTTGATTCTGGTTCATAGGGATGAACAAGAGAGACACAAAGGGAGAGAGGAAGAGAGAGAAAGCTTCAAAATCTCTGCCGTAAGCACCAATTCAATAACAAACATTCATTCTAATTAATTCTTCAAATCTTCACTACTCTTTACTCTATTACATGTCTCTTTATAAAAGAAATAACATTCCTAAACTAATGTGAAATAAACTTAGAAAGTAAATAACATCTTTATGAAATCAAATCTAATCTCTATGGCATAAAATAGAAATAATAAATAAGGAAAACCCTAATACTGAAACTTCCTATTCTAATTAATCATCTACTAACCATTTCCAGACCAAAAGGTTGGTTTGGGTTTGAGCCGGTTCAGATTTGGCTTGGGTAGCCAAATTGGCTCGTGTCAATCCATCCATGACACTGCTACTGCATCACCAGCCCCCTACTCCTATATACTGGGCTTCCCCTTATGTTGTTGCTGATATGATTTAAGTGCTGCTACTGCTCCTATTATCGAAATGGGCAGACCCAAAAAGATATCTAAGAAGTTGCTGGCCTACTGATTTTGATCTTTCTACTGCAATATTGCTACTGCCCTACTCATTGTGATCTACTACTGCTGCTCAGATCTGAGATCTGCTATTGACCTGCCATTGATACGGCACAGACAAGATCTGTTCTGATCTGATTGTCGTAACTCTACTATTGCTACTGTTGTTGTCCCTGCCGTAAGAACCTGTTGTTGTTGCTGCTGCTGTTATTACTCAATCCGAGATGATGGAGCCTATGTGCTCGGGATTATAATTATTTGCTTGATTTCGAGCCTACTACCTTTTGCTCATGTTGAAGCTTGTTACCTTTTGCTCGTGTTGATACTACCTCTTTGCTCATATTGTGGAGAGTGCAGACGACAACTTTTTCGCTCATGGAAGAGCCTACTACTACTACTTGGTTCGCAGAGATATATTACGCCATTATCTACTACTACTATTTGGTTCGCAATGACCTATATATTGCGCTACTATCTACTACTACTACTGTTGGTGCTACCACTGCTACTGCTACTACTGTTGCTACATTTGTTGCTGCTACTACTGTGGGAAATGGGAATAACCTATGTTGCTTGGTGTTCGTGAGTTGGCTACCTAAAGACCGTGTTGCAAATCATTTTTGTTCTTGTTATTTCAAGCTAGAGCATGTACCAGCTTAAGGGGGAGTATTGAGATGATAGGGTCGATAGGGGTTTCCTACTATGTTTAGACTTATCATGAGGTGTCCTATTGTCATTAGTTTTCCTTTATGCTTTAGAGTTACTTTGATTAGAGTAATTAGAGTTCCATTGTAATTGCTTTCTAGAGTTCCATTGTAATTGCTTTCTAGAGTTCTAAGTTGTAATTACTTGCTTTCATTATTAAAAAATAGATGGCAGTGGGGAGAGAAGACAACACATTGACTCTCTCTCCCGTGTAATAAAATCTTGCAGAGATCTCGGCATTTTCGCTGATCTCGCTAGCAAGCGAGACGAAATCTTGGTTGATAACCAATTTCGTTCTCGACCTGCATTGTTTCAACGCGAGATCTCGGTGGTTTCGATCTGTTTCGCTAATATCTAACGATAACTTGGATTTTCACTTTTTGTAAAAACATAAAAAGGGGTCTTATGCAGGCAATTTGGTTTTTGCAATGTTTTTCGAAAGAAACCTTGATTTCTTCATCCATTTTTCTTGGTTTGGTGTTTCAACTTACTGTCGGTGATGCTTCGAAGTACGAGAATTGCTGTGGGAGCTTCGTATCAACCGTTGAAGGTAATATTCTTGACAAAAATGAGATTTTTTCATAAAAGAGAAAAAAGCACCACCGGCAAGTGTTGATGGATCATCCACGACACTCTACGTATTACTAGACATTGTATGAGGATTGTGGAATTGTGGACTATGGGCACATGGGGACTATGGGATCATCCAGTTTTGAACATTTGAACTATGATGTAATGATTTATAATGAAGTGTTATTTTGTTTCTCATTCCCCTAATGCATTATATTATTGTCTCATTTGCCATATTTGATTGAGTATAATAGTCAATATTAGTCTAAGTTAACAACAGACTTCAGCGTTAACTGCCAAAACATTGGTGTAAACCCAAACAACCACAAAGAATCATTATTTTTACAATTTTAAACTCTAAATATGTTCATGTATGTAAAATGAGGTTGCCCTGAAATTCCTAAAAAATGAATTTTGGCCACCGAAACAGCTTAAAAAGCTTTTAAATGGTTTTTTAAGCTGTCTCGGACTAAATGCAATATCTCGGCGAGATCTCGCCAAGATCTTAGTTTCGGAAGAGGCCGAGACTCCTCCGAAACATGAGATTTTAAACCTTGCTCTCTCCCTCTTCTCCATTAGCTCCATCTTCTCTTCTTCTCTCTTTCTTTCTATTTTGTTACAATTAGCCCATTACCCACATAACCCATCAAGGACTTACAAATTACAATTGAGTCTAGTTAAGCCCAATGGAATAAATTTGCAACCATTGGCTGCATCAACATTTCTAAAATTTTATGTCACTTTGAAGTTTGAAGTAACTTTTAAGATGTTTTCCCTGCTTCTTTTGAGCTGAAATTGGACCAAAAGATCAATGTGGTGAACCATAACACAAGGACCTACCCATGTTTGCACATGACAAGCTAGAGACAGAGGCAAAGACAATCTTCCACAACCCTTGTGACAATAAACAAGGCCAGAGGGAGGAGGGGAAGGAGGCCCCTTTTGAGTTGATATGCAAAAGCCCATGGAAGCAATTAGGTTTTTCTGCCTGAAAGCTGGCAATGAAAGTTCTTGCTTCTTTTTGTGTAGCTACATTTTTTTGCTTTTTTTATACAAATATATTTTTGTACATGGAGTTTACTCTTACCATCTTCTTTTTTTAAACTCCCAAAACAGAAACAAGATAAAAGGTTCATTAAAAAAGGCAAGGGTTCTCAAAGCAGCGGGGTTTCCTACTCACCAATGGGGTGGGGTGATGGCTGATTCATCAGTAGGGGGTAGGGGAGGAGAGAGAAATACACAGGGGGATGGCATGGCTCCCACTCCACCACTCAAAGAACCTTTTCCCTTAAAATAATAGCAAAGGAAGAGAGATAGAGAAAACAAACGTGAAAAGTACATGGAAGTATACTCACGACATGGAATCATGCTTCAAGAGCTTATCAATGGAGACTTTCTATAGACTAGGGCTTTGGTTTCCAGATTGAACATTTCAATCCTCTAGATACAAGATCAGACAATGATACTACAAACTTACAAGGAGTGGAGTTTCTACAGACTTGATATGGGTTCTCCAATGATCTAGTGATTTTTGTTCTTCTTTCTTTTTTTTTTTTTTTTTTTGCCTGTGCCACATCCAACCCCTTGCATAGCCACTATAGCTTTTGTATTCATTTTATTCTTGACAAAAGCAGGGATTAACATCAAGTTGGAGTTATGGAGATCAACCTTGAAATTAAAAGATTTTAAGATAATTAGAACGAAGATTGAGTATATGGTGTGTAACTTTAGTCACACTAGAACGGATAATGAGGTAGTGAAAATTGATGAAAGAGAGATTCTGCAAAGTGATTATTTTGGGTATCTATGCTCAATCATAAATAAAGAAGATGATATAGCGGATGATGTTTCACAGGGAATTAATAGGATGGATGAAAAGGAGAGATGCGTTTGGAGTGTTCTGTGATCGACATATTTATTTAAAACGTAAAGGAAAATTTTATAGGACAGTCATTTGACCTATAATGTATGATGTGAAATGTTGAGCAGTTAACAAACATCATATCGATAACTCAGTGAAGCTAAGGTGAGTATTTTGAAATGGATGTATGACAAAGCTATGAAGGATAAAGGAAATACCATACTGAGCTAATTTAGGAAGAACTCCAATACATGATAAGCTATGAGAAATCATTTAAGGTGGTATGGCCATGTTTAACAGAGGCCTTTAGATCCTTCAATATGGAGGAGTGACCAAGGGCAAACATAAAATGACTCTAGGAGAAGTAGTGTGGAAAAACATGCATAGCTTATGCCTTGTATCAAGTATGACCTCGAATAGAGATAATTGAATGATAAAGATCTATGTAGCTAACCTTATGTCGTATTAATGTTTCTCACTGGATAAAGACAAACGGCATCACAGTAAGTTATGATGACATTGAGATAATGGGCTGGCTTCAAACTTCACCTGATCAATGTTCCTTACAATATGCAATACAGTCGAGATGTAAATCTTAAAAGCAATTCTAGTAATCTAGTGAAGTAGGCAAGAGCAGTAAATGGTCAATACGAAATGAACACGAAGATTCAATTCGAGCAAGACGTTGCAAAGATGAAAAGATGCATTGACCATGAAGAATTTATTCAAAATAATTTTAAATAATAATAATAATAATAATAATAATAATAATACTAAATAATAATAAAAAAAAGAGTAACTTGAGATTTCTAGGTTTTTAAACCAGATCACCGTACTTGAGATACGCAAAGTTTATAGTTCACACCCACCCCAACCCAACCCACCCTCCCCCCCCCAAAAAAAAAAAAAAAAAAAAAAAAAAAAAAAAGGCATAATACCAGGGCTCCAAGACAAAAGCACGCTCCCACTGAACTACACAAACAAATCATAGATGACCAGATTCTTTTTCCATCTCAAGACTTGGGAAAGATGCGACGCATTACAATAAAGACTATGTATGGTTTAAATATGAAACTTTGTTATGCACAGGTGGAATCGAATTTGCCACCACAGTTCAATTTTCCCCCACTTTCATTGTTCTAGATGTCATTATTATAAGCCAATTCCCATAATCTAACAGTTCAGGACCCCGAGCAGACATCCAAGCGTTGGTTCCACCTAAATTTTGTTCTTCGACACATTTTTTTCACAAAATAAAATTTCTCTAAAATTCATAAAATATATATAAATATGAAACCTTTTTTTTTTCCTCATCTCGCCATGGGCCATGGTCTTATCAAGTTTGAGATACATTTTAAATCCGAAAGGTCATTAAAACAATGAACGTTTACCAATGCCAGTCCAGAATAAGATGTGGCAAGTAAAAGGAGATATCTCGGAAACTTACAATCTGAACGTCTTGATCATCAAGCGTGATTGGTGGGGAATCAGGAAGTCTGACTTCTTTTGACTGAACTTGTGAACGGTCCGACGCATTTGGAGGCTGTAAATCAAAGTTCAAATCCATAAACAGATTAACCGAGCTGAAGGAGTTGGGGTGAACTGTTTGTAAATCCAAAAAGTGGAAATCAAACACTAACCGAGTAAGAGATGAGTGACTGGAAAGAGGATACAGATTTCCGAATAACATGCATGAGCTCGATCCTCTGGCTAGGCGTTGGAGGCGACGGACCGAGGATTGCAGACTCAATGGTCGATAGAAGCAGCTTTGGAGCGACCATTTCTGCTAATCCTTCTTGTCTCTCCTTCTGCGACTTGGAGACCTAAAGAGCAAACAAAATTGGCGCCAAAAACCTACAGCTTCTCGTGCATACTGAAATATGACTGATACAGTCGAGATAGCGACCTATAGATTGATAAACCCGCATCCCTAGTTTTTCTTGAACCCTACAACGGGGTTCTTAGGGTTTTTCGGTTGTGAACGAAAAATTACCGTTGAAATGTAGACCGGGTCTACATTTTTATTTTATTTTGGGGGGGGGTCAGTCCACTTAGTCCATGGGGTCAATTTGGTCGATCTAGATCGGCCTTAATTGGTCTACATTAGTTTAACACCCTGCACCATAGTCTTGTATTTAGTTAATTGGTCCTCATCAATTAGGCATGGTCACATTTATATTTAGTTATGGTTCATAATTGGGCTAGCTAATCAATCTACAAAGGAACTGCAAGTGATACATACCCACATGTCGATAATGGATTTCAAGAAAGTAAATTCAACGATATGAATAAACCTTTATTTTTTTGTCTTCCAATATTGAGAAGAGTTTATTCATTCACTTTTCTTGGGATCTTGCCACTGGCTAAGATGGCTTGGTTATTTTGGCAATACTAGTTTTTTTTCATCTCAAGGTTTCTGGTCAAAACTTTGCAAGGAGTCTCTCTAGTTCTATCATTTTGGATACTCAAATTTGTTTTCTCAATTACTAAGGTATTGTTAATATTTAAGGTAAATTTACTCAAAAAAATCCCAATCGATCATGAGATTATGGCACAAAAAATTATAGAAACTTAATACGAAACACCATGAAAATGTACCAAGATAATCTAGATCACAAAAGAATTCAAGTTCAAGTAATACATTGGGCACTGCAACTGGGTAAGTTTAAGTTCAACTAGAGTTAACTAATCAAATTGAAAAGAGAAAAAACCAACCTAATGATATAATTGAGTTAAACCATAGGTCCAAAATGCAGTCATGAATCAATAAGTAAATAAATATGGAAGGGCCAAAAGAAATACCATAAGACGAAGTTGGCATATGTTACCCACGGTCAATAGTAGGGTTTGGATCAACATAGGCCATATGCCAATACAACTAGGCTTTAGCTTTAGCCTTTAGGAAAGGGTTATTAATTGGTCTGTGTGAGGCATGTCATATAACCGGTTATTGTAGTTTGACGACCTTCATGACTATATAGTCTTCCATTGAGAACATTCAATTATTACATCAGTTCGAGTCTAAGTCTGACATATTTAATTATATTGAACATTTTATTATTACATCAGCGATCATTGCTTATTATATTATTGTGAACGTTCAATTATTACATCAGTCCAACACATTTAATAATTAGACTGGCACCAATAAAAAAAAGGGTAGTCCCATATTACATGCCCATCAAACTACACATCTTGACTCTTGAGCTTGGCTCTCGTCTCATAGCTCAACGTATTATATCTTTTAATAAGTAACACATGGTATATAACGCTTGCATGCAAACCCTGCAAACTGTGACAGAGAGTGAGGGTCATGAGGAAGTGGGAGTCACCTTGCACTATTAGTAGAGAAATTGATATAGTTTCTATATATTTGCCTTATATTTATTCAAAAGGAAAAATATTGTTGCCCCATGATGTCCTCTTGTGCCCTCTCACATGGGGGGCACACATCGCCCATGTAAGAGACTGTAGTGGGATGTTGTAGGGCAATGATCTTTTCCCTTTATGTAAATTCCCTTTCTCCAAACTTCTTTTTTATCCATCCAAAAAAAGTAAACTTCAAAGTCTCATTCCCATGGGTCATTCAAATTTTGAAAACTATCCATGTTACTATCTCACCCCCCCCGGGCGGCGGACGCAATTCTCTTTAGAAACAATCTCTCTAAGTGATTGACTAGTCATTCTTATTATACTCCAAATTTTCTCATAGCATATAAGATTTCAATATCCTTAGTAGCTTATAGATCCTTCTCCCTAAGGTATTAAAAAACTCAAGACTACGGAGAGTGTGCATGGATATCTCACATAGGATCATTTTCTAAAAAGAGTAAGGGAAAAAGAAGTATTCATTGCCGGGGTCTATTTCCTCTCTTATTCCTCCTTGAAATCCAGACTCCCTTCTCTCTCTATTTGAAATGACAGATTACCTATCTTTCTTGTACTCTATATATCCCACTACCATGTAAGATTACAATATACATTGCTGACGTGTAATATTCCAATATACATCCCTCAAGTATACATCAACCTCAAGAATAATTAGGTATCATTCCATGGGGCATGGACCATTCACGGGCAATATAAGGAATGGGTGGAGGTTGTTGAGGCATGAGGTTAATTAGGTAAAACCGCATGTCTCTTAGCTGGAAAATAGAAACCGACAATAGCTCGCGAGACACGCTTGACTCGATATCGTCCGCTGTTTTCGCGCCAAAAGAGCTGACAATTGAAACAATGCCACCGCCGACCCTCCGTAACTACGCCTTTCCCTATTTCGCCGGTTCATGATAGCAGCGGCTGCCGCCGGCGTTTAGAGTGGGCGTAGTTTGCACCTCTCCTTCTCTCCATACCTCATTGTCTTCTTCATCTTCGTCTCTAACGTCTGGCGATGGGCGCCAAGATCCCTGAACAGCCGGATGTCGAGTCGGCGATCCACCACCAGCATCATCGACCTCCAGTCCCACCGCCCCGTCGCATATCTCCACCAGCTCATAAGCCCTGGATAGCTTGTCTTGTGCCCCTCATTTTCGTGATAGACATTCTGTTGTTCGTGTACACCATGTACGTGAATGACTGCCCCGCCACAACCGGCAGCGATCGTTGCTTATTATATGATTCCCTTGGCAGGTTCTCTTTCCAGCCGCTCAGTGAGAACCACATGATCGGCCCTTCCCCCGCCACGTAAGAATCCCTTTCTATTCTTTAATGTCGTTCCCCAATGTTCCACTGGAATTTTTTTTTTAAATTTTTTATTCCACCGTTAAGAAATCTGTTTGTTTTTGGTCCTGGTGCTGCTATTTCTATTATTGTCAATGGTGGGAAATTGGGTGGGAGTTTAGTTCTTGTTTTTAATTTCTTTGTACCTTTGTGGTTCTTGCTATTGCGAAGGTCATGGAAGAAATGCCCTTTTTTTTTTGTTTTTTAATTTCTGAGGGCTTACAGATTTGCATGTGCACCGAAGGTAAAATAGGGTTTGGGACCAATTTGGTATATTTGTTACTTCCTCTGATACTGTCATGCAAAGTGTGTGCCTGATCTCAGATAAAAATTCACTGTTCCGGGGCCATTGTACCTGTTTTCCTGATTTCAGTGTACCATGGGATTATGGCTTAAACTGAGAAATATGAGTAGAAACAGGGTTGAATCTCCATCCAGTGAAACAAGGTGTTCTCTGTGAATTCAATTTATTGAAGAGATGATTTGCTCTGCCACAGTAGACAGTTGTCAATCTCTGTCTATCAAGGAGATTGGGTGGATGGATGATCAGGTAATAGTTGAAAAAGATGGCAGTGCTAAACAAATGAGCTTTATCGTTCTCTTGTATTGTTATTTTAGATTAAATCACCATTTTTATGCACAAACAGGCTTATAGAAGGTGAAGGTGTATTCCTTTTATAACGCTGAGAAGTTATACGGCACCTCTGTTAATGATCTGCAATGCTTAAGGTTATAACCTTTTGGGCTTTTGGCAAAACTCTTTTTTGCCATGATGCTTGAAGTCTTCCCTAACCATTGGCCTTTTCCAAGTACACGCATTTAAGTGAGCAGCTGCTATTTCCTTGGCTTGAGGGTAAGCCGTTGCCATTGAACCCATTATTTTCCCCTAATTTTTTATTTGCAGGTGGTAGGAAATTAGTTTATTGCACTTTCGTGGTAGTATTGGCATGGCTTCCAGTGTGGACGCCGGATTCAAAATAGTATTGGGGTGTTAGTCAATATGAACAAGGTTTAGACTTTATATACATTGTGAAAGTTTCTCATAGTCTACAAGTTAGACTAAATAGTGGAGGTGAATGTTGTATGGGTGGAAGATATGATTATCTTAATGGATAAAGCTGAAAATGAATGGTTTATGGATAGATATTAGAGATCATAATGTTTTCTAGAGGATTAGTATATTTTGGGTGGGATTATTATCCTTTCTCTGATATGCTGTTTGCATCTTGTCACCTGCCTCTCCACATCCCTCTCAAAGAAAAAAATAAAAATAAAAGAGCAATCTTTCTTTTATATAAAGAAATCGTTATGAATTATACGCAGAGCTTCTTTCTTTATTAAAAATTAATAAATAAATAAATAAATTGTTGCTTATCAGTTCTATAGTATTTTTCTGTAATTTATATTATAATTTTATAATTTTTTTTTGTTGTGTTGCTATAATTTTATAAATATTACTTTAACTGCTTTCACTATTCTGAACTTTGAACATCGAACACCCTAATACAAAATATAAGGGTTTAAATTAACCATTTTGCTGGGTTGATCATCCATATCCGAATGAAGTTTCTTGAATGTTATAAGACTTTTTTTTTTTTTTTCTTTTCTTTTTTAAAAACAAAATCCTTATAGAGATTAAGTACATGTGCTTCAGTTTTCATCTTGAAGGAACCACATATAGGAGTTACTTTCTACCATTCTAAATTTTGCAGGCTAATAGTAATGGGAGGCCTTGAGACAAAACTAGTTGTGGTGGATGGTCAAGCATGGCGCCTTTTCTCTTGCATGTGGCTTCATGGTGGTCTCATCCATTTGCTTGCTAACATGATGAGCCTTCTTTTTATAGGAGTCCGCCTTGAACAGGAATTTGGCTTGTGTAAGAACTAAATATCTGGATGCAATCTCTTGGATTTCATTCACTGGAACATAACTGATATTGTCACTGTTTGACTTTGCAGTTAGAATAGGATTCCTGTATATTCTTTCTGGCCTTGGGGGGAGTTTGGCATCTTCCATTCAACTTCAATCCAAGGTCTCAGTTGGTGCATCAGGTGCACTTTTTGGGCTGTTAGGAGCCATGGTTTCTGAGCTAGTCATGAATTGGACGATCTATTCAAATAAGGTGATCTTTTTCATGGTTAATCATAGTTTTTGCAGGCAACTCTCGCCTCATAAAAGTTAAGACCATTTGTTAAGTATACTGTGTCATTTTTTTGTCCCCAGTTATTCTTTTCCTTGTATTTTTTTTTAACAAAATCCATAGCTGTTAAAAATAAAGCTTTTATATAGTGGATTTGCTCTTACATAGTGTGCAGCACTTTCAAGTCTCTTGTTTGTCGTTGTCATCAATATGGCTGTTGGTTACATTCCTGGAGTGGATATGTCTGCCCATATTGGAGGGTTCGTTTCAGGGTTTCTTCTTGGATTTATTCTTCTCGTACGTCCTCAGTTTGGATGGGTAAACCAGAAATACCTACCCCCAGGATATGACGCAAAACATGTGAAACCAAAATTCAACTGCTGTCAATATCTATTGTGGACAACAGCTTTGGTTGCATTTATTACCGGGTACATGTCAAATATATCTTCCATTCTGGTTCCTGTCCGTGAGTTCATTATCAATATTAAACTTGCTCATCTATGTGGTGCTGAGCTCAGTCTACTCCAATTATTTGCTTATTTGTTATATTTTGACTCCCCTTCTTTAATTCACTTCCTTGAATTCTGCAGATATTTAGTTGGCTTGGTGAAGCTATACTTTGGCACAGCAATAGAATGATATAATGCTCTTCTACAATTGCAGTTTGACAAAGAAGTTATATAAGTCCTACTTCCTATTTCTTAAGCATTGTAGGTGAAAACATTGCCAACTGCCTTTATCCACAGCAACAATCTACGGACCCAGTCTTACTGTTTGAGACTTTGGTGTTCATTTCAGGCTAAAGGTGAAGAGAAAGGAAACAAAGACCAATTCTTCAAACTCCCTGAACCTGTTACGTGTTCATCTAAATAGAAGGTTCATCATTGATAAGAAGACGATCTCCCGCTGATGGCAATAGTTGTAGGTGAAATTCTTTGGATGATCCTCTCCAGTGCAACTGAAAGGATCCTGTGAGATAGTGATTAAATTATATATAAGTAATAACTATTCATTAGCTTTGTTTTGTTACCCACAATAGAGAAGGCTGTGATTAAAATTACATCCTAAAGTTACTAACGAGGAATTATACCCTTCCCCTTTCAAGGGAGAGGTGGGATTTTTTCTTTTTCACTAAATCATAGAGATACCAGCATGCTTCTAAATGTGTGCCTATGGATATATTTTTTTAATCTTAATACTCAAATTTCTGTAATGGAAGAACACCCATGGACAGAGCATTGATATATGTAATCCCCACAAGCATTTTGGTAAGAAACTTTCTTACAGATGTTCGTCATCCTTGATGAATTTTACCATACTTTACAGACATTCCTGGCTACTAAATCAACTAATTCATCTTGGTGCACCTTTTTTACTGGCCAAAAAACAAATGCCAGAGCAACCAGAAGTGGTGACTTATCTGAACAGTTCATTGAAAGGTTGGTGGTACCAATTGTACAGGATGGGCTTTGGAGATGGAGTACTTCACAACATGTGGAGAACGGCTTTCTAGATGCATTAAAGAGTCAGAAGAGCAAAGCCAAGTAAAAATTGAGAGGATGCTTTCTGCAGATATACCATATATCAAAAGGAAGTGCATAACATCTACTTCTTGAAAATAGTAGGGACATGCCTACGGTTCTGATCATATGGGTTAAAGAAGAGAAAAGCAAACTTTACCTTGATCCACCTTGATCAAGAGGGAAAAAAATCTCTAAAAAAAAATAAAAATCACCTACAGCTTCCTTTTAAACTGGTTTGCATTGGCAAGCATAAAATTACTATTGGCACAGGTCTAGTATTTTTTCAAATGTCACAAGGTATATATTGATCATGTTGGCATATGATTGGATACAGAGAACATGGTATAGATTAGCCACATGTTAAATTTTAGGTTCTAATTTAATTAAATACTCTCTTTGTATTGGTCATGTATGTCCATGCAAATGTACCAACCAGTACTCTAAATATTATTATGCACTCTTTTAACTTTGAATGGTTTAGATTTAAAAAAAAAAACCATAAAAATGAATGCCCTAGATTTGTCTTGTAATTTCTAGAAACATCACATACCATTGTTACAGGATTTACATCGTCTCCTCCCAATGGTTCTGGGAGGATAGTGGCAACCTATCCCAGATGATTGCCACGTGGCTCTCGATGAATCCAAGACCCACGTCTGAGCCGACACTCTTTGTCGATTTGGCTTGTCGACTGAGTGTCGACTCGGACGTAGGTCTCGGATTCACCGAAAACCACGTGGCAACCATCCAGGATAGGTTGCCACTGTCCTCCCAGACCACTGGGAGGAGAGGATGCGGATCCATTGTTACATGAATAACTAATCTATAATTTATCAGAAATTCCATGTCATCTTTTTATTTTTTTTCTTAAATATTCCAAAATGATTATATAATTAGTTTGGCAATGAAATTGAGATCATTAAATTGGTTTGGCATAAAATTCTTAGAAGTAAAACAAAATTAGGGGATTTATTAAAATTTCCTACATTATTTTACAGATGTTGGACATAACACAATGGGCCCATATTGAGTTCCACTATAAAACTCAATGTTTCTTTTACTGAAACAAAATCTATAATTTGATAATTGGCAAAAGGTTTTGTGGAAGGCCTGAATAGGATATCCAAGAAGTGGGGATTGAAGCCATTACAGACTTATAAACAAGATTATCTTACCTTAAAAGGTGTCAGATTAACTTAGTTGGTAAGGACTCTGATTCGATGGTGCAAAGTCCTAGAATCAAATCCCACCTTCATCTTGGGAAGATTAACTTAGTTGGTAAGGACTCTGATTCGATGGTGCAAAGTCCTAGAATCAAATCCCACCTTCATCTTGGGAAGGGTTTGGTTTGGGGGACCACAGTATTCTTCTTCTGCCTTGGACATTCTATTAGATACAAATGGCCTTAAATCTTAATGGAAGAAGAGCCCTACTTGGGGTATTTCCCAAATACCGTGGTTGTACTAGGCAAACATAGACTGCTTGTTCGTCCATACATTGGATCTCCATGATCGGATGGTTATTGTCATCAAACGGCACCGAGAAATGATTTCTTGAGGGTGGAAGCACAGGGAATGTTCGCGCCATCTTCATTTTTTAATGTTTCAGAAGTTCATTAAATCATGGTCGCAGAAGAACCCTCACCACAACAGCATTCTTCTCCTCTTGGAGAAATGCCAATATCTGAAGCAATTCAAGGAAATCCATGGCTACCTACTCAAATCCCGTTTCCCTGAAGACCCGCTTTCTGTCTGTCCCCTCCTCTCTGCTGCTGCCGTCTGTGGTGATGTCGCTATATTCTCTCATGCTTGCTCCATCTTCAATCACTTCCCATATCGCAACACCTTCTTGTGCAACACCATGATTAGAGGCTTCATTGAAACACATTCACCTTTTCAAGCCATTTTTAGTTATCTCGACATGTTAAGCAATGGCCTTACTGCCAATAACTACACTTTCCCACCTTTAATCAAAGCTTGCACCATCCTCCCCTGTTCTTCTAAGAAGCTGATTGGTCAATTCGTTCATGCCCATGTTATTAAATTTGGATTGTCTGACGACCCTTTCATCCTTAGTGCTCTTATTGAATTCTACTCGTCTGTTCCTGATATGGAAACTGCGAGAATTTTGTTTGATGGGATTCTTAAAAGGGATGTGGTCTTGTGGACGGCGATGATTGATGGGTATGGAAAGAGTAGTGACCTCAAGAGTGCAAGAGCATTGTTTGAGGAAATGCCTGAGAGGAATGCAATCTCATGGAGTGCAATGATGGCTGCAAACTCTCGTGTCAGTGATTTCGAGGAGGTATTGAATCTCTTTAGTCTGATGCAAGAAGCTAACACAAAGCCGAATGAATCAGTTCTTGTGAGCGTCCTCACTGCTTGTGCACACCTAGGAGCACTTGCGCAGGGACTGTGGGTTCACTCGTATGTGAAACGACACCATCTTGACTCGAATTCGATCTTGGCTACGGCATTGGTAGACATGTACTCAAAATGTGGATGTGTCGAACCAGCTTTGTTAGTTTTTGAGGGGATTCTGAACAAAGATGTCAAAGCATGGAATGCAATTATATCAGGGGTTGCAATGAATGGTGATGCAAAAAAATCATTTGAGCTCTTTGAAAGGATGAATGCTTATGGAGCACAACCCACCGTGGTCACATTTGTTGCCATCCTCACAGCATGCACGCATGCGGGATTTGTTAATGAGGGCCTTTTATTGTTTGAACAAATGAGTGCTGTTTATGGAGTTGAACCTCAGCTTGAGCATTATGCATGTATCGTAGACCTACTGGGTCGAGCTGGAAGGTTAGAAGAAGCTGAGACATTTATAGAGGAGAAGATTGGAGGATTTGAGGGTGGGGATGCTAATGTGTGGGGAGCTCTGCTAGGTGCTT
Source organism: Protea cynaroides (assembly GCA_028583415.1). NCBI lineage: Eukaryota > Viridiplantae > Streptophyta > Magnoliopsida > Proteales > Proteaceae > Protea > Protea cynaroides. The sequence continues at coordinate 94,315,551 of CM053274.1, forward strand.
GTAAGATTTATGGAAATGTTGAAATTGGGACCAAAGTTTGGAAAAAGCTTACTAATTTGAGAGCTGATTGTGGAACATATGTTCTCTTATATAATATCTTCAGAGAGGCCGGTTGGGAAACAGAGGCAAGGAAAGTCAGAAGGTCAATATCGGTGGAGGGTTTGAAGAAGAAACCTGGTTGTAGTTTAGTAGAAGTGGATGGTGTGGTTTATGAATTCCTTGCAGGTGATCTTTCTCATCCACTAGCAACAGAAATATCTGAGGTGCTTGACTCTTTGTCTAGGATGGCTAATTTGGATGTATTTTGATATTTATAAAAATCTATGTTGGTTAATATCATTCATTAATGACTGTTGAAAGACATGCTTCTATGTCTGAAAGTCGTTCTATATTCTTTGTACAACTAATACATGGCATCTAAATCTGATACCAGTACAGAGAACTGAGACTTCTTCTTTCTCGACGGTAAGATACATTTATGAAGAACATTGAGACTCCTGTTTGCACTTTGACAGAATAATTCCAATTCAGTCTTATTGAATTAATTTGACTAATACTGATTGATGAAATAACACTTTTAGAAGTGTCTCTTTACAATTCTTCAATATACGAACACTACATTCGAATTAGTAGAACTAGACTGATTTATATCTCACACGTATCTGAGCGTCCAAAGATTGCATATCGGTTGTTTGCAACATTGTCATATACAAAATCCCGCAGGAACCTGCCACCATCCATAATAGAGAAAAGCTGTAGTGTCAAAAACTGTGGTTTGTTTCACAATCCTAAAAGAGTCATTGAAACTTATAGTTGACCTGAGACAAAGGGGTTACTTACATTGGTACAAACTGTAAAAATAACGCTAATTGGGGGAAAGGCAGGTCAAGGTATTCCATGATCTTCAGCACTGCATCTGACTTGATATAAGATCTGCAGGACACAGAAGGACCAAATTATATCTTATTCCTGGCTATTATCAGATAAAATCCATATAACTTAGAGTCATCTGTTTGCAAGTAGAATGTGGGGTGCTTTCACAGTGAAGTGTCTATGATCTCAACATTTTGTTCAGAACAAAGCACATGTTTTAAAATGTATGCTAATAACCAAATGTGGAAGACAATACATTCCAAAATTGCATGTCAATTAATGTGAAGCTTCCAACTAGCACCAGTGTCCATATAAATGCTAGGTTAAAGAAAAGTGTCTCTGATTGTTTTATAGGATACATATTTCCATTATTTTACATCCAAACAAACGGAGCTTTTATTTTTTTATTAATTTTATTCTTTTCTTGAAAAATTTAGAACAGGAAAAAAATTTATTGGGATTGCAATTACTAAAACCAGTGTCCTTGTAATATAGCATGACAATTTATATCTTGGAACATGGAATGCAAAGAAGAAAATGTGATGGATACTTTTTTAGAGTTACCTTGCCTCCTCAACAAGCACAACACTTGAAATGTCATCAGGTGATCTTCCTGATCTTCTCAGCAGTTTCCTCCCTGATTCACTCTGGAGAGCCTCAAATCTTATATTTCTGTTGAGTGGGAAAGAGAGCTGATCATTTCAAGGTAAATTATAACTCTAAATGTGTTCAGAAACCCATCATAAAAACTCTGAAATCAAAGTAGGCACTAAGGAGATTAATCAGTTTTCTTCAAAACAGTACCCTTGCTGAAGTTTAATTGCTATGGAATGAAACAAAGCATATTTTGGTCATCAATTGCTGGTCAGAAGCCGTAATCTGTTAGAAATATGAGATTACTTGTTATGAGTTTGGCGATAGTGTTAAATGAAATGATTTTACAGGGAAAAATCAAACCTCACAGATTCTTATTTTCCATCCCCATATCTCACATATCCTCTGAGGTTAGCAAAGCCCTTTTTATATGGTATTTCACATTAGACTGCATATGTTCATCACAGTAAAATGGATTCATCACTCCAATGTTAAAATGAGCTTCCTATATATTAGTTGAAAACATTCCAGTGCCCTTCGGATTATCATTTAATTTGTTGAAGCTCTACAGAAATAGAATACCAAAATGAAAATTTTATTTCCACTTGGTTTCAAATAAGCATCGTCAAAGAAACTGACCCGTCTCGATCGTTCTCACGGACGAACCTCACACCTCCATTACATAAGTTGCATACACCTACCCAGAAATTAAATAAACCAAACAAACAAGAATTAAAGGAGAAAGAATTTATAGTAACAGTAGGAGCAGGAGTTAGGAATTGAGACTGAGGTTCTACCGTCGAATAGCATGATGGGCCTGGAGTCTTGTTCGAAGAAGCTTGAAGTTGCTTCCACCCAATCGATGGAATCGCTGCGGCTGCGGCCGCGAGGAGGAGACAGCGTGGCAAATGGAGATACTGAAGAGCGCCTACCATGAGCAGGCCGTGAAACGTGAAAGCTTACGCACCTACCAGGAGCTATAGCTATACCTGTAGCTGTGGTATGTAGAAGAAGCGCCGCCATGGAACCGGAAATCTGCTCGTCCCGAGTCTCCCGACAGAGCTCAGTAGGTAACGGTCTAACAGATTAGAAAACCCATGTCTCTCGTTATTTTACCCAAAGATGCTCTTTCAACGTCCAGATGACTTGGACTGCGAAGGGTACGGTTAGGATTTCAACGGTTGGATGGGAATCCTAAGCGCATGTCTGTAAAATACGCCCGCCCCCTAAGGAGTTGGTTGTTTGTACACCGTTTCATTTCCTGAAGGCTGAAGCGTGAAGCGTTGCTTCACAGCTTAGGCTCCACGTGGCAATTGCGACAGGATGGAATCCACAGAAATCAGGTGCATCCCACTGCATTTATTGGTATTAATCATAGAATAATATAGTATATTATTATATAATAGTATTTATTATAGAATTAATTATATAATATATTATGATATATGTTTTTTGATAAAATATTATAATATATGTAATTGTTTAATATAATTATAATATTTATTTATATTTAAAATTAAATTAATATAATTTAAAAACTATAATTAAATTAGAAGATGTTTATTATTATTATAATAATTTATTATTACTTATTTCTAGTGGTAAAAATTATAATTAAATTATAGGGTGGTTATTATTATTATTATTATAGTAATTTATTATTTCTTATATCTAGCAGTATCAAATGATTATTATTTATGACTTATAATTTATTTTTATAAATGATTTGTCATAAATAACTCATAAACATAAATATAAATTATACCAAAAGAACATTAGTCTCTAATCTCTAGTCGACTTCTGAGTTCTGCTTGAGGTGCCGATGGATTCAACTCACTGAGCTTGTATGTGTTGCTATGTTTATGAACCATTAAGATTGGAATTAGGAAATTATTTAAGCTTATACATTGCCATGGCCATTATTAGATGTAGTGAGAATTGAGGACACATCATAATCCCTAGTTCCAACCATAGTTATTTAATTCGGATTCGGGAATTATTCGGAAGGAGAATAATTCGGAATGAGTCGTTTTGATAATTTAAGAATTCGGTCAAAGATGCGGTAAAAGCGGACTTAAAATAAAATTATAATTCGGATCAGTTCGGGAATTATTCTTTTGTTTAAAAAAAATTTGAAACAAAAATTGGATGTTAATTTTTAATATTTGGTGCTCATATTTCACACTAGCAATCAATTATCACACCTGCATAATAAACAAGTGACATTAGAATAATATTTAATATATAAATAACAATATAATACATAATAGTGACATTAGAACCCCATTAACCACTCGGGCATCGACCCAGGAAGAATCAATTCTAGGTTTATTGATAATCTATGATCAACTTCCTTTCGTAGTACCCTACCCCCAGGGGAAGTCGAATCCCCACTGCATCCTTGAAAGAGAGATGTCCTAAACCGCTAGACAATGAGGGCATACTTGCCTGACTGCCACCTGACTGCCATCATACTATGCTCATCTCATAGTATGAACAACTTTTGGAATTGTCAATATTCAATATAATGATAATGAAATGGTAATATTTAATGTATAAATAATAATATAATACATAATAGATGGATATGTGTGTATAAATGTGGATTTGTTACATTTCATTACAATATATAATGTGGATCATTAGATTTTATCATGATTGCAATACCAATTTAGTAGAGTGGATGTTCATAAAATCAAACATTTTCATAAATTCATCCAATCATCCTCATGATTTAATCCATCTCCTTTTCATGTTCGTTAATTACTTCCTCATGGTTTGTATTATAATATTTATTTTTAGACTCATATTTAATCCTGATTGGAAAAACACACGAAAATAATAACTTGCTTTGTATTATGGTATGATTTTTATACTCATATTTAATTTTACATTGTCTAACAAAATCAATGATTTATTTTGTATTATGATTCGATTTTCATACTCATATTTAATCTCACATAGGAAAAAAAAAATGAAATTACTGATCTGTTTTGTATTATAACGTGATTTTTAGACTTATAATTAGTCTTAGATTGGAAAAGATGCAAATAATTACGGCATTAAGTTTTTTATTTTTTTTTTTTTTTAGAAAAACTTTGTTTGAGAATTAAGGCATTAAGTCCTCCACTAAGATAATAATATTTTTTTTAGTATAAAAATTATTTGCTATATTTATTTCTAGACAAAAAAAATGCAAGAATTTTAAAAAATCATTGAATATAATTCGAATTCGAGAGAATTATTTGTATTATTCGATTCGAAAGAATAATTCGTGAATAATTCGGAGAATTAAATAACTATGGTTCCAACCACTTTATTAGAGTGTTTTGATGCAATAGAATGCTAAGCACAAAATCATGGAAAGAATTTATTCATTTCCCTGTAATGATACTTAGGACTACATTATAGACCATTTGTGCATAAAAACAGAGCACACTGTAAATGAATAATGGTTGTGGTTAGGCCAGCACTAGAGGACTGTCATCACTTTCCCATACTAGGAACAGTTATAGCCCATGTACAATCCATCCAACTCATTCTCTTAATCTCCTCCCACCCTCCATCACAACCCTAAACCTTTCTCAAACCCATTATTACCCTTTAGGAGAATTCATCCACCTGGAGTAATTATTCCAAATAGAGCAGCATGGATTAGCAGCAAAACAAGCAGCTGCCATAACCAGTTAGCTGAGTATGCTATATCGTACGAAGATCTTCAGCACATAAACTGTCATTTTGCTTACTTTGGGTGTCAAGTACACTGCTTTGCATGGAAATCCTCCTGTGACAGCAAACCATTGATGAGATGTTTGATTCGCTCTGCACCAGGCCCGGGCCTAAGCACAGTTGCATTCACTGGAGAGTAAAGTGGGACACTTGAGCTCATGTTGGTCCCATTACTAAACCATCCACCATGAACAAATCCATTGGCTGAACGATTCAAGAGCTCCTCATCAATCTTGTTTAGCACTGATTCATTCCTGCCAAACTTCCTTGCAAAGGGAGCATTGCTGTCAACCATTCTCTGAAAGTCATAGACATTGAGAAAATGCGGATGCTGTTTTGGGGGATTATCCCAAGAGATGAAGTGAAGGTCATGGTTTACAGTGTTGTTGCGGAACTCCGCAGCATTGCAAATGACCGTGTGGAAGTAACCCTCAGGTGAAGACAGGAAGTTGGCATAGTACATCAAAACTACGCGTGGGAGGTTGTCCCAACCCCATAAAATGTATTCGATGAATGGGCGAGACAGCATCATCCAAGCAGAACCTGAGAAAACAAAGTTCAGAACAAGTAATAAAACATTGGACAGAAGTCTATAACGATCTTATGGTTCAAGCTTAGCAGCAGCTAGACTACAACTTGTTCCTTAAACTGGAAACTTGATGCTAGAGAGTCTGATCTGAACACAAAGCAAAATTTCACAAACTCAAAGTCAACTTAAAAATCTGGTTCAAGCAAATGAAAAGCTCAAGTAAATTCTGAGAACGATGTACCTAGATTCTATTAAAAGCCTGGAACTGTTCCTGCCCAATTAACGTCACTGATATTTTCTTTTGGGGGGGGTGAGTGTGGGGAGATATTGAGTTGTAATTGACTAAAGACATGGAAGCTTTCATTAGAATATGATTCCTACTTACAAGCACAGAAGCTACATTGGAGTAACTTATGTCAAGCTAGAAACATTTGATAGCTTGGATTTAAGGCAAAGCAATACTGGTTGCCAGTTCAATGATGAAACATTTTGTGTAAGGGGGACTTGCATGAGTGCATCTATATGAAACATATAAAGCTATACAACTGGGCCTTCTATTCTCAAAAGCTGTACAGTTTGGTAGAGTTCATAGTAGGCCAGAAAGTTTCTGAAGATTTATCCCCATGCTGCCATTTAAAAATGCAATAAAAAGTCCTCTGCTATCAGCTATCTCTGTTGACTGGAGTACCAAAAAAACATAAAAATAGCGTTCTTGTAAAAGACACTACTAACTGATCAAGCAAAAGGTTGGACCCCTTATTGGAAGATATCTGGCCAACTAAACTTTATCATAAACTTTAATGAGGATGTTTAAATACAAACTTCAGTAATGAAGTGCCATTAATAAGATTCATGCTTCTGGTAGAAGCTCTGCATTCTCTGAATTTCAAGTGCATGTTGCCAAGCAATTGAGCTACCATCTATTGAATTAAGAAACAATATTGCAAATCCTGAATTAGAAGCTGGCTAAGCAGTGGTTTCAAGTAGAATAACACCTTGTATCTCTTTCAAAGCACAAGCTGATCTTCAAGGGTCAGTGCAGACAACAAAAAGCCATACTAGCACAAATTAACCAGCTACAGTTTTGAGGCCAGGAAGGTTATTGTAAGGAGGGGCAGGGAAATGATATTTCAGCATATGGACGCAGCAAACTTGTTTACTCTTCTTATTTAATACAATTTCAAATGAGAAATCATATTTATTTCTATAATAGTTTTGATGAATTTGAGCTCTTGGTTCTAACTATAACAATGGTATTAAAACCCGGGTGAACAAAAGAAAATGGGCAACATTCACCTGTAAACAACTTAAATGCTGTAGGTAGACTCCTTTTCTCTGAAACCCAGAAAACATCAGATTTTTGCCGACTATAAAGCCCAGGATCTATGATTACGGGCTTGGCTCTCTGATCCCTAGACATCAATCGAAGAAGAAAAAAGAAAGGGATAATATTAAGGCTCTGTTCGTCCCAAATAAGAAGAAAAGCACTTGTTATTATAGTGAGAGAGAGGAGATACATACTCTTTCCATCCAATGTCACTTGTATGCTCAATAAAGTTAAGGTGTCTTGGAATGGACGACAGTGTATGAAGCAGATCTGTTCGCAGAAACCAAGATCAGAAAACAGAAACCTTGCTCAGAAGGACAATAAGAATCATAAATGAATTTCACCTAAATGAAATAAGAAATTAAGGGGAAAAAAAAAGAGCAGATCTACTTTGGATGAACTCCCAATTGCAACTTAACTATTAAAATTTCTGAAACAAGAAATGGGGTCTTGAAATCCACAAATCTAAAGCAACAACGCCTTCAAGTGAAGAAAAATCAGTCCCCAGTTCTCCAAGAAGAAAGCCCAAAAGCTCCACAAAACTAAACCAGAAACTAAGCAGGTAGGTACATCTTGCTAAAAGTGAGAGATGCATACCATCTTGTGTGACCAAAGGATAATCCGAAGCGCTGAGATTAATGAACCAATCCCAATCTCCTCCCTCCCTGAGCAAAATGGCGGCGGCGTGAAGCGTATTACTAACCATCGTCGGCCCTCTGTAAGTTACCAAATTCGACTTCACAATAACCCGAACATTACCGACCTTAGCAAAAAGGGGTTCTTCCCGTACAAAATCGACCAAGTCAAGCCGCTCTGCTGGAGGAGCTTCGAGGTCCAAATGTACAACATATTGGTTGAGTGGGTGATAAAGGGCTTTAAGGGTTCTCTTCAAACTCTCCCCATCTCCAATGGATCCAGAGATGAGGTAAGCGATCCGCGGAATCGAGTTAATGGAAGAAGTAGAAGAGAGATGCAACTTCGATTCAACAAAAAGGGGAGTATTCTTGTCGGGTAAGCTACGGGTGAAAGGTGAAAGACCGTAATAGGATAAAAAAGAGGCGGAGATGAAGAGGGAAGATAAGAGAAGAGAGCAAACAAGTGGTAGGAAGCATTTTTTCTTCTTCTGTTGTTTATTGTTGTTCTCCATATGAAGTAGCAGATAAATTCTAGAGAGGATCGAGGGAGTAGAAGAAGAATTCTTCATTTAAGGACAAACATAGCAGAGAATCCGAATCCAAATTTGAGATGTCGAAACTGGGAAGACGAGTTTGTTTCTTACTGTAGAGTTGTATGGAGAAAAGGAAAGTTGAATCCAACGATGATGGCTGGTTTTGGGTTTTGGGCCTTTGACGTCAGTGAGGTTGGAGACTCTTTTTCTCTCATCCTCTCTGAAGTGTAAATAACAATAGCTTAAGCGCAATTAATGGAGTTTAGTAGATTTAGGTAAGCAACACAGTTTCAGTGTGGTTAGCGTGTGACTGGCCCTTTTGTAGGGTAATATCTTTTTTGGGACGATGATTTGTGATTTCTTCTTTGAAAATAAATCATCACCGATCCCGGCGAAATTCCTCCCCCACCTGATGGGAATGAGAGGCAACAAGATGTCAATCATTGTGGACTATGTTCTTCTCTCTCTCTCTCTATATATATATTTATTTTTGGTGGTCCATACTTATTGATGATTCAGCATTTTGGACTGACACATGGACAAAAAATCATGATACCTGATATCTATCCAATCCCGTATCAGTTTTCCAAGTCATCAATGCCTGTTTCGGTGTCGTGAACTTAAATTATGGATAAATCGGTCCAAAATGTACATGTAGTTTGGGTAAGGGCATAATTAACAAATATTTTATATCTTTGTTTATTTACTCTAGTTTTATTTTTTAAGATATGATGTATATTCAATGTGAAAATTGTAGTTTGGTTGTATAATATGAATATTTGTTAATATTATTATAGAGAATTGAAAATTTTTTGTCAACCCCAGATGATCGAGTTTTCCTTTATCCATGGTGAAGAGAGAACTCATGGGTTCGGATGTTTAGATGAGACTCGTAAAATAGTGAAGAAGGTATTTCAGACATTCGTATCATAAATACGAGTAATAAACAAATCTCATACTGTAAGAAAAATGCCATTGCAGTGCAAATCCGACGGTCATAATTTTGAGGATACACGTGAAAGGGAAACATCGATCGATTGACCCCATGGGCTGAATAGGCATAAAAACAACCATAGAATACACCAGTTATAATGTTGTAGATACAAGTAAACAAGACTCTCATACCAAGGTCAAGGTTCTTGACTAGTGTTTCTCATGGCTCCATTCAATTCACATCATTTGGATTGGAAAACAAGGTTATTCCTTGTTCAGAAGATAAGTAAGAGGATGAGTTAATTTGGGTGTTAAAATGGGGTTTGGATCATGTCTCCTATAGTTGAAGTCTCTCCAGTCATGATTTAGCAACAGAAGTTCACCCAGCATACATACATATGATCCAGATGCTGGAGCCATTCAACCCACCCCCAATTGGACCACAGGAAAAGAGCTTTTCTGTCAAAATGTTGGTTTTCAACATCCATCTCATGCTTTTACTAAAAAAAAATAAATAAAAAAAATTCCATCTCAAGCTTTCTACTAAATAAAATTAAAAAAATAAATAAATTCTATCTCATGCAATACACAAACAAATACAAAATATGAAGGAAAGATGAAAGCCATTAAGACCAGCATCACTAACTGTGGATTAACGAATCCCATTCCTATAAAATATAGTGTTACTTTTTTAAATTTATACTTTCTATATTTGTTAAAAAATACTTAAAGATGATTGCTGAAGTCATTGGATGGATTAAAAAAAAATTCATAAATGTAATGGGACTTTCAGTTTCAACTTTTTTTGTTTTTGGATAGCTTTAAGATAATTTGATGAGATCATTGGACGGTGGGAATGAGAAATTCTGGGTTGCTTTAAATAAAAAAAATAGATAAGAGAATCCCTTTATCTCTCATTTTTTATTATATAAATTATTGGAAATATTAAGTCTTTCATACCTTGTCGTGGAAAAATTCTTATGTGCTTAATGGGTCATATAAATTATTGGAAATATTATGTCTTTCATATTTTGTTGTGGAAAAATTATTATATGCTTGATGGGATCTAGTTGGGTATTAGATTGAGTCAATCTAGTATAGGATATGTTAAATAATCTGATTTAACGTGTTCCATTAGTTCTGAAGTTTTTGACATATTAGTTAGATATATAATATTTGATATCTGTCGATATCTGCCAAGACCTTAGGATAGAGTGCATCCAAGGGCTACATGTTGAACAATATATCATTTGTTAATTTTTTTTAACTACCATTCATTTCGCTACGTGGAGCTCTTAAATCATTGAAAAATCAACTCAATGAATTTAATTAAAATGGTAGGTAATACATAGGTAAAAAAGTTTTTGGTTGTTCATATAGACCCCACCATTCACATGCATTAGGTCAATTTAAAGCCCATAAGAACCATAAAGCCTTATGTGGATGACCTCAAGAGGCATAAAAGAGTCGAACTTATTAAGATTGGAGATGCAAACAAGAAGAAAACACACGAAGAATTAACATGGTTTAACACTCCATCGTAGGATGTCTATGTCCACCAGAGAAAAGAGAAATCTTTATTGCCAAAAAACCTCTTCAACTTTTCACTGACAGGCTTATCTCATCTGTTAGTTTTATCGGTTCTCCACCTGACAAAGTGTTTTCCTTTGCTCAGACCTTACCTAGGGTTTTTCCCCATAGAGATAATATATAGGGATTCCTAGAAATCCTAATCCCCATACAATTATAAGTTTATCCCCGTACATATAATAGACTCATATCCTAATACAAGTATAAACCCAATAACCATGTAAACCCCACAAAATACAAGACATCAAACCCAATAAAACTTTGCTTCGTGAGGCATAGTCCCAAGGGGCATACTAACTATACAAATTAATCTAGCAAGATCAGTTGTTTGCATGGCTCAAAATGGTTGATTGTGAAGGAAAACGAGTAGGGTATATATATTCCATGTTGGGCATCTCTTACGTTTATTGATAAACACCATGAACTCAGCGCATTGATTATAGTATGGGAGACATCAATATTTGGTACATCAATTCCTAAGTAGAATGATAAAGTCCTCTCAAATCTAAGGGCCTATTGTAACTCACTAAAGAGAATTTTATCCATAACTCTGCTGATAGTAGTTCACTCAAGAGTCTCATGTGATCGTGTTCACTGTTCAGTGTACACACAATATGAACACTCACACTTGATCCAACAATCACATGAAATAAGTTTAGATCTGTCCTTAGTCATGAACAAAATTTTATGTTAAAATATAGGGGCAATCAAGTCATCAATATAATGCAAATTATTAAATATTAAACAATTAAATACGAGGCATACTTTCAAAAGAGTAGTCATTGACCAAGAACATAATTGTTTTTCTATGTGGAATCTATTTAGGTTCCATTTAATTGTAAGGAAAATCAAAAGAAGGAGAAGTAAAATTTTAAATCAAAACAAACAGAGCCATAATGATTCTTATTTCCCTTTCTTTAATTTCTCTTACAACTTTAATCAAAACCTTAATAACTCTTTCTGTGTTTGATAATTATACTTTTCAATATAATCTTAATTTTCTTTATCAAATTCAATGGATTTGGTTGTAAAATAAAATAAAATTTAAAACTAAATTTGATAGTGGTTACAAAAAATTTTCATTTTAGTTTTTTGTTACTATCATTTCCCTTTCATTCGTACACACCCAAGCCTCCTGTTTTACACGGTTACGAATGCCAAAAGATCCTGCATTACGATCTTTTTATGGGAATGTGAGCTTTGGTCCCTCACATGTAAATTGGGCAGAGACTACATGAGTCCATGACAAGCCATCATATGAAAACTGAGAAGTAATGATCCATGAAAGTGCCACAACCTAGTGCATATCTTGCTTGTGCAAAATATAGTGGTCTCGAGTGCACTTAGGCCCTCGTTTGATAAAATTTCTGTTTCTGGATTCTGAATTCTAGATTCTACATTCTGATTTATATTTAGATTCTATTCTAGGCTACTCCAGGATTATTTTGGAATAAAAACTTATTTGATAATGCAATTTTAAAATAGATTCAAAAATATTTTTGGATTAAAAACATGTTTGATAACACACTATCCTCCCAATGGAAGTCTAGAAAAACAGTCGTCGCAGTGGTGCGTGGTGCCAATGGTGGTGGTTATGGTGATGGTAGTGGTGGTGGTGGTGCTGGCGACTGTGGTGGTGGTGGTGGTGGTGGGTGGTGGCGATGGTGGTGGTGGTGGTCAAGTGAGAGTTATGTGAGAATCGACTCTTTTCTTTCTCCCAAAAAGTTGATCCAATAGTTTAGAGCAAATATTTATGACTCCAAAATTTTGGATTATGGTACCATTCTGAATCCGGTTCATCTGTGAGAGTTGCAATCCAACCGAACTTATCAAATACGCTTCTACTCCAAAATGACTCCGTGGGAACCAGAATCCATAGATTCCAGAAGCAGAAGTTTTATCAAATAGGTTCTTAATCTTTGGTTTTTTTACACAAAGTGGCTTCTCACTTAAACCTAGGTCTTTGCATTGGAATCCTGAGATTTTAATGGCAATGACCACTGGATGTTTCAATTCACATAGGCTGTGTTTGTTTGCAAGGGACATTAAAGCTTAGTTTGGGTTTTTTTTTTTGTGGAAAGAAGCTTAGTTTGGTTGCAAGAGAAATCAAAGAGAAAAAAGTGAAAATTTTAATCCTAAAAAGAAACTTTTATAACCATTACTTAAAATGATTGTATAAACTATCTAAATTTCTTATCATGTTTATTAATGTATTATTTAGATGTAATTTTTATTTTACTTCTCAAATGCAAAAGATTTGGATGCAAAGTAAAATATAAATTAATAACCAAATATGAAATAATTTGAAATTAATTACTTAGTCATGTGATAACATGTGATCTAATGACTACAAACATTTTTTATTTTTAATTATAAAATTTCAATTCCCTACCCTTTATTTTCCCTTGCAACCAATCACAGCATAAATGGAAGGGTAGAGAAGGGAAATTTTCAAACTTAAAAAAAATAAAAAAATAAATAAAAACTTTTATACCCATTACATCATAATACTTTCACATGGCCATGCAACTAACTCCAAATCACATTACTTTCACATGGCCTAATTTGATTATTAACTTTCCCTGTACTTAACTTCTAAATGCCTTGCATTCAAATGTAAAATAAAAATACATCTAAAAGGTATCATTACTAAATATGGAATGAAATTTAAATAATTTACACAATCATATTAAATAATGACCATAAAAATTTCTTTTTTAAGTTTGAAAATTTACATAAGCATTTCAAAAGAAGAATTTACTCTCCAACCTAATCAGAGAAAAGTGAAAAACATTTCAGCCCCATTTGATTTTCTTAGAGAAATATCTTGCATTTACTGTGGGATGTTGAGCTGAGACTTTCTATGTGAGAGAGTTACACGAGAAACATGTGAAATCAATGCATCACCTAGGCTTCCAAGTGAAAATATATGATGATCTGAAACCATCCTAGATTAGAACGAGCAAAGCAGCACATCTTTCAATCTGCTTAAACAAGATTCATCAGAAAATGAGGCCCAAGAAATTTCAGTTTTCAAAATAGGCAGTGTTGCCTGTGGAAGTATAGCATAGGCCTTGTGGCTGTGGAAGTATAGCACAATCTAACAAAAGATTTACTTTTACTGGTGTTGGAACAAATGCAATTTACCAGTAAAACTGTGACTTCAGGATAGTTGAACAATATCTTGGGATCAATAATGTACTTTCCTTGAGAAAATAACTTCCCTTTCTATCTCCTTCAATTTCACAAGCAAACTTAACCTGTAAAAGAAAGGTTCTATTTCTACAGATATTCACCAGACAATGAAGTCCTGACAAAGCCAGTAATCTTACTTTCAATATCTCTGTATTGATGGGGAAGGCAGTTCTTGAGATTCCAGGAGTTTTAGATGACAGCAAGATGGCTTCAATGCCTAAATCTCCAGAAAATGGAAAAGAAAGATGAGAAGTGCTGCAAGTTGAGACACCTTGAAGTTGAAGTATCAGCCATGCAAATTTGAAGAAGAAAAATCATTTAATGCAACTTGCATCTACGATGGTTATCTTGGTCAATAAGACAATTGCAACCTATTGGATTCTTTTTCTCATCTGATCAAGCTTAAATATGCTTCTTTAATTGTCATGTACAATAATAAAAGAAAAGGCCAAAAAATAAATAAAAGTTAATTTCCAGAAAATTTTTCCAATGAAACAAATGGTGCTTTAGTGAAGTTGAAACCAAAACAGTGCTTGTTTCCCAGTTTCTATTGTCATTTTGAGAAGTCATAGTAAAAATGGTGTAAAAGATCTTTTAAGACATAGTTGTACCAAATCTACTAAATGTAAGTTACAAAAGAATATTGCCTACTGACTACTGAGTGACATGTGCAGCCCATAACATAAACAAACAGTTGTGGTTCTTGGATTCAAATCCTCTCCTCTAAGAGTTTCCGGAGAAGAGGTGGCGCCCTTATTGGATGGACGATTCCTGGGGCATCCGAGCCCTCCATCTGAGCCGACAAGCTGAGCTGACAGGGGGTGTCGGCTCGGATGGAGGAGGGCTCGGATTCCCCCGAGCCTCAGGTGTCATCCATCCAATGGGGGCACCACCTCTCCTCCAGAAACTCTTGGAGGAGAGGATGTGGATCCGTAGTTCTCCAGTTCTGCCCATCACATAAACAAACTGTTGTAGTTCTCCAGATCTCCTTTTCGAATAATTGTACATACCGGTGAGAACGAATAAGATCCAAAAACAAGACTTAATATGTGGAAAGGAGGCCTGGGTGTGGGTTGCAAAGCAAAAGCAGCCATGTGCTTCCAAATACATCAAAGGTCTTGAGACAGTCTTCCCTGCACTAAATACAATTGCTGGCGCCTATGGCACCCAAAGAAGTGCAATAGCCTGCCAATGATCCTAACAGCCCACAAATACAGAAGAAAATAATGCTGCAACCTCTCAAGTGAAAGGATAGAAGTTTGAGAATAGCAAACTGCCAATGACTACATAAGCTGCAGAGTATGCCCAAATCAAGTAAGCCCATCTCCCAAAGGTGCCAGGGGAAACCATCATATATGAGGCAAACTAGTAAAGAACTGGGCTGGCAGACAAGAAACGAGTCGCAACCTGTAGAATTGTTGTTGTCAGAAAATGCTGCCCATGTCTCTTAGTGATGAAGAATTAACCATCCATTGCTCTTGTAAAATTTCCTTACACAGCAGGAATCTTCATTTAAGAAATAACTGAGACCACTCTTGAGACACAGGATTAAGTGGTGCAATTTCAAAAGTAGGGAAATGACAAAATTTATATAAAATATAAAACATCCCAACATAGGCCTGCAAGAAACTGTTTTGAGGTCTTTACCCAGATAAATGACAAGACATCATAAAATAGACACACCAAAGTTGGCTCATGTGCATGCAAATATGGTGCACACAACTTTCTTGGGTATGTCTGAGCAGGCTCTAGGTTTTGGAGGAGAATGTTGCTCAAAATCTAGTCATTTTTCTTTACAAATAATATGCCAGTTAATTGTGCTAATTTTCATATAAAAAACCAAAACAAATGAAAATTGAAGGCAACTGATAATTTTAATTTCAAAGTTCCTGATACTCACAAGGCAATATCACACTCAATCTGATATAATGATTGTGATAGTAGTTCACTTCAACAACCTCAGTAATAGAAGGTTTTAATGGCATAAAATGTTACCAGAAGAAAGCCCTTTGATTCAACCACCCTATTTGTTGCCCTTCTATTTCTTTTTTCACTTATGAGTGAGAGGCCATATATCTACAACATAATTTAGTGTACTCTATTTTCTTTCCATTGACATGAAAATTTAAATGAGGGAGCTCCACAAAGGCTTTAAGGTTTTGGATGCTAAATGTATTCTCTTTCACTATCTGAAAGAATATCAATATCAATTCATTCCCACAAGAAGAGCTCAATCCAAAGAAAAATGCAGTTAAGTTGCTATTCCGACGATGCTGACAAAAATTCCAATGAGCTGTTTCAGCAAAGTTTTTGACAAAGATAGCAATCAACATCTCCCAATTCAAAAACATTTTCTAAGCTTTAACATGTTGATTATGATTTTTATATAATGAAGCCAATAGTTAAGAGTGACCTGAACATGCATGACAAAAAATGATTTTTACTATTTGTTAAATGTCTATTCAGATCAGATAAATTATGTTACAAATTATCTAAATTCGGATCCAGAGATATCTCATTGGACATAGATACCTCTAAAAATATATAGCTCCAAATCAAATTCAAATTTCCAAATATTTATTTACTTCCCTAATCCTCTCTAGCTATATTTGATAAGATTTAATAGAAAAAATCAACAAAAAAAAATATTGATAGATGATTGAAATTTTGTTGGAATATGACAATTCATTACCAATCAATTCAGTCATCAATTATAAGGATGACAATTAGGTGGATCAAAAGCCATGTAACTAGTAAAATCATTCACAATCTTAAGATGTTCAATCTTAATGGTTCTGATTGGTTGCAAGGAGAATTGAAGAAAAAAGAAACGAAATTTGTAAACTTTAAAAAGAAATTTTTTGTAGTTATTAAAGGAAATGCTATCTCATTAGTTTCTAACTAACACCAAATCATTTCATATTTATTTATTAACTTATATTTTACTTTGCATCCAAATCCCTTGCATTTTTATCAAAAAAAAAAAAAAAAAAACTCTCGTTTTTAAAAAATAAATATTATATCTTATAAATATCATTACTAAACATGATAAAAAATTTACATGGTTTAATGATTTATATTATTTTAGTGATTTCTCTCCCTTCTCTCCTGTTCTTAACTCTTTATTTTCTTCTCCTCCCATAAAATTATTTAAAAACTAAATAATTAAAATTAATTAATAATTGATAAACATTTAAAAACCGTTTAATAAACAATTTGATTTTGATTACCTATGCAGTTAATCAAAAACTAAATTAAATCGTTAAACCAAAACCACATAGTTTAACACCCTTACTTTTGGACAATAGTGAGAATGCACTTTATGTTTTTAGATTATAGAATTAAGAATATAAAAAACCAAATCTCATGTGAGAACCACTAATTGGATATGGTGATCTATCTAACAATAAAAGGAAACCCACATATATTAAAAATCATTCAAGAGATCTTTGTGAACTGTTATATTTCCTCTTTTAGTAAGTATCAAAATAAAAGGAAAGGAAAGGAAAGTACATTAAACACATTGGCATGGTTCTCTCCTGAATCCAAACAAAAGCCTTAGCCAAATCAAATCCAAGCCACCCAAACATAGACCCAGGGGAAATATTTGAAAAGACCAATAACCCCATAAACTTCTTCCAAAAGTCCCACTCGTCACTCCCACCAAAAATTTCTCTCGTTAGTAGAGAGAGAAAGAGAGAGGAGAGAGGAGAGAGGAGAGAGGAGAGAGAGAGAGAAAACCGTGTCCTTATTGTCTTTCGTCCTAGAGAGACAAAACAGCCTCTTCCTCCGATCCATTTTATTTTCTCAGAAGACTGACTGAGTCTCATGAGATCTTCATCTTATCCTTCATCTCTGATCTCCCTTCCCTGATATACCTGCGCAGCTTCTCTCTCTCCTTCTTGGAGGGTTTGGGTTTCCCTTTATTCTTCTTCTTCCTCTCTGAAACAGAGACAGAGGAACAACAATGGGGAAAGGAGGTACACTGAGCGAGAGCGTGGTGAAGAAGATCCTGCTCTCGTATGCATACGTAGCTATATGGATCTTTCTGAGCTTCACTGTGATCGTGTACAACAAGTACATCCTCGACAAGAAGCTGTACAATTGGCCATTCCCAATCTCTCTCACCATGATCCACATGGCCTTCTGCTCCTCCCTGGCTTTCCTCCTCGTTCGTGTCTTGAAGTTTGTTGAACCGGTCTCCATGTCTCGAGATCTCTTCTTTTCCTCTGTCGTCCCCATCGGAGCTCTCTACTCTCTCAGTCTCTGGTTCTCCAACTCCGCCTACATCTACCTCTCTGTTTCGTTTATTCAGATGCTCAAGGCACTCATGCCCGTCGCCGTCTACTCCATCGGCGTTTTCTTCAAAAAGGAGACTTTCAAGACTGAATCTATGTTGAATATGCTTTCTATCTCCTTCGGTGTTGCCGTTGCCGCCTATGGCGAGGCACGATTCGATACCTGGGGCGTCATTCTCCAGCTTTCTGCTGTTGCCTTCGAAGCTACCCGTCTCGTCTTGATCCAGATCTTGCTCACCTCCAAGGGCGTCACTCTCAACCCCATTACCTCCCTATACTACGTCGCTCCCTGTTGCCTCGTCTTCCTCTTCGTCCCATGGATGCTCGTCGAGTACCCTGTTCTGAAGGAGACCTCCAGCTTCCACTTTGATTGGGTCATCTTCGGCACCAATTCCTTATGCGCCTTCGCCTTGAATCTCGCAGTGTTCTTGCTCGTGGGCAAGACGTCCGCGCTGACAATGAATGTCGCTGGAGTTGTCAAAGATTGGCTTTTGATTGCTTTTTCATGGTCGGTCATTAGGGATACGGTCACCCCGATAAATCTGATCGGGTACGGGCTCGCATTCTTGGGTGTTGGCTACTATAACCACTCGAAGTTGCAGGCGCTCAAGGCTAAGGAAGCTCAGAAGAAGATTGCTCAGGCAGATGAAGAGGCTGGAAGACTTTTGGAGGAGAGAGAAGCAGAGGGTCAGGCCAGGAAATCCGATTCGCCTTGATCGTGATTCAATTGTTGATTATTATTCAGATCAGATAAATTTTATAAGCCAAAAAGAAGAAAAGTTAAAAAGAAGATAAGAAGGGAAAGGTTCGAGATTTGGGAATGGGGAACTCGGATGAAACAGGTGCTCTTTGTCCGACTGAGTTTAGAGGTGGGTAATCGATCTGGTTATGTTTTGTCTCTTTTAGGTATTCGTTCGCAAGTTAGTAGTTCATGGTCGTTGCATTGTGATATTGGGGATTCGAGTTCTACGCCCGTCGCTTAGTTTGACATTTTCTGTATGAGAGTAGAGGAAGAACCTCGGAAATCCTCTGTATTTTCTCTTTTTTGTTTTGTTGGCCTCCTAAATTTACCACTCTTGTGTAGGTACTCTTCGTCTCTTTTGAGAGAGATTTAAATGATTATTTATTAAGCTGCATTTTTCTTAGTTATTTCAATTATATTCTCTCCTTGTAACTCCAAATGTGTCCCTTTGAGCGTATTTTTCCACCTTCTGTTTCTTTTAATTTTTTGAGATTCCATCGATAAATAACATAAATGTTGTAGATCTAATACTAAACTATGTGGTCATGCGTAGTCGATCATGATGTCTTATCTGATCTGTGTTTTGATGTTAATTGTTGTTTGAATACGCAGTAGTTTTTATCAACAAGGCCTTACCTTCCCTTGGAGTTCATGGGAAAAACAATTCTTTTTCTTTTTAAATATCATAAAATTTAATTTGCTACCATGCATTCTTACCTGGTAGAGCTTTGAATCAATTAGAGACTCAGGCAAACTCATCAACAGTGGGAATCGTTTAAGAGAACCACTGTTTGGAAGACCAGACCATTAGACCTATCTTATCACCAATTACCAGGAAGATTTGCATGATTACATCTAACTCGATTGTTGTTTTGTTGACTGCCAGCCATTCTTTTTGGTTTTCCTGTTTGCTAGCAGCATTTTATTTATCTTTTGTTGGGGACTAAAAGCTATTGTTAACAAAGAAAATGCCATAATGTATCAGCTACTTTAGTGATGTCTAGTCTTATTATTGCCATTTCTCATTCTGTGCCTCTTTACATGGGAGGCTGCTTCTAGCAATTAGCTAGCCATGTTGCCCATACTACAACTTGATCAGTGAACTGCTTCGTTCTGACCTCTGGTGGAAAGGACAAGATTCACTTACATTTGTCCTCACCTACCTAAATAATCTGATTTTATACAACCATTTGAGTAAAAATAAACTTGATCTATTTCAGAATGTAGTTAAGAAGAGAGCCATGTTGCCCATACAACAACTTTATAAGTGAACTGCTTCATCCTGAACTCTGGTGGAAAGGACAAGGTTCACTTACATATGCCCTCACCTGCCTAAATAATCTGTTTTTATACAACAGTTTGAGTAAAAATAAACTTGATCTATCAGAATGCAATTAAGAAGAGAGTGTTCCCTTATTTGATCCTTTCTTATCTGAGGTGATTGTAGCCATGTTCTGTTAATGCCTGCCCTGGCTTTTGCAAATTCATTTTCACCTAGCGTAACAAACAAATGAATTTTCTTGTTTACACTATCCTTTATTGAAAAGATTCTTGAATCTAGACATCTCTTTTTAGGGTTTCTTATTTGCTATGAAATGTAAGACTTTCTATGTGGTCTTATTGCAGTCCTTGTCCATCTCTCCCCTTTCTTTGCCTCCTCGTTGTATCAGCAGGGAACTCGTCGTTGTATCAACGGTTCCCTGCCCATTCTTTGGTCATCACAATTTAAATGGATTGCAACCCACTTATAACATTGAAACTCATTAGTGTGAAGGGCAAGTAGTCAAGTTCAGCTGGAGAATCCTCTCCTAAAACTCTTGACACAGCAACAATGTTTTCCTATTGACTGTAGCTTACTTCGTAAACATTCATTCCCCATATGAATGTAACACATAACCAGCTTCAATAAAATGCTGACTTGATAAACTAATGTACGTAACATTATGTTTTTATGTTTTTATGTTTTTAATGGCCTTTAAAATGATTCTTCTATTGTTCTTTCAATCATGCCATTTTAGCTTTCATTCCTGTGCACTCTGAAATTCCAAATGCAGTCTGGGGAAACATCATGCTTTTGTTACATGGATTTTAAGATACTGGACTCAACAATATCGTGTACTAAAAAAAAATGGAGGATGTATCTTAAAACCTAAATAAAAGGGAGGATAAGTCAGCGAGCCTGCTAGAATTTTGTCTGTTTTCTAAAATTTTATATTTGAAAAATAACATGTTGACAATTATCATTTAAGCAGTAGTATCTCATGGATCTGGATTGCAGCCATTATTATTGTTTGGCATATAAATTCCACTGGTTAAATTTCTAGCGTGTTGTTTAGCTACATATCAAACTAATTAATGGGATGCTGCTGCTTATTGACAAATCGGTCAGCTAAACCTTGTTTCAAGTCTCAACTATTTCATATCAGCTACATGATTCTTGTTCATCCCTCTCGATCTAGGGAAATATGTTCATGTGTGGACCCTTAGACTCATGAAACATGCAGCAGTTGTGTTGCCACCGTTTTTAGGTGTTACTAATGTGGACCTGAATCTTATTTGCCTCTTCTTTGACAATATCTAAGCTCCAGTAATAACAATTGGTGGGCATATTCATTAACTGTTTGTGCACTAATATGTATCATTTAACCTGTTTTAACTTAATTGGTTCGGTTATATTGCGCACAGAATCACAGTAATTTTACCTATTTGTGGAGTGGTGGTTGTGTCAGCATTTGGTTTTACTGTGAAGCGTAGATTCCTTTCATTATGTGAGTGTACTCAGTGAACAAGCCCCCCCACACTGCAGGGTCTGAGGAGGGGTGTAATGATTCCGATCAATCTGAAATAATTGAATGTCAATTCTTATTCTTACATCTCTTATTTTTTTGAGAGGATGTGTTTACTTTCGTTATGTGAGTATTAAATTCCTTTCTACCATCCAGGCCGAGTTTTCCTATAGGCTTGCTTTTAGTTGCTGGAAACCTATGCCAAGGGTGGGCAACCCAAACTTCATTCATTTCATGGGTTTCCTGATCGTTATACATAAATTTGTTGCTGTTTGGTTCTCCAATGATTTGATAATGGAGGTCTATACTTTTTGCACCGATGGGTGGCAAATACAAGTAGGTAACTCTGTATTCCTCTTCAAAACTAGAGGTTAGTTGAACCATCAAATCCCTGTAACCTTATCTGCGGTAAGAATGGAAAGAATTTGGAGACCAAAATGATCTAGTAGAAGTAAAAAAAAAGGTGTCTGATGGCACCCGGTGTACTGGGTGAACCACTGGATTCTTTATATTCTCACTTAAACTGAACTCTTGAACTGAGAAGTCATTTTTAGATTTGTCAATCCTTTTTGGTGGGAGAACATCCAAATTTGTTGTTTACTTCTCTCGATACCTGCGTCGAAGGATGAAAGAGAAATTACAGAAACACTAAATTATAAGTCTCCTCTGACTCAAAACTTGTGGGACTTCCTGAGGCCACCTCTGTGGTAAGGATTTTAACCATTCAAAACCGATCGACATGTATCCTGATGCACTATCAGTGTATCAGGATGTATCAGGAGATACTTGTCGCTCCACTTTGAGTCAATAAGATTCTCATTACAAAAGTAACCTCACTATAAAAAATCCCAATGCAGGCTGCCTGCAGACAAAGCAAGATAGAAGTGAACCTCAGAATTTAGATTCTCATGAACCACAACATAACAAACCATAAAATAGTATATATTGATAAATGCAATGGGAACTTTCAATGAGAGCCCAGGAAATGAGTCAACATAGATGCAGACTACGTGCCGGCCACAAATTTAAAGTGTAAACTAGGTCGGTGTTAAGTGGCAAGTGCTAAAAATCAAAATCAAAATGAAGAGGGAGCAGTAGCAACCTTTGCATTGCAGAAGAATTGGTAAATTACAGAGAGAGAGAGAGAGAGAGAGATGAACAAAGTGAGAACAAAAATGAAGAGGGAGAAATGAGGGACATTTAGGGTTTAGGGCTTTAGGCAACCCAGTGGTTCTTAAATCAATCAGTGTCGTGTTAGGTCCCTAATCGATCAGTGTGGGCTAAAAATTAACACCCTTAATTCCTAGTAACGATGGATGATCACTATGTGGAAATAGTGGAAATCCTATCCGTTGGATGATTTACACTTGACATGGATTATTAAAAAAATAAAATAATGGGTATCAGATCGAATCGGCTGATCATAGGTAGGATTAAACCGACCCTCAAAATCTATCAGGAATTGGTATCAGATCAAGATCAATCACATCCAAAATGATCAGACTAATTGAAAACCGATTACTTGAACCATGGTCTGCATGATGTATGGATAATTTCATCCCACGTATTGAGGTCTGGAAGTTGGAATTTTATCCCCAAACCCAGTTTTCATTCTGAATTGAATTCCGTAGTTTCCTAAAGCCTTAAATACCTTTAGACCTCTTTCCAATTTCTTGGATTTCTCAAGTCCAGAAAGATGCCGAGATTTCTGCCGGGGAATTGGCCCAGGTCACGTCACAAGCTCAGTTTCTCCTTGTTGCCATTAGACTCAGATTGTTTGGTCAAGTCTGGCATGATTGGAAAGTTGATAACTGTATTAGAATTCACTTCCCACCTCTGTTTTTTAACCCTTCTACTCTACTCTACCAGTGCAAGAAGCAATGTGCTGTTCTCTTCAGTTCAGATTAAGTGTGAATTCATAACCTCTTTGAGATGTTGATCTTTACCAACTAAAACTACCATTAGGATTAATTTCTGACCCAGTTCAGTTGTTTTACAGGTCTTAAAGTAAAACCCAAGCTTCATGACAGGCTTCATTTGTTTATGACTAATGTCCAAGTCTAGCCATCAGAAAATGAGATTTGGTTTCCTGCATGATCCACCTATGAAGGTTTTCTTAGTTGGCCCTAATAAATACAACAAGTCAGATTACTCAAGACCTAAATTTTTTAGGCAGTTAGGTTTCATGTCTCTTTTAGGTCAAATTTCAGGCAGAATCAGAGTTGGCTCTAAATAAAGTTTTGAAAATGGTAGAAATATGAAACCTTTGAAAAAAAAAGGTTGGAAAAAAGAAATGGAACTATCAATATATAATAGGGTTATATCATTGAATCTAACCAAGAAATTTTCCAATCCAAATTACATTCTATCAATGAAATGGTTGGAATTTTCACATCATCTTACCATATAACAAAAGTTAGGGGTCATATAGGAAGGCCTTTCTAGCTTAGCAGTCTAAAAGGGGGTTCAAATCCTCTTCTGTCGTTAGAGAGACGTTAACAGTGATCGTACGATTATAATGCACCCAGCGTACTAGTTATGTGATCACAACTGACCAATAAAAGACGATTTAAATCCTCTAAAAAAACCTTTATATTAGTTAGGAGAGAGACTTGATATTTTACAAACTAATTTACAATAGCATGAGTAGCTTTTTTTCTTTTTTCTGGTAAAACATGAGTATCACATGAGTAGCTTATTCAGTCAGAGCTCTTGTTTATTTAATATTTTATTGCAATATCATTGTGTGCAATATTTAGATAAAGAAAAAAAGAGAGTGGGATTGTGGTGGTTTTTGGTCAAATGGGTTGTGTTTGTTTAATCAGTCAGAGCTCTTGTTTATTTGATATTTTATTGCATCATCAATGTATGCATTATTTAAAGGGAGAAAAAAAAAATAGTGTGGGATTGTGGTGGTTTCTGGTCAAATGGGTCGATCTTTGTCACTATCTTTGTCACAAATTTTATGGGATTAAAATTTTATGAACAAGTAGATCCTGTGGTCCCTTGCTCAATTTTTTTAAGTTTCAAATCTAACAAATGTAAAATAAAGCATCGAGGCATTTTGCACTAATAAAAAAGTGTATAGACCACAGGGGTGCTTCGACATTCTTAAGCCATTATATTATGAGTATTTGTGTGAATTTGAGTTTAAAATTTGACACAATCAAATAATCAATCACATTTTCATGTGGGTGCACAAATAAGTGCAAATGACTATTAAACGATTCCTGAACCCGCACGAGTAGGAAAACTTTTGTGGCTAATCTATATTAGATAATAAAAAAGGAATGAAATAGTGTTTTTTTATAATAAATTTTCCTTTGGTGCAGTTTGATTGTGAGGGAAATTAAAGGGAAGGAAAGTGAAAATTTTAAACTTTAAAAAGAAACTTTTATTATAGCTATAATGTAACATATTTGTATAAACTACCTAAATGTCTTACCATTTTTAATAATAATACTTATAAGATGTAAAATTTATTTTACTTTTCAAATGCAAGGGTTTTGGATCCAAAGTCACATAGATATGTGATAGCATGTGTTATATTGATTATAAAAGTTTCTTTTTTAAGTTTAAAATTTTCATTTTCCTCCTTTTAATTTACCTTGCAACCAATTAGAAGTTTTGTGACTTTGGCTTTCCTTTGGACTTTTTTGTTGAAATTTTTTTTTGACACCGATTCAGAAGTTGATACTAGTGCTTGATGTCCGGTGCAAAAATCTCCACCCCCATCCCAACCCAAAAACCACAAATATCTCCTGTATTTGTTGTTACTATGATGGCCTAATGATTGCATGCCAAAAAAGAATTAGTCTCCAATAGTCTTCGACACAGCCATTGTCAAATAGAAAGAACCATTTTTATTTTGTGGTAAAATATTCATGGGATTTATTGTAAACTAATCTACAAAAGGATAAAATATTTTACTGAAATACAGTACAAAAAGTTGCCATAAAAAAGTTAGTGAACATCCATTTAAAATTCAAGATACTGTTTCCCAAAATGAGATGGTGATATTGTAGATTGGAACCCTCATTAGTTCTCTTGCATCCACGGAGAATGTCATGACCTCATCACACATTAGAATAGTGTTGTCATAGTAGAGATTTTCTTATTGACACTTGATCGGTGTCTGTCGAATCGTAAAAAAGTTCAAAACCTTTTCTGTTTCAAATATCAAAATACATCCATGTATATTAACGTTTTCATGATGATCTAATGATATCTGATAAAAAAGAATCAACACCAATGGGCCATTGACACCAGCCATCGACATAGAGAAAGACCCTTTAAGAATATTGAATGCAAGAGTTAAATTCTATCCAAAATATCTGCAAAGGTATAGACAATACATACGACCATTGTCAAAAGAATTGGATATTGATGCATGAGTAATTGTTTCAAGTATGGATTTAGTTTGTGATTATGGAAAGGGTATTGGTATTAGTATCAGATAGGGTATTGGTCAATATCGATCATATATCAATCATATGCTGATGTGGCAAACATTTTTAGTATCGGTCAAGTATTAGTTGATATCGATCAGTATCAGTCAATATCGGTCATCTGTCAGCCAATATCCGTCCATATCAGTCAGTATCAGCTCCTAGACCAATTCAGCAAAACAATATAGTATCAGTTATTGTCAATACCGGTATGAATCAATCAATACAGTCGATACGATGCCGACACCAAAAACCATGCTATCATGGATGCATGAATAGCTTAGAGTATCAAGGAAAATAACATATATGATCCAAAAGTAATAATTAATATAACTGTTGAATGCTTACAATAATCTCTTATGCAAGAATGATAAAGACTGTGAGAATGATAAGAGATGAGCATTCATAAGAGCAGTGATGGCATTAACCAACTAACCAATGATAAGAAGCTTATGTGTTTTAATTGATTTGTTAAACAATAGGACCAATGATCATGATCACCCATGATAAGAGCTCTCCACATTAAAGTATTGCTTTTTTTGCAAGCATCAGTTCTCAGTGGCTACAGTTAAATCTCGAATAAATATATTGATTAGATTGCTTTACTTCACATTAAATTACTCTTGTTATTCATTGTGAGGATACAATTTTTGCACTAAACTTGTCTTGTTTCAAGTCATGATCTTCTTATTATAATTAAGCCTCATGTGTTGCAACTAGAATTCACATGCTTGAGTTTTTCGCTTAGTCAGACCTACAAACGAAATAAGTGAGGCACAGGTGGGGTCGGGCTTGATGACCCGGGACCTCTCCGATGCTTAAGTCAGAACTCTAAATGCCACAGATGATCAGGGTGAAGCCTGACCTTAGATATTTTAGCGGGGTGGGAAGGTTTAGTAGATCCTAACCCGAGGACGAGGGTGATGCTGTCAGAGCAAGTGGGGGACAAAGAGTATAATATTGACGTAAATTTAACTTCTGGCAGTTGGGGGTATTTATACCCGTAGTTATGGCTGACATCATGCGGGGAGTAATTCCGTCATTACCCCTGTGAATCTTGATAATACAACGTTTTTATCCTTTTGCTTCTTTGTTTTGCCCTTGTTGGCTGGTTTCCTTTCCACTATCTATGTGTCGACTGGCCATTGGTGGGCTTATCTTTTGAGTTATATTGACTAGTCTCCCCTTGTCTTTACACGTTCCGTGTACTTATTTGAGGGTGTTTATTTACCCTTAAAAAGTTCATTTGTTAATTAAATACTTATGTATGATCATCCAAAAAATGGACCACATATGCCATGTATACCGCCACCCTAAAGAGGGGCAACACATGAGGAGCATTGGGAATAGCTTCACATTGGACAATGTTGGGACCGGAGAAGTCTTAATACCTCATTGGTTTCTCCACTTAATAACATATGCTTTTGGGTTTGATATTTCAACACTTACCTCTACCTGTAATTTGTAGATTATCATCTTTCATTAGGAATGTGATTAATTGGAATATGAAGAAGAGAACAAGTAGGTGGAAGAACACCATCCAAGCCATGGAATTGATCAGAAGTACTCTTTGTTTACAATGGCTACAAAACTGAATCCTATTTCTACAACCCTAATCTCTAATGCAAACCCATAAACACTTAGTACAAAAGTAAGAAGACCCACAGAGAAAAAAAGAAAAGAAAAACAAAAGACCCAAAACATATAAGGATTGCAATCCTCATCACTAGCACTTCTCTTCAGCAAAGGAATCATTACCAACAGTCTCCATCTGCACATCCTTGCTAGATGTTTGTGCTTTGTACCATACAGTACAAAAAAGATAAACTCCAAGATTAATGAAGCTTAACACAGCTAAGAGCCAGTAAAAAAGATCAAGTCTCCCATTGTTAATATTATCAGCTAGCCATGCCTTCCCGTTATGATTTCCAGTTACCCTCTTCACAACTGCGACCAAGAAGCTACTAAAAAAGAATCCAAGTGAGAGAGTTGTAAGAAAGAGTCCGGTGCTCAACGTCTTCATTCCCTTCGGCGATCGAGTTATGAAGATATCGAGTTGTCCAGTGTATATGAATGCTTCTCCAGCTCCAACTAAGAGAAATTGTGGAACTAAGATGAAAGCACTTAAAGGCAGTGTAGAAGTGTTTCCTACAGCTCTTACAACCGATAAACGTTTCAATTCGGAAATTGCTGCAGCTGCCATTCCTAATGTAGAGAGGACAAGGCCTATGGCAATTCGTTGTAGACTGGTGAAACCTGTAACAAATTTTATAAACCATGATTGATGTTAGACCATGGTAGTATGTATGTTCATGATATTTTCTAGTACATGTTCTTAGGTACCTTTCTCATTGTATTTAAATTTTTTTTTTCTTCTCTTACTCTTTATGTTTAATAGGACAATTGTAAATTATAAGAAAGTTTTCCTTGTACCTTCTTTCCCTTTCCATTTCTTGCAGATAGGCATGATCAAGCGGTCATAGACAGCCAGAGTGATCAATATGGCTCCCACAAAGAAGATAGCGAAAGATCCTGCTGGTATTTGGAATTTCCCAATTGATCTCTCCATGGTGGTTGCTTGTTCCACTGAGAAGGTGATCATTTGTGCATAAGTGGTCCAAAACATGATTGTTGTGGCCCAAATTGGAAGTAGTCTGGCCATCATTTTTACCTCCTCCACCTGTGTTACTGGACATAGTTTCCAAGGGTTTGGAGCTGAAGAATCAATTTTTTGAAAATCTCCTTCTGTAATGGTTGCAGCCTTATCTAGGCAACTGCGAAGAAACATTACGTTAATCGGTATACCAGAATTTTTTCCATTTACTAATTACACAGAATCTTTATTTTTTCAGAAGTACTCAGTTTCTTCATAAGTAATATTACTCCCTATGTATAATTGCTATTTCACTGGATCATTAGGCTAATGGGTTTTTCGGTTCAATACTGTGGGGAATTCTTCAGTTTCATAAGAAAACTTACTACAGATATAAAGATGTAGAAAAAGTAACTTTTCACTGGTAACTTACTGATCCAACAGAAGAATAGATGCTCCATTTTGGTGCAATTGAATGTAAATTGATGTTTTCAACTGTTACTTACAGGAACTGATCTGTGTGATGGATTCTTTTTGCCTCAGCAGAATTTTCATATAATAGGTCAATGCTGGGAGGAAAATCAACCTTCCTCTTTCTTTTGGCAGCAGCAATAACTTGGAAAATATGGACTATTGGGCTCCCTAAGCTCCTCTTGTATCTGTATCTCATAGTACCTGATAAAAATATCAAGATGGCAAAAAACATGGAGATAGAACAAATTCCATATGCCACACTACGACCCACTTTATCTTGTATGTAGACTAGTACTGTAACAGCCATCAATGTCCCTGTGCTGATGAAGAAGAAGAACCTATTGAAGAAATAGGCCATATTAGCCCTTTCCCTTTCATCTTTCTCATCAAACTGATCAGTTCCAAATCCTGAGACACTTGACTTGAGGCCACCAGTTCCCAATGCAATCAAATACAGAGCAAAGTACAGAATACCCATTTGGAATCCATTTGCTTGCTTGCAATTTTGGGTGGCGAGATTAATGTTGCAGGGTGGTGGCCGCAGCTGCGGCAGCTTTGTGGCCACTGCTAACATGCTAGTACCCTGGTTCACCATTAAAACTGCTTTAAAGCTTTAAGTAAAAATATTTCCATGAAATGGGCTACTAAAGCATTTTTTATGGTTAAATGGTGAATGAAGAAATCATTAGAACTACAACACTTACAAGTGTTTGGACAGAAGCAAAGATGGCAATGGTTTTGTATCTGCCTAAGAAAGAGTCCGCAAGGAACCCTCCCAGCAAACACAGGAGAAATGAAGTGCCCATAAAATCTGTCACTATGTTCGCCGAGGTAGAACTTGGGAGATGCATTGTTCCAACCAAGTATGTCACCAGGTTCACTGCTATTCCCATTGTGGATAGCCTCTCGCATATTTCAATCGCTAGGAAAACAAAGGGAAAGAAATTGATGATTTGGTATTAACTAACAAACAGACCTTCATGACTTGGAATCTTCCTTGTGAAAGCTTAATAGGCAGCCGAAATTATAAAAACCAGACCAGTGGGTGATGCAAAAAGCTGCTCGGTTCCCATTCAGGCCAGTTCAGACCGGTTTTGACCGAACCAACTATGGTTTGACTAAAGAAGAAAATAATAAACAAATAAGAAAACTTTAAAAATAAAACTGATGAACCAAACCAAACGGTTTGCAAAAAACCAGAACGTTTGAAAAAACTGCCTGATTCTTGTCCAGTTCTTAAAGTGTACATATAGGCACGTGTACATATAAAAAAAATCTACTTGCTTTTTTCTTTTTTTTTTTGGATAATAATTTAAAAATCGAAGACTTGGATCTCTTAATTTTTTTAAAAAAATTTCTAGGATCCCTCAATAATGAAGGATAAAACATAGAAGGATGCAAAGAAATTCATTATTCCAGAGGTGAATTAGAGACAGATGAGGACAGGTGAAGGCTTCCTTTTGTGATGGATTCTGTCGGTGGAAAGTTAAAAGGGAGCAAAAGGAGGGAGGAATCATCCCCCACAGTTCAACAACTTCACATGGATGACATTGTTGAATATACCTTTAATAACTATGGGAATACTATATAAGAAAGTGAAGCCAAATGCGCTTATCTTTTGATGGGTTCCCCCTCCTCTATTAGAATTTTCCATCTGATGATTCCAGAATCCAAAGGAGAAAATTTATGAAAGCCTTAATGTGGCCTGCATTCCGAGCTACTTATGTGGGTTCTGATTTGTGTCCTTTTTCTAATACTTTTTTCATTTGAAATTTTTTATACTTTTAATCAGTAAAATGCCATCTATTTTCCATATACAATGTATGGACATGAACACAGCTTATTTATCATCACAAAGCAGGAACATCATAATAATAATGCAAAAATTGTAATCTATGGCAGTAGTTCAAACTAGGGCTACAACAGGATCGGATTGGATTGGGTTTTTCAAAACCTTAACTTTAACCCTGGCTATTTAAACTTACCCTAACCTAGTCCAACCCTGTTAGGGTCAGAAAATATACAACCCTAACCCTGACCCTGGCAGGGTTGGGCCGGATTAACCCTGATTAACCCTGATTTAGGGTCGGATTGATCCAGATTGACCCTGAAACATACAACAAATTGTCAAATAATATATATATAACAATTATAATTTAAAGATATAACAAACACAAATATATATATATATATATATATATATATATATATATATATATATATATATATATATATATATATATATATATATATATATATATATATATAGGGTTTGGCCTGGCCGGGTTCAACCCAGGGGTCAACCCTATCAGGGTTTGGGCCAGGTTCAACCCTACCATTGTTCAGGGCGGGTTTGGGAGGGTTCGGGTTGTTAAGGTAAAACTTGCACCCCTAGTTCAAACAATCAAATACCTTTTCGCCAAAGGTTTTAAAATCAAGAATCAGACATAGGATCAGCCTCCATTGATACCAATTCAAATCGAATCAGATTTTGTTGAGAGTCGGCCAAAACCTTAGAAAATGGAATTAGGAATAAGAAGCAAAAAAATTAATTTTTGGAGTTTTTATTCAAAAGTCTTGTAAATTTAGTTATTGATTTTATACAAAGAAGGAAAATTAATGGCAAAAAATAAAGATCTATGTGTACTCATGGCTGACTCCAAATTGATTGTAGGATTGGCATTAATCGGGGTCCATGGATTCTGATTTGAATTGACCTATTCCAATTCGATTTTTGAATCCATGTTTCCACCTAGATTTATTTTGACAGATGAACAAAGATGGTAAGTCAAGGTCATTTGGAAGACTGATATTCTTCACATGTCAAGGAAAAAATTAGCTAGGAGGAGCTATGTTGAAGGTGCCTGAATACAGGTGATAAATATATATATTTTTAAAAGATGGAACATTAATCTTGCAGTCCACACAAATTACACAAAGAAAAACATTGTACCTTTTTTTTTCTTTTTTCTTTTTTCTTTTTTGGGTGGGGGGGGGTACTTCAAGTTGAATTTAAAGGTTTTTGGTAATTGAAGACAATCTTCAACTTGATCCAAATCTTGATGGAATTGGGTTTTCTAGGGAGAGGGAGTTTGATACTTTGGTCTAGCAGAGGTGAGAGATAGGGATGAAATGAAGCATAGCCAGGCTATCAACATAGGGATAACAAACCTAGGATAAGAGCCGCAGGCATCCAGCCTCCAGTTTTAGTTCTTTCAGCTGGAAATCCCCTATAGTCTTCCGCATCTGCAACCGTACTACTCATCTTCTCCTCCTGAGAGATATAGACACAAAAATTTTGAAAGTTAAAAAATAAAAAATAAAAAAAAAGGGAAAAGTTTTGAAGATGCCATTGACCCAAATAAGCTGGAGAAAATAGTGTAACAGTTAACACAAACCATTTTTTCCAAGTTGCTACAGAATAAGAGCTTGAAAAGCTACAACGAATAGCTAGAGAATGAGGAGTTCCCTCTCTTGTACCCCAACCCACAACTTAAGTTGTCATGAGAGCTTCTCCTTAAATAGAATGATACAGCCATACAGTGACCTCCACTACCATTTGAGAAGAATCACAGCTTGTTTTGTGAAAGGTTCTGGAGTTTTTTATTTTTGGGTTTCCTCAAGGATTCTTTTTACCACCCCCCCCCCCCCAAGCGATTAAATTTAAATTTAACAAAAAATCATAGGTGATGATCATGTTGAATTATTGGAGAGGAAAAATGGAATCTTGAACTTCATTGATCATGGCATCTTCACCACCTCTCTTTATGGTTGAATGGATGGGTTCATGTTATAGAGACTCTGAACCACAACATACTACTCTTTATTTCATGAGCCATTTCGAGTGCTCTTGCTACCCCACAAGCAAAAGCTTCCTCCATTTTGTTTTTCCTTCTTGCCCTGTAAGGGTTAAATAAAAGAAAACAAGGAAAAACTTTCATTGAATTGCTCTCTGTAGCAACCCCTCTTCTTTAAAAATCAATGGGCCAAAGTTTTTAATGGAAGGTACACATGTACAAAAGTCCTACCAATCTGACCTGAATATTTTTCATTCCTGAAGATAAACTTTGATGTCTCAATCAGGTTTCTCCATCCATATGCAGTAATTGTTTTGTGATGAAATGTCCCTTTGGCCTTGTAAATGTTGCCCAGACGGTCACCGACCTCTAGCTGAAATTTGGATCAATCGAAAGGTCAAAATCCGAAAAAGTTCGAAACTATATAAACCAAAATGCTAAATCAGTGGTTCTCTCGTAAAGCAACCGAGACAGCTCCGTAGGGACGATTAGACTCTGATAAAAAAAATTATGGGATTATTCATGTGAAGTGTGTGTGTGTGTGTGTGTGTGAGAGAGAGAGAGAGAGAGAGAGAGAGAGAGAGAGAGGATCAAATATATGAAACATGATTCAAAGGCATCTTTAAAATAGGACTTTAGCAGATGATTCCCTAGTGTAATCAAAGAGATGGAGATGGTTGACAAATTCTGACATAGCTCTAGTCTCTCTCATGGCTTCACCCCCACACATGTAAAATGAATATCAAATCTGTAACTCACATCAGAATCTATGAGCTAATCCATGGCGTAAGCAATTGTTTTGGTTTTTTCGGGAACATTTCTGCCAAACTCGCAACAAGATTCAGAAAATCATCACACAAAAAAAAAAAAAAAAAAAAAAGGAAAAACATGAAGTTTATGAGTTCTTAAGTGGGCCTGTTTAAACATGCTTTTATAGTTAGGCAGGACTTAATCAAATGCCCATTTGAAAAGTAACTAACAGAACAGATTAGGCTTCTCATTTTGTTCAAACCCCATCACTTTTAGAGATTGAAAGATTCTCTGTTCTTGGCCCTTTCTGCTTTGCGACTCTTGAGAATGAACGAAGCAGCAGAAAATAGGTCTGAGAAGGCTAGAAGCAATGCTTCATTTTTACCTATACCTTCCATGGGATTGGATGAAGCTAATGCTTTATCTTACATCACTGAAATGCTGCATTGAACTACTCATCTAAAATGCCAAAACATCATATTTCAAGAGGAGACCAAAAGGACCACACCAAGAAGAATTTTACAAGAAAAGAATAAAGACTTGTGTGGTAGCTTTAGCTTATGAAACATGGCTTTCAAGCAAACACTTTATGGGCAAGCATTATGGAATCTCTCACACACTTCACCAAACAAATGCAATGCATTATCACCTACCGCCAGCCAGACTAAGGAAACATAAGGCATGACCAAGTGCTCCACTACACAGAGCCAAGCCCCAGCCCCACTCGCCTCCATATTCATCAATCTTCATTGGGTTCCTCCACTACAGGTGTATATATAGAGCCTTGGACTTATAATTTATATTAATCCCTTTTGACCCTCTTTAACTCATAAGAGAAAGAGATCAAAACAACCCAATAAGGGCATGATCTAGACAGGGCTGCTATTGTTGTGACCTCCAAATCACTCTACCTCTCACACCTCTTGCTGTAGTTGTTCCAAGTGTTCTTCACTGATGATGGATACATTCAAAGAAATGAAATTGTCACTAAGAAAAATTTCAAAGCTGTGTTAAAACTGGTATAAGATTTGGGTTGGGAAATATGCTTGAGTCAAAAAATATGCACACACTTAATAAATGCGATTTGCCAGAAATAGCTGATTATTCTACTAATTCTACAAGGAAAACACAGATTATCTTGGTTGGGATGATTAAAAAGCATCTGCATTACAATTTACAAGTAAAGACAGAAAAGTGGTAGTTTTGTTTATCCATGATTTAAGACTTCCAAAACAAATAAGCAAACCACATCTCACAGGTCCTGTGGCAGGTAAAAAGTTTTCCCTAATGGGCCGGTCAGTGTCCCTATATGATATTGTACCATGGTTTGTGGACTCAGATCGGATCATCCGAGTAACACCCCGAGTCAGCATGGTTTTTGGCTGATATTCACACATGTTAGCCGATTCTAGGGCTTTTTATGGTCGATCCACCTCGATCCGAGCCGATCCCATATCCGGTTCCAAGTACTTGAACCATGTATTGTCCAGACCTTCTGACTCTTCTTAGGGTTTGGGAAGACCTTGCAAGGCTATCCCAAAACTCAAAAACTTGATCAAATTCCAATCCCATGCTAGATATCTTACACCATGGGTCAAAAGTTCATCATCAAATTCTGAGAGAGAATCAACTGTGAATGATAGAAAGAATCTGAAAGATCATTTGTGAGATATAAAAAGAGAGAATCACTTCTCAATCATTTTCTAAAGACACCTATAGTGTGTCATTTAGACAGTTTCTTCTTTCAATTCTTTTAAGTTTGTTTTGTTCACTGAGATTTGAGGAGTCCCTCCTGATTAGTTGATCTTATGATTTTATTCAATCCAAAGACTGTTATGATATCATCTGGACTTTTTTTTAACTTGTCACCGACCTCGGATCCCCAAAACCAGAAACAAGAAAATTGGAGAAAAGGAAAACCGTGAGCGGCAGGATTCGAACCTGCGCGGGCAAAGCCCACATGATTTCTAGTCATGCCCGATAACCACTCCGGCACGCCCACGAGGTGAAGAGTGAGCAACATATTAATACTATATTACTATCACATGGTCGAATGGATCAATTGGTGAGATGAACCCAGAGATCCAACAAATGTAGGGGGGTTTGTACGCTTTCGTTGAATCACATGATATTTCTAGGGAATTAAGACTGAGAATTCAAAACCCTAATCTAAAGAGTGGAAAGAACAAAAGTGCAGATTACATAATCTAAAAAGAGACCCGTCATCTCTTCTGTAGTGCTGCGAACTGTTTGCCACAAAGTATGACGAATATATTTGTCCATAAGGGTTTGTATAAGAAAAAGCCGGATAAAGACGACAAATGCAAAGGAGGTGGCATCAGTTGGACTCATTGGACCCATGGTTCAAGTAATTGATATCAAATCGATCGGTTTGTATTGATTTTAGACTTGATCGATCCTCAATCTGATCATGTTTTAATATAATAATATACGCTATCTTCCACATGTCAACTTTTCATTAAATCTATACATCAATATCCGAATGAGAAAACACATGACCGATATCCAGTCCGAAGTCCATATCCAGTCCGAAGTCCAAGTCCGATATTTAGATTTAAAACCTTGATTGGACCCTCAATCATAGATTGGATCACACAACTTTAATGATGGGTTGGGGCATCTTTTTAATCTTCCCTACCGTCTAGGCTCCCTCGGGTTGGTTGCAAGGGAATAAAGGAAAGGAAATAAATTCAAATTACTCATGTTTGGGATATCATTGAGCTTTCTCAGATGATAAGTACGCTTAGGTGATGTATATCTTTTTTCTGTTTGAGTGTGCTGATGATACCTGTTCATGTTCTCATTGTATTGTATTATAACTATTCTCTCTTAGTTTTCCTGTAGTTTTCTTTTTCCATTAAAGACTCCATTGATTTGACATAAAATTTTATGTGTTAACATTTAATATGTAATTTTTTTTTTAAATATGCTTCCAATAGGTAGAAAATGACAAACAAAATTCCTTTTCCTCCCCCTTAGAGATCACTATATTTTATTTTTTTGGAAACAAATATTGAAAAAAATTACATATAAAATGTTACACATAAAATTTTATGTCTAAACAAATGAAACCTTAACTGAAAAAAATAAAAAAATGATAAAAAAAAAGAGAAAAAAAAGGACAAACATTCTCTGTAAATGATCAGCCTAAACATAATCTTTGGATGATAACCGAATTTGTGCTACACAGAAGGATGATATAGTATTTGCAATAATTGGATATATGGAGTAGTATAAATTGGGTACAGGGGTGATCGTTTGGAGCTATAGTAACAGATTCAGGGTTCAGGCTACCAGGGCAAATGCTTAGATTCGAGTCTAGAACGACCCCTTTGCAAAAGTGCTAAGGATTAGGTCTCCAAACTCACTCCCTACCACTAGGCAATGGCCCTTTAGTTTGGATTGGACACATGTTCAATTTCCCTTGCATTGGTTATATACCCAACCATTTATGTCCATGCATTTGGTATGGATTGGGCACATGTCACATTTCTATTGTATGGTTAACATGCAGACATGTATCCTACTCCCATAAAGTCGTTTGAAAAGTTTGTTTGGGCTGAAACTTGTTGTGCCTATAGCAGACCCAAGGGTCTACCAGCCCACATGTGGTAGACTATAGTATTGAGTTGGATCACCAAATCTGCTTATTGATAAATCCTATACCCAGTTCATCCAACAAATAGAATGGACATATGGCCCTCCAGACAGCAGCAAAAACCCCTTAGCTACATGAACCACACAGATGACCTTCATCCAAATCCAGCAAACTAA
Organism: Protea cynaroides; assembly: GCA_028583415.1. Classification (NCBI taxonomy): domain Eukaryota; kingdom Viridiplantae; phylum Streptophyta; class Magnoliopsida; order Proteales; family Proteaceae; genus Protea; species Protea cynaroides. The sequence goes on from CM053274.1 coordinate 94,353,172, forward strand.
ACAGGAGCTATGTTACCTTGCTTACAAATATTTAAACAAAAAAAAAAACAAAAAAAAAAAAAAAAAATCTTATTTCTAATACTATGATGCTTCACTCTTTTTTTTTTTTTGGTGGTGGTGGTGGTCGGTTGGGAGGGGGGAGGGGAGGGTGAAATGATGATGCTTCACTCTTATATAACATCCAATATGCCGCCTGAAAAAGTAATCTTGAAGTTTAGTCTATCATCCACATCTAAGACGTAACTTACACTCATGACAGGATAGAAAATGCCGACAAGGGGGTAAATAGGACCTTTTCAGTGGCACAATTTCATCAGTCAAAGCCTCTGGAGTATCTAATTTAATGATCCTAGAGGCCCATCACACCGAGGATTCAAGCAAATTTTCAGGTCAGGAGTTTTTCAATGGCACCCTGTGTCCACAAACATAAATTTGAGACCAGAATCAGTAAGAATAATAATACTAACCAATATACCATATAAAAACGATATTACTATGCACAATATCAGATGGAATAGTACCTTCAATTGCTCTATTTGGGATTTTAACTGGCTTCCCTCGTTGCTCGACACAGAACAAGAAATGACAGGCCTTGTGACTCCACATGCCCGGCCTTGCTTGGAAGGGACAAACATATATGGCACATTCTGCATAATCAAATTAAAATCATCGGTTTTCAACATCAATGGAAGCTTATTTCTTAACAATTACATTGAGCAAAAACTTATAATTTAAAGGTCACATGAGCAACTTCTGGAACCGGTGACAATATCACCCTTGACAAAGAGATTGAAACAATAACTTGAGTAAGCTAGAAAAGACTGGATCACATGTGGTAGCAGTACAAAAGTAAGTGAGATAAGACATATCAACAACTAAGGAAGATGCACACCACAAAATTCAGTTCTGCCTATTTTCCCACCAAAGGTTGTGTCTCATAGACCACTAGCATGAACTATACGCCAAGGGGTTGGTCACCTGGTTGTGCTTGACTTCTTGGGTCACAAGGCTAGGTGTTTCCATTGTGGATTCTTCAAATGGGGTAATCAGCTCTTTGAGGAACTTTATGTAAAATTGATGGTTCATACCATATGCACAATGGTTGGCCATGCTTGTTCGAGTAACTCATCCTTGGGCCTCCTTGCTGAGTTTGTCCATTGTGGGGGCTAACAATGAAATAAATCGGCTCTCTGGGTCACATATAGCCTTTATTCAAAATCAATGGTGACAGTTTGGCACCCTGTGGTTGGTTGATCTTGCCCATGTGTCTTGGAAGCAATTCGGATCATTAGTTGGGTTTTAGATCCAAATATGACCCAAAGATAATTGCTTGCAAGACCTCGGTATGGAGTAGAGGGCGCCAGGATCTGTCAAAGGTACACATCAAGTCTTCGATGGCCCAACATATCCCCAAGTACATAAACTTTGCAAAGATGGCTGGCTGGCTGGCTGGCTGGCTTGGTAGAGAACCTATGTAAATGATGGTGGGATGTGGGAGAACTATAGGGTAATGACAGAAACCCATCTGACCAAAATTTAGCATCTAGAACTGAAGAAAGACTATTATCCCTGCCTTTACTCTAGAAGTATGGGGTTCACAATAGCATAAGTACTCATATGATGTTCTATCCAGCCTTGACTAGTTGAATGGGACAATGTAATGATATGTTACCCAGAAACAGCAACGATAAGCTCAGGTATGCCAGTTTGTACTTAGAAATGAAGTATATGATAGACATGGATATAGCTCTTAATTAAAGTCTTTAGGTAGTGTAGCAGAGGTCAAATGCACCTAGTAGTGAATTGATTAATGTCATTTAATTTTCAAACACTAACATCACACTTAAAGAATTATCTCCTCACCATGATTCACAATGAATCCTAGACACAAATTATGGAGTCGCACATGCTTGACCCTTGCCAATACCTACTTGGCAGAATATGCATACTACCCTGCAATATCAACTATAATTTAATTTTTTTGACAAATAATATCAACCATAAGTTTAACTGCAAAAATTATTAAGAACTTCCACCCAGAGCCACCATCATCCAAACCATATCCCCATAATATTCCCAAAGAGTTCCCATGTTTCTATGCCTCATGGGGTTGAGTTCCCAAGCTACTTAGTATATAACCATGTTCCCAATCAACCAGACTCCTTATTCCCAATGAACTTCAAAGGAAATCCCCCTCAATTACTTCCAACTCATTACCAACAACTATTAGCGTCTAAATTAGCTTCGAAGAAACTTGACAATATACCATAGTATAGTTAAATAATAGGAACACCATAATAAAACACCTATTTTATACAGTGGTTTCCACACACTCCTAGAGGAAGTGGATGAATCCCAAAGTCTCTGTTCAGATTAGTAGAGGAAGGCAGAAAACAAAATTTTGAGAAAGAAAATGATCCTCTATTTCCATCTTTTTCCTCTTGCTTAGTTGGCCAAAAAAAAAAAAAAGACTTGAAATACCTCAAGATGCTATACTCGTTTCTAAATCTGAATTGACCTACAATTATTCAGCAAAAGAATGCAGTGTTGGCAGCAAACTGGAGGTGGGACCTTTCTCAATGTCATCGTAACCACAATGAAGCTTTCCTATTCCACTTTCCCTAAAAAGAGGGGTATTTCCATCAGAAATTTCCCAAAGGAAACACGTCATAAATTGGACTTCCTCAAACAAAAGAAATTCAAGAATGATGAATAGCATTATCAAGTCTCACCAGGAATGATTTCTGATTCCTACACTAACTTCCTCTTTGTTCATCTAAAAAATCTAAAATGGCATGATATCTGATTCCAATACCAATTCTAATGAAACCTCACCAATACCTCTGGTAGCGCTACCTATACCCTGGATATTGATATATTACATATTCTCTTGAATATAACTCTGGCCTTTCTTCTACTGATTATAAGTTTTAACACCTCAACATAACTTCATAACTACCCCCAAAGTATAACAATATGACAAAACCTGATCATCAAAAAAAAAAAAATGAACAAAACCCATCAACAGTGAAAATAAATAATTAAACCCAAAGTTCGATATAAAACAAAATATATAGTATAACAAAAAAAAAAAAAGAATGCGCAGTACCTTGTCTTCAGCAAGCAGGGGAAGATGGAGAAGGATTTCCAGAGGTTCTTTGTCAGCTGCCATTACTACAAACTCCGAAATGCCCCTATTTAAAGTCTTAGTTGCTGTAGTGTCAGGGTGAGGAAAAAAAGAGACAGCAGAAGATTAAGAAAGAAAAAAAAAAAAAAAGAGTTGAAAACAGTTCTTTGTGGTGTATGAAAATCTAAGAACATATTTGGGTGACTATGAGATGTTAAAAACCTTCATTAGCACCCTTTTTGAGCTGTTTATAGTTGGTGGCTTGTTGAATGAGATCAAGTATGGTTATAGTCAGCTGAGCATCGGCCAGTGGGTAAGCCTTTGGATTCACTGCTTCTCCAGTCTTCCATGATAACAATGTAATTAGAATGCGAATTTCATTGAAAATAGAAAATCAAGTAGTATAACGAACAAAAGAGGTAAGAGACGATACCATTTTCCTTGAACTAGACCCAAAAAGAAAATAGAGAAGACTGAATCGAAATCGTCTCCTCCGAGGGGTCTCGGCTGCCACCAGCCGATGCTTGACACATGGGCGTCAGCTGGATCTGAGTCATCCAGTGCATAAGCCGACCCCCCTCTGCCTTTGTCCGAGTCAAATGGCTGGACGGCTTGGATCCAGCCGACGCCCACTTGTCAGGCATCGGCTGGTGGCAGGCGAGTCTCCTCCCGAACCCCTAGGAGGAGACGATTTGGATCCGAGAAGACTCAGGTTTTTCTTGCCAACTCATAGGGTTTAAACATCAAAGAACCGCAGGCGAGTGGGCATTAAGTAAAGGCTTTACAGCCCGAACACGTGCAAAATTCAAACCTAACTCACGGGGTCTCGTAGCTCATCCAATCGTGCGCTACTAATCAAAATATTGAAGGGCAGGGAAAGATAAAGTAAGTGGAGCCTACTGAGTCAAACCCACTGCATGTTACGATTCATGAATGAATTTCTTTTTTTTTTTGGGGGGAAAATATCTGCCATACCCCCTGTAATTTATCTTAATCTCACCCACCCATCATTGTTTGCGATAATATCCCTAACACCCCTTGAACTTGAAGACACCCAAACCTTGTTTAAATGCTAAAAATACTTTTTTACCCTCAATATTTTTCGATTTCATATTTATATTTTCTTTTAAGATTTTTTATTTACAGAATTACCTTGTTATTTTCAACCTTACCTCGCTATTTTCATGCATCTTTTTTACCCATTGAAACCAGCGTCATCTTCTTTCGCTGACCTCTGTTTTCAAATCTCAAATCTTGGTCCGCCATGAATAATCGCCACCCATTGATACCTGAAATGCCGCCGTGAATCATCTGAGCCCTAATAACTAAGCAAAATTACATATTCTCTTTTATTTTTACAAAAATAAAATACAAAATCTCAAGGCGGATGAAAGACGTGTCCGTAGAAGGGGAATCACTTTGACGGTCTCTTTCTTCTTGGAATTCGCTAAGGCAAATGGGGCAATCCACTGGTTCCTCAGCCTTGGCATTGCCGTCATAGGCGAAGAGGGGAAGAGATTGGATGGCGGAGGGATCGATTCTAGAGGAGGAATCTTTGTGATTCTATTGGCGTCGGCAGAAAGGGTCATTGGAGAAACTATCGTCCGACACCGGTGGCTGTAGACGGAGAAGAAGCCCATGAAGAAAAGTATGGTGAAACAGAGGAAAGAACCTCCAAAAGCTCGAAAATACCAAATCAAATCAAAACGTATCAGTCCAAAAGCTCCAAAATTCAGTCAAGTTTATAACCTATAGGCTACAGCCTTCCAATATAATTCTAATGCACTCCATCTCTAGTTTTGTTATAGACCTCGGAATATCTTCCCCTATGAGCCTATCCAACTCCTCAACCAATTCAAAGAGACATGGGCTCAATGCTGGTGCCTAATGTAAGTTTATTTGACAAAACTCACTTGTCTCTACCCCATTGTGCTAAAATTAGTTAATATTCCATCAAGAAGAGACTAGACTGATCTGGTTCACCAACTGATTGAGACATTCAACAAAGATGATATGAACAGGGCCTCTCAGATAATATGGGATTGTACTTAAGACCCAAAGAACGAGAAGAAAGCCATCCAATAACTAGTCTAGAGAACCTCCTCCAATGACCTCCAAATATGGAATGACCTAGCCAGCCTCAAGTCTCTATATATTATTACTTTCTCCAAGTAGTACAAAAATACACAACCAGAGCAAAGTCCCGTCATGAGCCTTTCTATTGAAAACAACACTCCTTCAGGAACTGAATGCTTGGATGGTCTTTAGGGACCAGCCAGCCTTGTATTTATAACAAAAGAGAGTTACAAGAGAACTAAAAGATGACTAAACAGTTCACAATAGGAGTCAATGAAAGGAGAGTTAAAATTCAAGAAGGAAACTCTAAATTTAATCTAAACAAAGCTGAAAACTAAACAGCACTAACTAGGAGAAACCTAGACAACTGATACATATTTTAACACTTTCCCTTCTCAAACAAAGTGGACTCTCATCATCTTGTGGATTCAATAATAACTCTGGAAATATCCACTTCAAATCGAAAAGCTTCAAGAAATAGCTCCAAATTTCCATCACAAGACAGTAATAAACAAACAAGGGGAGGTTGCAGCAATCCTTACGCTGCCCCTGGTACAAATTGCAAGTTTTTAGTTTCCAGTGAACAACCTTCCATCCTGAAACCTTATATTGGGAAGAGAAGGGGTTCTCCACAATATCAATGAATCCTAGGTGGAACACAAGCTGTATTATTGATCAAGTAACACCAAATCAATTCAAAAAATAAGAATAGGGAACACAAGTTAGAAGGGAAGACAGTGTGTTTCCATAACCCCCTCCCCCCCCAAAAAATAAAAAAAAGGGAATGACTAGCAATGTGAGTATTTGATCAAAAGTGAAGATAGTTTAAAATATTCCATTCAAATTCAATGATTTTTCTTTGAAAGGCACCAAGCACAAAGAATGTGGTGACCAAGAAACATTCCACCTGGCAGCCAAAAAGGGCTCCATATATTGGTCACATTACCCACTCAAGGTAGATTTCAACCAATAGCACCTCTTTTGTTATGTCAAAATAAAGGCCTCTTTTTTGGACCTTTCTGGATCAAGAAAAAGAAAATGAATTTCAGGGCTAAGAGGGAAAATTTCAACAGATGGAAGGGATGTTAACGAGGAAACTGAAAACAGAAAAGGTCAATCCAGAAGCTCCCATAAGTTTAAATCTGCCAGACTTTCCCTCTATGACTGGATTTTTTTTTTTAAAAAGAAAAGGTAGGACTCTGTGACTGGAATTTCTGTCACAACTCTTGACGTCAACAGGCATGGAAGCCTGCAATGATGGATTTTCAGCCACAAGGAGGCTTACATGGCAGATACAGACCATCCAACGTCATATTAGCGACCTGTACAACTTCCTTGTCAATGTCAGCCACATAGTCCACTATACCATATGGCAGTCTCACAAGGCATGAAAAGGCTGGTTTTGCCACGATAACAGGAGATAACTTCAGGAACACGCTGACACAATTTGGGTGCCAACTCAGCTGGTATGTGTCCCAGTTAACTTCAAAACAGCAAAATTGTAGTAATCATGCTAGTATTTGGGTGTGTAAAAACTGGACAGGGTGCAGCAGAAACAAGAAAAATAGGGGAAAAAAAATTTGATGGATAGCTTTGATACCTGTACACAGCTGCAACCGGGTTGGTGGTCGCAGTTACATGAATTATTATGATCCACAGGACTACATATATGCAAGCATGTTTTTGGTCTCTGACAGTCTGTTACTAGGGAAAATTTTGAGAAGATGGGCATTTTGCTTGCAAGGTATCAATGGGTTCTTCTACACCCTGTAAAGCTGTAAAAAGAAAGTATCAGTAAAACTAGGCAACAAAAGACAACAAAAAGAGGGGACTATGTTGAATCCTTTCCCATCGTTTCAGTGTTCAAGTTAGTTTCAGTGTTTCTTCTTCTTCTCTGCTTGGGTCCGGGGTTTTGTCCCTTCTGTTTTTGTCCACGGCTAATATATGCAGCATGTTTTTGTCTCTGCTTCTAGGGAAAATTTTGAGAAGATGGGCATTTTGCTTGCAAGGTATCAATGGGTTCTTCTACACCCTGTAAAGCTGTAAAAAGAAAGTATCAGTAAAACTAGGCAACAAAAGACAACAAAAAGAGGGGGAAGAAGAGACCATATATGTTGACATCCTGCTACAACCCCCCCCCCCCCCAAAAAAAAAAAAAAAAAGAAAAAAAAAAAAAGAAGAAGAGTGACATAAACAGATAAGATCAAGTTCTTTCAAATGTTATGCAATCAAACAGTAGAATCTAATCACGTGTACAGTTGGAAAATAGACACATAGTTCCAGCATTTTCAAAGGAGGCCACTTTCTCCTTGACTGGCTATCTTTCATTACAAGAACTGAGCTTCTCTTAGAGGAATCCATCCCCAGTCCAACCAAACCTTGTGTTAGTTGAGAGAAACAATTTTACCCAGATAGTTTGCAATTTTATCCAGATAGCTTGCAGTATTGTCCTTTATTCTATCACCACGTTTCAAGGTTTCACATAATTTATGTGCTTCCTGAATAAGTTAAGTGATTTCTCCGGACCCTAAACCCTTCTTGGTACCTACTATCTCCTACCCTCCATTTAACCTTCTATCTGGCATTTGATGTCTCCTATTGCTTTCCATCTTTCTCCTCTAATATCATTTCCAACCCTAATTCACCTATGGTTCATATCCTAAGCCCATAACACACGGCTTAATAGACCTATACTTCATCAACTCCATGTACATAAAAGTACTAAAAAATTGTTGCAAACTCAAATATGTGTCCCTTTAATCTGTAAGATGCCACTCAGCATAATCTAGCTAATCCAGTCCTAAAAATGATTTTTGTAACAAAATAGAAAAATAAGAGAAAATGGAGAGAATCGATGTGTCAAAGAAAGAGAGAGTATGTATGTGTATTTCTCCTCTCCTTGGAGCTTGTATTTATAAAAAATAGAAAACAACTATTAGATAGGATCTAGGACTCTATAAATCAGAGTCCTAGTCATAAACTAAAGACAAAGTAAACTCTAAATAGGAAAATGAAACTAACAATCCTAATTGGAAAAGGAAACTAATAAACTAATTAGAATTGTAGACTAGATAAGACAATGGAGTCCTATTCCAACTCAGCAACCAAGATTGTAGAGTCATTCTCCAACTGTGCAGCAGAAGTAAGAAGTCAAATACGATGAGGACTATGGGCAGATTAATAAGTCCTACTATACGATGAGGACTGTGAGCAGGTCCCATCCTGTGGACTGTCTATGTATTGTAGTTTAACACCCCCTCCCTCCCTCAAGCTGGAGCATGGGAGAATGTAAGAGCTGCAGCTTGAAATGATGTAGCAACGGAAGGAGCAGCAACAGTGATAGATTACGATCATATTTGATCAGCAAAACTGCAGTAGCTAGCACCAAAAGATCGAGATCAGTAGATAAAGGAAGATGCAACAGCAGCAGTGGTGGATGCACACCAGGATGGAGATCTCTAAACGACTCTCAAAACTATACCCACTCTGATACCATGTGACAAACTAAAAAGAGATAAAGAAATAAACCAGCTGAACCGTGAGAGAGGGAGAGATAAGAATAGGGAGATAAAAGGAGAACTTGATTCTATAGAAAGGAGACAGAATCGTTAGCCCCTTCAGTCCACTATATATATATATATATATATATATATATGAAATATAAAGAAGTATTCAAACTACAATAGGAGTCCTAGTAACCTACTTTGACTGCAAATAGAAGTGTACAAAGTTAAGATAAGAAAGGACTTCTGACTAAACTAGGTAACTTAGCTAAATAGGACTAGATGTGGAATAGGACTGTAGAGTCCTAATCTAAGACTGCTACCGAGAGCAGCAAACCTATTCCAACTCTGCGAATGAGGACAATGAGTCCTCTTCTAATTCATCCACCAACAATAATGAGATAGACTTATACGATAAGGACTGCTCCCCCACGTTGGAGCAATTCCTATCGTGTACAGTTTAACACCCCCTATACTGTGCTACTTTATGATGCAGTCCAAGAAGGCAACCAGCCCACATGGTCAACACTGTTCACGTGGTACTGTTCACGTAAACAGTACCAGCAGATTTTTTTGAAAGATTTTTTCACTCTTTTGTTATTTCTTTCCTAAAAGTTAGTTTCCTAATTTCATTGTTTAGTTTGTTTCCTAATATTTATGATAGATTGATAGTAGGTTTCAATTACTTGGAGACCAAGTATTTACTTTCCTATTTTCAGATTTAGAAAGTTTTCTTTCCATTGTATTAAAACCTTCCTATGTTATAAGGAGGTTTAATTTTTAGTAGTTTTCTCTCTTTCCTATTTTAATTGTAAGGATTCTCATTATAAATAAGAGGAGTAGAAGCTGGCGGTAGCTCTTAGAGCTTTTCCAGAAAAATTGAGAATCAATTAATTTCTGGTTGAGCCTCACCTGGTTGTGAAACTCAACCTCTTGTTCTTTTCTCTTTCCTTGCAATTTCTGTTCTTCCTTGGATCTAGGTCTACTATACCTTGGGTGGCAACACTGTTCCTACAAGCTCCTTCAAGTTCTGTGGCTGAATTGAAACTATATCACAAAAGCTCCAGAACACTGTCCAGAACCAGGCGCTACCAGGTCCAGCCAGCTTTGGGGCCTCATATCTTCTTCAGTTTTGTTCCGATCGTCTTCAACTTTGGAGGGGTGTTCATAACTATTATAAATGCCATTCAACCCAAGTTTCATCAATTTCTGACGGTCGGATTTCCAGATAAGAATTTTTTTCTATTACTTTTCTCTGCAGATTTTTGTATTGGACTGATTAGAGATCATGTAGCAAAGAGGGCTTGTTAATTTGATATGTTTTAACCCCTTTGCCACCACTTTACTACTACTGCTACTGCTTTTGTTGATACATTGTTTCAAGCTGAAGCTCTCACTGTTGTTGTTTCCGTTACCAATTGATTCTCTCTATCTTTTCTTATTTTTCTATTTTGTTACATGGTATCAGAGCAGTAGTTGATCCTTCCTTGGGATTCTACAACTACTAGTTTGAGAAATTTCTGGTTTGTGGTGAAACCCTAGTTCTTCTACGAACTAGGGTTTCAATGAAGATGATTAATATGTGTGAAGATCATACATGAAGATTTATTTGATGCTCATTACAGCTGTTTCTTCTATTGTGACCTACTACATGTTCGTGTTGTAGCCTACCTCCTACTTATTGCACGTGATGCAACCTACTACTTTTGTTGGTATTGGAGCCACCACTATTGCTACTCCTGCTACAACTACTGCTGCTAATATCTAGTTCACAATGACCTATACTGTGCTACTACCATTACTTGGTTCACAGTAACTTATATTGTGCTACTTTACTCTTACTACTACTGCTGCTTCTGTAGATACATTGTTTCAAGCTGAAGCTCTCACTGTTGCTGTTGTTTCCGTTACCAATTGATTCTCTTCATCTTTTCTTATTTTCCTATTTTGTTACAATTTTGTTGTTCTTGAATCTATCTATTTAATAAACAAAAATCTGATAGTAGAACTACTTCTAATGATAATGTAAAAAAAGAAGTTCTAATAATAATCTTAAAAAAAGTAAGATCAAGTTTTCAATACAGCTTGATGCATCAATAAAACTAAGTTTGAAAAGCACTTCCTGACTGTGCAACTAAGCTTAAATCAACAATGCAAAAACTTGAAATTCAGTAAACAGTACCACAAAAAGACTGACCCATATGAGATAGAATAAAGCACAGCATTTGCCTGAAATTGGAAACTGAACTGGTCTTACATGATTTCTCTGCTCCCAATAGACGGATTTAATTCCCAACACAGTACCACGAGCACCAAACAACTCCACAAGGAAAACAGGCACCATAGCTTGTTCCTACTTTCCCAATGATTGAAATCTTTCTCTGCAGATTTATAGACCAAAAATGTTTATCCAGTAATCATTTTGCAGAAAATCCAGGATGTTTTCCTATTAAATCCATGTGAGATATACGTAACGTTGTAAATAAATGACCCATCACTACAATCATTATTGTTTACTTGTAAGCCAGCCTAGCAAGAAAAAAGTGAAAAGTGTAAAATTCATGAAGTAGTCCTCCATATCTGTCGGAAGAAAAAATGATCCTCAAAGAAAGACTGTATTGCTTACTTATCAGAACAGAAAATAGTAGTATCCTCTCGAAACTTGGAACTCCCATAATCAGAAGAACCATAATATAAATTTTAACTATAACAAGGCTAAGTATAATCAAAGAATTCATTTTGTAGAACATGCAGTAGTTCAACAAGCAATTTTCTAGTAAAGCAGATCCAGCTTGTAAATGCTACAGGGAAATTTTACAATAATAAAAGAGTAGAGTGGCTTAAGAATGCAAACTCACTTTCCTCTTGTTGATTAGCAAAAAAATGTTATTTGGGTTCAGTGCAGCTGTGACCACCAACCCTCTGAACCTCCAAGAAAACTCAAAGGTCGGAAACTGTTGCCTTACAGCTTCAACCAAATCACCATTATTGACACGTCAGACCATCTTCTTGAACAAACGAAGAAAGCCAACCTTCATGGGTATCTGTGCAAAAGAACGAGAGCTTCCAACTTTATTCCTTCACCTCCATCTTCGATTTGCACAGGGTAGAGGGAAATAAATGTCTGAAAATAATTTATGCAACAACGTTGGACAACAATAGACAGTTTATGCCCAGTTCTTTCCATCTGGAAGCCCCTCAATCAGCATTGAATATGTTTGATGACTAGGTCTGCAGTCCTTTTCTTCCATTATGTCCAATAGCTCAGAGCATCTATCCACAAGACCCCTCTTAAGTAAACCATCAATCAGAATTTTCCATGCTACTTCATCATAATTATACCTGCACCGAAGCAGAGTACTGAAAGCTAATTTAGCCTTCTCAATGTCCCCCTTATCACAAAGTCTACAAACAAGTAGCTTGTAAGACTCTAAATGTGGTAGATAACCACATTCCACCATTGTATCCACCAGCCTCAATGCCTCCTCATACATGTCCAACTTGCAGAAACAATTGAGAATAGAGGTATAAATATCGTGGCTGGGAAATAATTCACTTTCTTTCATATAATGAACCAACCCCTGTGCTTCTTCCAAGCGTTCTTCTTTGCAAAGTCCCGTAATGAGGGCATGAAAAGTGCTAATGTTGGGAGTGCAACCATGTTCATCCATCTTTTTTAGGAGCTTCAGGACTGTTTCATATTCTACTATCTTCCATACATTGGTGGTATCAAGAGAGGCGTCACTTGAAACTGGGTGGAGACTTATCTTGTCACTGTTTCCCCAAACACAATTTTCATTTATGAGATGCCTGATTAAAATGGAATAGGTAATCCGCAAAGGCTCGGACCCAGCATCAAACATGCGCTTGAGAGTATCAAAAGCACATTCTACAAATCCCAATCTTCCATACCCATCTATCAGTGCAATGTAAGTCACAGGATCTGGGAGGATACCTTCTTTATTCATTTTAACCATCAGAATCTCTGCTTCTTCTAATTTTCCTTGAAGACAGTATGTACGGATAAATGCAGTGTAAGTACAGACATCAGGCTGACATCCCAAGGCAACCATTTCCTTGAAAACCCTTTGAGCATTGTCAAAATCACCTTCTTTCAACATCTCATGAATGAAAATGGTAAAAGTAACAACTGTAGGCTTCACCCCTATCTCCACCATCTTGTCTAATAATAGAGATGCTTCATCCATTTTCCTTGCTTTGCACAACCCATCAATCAGAACATTGTACGTATGTGAATTCGGCAAGCAATTCTCAGCAAGCATTTTCTCAAGCAGAGACTGGGCACTGTCAATCTTACCGACTTTGCAGTATCCATCTATCAAAGCAGTATAAATCACTTCATTCGGTTTTACGCCTTTCTCTGTAAGAGTGTCAAGTAGGGTCTGAGCATGATCTACCTTCCCTTCTTTGCAAAGGGTGTCTATCAACATCGAGTAACTCCATGGATCAGGGATTAAACCATTACTGGTCATCAAATTAAGCAACCTAAACCCACTATCTACATGACCCTCCTTACACTGGCCATGGATCAAAGAATTATATGTGACAAGACTAGGGGACAGGCCAAGCTCAAGCATCTTGCTGAATAATGCCATTGCCTTATGAACCTTTTTCTCTTTACAAAGTCCACATATCAACTCATTATAAGTGCGAGTGTTTGGCTTACAACCTTTGGATTCCATCCTATCCAACATCTCAAAAGCAGCATCAATCTTCCCCTCCTTGCAGTATCCATCAACCAAAGCATTATAGGTTACAACACTAGGAACCAAACTTTTCTCACACATCTCGTTTAACAACCCACATGCGTCTTCAAGCTTGCTCTCTTTGCAAAAGCTACCAATGAGCACAGTATAGGTGTGGACATTTGGTTCACAACCTTTCTCTGTCATCTCTCTAACTAAATTGAACGCTTCAGAACTCCTACCCAATTCACAAAGAGCGGATATAAGAACTGTGTAGGTACGGACGGTTGGTCTACAGTTGTCATCTGCCATCTGAGAGAAAAACTTGAACGCATCATCTATCCGTGCAGTTTCACAGAATCCATGGATAAGTACAGTATATGATACTTCATTCCTACGACAACCTTTATGAGGCATAAGCTGAAAAATCTTCAAAGCACCATCTAAATCCTTACTCCGACAGTGCCCTAATATCAGAGAAGTGTATGTAAAAGTATCAGGGCTCAGACCTGCCTGCGATATCTTACTTACATACAGTCCAGCCTCAATGAGATTCCCCAGCTTGCAGTATGCATTGATCATCGTATTGAAGGTGTATATGTTCGGAGGTATCTTATCATCCAAAATCTCTAAATAAACACACTTCATTTCATCAATCATTATGAATCTTGCTAATGACATTAACAAAGTATTATAGCATCTGAGGGTGAGCTTAAATTTATATTCACCATCTCGATTCATCGTCCTAGTCACATCCAAAACAAATCGCATTTCCTCCACCGAATCACAAGATTTGATCATCAAAATTCTGATCCTTTCAGCAACACCGAGGAATCGAGCACGAAGGAGGATATTGAGGAGAGCTGAATAAGACTGTGTGTCGTGTCTATAACCGGTCCTTTGCCCGATCCAGTTGAAGAATCCTAAGGCAGTTTTAGGATCAATCTTGAGATTTAAGATTCTAGAAACATGGAATGGAGTTAGAGATGGAGCCAATCTCTTTAGCGAGGGGTTCTTCTGCCAGCCCGGGCGAGCAATGATTGCGAAAACTTGAGCCGGTAAATCGAATGATTCGGCGTCTAGATGTAAGGACTCAGTAAAGGAAGCGATCGTCGACAACGATAATTTTGATAATGGACTGAAAAGAATGACAACAAACTCAGTTGGTTTAATAATGGCTGTCAATCTTCTCATCTTGGGGCACCGGACGCCGGTGGGGAATCCATGCACGAATCTGTTTCAGGGTTTTGAATAGCTCGAGTTGTCTCCCATCCCATGGGGGGGAAAAATAACAGTGAAAATTCAAAATGTCGATAGAAACTGGGGATTTGAGATATATAATCAGAGAGAAACAGAGAATAATGGAGAAAGGTCGTCGTTGACGTCTCAGCTTCCGGTGGAAGTGCAGATCGATCAAAATATAGAAAAAATAGAGAAACAAAACTGGAGATTGAGAGAATGTATATGAGAAATAGAAAATGAGACTCAAGTGAGTGTCGCAGCAGTCGTGGTCATCTTTCTGGCGACTCCATCGCCGTCGTCGCCCTATTGCAGAATATTGCGGTCTTGGTCAGTGTAGCACCTGACGAAGGGGAAATGTCTGGTAAGTCGGACCTGTGGTCCAACCGTATCACTGCGAACACGGTCGAACCTAAGTCTGGCTATTTCTGGTTCATTTCATCATTCTCTCTCTAATCCCTAATAATCTGTGGAAGAGGATTTCCCATAATCCCAATATAGTCCCATCCTTATTCCTTACCCAAATATACTTATATATATATATGGGGAATCTCACGCAATGCATCAATGAATGTGAGGAAATAGTATAATCCATGGGAGCCCATATGATTTAGAAAGGAAAGAGAAAATATTATAATTTGAAAATTGAAAGAAGGCATCACACTGACCTTGTCATGGGATCTTTTTATTAATTTAATAATTATAAGTTGATAACATTTTTTTTTATATAACTTGTGCTTGATGGTAAGATTTGAACCATGACCTAACCACAACAATCAATGGTTCTTACCCCCCTTTAAGGCAAACATTAGCCTTGTCTTTGAAGTAATAAAGGAAGATTTAGAGACCCGGAGAGAGAGAGAGAGAGAGAGACAATGCAAGCAACTCAGACACGGGAAGCATGTCACATAGTGTAGGCACAAGGGAAGAGGCAAAGAATGTGTGTAATAATGGAGACTCTAGAGTTGCAATAGGTTTTTTTTTTTTTTTTAATGGTAAGAGTAGAGTTTTTTTATGTTTTTTTGGAGAAATTAAGGCTTATTTGATAAATTTTCTGTTTCTGTATTCTATGAATTCTGGCTCCTAGAGAATTACTTGGGAATATGAAGAGTGTTTGATAAGTCCAATTGGATTTCAATTCCCACAGAGTAATCCAGATTGAGAATGACTCCATAATCCAAAATTTTGGAGTCATAAATATTTACTCCAAGCTATTGGATCAACTTTTTGGGAGAAAAAAATAGTTGACTCTCACAAGACTCACTTGACCACCACATCCACCACACCCACCACCACCGCCACCACCCACTTCTACCACCGCCACTGCCACCACTGCCACCACCACTACTACGGCCACCACCACCACAACTGCAGCCGCCGCGGCCGACTGCACCGCCACCACTACCATCACCATAACCACACCACCGTAGCCACCACCCACCACCACTATAAGACTCGCACTCTACTAATTCAGTCTAACCGTATCGTGTCAGGTCTTCTTATCATGGTCGGACCAAGTGGATCAAGTGCATAAAGAAACCACAATACTAGATATGTAAATTGACCCAAAACCAGTCGATTTGGAGTGTGTGGTCGCATACCTGAGCTGGTATGGTCGACCACACCTTAACATCTAGAGGCCACTCATAAATCCAATGTGTGGTTGCATATTTGAGACATGTGGTCAACGGATTCTGCGACCACACAATGATGAGACTGATTCAGAGTTTTTTAAACTTTCCTAAAGTAAGAGATCTCTTTCATAATTAAAGTGGGTCTCTATATGGAGAGTTTCTCTCTATATATATGACGTCCCTTAGTCTCTCTCATTCTTTTATAACCCAAATTGGAAGAGAGAGATGAAGATAAAAAGAGGAGGTCTGAAGAAGAAGGCTGGGAGGAAAAGTTGCAGAGAAGGTTATAGTTCTCTACAAACTCAAGGTATGGAACATTTTCCTGTAATAGTAGAACATCTAGAATAGGATCTCCCATTGTAATTGAGATACTGAATCAAGGTAGGATATCAACCATGAGACTCGATGGACAAATCTCATAAAAAGACCATGGATAGTAGGTTAGGATGAATAACTTTGCAAAATTATGAGTTTAATGCCATAGATCGATTATAGGAATGACCCTCATGATAAACTAAGGGATTGACTCATGAAGGGATTGGGATTGAGGATAAAAATAGACCAAAAATTTTGTGTGGTCGCAGCTATGGTCGACCACACAGTGATCACATGATCGATCACACGCTCTCAGAAAGACCCCAGATAAGGTATGGTCGCATGATATGCGACCACACGTATCGACCACACACCCTGTAGTCGCAAATATTGAGACCACAGGTGCAGTCACACCTGCGACCACACAGTCTCAGGAGGCCTATTTGATTTTAGATTAGGTTTCTAACTACTATAACTTAGTAAACATGAACCCTAACTTAAATATATTAATTGTTTAGATTCTTCATAGATTCAAATTGATTTTCAAATTTTGGAAGAAAAACAAGCATCAGTCAAAGGTGAGGGAACAATACTTAAACTAATTTGATAATAACAAACTGTTTTATTCTAGTTGTCTAATGCAATGCATGATTCTATATTTGTATGCTTGTAATGTGTATCTTACATGTCATCCAATATTTATGTTATATTCTGCTCATGCATATTTATTTATGTCTGTTTATAACATGATGATGACGATGCTAGGAATAGGCATGTGATTGTATGTGTGGTTAGTGTGTTTGATGCAAGTGGAGCATCAGGGGGAGGACGTGGCACTATGGTCTCTGGCCTGATCACTAGACTCTAGCTCAATCTCTACTCAAGTCTTGCCCACTGACATGGTCGCATTGCCATTACCTTAGCGAAACTATTATGTCGTAGGGCATCAGGGGAGGTGGTCTCGGACTCTGTCGAGGGGCCTTAACTCTATCTCTATGGACGTATTGAGGGATGTTGGGATGAGGCTTTGGATACATTGGATAGCATTATGATTGGTTAGTTGCGAGCTCAGTTTGTAAGCCTTTGCCAGCAGGAGCTTACGTGTTGGTATGGGTAGGGCATTAAGGGAAGTATTGACGGTGTGTGATTCAAACATTTTAACTCTATCTTTATTCAATGGTGGATGCATGTGGGACAACAATAGTGTTTGATCCATTTGACAGATTCACACACTCGTATATAAAGGTGCGGTGACCACCAAACCTTTCTATAGCACAGTTGTAAACTTAAAACCAGACCAAAGATATAAAGTGAATGCATGCATATGTTGCACATTGTTTTGTTTGCTCACTGAGTCGTGATGTGTGCTTACCCTTTAGACGTCGAATATTTTTAGTTGTTGATGCAAGTCTTACTGTTGAATATTATGTGAATGTGTCGATGTATGGACACGTAGCGGCCATGGACGTAGAAGCTATGGAGGAAGCGCATAATCCGTCAAACGACTGCAACCAATGTATTTTTAATTAGTTTAGCTTCTTTTTTTACTATTGGAATATGTAATTGATTATTTTATTTTATGTCTTAAGTTAT
This sequence comes from Protea cynaroides, assembly GCA_028583415.1. Classification (NCBI taxonomy): domain Eukaryota; kingdom Viridiplantae; phylum Streptophyta; class Magnoliopsida; order Proteales; family Proteaceae; genus Protea; species Protea cynaroides. The sequence continues at coordinate 94,371,365 of CM053274.1, forward strand.
TTGGAAATAATTAAATTTAATTATTTATTATCACTGTTAAATACTTAGTTAATTAGTAATAAAGACTTCTGCTACTGTTTATTTACTCTTACTATTATTATGGAATGTGTCTGGTTTAACAGGATGGGCACGGTCTATATGAGATCTTGATTTGAACCGTTGATTCTCATGACGGTTCATCACACCATTGGTTAGTCCATAATTAGGGTGTGACAGCCACCACCACTACTACCCCCACCGCTGCCGCCACTGTCGCCACCTTTACCATCACCACCACCACCATCGCCGCCACCACCATGGCCACCACCACCACCATCATCATCGCCACCACCACTACCACGACTGTTTTTTTTAAACTTTAATTGGGAGATAGTGTATTATCAAACATATTTCTAATCTAAAGATGCTCTGAAATCCATTTCATAATTGTGTTATCAAACAAGTTTCTATTTTTCAGAATTGTGTTATCAAACAAGCTTCTACTCCAAAATAATTTTAAAGTAATTTGGAGTAGAATCTAAATTTGAACTAGAATCCAGAATTCATAATCCATAATCCAAAAGAAGAAGTTTTATCAAATAGGCCCTAAGAGTAGAGTTGCTATTGCTCACTCCTGAAAAGGTTGACATGAAAAGAGAGACATTCAATGGCTTGAGAGGTGTGGGAGACTTCATGCTCGCTATGAAATCTTTTCCCTTGTTCAAATGTGTAATCATAGAAAAAAAAAATTGGCCTCGCATCAGATGTTGGTTGCATGTTGCATTGATTGACAGCTTGCAACATCACATATGGAATGAACCGATGTATCTTTAACAGATACAAAGGAATTCGTGTTCTTTATATAGACACATATTAAATACATGATTTATATATAGAAACATATTAAATACGTATAATGTTTAAATTTTTTAATGATTTTTTTTAATTAAAAAGGATTGGAAAGAAACGAAATTTTTTTTCCCTTTTTTGGAAAAAATAGGAAAGAAATCTTTTGAAATGGACAAAAAGAAGCAGACCCTTATCTTCTTATTAATTTTTTTCCTTTTTCTTAGCTTCCAAACATAGCTTTACATTCCCCGAGGGTCCAAACGCATCTGCGACTCTGCCTTCCTTTCCTCTTCGTCTTCTCAGCCAAAAAAACCTAGACTGTGGAATCTGCGTCGCCGGTCGTCGCATGTAAGTCTCTCTCTCTCTCTCTCTCATTTCTGAACCCATTGCACTGCCGTGGAGATCTTGGTTGTCATTGGCTATTGATGTGCTTCTTCTGCTTCTATTTTTGTCTTGATGCTATGTGTTACTACCCCTGTGTCCCTGTATATTTTAGTTTCGGAAGTTTTCCATGTATTGTATGCCCTTTGTTGCTTTTAGTTTCAGGCATAGGAAGGATGACAGTGTCGCCCACCCATGGTATTATTTGCTCAACTCTTTTTTTCTCACCTGCTACTGAATGGTGGCCCAAGAAAGTCCACTTACAATCTAGATCAGGTGAATTATTTTTCAATAAAGTTTCAATCAAACTCATCACAGACTCAAAAGCCCCAATCAACTGCCACATTTTCCGTTAGGGTGGGACTCACAAATCTGATGGGTCGAAGGTAACAGCTGACTGGGAATGGTTGTTCATGGTGGAGTCTTTCTGAGGAATGGAAGTTTGGGGGGGGTGGTTGCTGTCAAATAAATGGATACCCATGCGATTGCTTGGCTGATAATTTGAAGGATGAAAATCAGAATTTTCATAGTAAGATAAAAATAAAAGCTGAAATAGGAATCGAAAATGTCCCTACTACCAACTTTCTCTGGAATCAAGTCCAAATTTAGCAACTTAATCGAATGATTCGATGAACATGTACCCAGATTAGCTTCATATGGGCAGCCCAAATAATTTGAGATGAGAAAACTACCAAGAGAGAAGATGGCCCCATGAAACCTGTCATCCAGCTAACCACCAACAATTCACTTAAGAATCGTCTTATTATGACTATGTTTTATGATACTTTTCATGTATGAGAAATTAAGTATTTAGCTAATATATGGTGTTTATTTTGAGGTTTCTTTTGATAAATTTATATTTTTCATGCTATTATTCTGTTTGGTAGATGATGTACATGCTTGCTTCATGGTCTTTGATTTGTATCTTCTTTTCTTTTCTTTTGGGATCCCCTGGGGATGCCCTCTCTTGTAATCTTGTGCCTATTGAATATAATTCCATTTTCACCTAAAAAAATATATTCCCATATTATTGCTCCCAGTTTTTTAAAGAGGAACTGTTGTGTTAAATACATATTAAATGCATACCGAAGTATTGTTGTGTGTGTGTTTTTTTTACGCATAATTGTTTAAAATATTATTTAATGTCCGTTTAATACCTGTATATATCGGTACCTTTTTTTTGCCGTGCCTTATATGCTAACTATGCTGCAGATTATAGTCTTGCATTTTCAGACCGGACGGCATAAAGGACACCAAAGGAGGGCAAAGCCACTAGAGGGTGGACACAAAAGAAGAAGAAACTAACATTGATAAATAAGAAGTAAAAAAAAAAGATGGGGTGGGTTGGAGATGCTGTTGAATCCATCAAATCTCTTCAGATCAGACAAGTTCTCCTGCAGGCCGTCAGCCTCGGTTCGTAAACCCCTTCCCCCCCCTCTCTCTCTCTCTCTTGTATTTGTAAAGGATATCATTCTTCATGTAGTTTGCATGTTGTCTTTGAACTAACTGTAATCATTCTTTGATTTTTAGAGCAGGATTCTTATTATATCATCGTTCGTCAAGATTTTTATTTAATTTGTGGTTTCTTTTATTATTGTGAAAGTTTCCCTTCAATTTACTATAGAGAATGTGAAGGACCCTTCTGTATCGAGGTTCTATAATTTGAGGCTTTAAGTACGTACTAGTAAAAGAAAATTTCATGGATGGTAACTATTATTTGCAGTGATGAAATGAAGCAAGCTTTAAAGAAAAAAAAATTGGGGATTGAAAGTGCCGGCTAAGATACTTGTTTGTAAGTAATTGCAACTTGGGTATTTCTGAGAGATCAAATAGAAAAAGGGAGGAGGGTTGTTGCATATTGAGTGGTAGAACACTAGAGAACTAATACATATACACCTGTATGAATATACACAGGATGCTATACACCTGTATGAATATACACAGGATGCATGCCAATACAAGGGAGGTATTTGATTGAATTACTCTCTGAAATTTGACATGTAGCTAATCTAGATTATGTCTTCTCTGTCCAACGTCACAATGGACACATTATCTGTTCATGTGGCAGAATAGATGTCTTGTGATGTTTGAAAAAATAACAAACCCTTGTGACAATAATAATATGTTTAAAAATGCTGAAACAGTTTAGTCTGCCAATGGTAAATAATGCCAGGGGTACCACTGTAATCTACTAACCCCTTTTTTTTGGGTAAATGTAATCTACTAACCCCTTGCTTGGCCTACAGGTCAGCAATGTCATTTGTTGTCATTGGATTCCAATCGAATAGCCATTTACCTTGTGAAGAGAGATGTTTTATGCGTCTTATGACGTGCAAACCTCCAAGGGCCTTCCATGTTGGATGACATCCAAACAATAACAACTATTTTGGTCCATTATTACCTTTGGGCACAAAATCATTTTCCTGTCTTATATCTGTAGAATAGCATGTCAAGCTTCTCATGTGAAATTTTGTTCAGCTTCTTTTTATTCCTGGAAGCAAATTTACTTTTGCTTGAAGCGTGAACATTGTAAATAATGTTGTCTGAATATGCTTATTTTATTCCTTATTTCCCTCTCTTTTATTAATGAAGCAACATTCACTAAGAAAATGAGGCATTAATAGTTAAGATGTTGTAGATGGTCCTAAGGCATTCACTGAGAGACACAAATGTGAAATAACTTGGCCTAGCATGGTGGCTAAACTTTTTGAGGAAGTTATAACCTGGATAAGTAACAATGACAAAAACAAGGATACCATCGTTAGTAAAATTTTCACTCTCTCTAAGTCCATATTATCTACCGCTTTAGCCATTTATCTATTATTTTACTGAGATTATGGGTTTGGCTGGTGACTTTGCTACCAAATGTTGCATCAAAATGGTGATATTAGTCCATTGTCACCTCATTAACAAGTGGAAGAACCGTATTATAAATTCTAATTAAGATGCGGGACCTATGCTTTTCGCCTTAGGAATAAATTCTATATTTCTATCATATTATACACATACAAGTTTATCTGACAAGTAAAAATTTTTTTTTTAAAAGGAAGGGGGAGGGGGGGAGGGGGGGGGAGAGGGTTGGGGGGGGAGAAAAAAGCCCTGCATATATGGTCATGTCCATCATTCTCAATTGAGAATGGATCAATGAGGCTTCATTTTGTGAATTTTATAACCACAAGGCTGACAATCTCTCATAGTGCATGGTTTAAAGCCAAAATTTCTAATTGTACTTGTACGTGAAGACTATTGTTATTTTTCTTGTTAAGGGTTTGTCTGTTATCTAAGAGAATTCTATTCCTTGTCCATGTCAGGTATGATTGTTACATCAGCATTGATAATATGGAAGGGCTTGATGTGTGTTACTGGCAGTGAATCACCTGTTGTGGTTGTTCTCTCTGGAAGCATGGAACCTGGCTTCAAGAGGGTGAGTGCATTTAACGAATGAATATTTTGATGCTGTCCTAGTAAACAACTTAACTGTTTTCTACTGCTTGTTGTTTCTTGAGAACTAAAATTTGAAACACTTCTGCTTATACAACAATAACATTTTCTACGGGTTAACAACCATGGAAATTATTATTTTAATTGACCCCATCTTCCAGTTGATAAGGTTTAGATAAGATTCAGTTTCTTATTTAATCTTAGTTTGCTTATTAGTTTCTTAAGAGTTTGATTAGTTAGAACACTTCCTAATCCTATGGTTATGGAGAGAGAATTAATGTTAGTTTGGGTCGTTTTTCTTTATGATTTAGTTGTGGTTGAGTCTATCTAAGTGTCAATGTTAGCATTATTTAATTCTATAAATACATGTAAAGGCTAAGAGCCTCCGTACGATTTGAAGAATTGAAATTTAGTTTGGTTTAGTTTATTTTGTGGAGGTTGGAGCTTCTTTTATCTCTCTTCCTTTTACCTTCTCCCGTCTCTCCTTTTTCTTGTAAGGGATTGTTTGTTTCGTTGTAAAATTTTCCATGCAAATGATATTTTACATAAAAATTTTCCTGCTTCCATGCCTTTCTAATTTTAGATTAGTCAAATTATTATTGTCACAAGGGTTTACTATTTTTCCAAATGTCACAAGGCACATATTCTGCCACGTGGGCAGATGATGTTTCCATTCCAACTGTTGGATAGAGAAATCATGGTCTAGATTAGCCATTTGTCAAATTTCAAGGTCTAATTCAATTAAATACCCTTTTTATATTGGCATGTTTTATGCGTATGCCCATGCATGTGGACCTGTATTTTAAACATTATGGTGCATTATCCCAACTCGGAGCAAGAACAGTCGGTTTATATTAAAAAATCTATGAAAATGAATGACTCAGATTTGTTTTGCGATTTTGAGAAGAGTCAGTCTATTGTTACATGGATAACCACCCTTCAAACAAACAGTGAAAAATCCTATTTTATAGAAACGTTTTATTTTTCCACCATTTTACATGGAACCAAATTGAGCCTAAAGTACTATTCATGGTTACTTTTCACAATTACTGTTCACAGTTCCGAAACAGCCCCCCTTTTTTCCTCTTATTTCTTCCCTTATGCTCATTACTTGTGGATCTATGTCATTGATCTGTGTCATATCCGCCTGATTTATTCTGAAAGTCACCAGAACACCTGCTGAATCCACAGTAGAGAAAAATACTCAGAATCCACTGGGCGACTTGAGAATCCACCCAACTAAAGTCTGAAGTCCACAGACTGAGCTGAAAAGATTCTTCATTCATTGACCAAATCATGGGGAGGCTATGCCTCATACAAGTTTTAAATAAAGACAAAAAAAAAAAATCAACGTAGGATTCCCCAGCTGCAGGCTGTGTTTGAACAGTCCTTGACTAATTCAAACTTTCCTAAAAACAAGGCCAAACTGATAAAGGAAACTCTTCATATGCAAGCTAAGTTTGGAATCTACTTGCAACTAAAATACTGAAAATAAGGACAGTTATTAAAAGGAAACAAGACTGGACATATCCCAGCCTCAGTAAAGAACTTAATAGCAATAAATAAAGGAAATAAAAGTCCTATCACTAGCCCATGATTAGAGTTGACCCACACCACAAACCAAAACTGGTTGAATTTTTAAGTGCTGCAGGACAAGAAAAAGGGCTGATTTCGTAATGCCGCAAGCCCCTTTTCTCTTCCTTCTGGCTTAGATCTGCATCAGGACCTTGGGAATGCAGATTATTCTTATTGCTGTTAATATTTTGAAGGATTAAAATAACTATGTGCATGGATCTGTGTTACTTTTAAACAGTAAAAATGCAGGCTGGAGTGTTAAGTCAGTAACGTGTACGGGGACTTGCATAGACCTGGATTCTGAAGCTGCCTTCACCATATAATAGCCTGCTTGCCTATCCTCTGACCTCACATTCAAGGGGGAGGAACAACTCTGTAGGCCTGTTTTATTATTGTATCATCATAAGACTGCCACATGTAATTCACTGATATACATTATACACTTGGAGTGGAGTATTTATATTCATCCATTTATTCTTTGGTTAGTTATCAAATAAATATTCATACATTAGTTTTTTTTAGAAATTTTTTGTTCTCCTAACTCTGGAGGGGAGAGAATACATAAGAAAAGGGAAAAATAACTGTTTATCTCCCTCTACTTTTATTATTTTGTTTTTATAATAAATTGTCTTTTTACAGATCTATGATAACTTTTATTTTGAGACAATTAAGACATACTCTTGAGTATTGGAGGGCTGTTGAAGGCTTCAATCTGTTCACTTGTGCTTTAATTTGTTTATTTTCTCAACGAAAAGGGAAACAAATTATGTTGGTATCTCTTAGCTAGCTTGATCCACTGTATCCTTGATCAAGGTGGAGACATGCTTTGAAATCGATTGATATCCGTCGAAATCGGTGAAATATTTCTGCCTCCCATGAGTTGGGATTACCCTCAAAGGCTCAAACCAAATCTCAAACATTCTGACGGAGAAATAAGAGTGTGGTATTTGGACCTAGCGAGAATTTATGCTGTGTATGCAAAGTGAGGAGCAAGGTGACTTGTCAGTTCATTTAAACTATAGTTGTCAAGGAGTCGCCTAGGCAACAAGGCGAGCTTCTAGGGGCTGGGTGGTAGGGTGCCTTATTGCATGTTAAAAAGATGGCGCTTTAGCTTCTGGGCTATGGCTCTAGGGGGCCTTGGACGCCTTATATTACCTGAAACGACCGCCTTTTTTTATTTTTTTTAATCTTTTATTACAGTATTTTGATGCCAGTTATAACATATTTATTCGACTGTGGAAACAAGTCATGGTACACTGGATTATTAAATTATTAATCAATTACTTTGTTTTTTATGTTATCAATATAGGTTACTGGGCTCATGTAGTAAACAATATAACCAATGAATAGCTTTCATCCTGATATATGTTAGCAGATGTTTCCTAATAAATCTATAGGTGCCTGCTCTCTAAGAAATTTCTGTTGCTCCTGAATCTGCACTTCCCTTTCCTCCCCGCACTGGGTAATCTATTAATGCAGCCATCAAACCGCTACGTGAATAACAGGATTTGTTAGCTATGGACTTTTGCATGTGGTGTGAAACTGGGTATAAATTAGTGAATGTCAAGAACTGGATTTAAATTGTGAGTCTTTATTCATCTAGATGGTTTTTTTCCCCTGCAAGGGCTAAGTTTTCTTATGCCTAGCTTTGTATATAATGCCTTGAGTAATTCTTCAATAATGCAAGCAGAACTTTCCTTATATTGAGTTTTCACTATTTTTTTTTTTCAACTTAAATTTTGTATGATTGAATGTTTACTCAAGTATTATTGCATTTACCTTAATATTTTGCATGCTTTCATTTATATAGCTTTAGTGCATGACCATTTATAACTCTTGCAGGGGGATATTTTGTTTTTGCACATGAGCAAGGCCCCTATTCGTGCTGGGGAAATTGTTGTATTTAATGTTGATGTAAGTTCTTCTTTGCTCTTTTACTACATTGATTTCTTTTATGCAGTGGCATATGTGATTTTTCTTCCACATATGTGGTTAAGTTTGTTTGATATTCATGATAACACTTGTTTTAGTTTCTATTAGATGCACATTTCCAGTTTTCTTTTTCTTGATGTTGCTTAAAAGTGTTTGTTTTTTTGGATCATGGGACTTACCAATTACAGAATTGATGTTTTCATTTAATTTTTCTTGAATCTGTGGAAGGACATGCATAGAGGAAGATTTGCCTTTAGGCATGCTCATAGCTAAGAAATTTCATTACTAAATGGGTATTAGTTTCCCTGCATGAGCTTTTGAACATACTTGTGAAGAGTGCTAAGAAGTAGATTACAGAAGAAGAAAGAAAAGGGAAGTGAGAAGAATAGTAATTAGCATAACCTAGCTTCCTCCTGGGAGTTATGAGAATGGACAGCCTAGTTATCCAATAGTAGTTTGGTCTCTGTCATGCTACCTTTTCCTTGACATCGTTCCATCCCTGAATAATTCTTGTATGTTTGACATGTCGATGCTGATGTCATCTGTATGGCACAATACCGTCAATAGTGTGTGTTGATGACATTGATATGAGACCCTCTTTCCTACCCCCCCTCCCCCCTCCGGTTGATACATTGTATAACAATAAATGGAAAGTGCATATTGCCTGGAAACATAAATGCATTAAAGTAAACTATGTTTTCAAAAGGGCTGCAATACAAGGATTCTGTGTTTGAGCCATCAACTACTTCTAGAACCTCTTAGCATTGTCATCTCATTTAATGAATGTGCTGCTGAGCTGATGCCAAGTATGTGTGCATCTCATGAACCACATGAGATAAATTCTTTTGACAGTCAATGAGAAATATGATCTCATTCACTGCATAAGACAATTTTTAGAAAGATTACTCATCTTTACTTCGTGAAAGAACATTTTCAAAGTTTTATCAAATGCCTCGAGTCCTTCAGTAACGTAGATGTTGCGTTCTTGTTTAGATCTTATGTCCGTTTATACCTTGCCTTTTTTTATTGTGCGTGCGTCTGTGTGTGCTTGTGTGCGTGCGTGTGTACGATTGTACTTTTCCTGACGTATCCTTCTGGACTTTATATCTTATTACAGGGACGTGAAATTCCAATTGTCCATCGAGTAATTAAGGTAATCGCTTCAGGCAACCCTTTTCTGCTGATTTGTTTTTGATTTTTGTGTATTACGGAGACATTTGTTCGGTATCCACTTTGTGCAAACCTTTTAAATCATTTTAAGATTCCATTCTATGACCCTGGAAAGCATTGGGAGCAAGTGTCCACTTGATAATCTTTAATATAATATCCCTAATGATGTAGTGGATCTCCATCGTGCAATTTCTATTGAAATGTGACACATTCCTCTGAGCAAAACAAACTCCAAGAAAGGCTGGTTGAGATTTTTTCACAGGATCTTTCTTCCTATCCATCGTTAAAAGATGAAGAAGAAATAGAAAATTTCTCTCATGAAAAACCTTCAAGTGACCTCCCTAGCCATATGAATCTTCCATGATCTCCAAGGTAACTTTTATCAAAGATCCTTTCTTAAATCATTAAGATAGAGGTAAGCTTTCTGGTATGGAAGAATGATTAGCCACAGAACAGTGACAAACCAAAAGGAACAACAAACTACTTCTGATAGAAAATTCCCAATAAGAAAGCTGAAAGAGAATAGAAAAAAAGATTAATCTTTTGGATTAAAAATGTTTTCAAATTGGTCTCCTTATCCAAAATTTACTACCTGTTTTATAAAAAAACAAAAAATATGGATGAGCAAACAATCCACCGAATTCTTCATCGTTCTAGCATGTGAAGCTCATGTTGACGATAACTTTTCATATGCGCTAGATTGTGGTAAGCATTTTATCTTAGGAATCTGGATTGTTTCAAGGTTGTAGTGAAAGGCAGCTTTGATTTAATTCTTTACCATGTATCAAATGGTTCTTATTGGAACTCTTTTACTCTTAATATTGAATTTAAATTTTCTTTCTTTGATTATTGGGGTACTCTTTGGCAGGTACACGAACGGAAAGATACTGGTGAGGTTGATGTTCTCACAAAAGGTACCAAACTCTTCAAAAGTAGATATCTTAGGATGCAAAAGGTTTTAATTTGACAAATATTGCCTGTGATGTTCTTTATGGAGGAAAAATTTTCAAGTGCATTGGATGATTATTTATAATTTACACAGTGCATGACACTTAAGAATTTGACTTACTGTATCAAAATGTTTTTCACTGTATCCTAACTAGCATAATGTTTTCCACTGTATCCTAACTAGCATTTTTGGTTGTCTTGAGTAATTCTCATGCTTAATTTCTCCATCTTGTGAGTGCCTTCTTCTTGCAGGGGATAATAATTTTGGCGATGACAGGCTTTTGTATGCTCAAGGTCAACTCTGGCTTCAGCGTCACCATATAATGGGAAGAGCTGTAGGGTAAAGATTTTGAGCATTAACTTATTAATGATCATAAGAATGCGGCAGTCTGTTTTTTCTAGAATTGCCATGTTTTACATGCTCTGGTACTTGTGACAGTACAGCTCTTAATTTATCTTTCCTCCCCCTTCTGTTAACATTTAGTCTATGCAATTTATAGATAATTTATAGTTTTATCTAAAGTTTGTACTTGCGTGACATTTTAGTATGTTCGGTCCATTGGTTTACAATTTTTCTCTCTTTCTTAAATAAGCAAGAGGTATCTTGATAATATGTAACTGTTGGTTGGCCGTTGGTAAAAGAAGGCCACTATGGACCGTATGTGGCCCCAAAAACCTATTACTGTACATGCCTCTAAAAGCTATATACATATAATATCCTATACTTGAATTGTAACATCAGACAGTTTTGTGACTATCCCGAATCTGTTAGTGTTTAGCATGGACACGTAGCATATTGGGGTCGGCAGATCCGCATATTCAACCGCTTGCATTCATTTTTTAATTGGTTTCAAGTGTCCGCACATATATAATGAGCATGAAACAGGTTGTTGTCTAAGCATCACTTTCATCACTGAATGGTCCAGTTATCGCAGATGTTGACGATAATGATGGCAAGGGCAAAACTATGTATCTGCCTTTTCACTGGAAAATAATATTGACTTTCTAGTAATATCTTGCAGGTTCTTACCATATGTTGGCTGGGTTACAATAATCATGACTGAGAAGCCCATCATAAAGGTTACTCCTTTTCATAATATCTCTCTTTTTTTATGACATACACATCTGATTTCCTGCTAGATATATATAATTGAAGTTGCTATTATTCATGAATTTATCACATTCATTTAATAATTCCAGGAATGGTTTTCCTGGTCTGCACAGTCTTGAGGGTATCTCTTTTGGAGCAAATTATCAGCCATGTGGGAAGTTGGATGGGACTGAAATTTTGTGGGCAGGTAACGCAAACCCCAATGTGCCCTGCTCCCATTTCAGGTTTCAGCCCAAAAGGAACAAGCCTAGTGGCAAGGTATAGCTTTGAAAATCCAAGACTCGCGAAGGTGCACACCAATGCTTGGAGCCTTGGACTACCGAGCCTAGGTGCATGCCAATACATAAAGAGAGCATATGATGAAGTTGAATCTGAAATTTGACACGTGGTTAATCGAGATCATTCCCAAGGCATCCAATGGTTGAAACTGTCACATTACTCTTCCATGTGTCACATAGATGTGCAGTCCATATGCTCCATGGTGGGTTGCGCAGACCAGGAAATCTTTTGCCATTCCAGTAAAAAAAACATTACAAAAACGAGAAATTTATGTCGATCGGTGACCAGGAAGTCTTTTGCCTTTCCAGTAGAAAATTGTACAAAGGCAAGAAATATGTGTTGGTTGTTGACCATATTTTCTTATATCATTTTCTGGTTCTCAAAAGAAAAAACTCAACATCTAATCTCTTGAAGGTTGGCGATACATCACAAATGAGCTTTTATCTGTTTCCTGGTTTCTCAGGAGTCAATGAGATGAGTTATGTTAGAAAAAAATTTAAATATCTAGATTCTAACTTTTGCTATTATTTTTTTTGCAGTACTTACTCATTGGTGCACTTGGGTTGTTGGTTGTAACTTCGAAGGATTGAGTGACTTCAAGTTTCCGCCCTTGCTTGGCTTGGCCTCCACAATTCCTTTTCACTTTGATGAGTGGCCGCTGCACACTTAATGCCCCATTTCTTTGATCTGGCCTCGCCATAATCTTGGTGGAAGGGTGAATTTTAGATTTAAAAAGAATTGGTTATTAATGGAGGAAACGTCATACCTTTGGACATGTTGATTGTGTTGAATTCACAAAATTTGTTCCGTGTGTTCTGGAGTTAATTTCTAGAGGGCGGGCTGGGCACAAAGGTAAGGTTGCTCCATTGCGACTTGGTGGTTGTGGGTTTGAATCGAGAAAACAGCATCTCCAGACCACTTGTGCGCTAGATACAACCTTAGTTATGGACTTAGATTCTATGATGCATCTAATTCCACCTTTTGAACGTGGCCATGCATCATACAGATCCTGAATTCATGACCAGATAATATGAACCCTCCACCAAGTTTGTGAAATGGTAGTTGGAGAAATCTGCACCCAATGGAAACTGCCTTTAAGAAGTGAGCTCGCCCTTCTGTCATGGTGAAGGTCTATTAGACTTCATAATGTCGTATATATATGAGACAGAAAAAGAATGAATGAAAACCTGATTCCTACCCCAGCTGAACTTACTCGAGGGCTGATGTTAGAGTACTTGACATAAGATTATTGGTAAAATGGGAAAAATGGGAAAAATGGTAGCCAAGATGATACAGGAAAAATGGCAGAGGCTTCACTTGTAATCGATTACCATAGGCTTTTATTTGTGTTCTTTCAAATATAAAAATGATACAGGAAGGAATGTTAATGGAGGGGAAGAAGGAGAAGTGGGACAAAGTCCCAACTTTCAGCAGGGCAAAGCCTGCTAAACGAATGAATTCTAACTACAGACCTCAAAAGGAAACAGTGGAAACCTTAAAATATACAAGAGGGGCCTAGAGACTCCTTTGGGCTTCCATGGCCAAACTTCCCGTGAAGTTAAGTCAAATGGCTGTTGAGAACCAGATGGTCATAAATAACCATCTTTCTTATTTCTGAGACACAGAAATAAATGCCAAACCAGACTTCATAAGCTTCAAACAAACAGAATCCATATGGTAATATCTCCTCATGAATCCCAATTGAAAGCTTAAAACTGTAATCCAACTTTATATTTCCCCATTCCCTGAACTGAGGACGTGAAGAAACTGTGCGTAATTTGGTCTCTTGAATAGCTTTATTACGGTAGCTCTTGTTTTTCCCTGGCACTTACAAGCCACATCTGCTACATTGTCTCTTGAAACCGTAGCATGTTCTTTTGAACGATTGTTCGGTTGTGCTGTAGAGTTCCTGTTGGCCTCTGTATCCTGTAGTCTCTGTTTCTCATGCAATGCTGATGATCAGAGTGCAGATGCTGTTCCGATCCATTTTCCGTACTCTTTTAAGTGTGAACATAACATAGGGAAACCTCCCAAACTCCAGTGATGATCGAATTTAAATCAATGGGAGTTCCAGCCACTTCAACTCAGTCGTGCACCATTGTTGGGTGGGATCTCAAAAGGGGAGAAGGAGGATGGGGAGGAGTATGGCTGCATTGGTTATAAACAGATATTCCCTTAAAGTTTTCCCTTAAAGTTTTAAGGCTACATTTGGGCATTTTTGATTGACAACAGGAAAACAACAGAAAAGATGGGCCTTGTTGTAATTGAAACTCCCTCTCTCTCTCTTCCCTCTCCTTTCCTCGAGCTCTCCTTTGAAAACTATGATTCCGGGGACCCAAAATGCCTTGCCACCATCCAGTGCTGCAGTGACATCTCCATCACCATCAGTATTGACTATCGACACCAAAGGGTCTCCAACACTGAAGGGAGAATCAGTTCTCTTGCAAGCAGCCAGATATTGACATGCAGCTAAAGAGTAAAATTGTTCTTTGAAGCCTAACCATATAGTATTATGTTGCGTAGATTGCAGGGATAAGGGATGGTTACCTGTGTCCTGGATGGAATCATTGCTTGTACAGAAGGATTTTCATATTTTCCGTCATAGTTTGAAAGCCACCTTAGTCTGGATCTCTTATACTGATAAAGCAAGTGTCCCGCTGCTGGACTAAGAAAATAAAATTGAGTCATATATCCAGTCAATTGGGAAACCAGAGTGTAGCAGAGACGGCACCATGTAATGGTGTATTTGGTGGTTAAACACATGAAACATTAGAGATAAAGTAGTTTTCTTGGCTATTCATCCTTATTGCAGCTGATTTCAACTTCATGAACACAATTCATTTTCCATTGATCGGATGTAATTATTCCAGATTGAAATATTGAACAGTGTACTTCAATTCCTTGGTTCTGTACATTGTGGGCTGTGTTCTGAACCCCCCACAAAAGAATGGTCTATCATGCCAGTGACCGTATAATATGATATTGAAATTAAAGGTGTAGCTAATGACCCACCCAAATCACTACTCAGAGATGATTGTCCCTGAAATGGTGAAAATAATTCTGCTGCCTCCCCACAATTTCTTAATCATCAACCTTGGAGATAGACTTGGTCGTGGAGCAATAGTTGCTTGAAGCAGGTTGTGGTCTGATGTTATACCGAGGGGTGGATGCAAGCAACAACCTGTTTCCTACAATGAAGATGCAAGGCCCTTCCTTGTCTCATTTGCCAATGTCCAATTAGAGAAATTTGTAGATCTCATCACTAAGTTCAATCATGCTGCACCCAAGAACATTCTGAACTCCATCTTCCCCCTCATATCTCAACCATTGATCTATTCTCCTGTCAGAATATATTTTACAGATAATATTTGTGTGGTATTGAAGTTAACATCTGAGTAAATTCTCACCAAAAATCATTACATGAACATGACCCATCCCGAAAATGGTGAAACCGGTTCCGATCTCTCACCACAATTTCTCGACTATAAACCTTTGAAATGAACTTTGTAGCAGAGTGACAGTCTCTACAAACACGCAAGTTCTTCACAATACGGATTGGGCTCCCTGGTTTGGTATTCAGAAGTGCAAAAGCAATGGCCAGCTTCTCACTGTGCCTATTCAATGCATCTTCCTTGTCTTCCTCATCAATGTCTAGAAATACCTCAGATGTTGTAGGGTTGTAGCCAGCCTTTTTCATCTCCCTCTGCATCTCATCCACCATCTTGTAGATCTCTTTGTACTGGCCATGAGTTTTATCTCCTGAAGTGAATTCATAGATCTCATTGTTCAGCTCAATCTTGGTGCATCCTGGGACCTTCCTGACCCCCCTCATTCCCATCACTTCTCTAATCTTTGTTTTTTTCTCCCATCGGAACATTTTTGCGTAGATGTTCGATAACAAGACATAATTTGATCCATGCATAGGCTCAGTTCCTATTAGCTGTTTACTGATGCTCTCACTAAGCTCAAGCTCCTCATGAACCTGACAAGCATTAACCAAGGTTCGCCAAATTATGGGATTTGGCTCAATAGGCATCTCTTGAACGAAGGCCAGGGCTTTTCGGACAAGCCCGGCTCTGCCAAACAAATCCACCATGCAACCATAGTGTTCTATCTTAGGCTCAATGGCAAACTCAGACCTCATCGAATCAAAATAATGTTGACCCTCTTCTACCATCCCAGAATGGCTACATGCTGAAAGCAATCCAATGAAGGAAACATCATCCGGGCGAACCCCAGCTCTCTTCATCTCTTCAAAGAAAGCAATAGCCTCTGCCCCACGGCCATGCATAGCCATACCCACAATCACTGAAGTCCAAGACACTATTGTCTTTTCATTCATCTTTCTAAATAGTCTCACAGCTTCATCAACATCACCACACTTGGTAAACATGTCAATGAAAGCATTGCAGAGCTCTACTGTCTTTGGAATCCCTTCTCTTTCAACATAAAACTCAACCCACTTCCCCAGTTCAAGAGCACCCAAATCAGCACATGCAGAAAGAACCAAAACCACAGTAACTTCATCGGGTCTAACTCCAGCAATCTGCATTCTCCGAAATAGTTCGACAGCATCTGTAGACCAACCCAGACGTGCATAACCCCCAATCATCGCACTCCAAGTCACCGGGTTCAACTTGGGCATTTCATCGAACACCATGCGAGCAAACTTAATTCCCCCAGCACAGCTGGAGTACATGTGAACCATAGTGTTCTGAACATAAAGATCGGTATCGAACCCAAGTTTAGCGACGGACCCATGAACTTGTTTACCCAAATTCAGGTCAAGGAGGCCAGCACAGGCTTTGAGGAGGAAGGGGAAGGTGAATTTATTGGCCGGGACAGACAAGCGAAGCATGAGATGGTAAGAAGAGATGGCATTGTGCTTGGCGTTGCTAGTTTGAGCGTAGGCTCGAATGATGGTATTAAAAAGAAAGGTGTCGTAATGGGGTTTGGCATTGGAAATGGGGTCAATGTCGGAGAAGATGAGCGAGACGGCATAGTCGATAACGTTGAGATCGGAGGATGTGGAAGCGAATTTGGTGAGGACAAATGGGTTGTTTTGGAGACCAGATTTGAAGAGGTGAGCGTGGACTTGAGTGAGTTTAGGGACGGAATTACAGGTCTCTAGCAGAGCTAAACAGCTCTGTTCTGCTGCTCTCATGCTGCTGCACTTGTTGCTGTCTGAATAGTGAAGCACAGATGTTCCTGTTTTTGAAGGTAGTATTAAGGTGGACATTGTTTTGAAAGAGCGACTAGATTTGGTTTTGATCGAGGGATAATGCATAGTAATGGTAGCTCCTATATCTTCATGGATAGAAAATTGGCAATGGAGCTTCTCACTCTCTTGCTGGTGAATTCAGTTTCTTCTATTTACGTGATACGACGTTGACAGTCTGAAACCATGCAACGGTAGCCTCTTAAAGCCGCGAACTGGAGTCACGATATACCTTTTAAAAGCTCCAGGCTCCAAGTCCAGGCTCCAGTTGATTGCGTAGAAAATTGAGGGAATCTCAATTTGGAAATTTTGTAATCAGTCACATTGTGTAATTAATTCTAAAATATATCAAATTCATTTGTTTTAATTTTATTATACTTTACCATTAATTTTTTTTTATTTTAAAAAATAAAATAAATTTTACAATGAAAAGTAAAATTACTAAATATGATATGGATTTTAGATAAATTACACAAATCATAATTATAATTTTTTTTTTCTTTCCAAAGTGATTTCACTTCCCCTTGCTTGCAGCAAAAAGTTTACAGTCTTTTATAGCCCTTAGACTTTCAAGGATGTCATACCACATGGCAAATTTCGATTGAAACTTAACAAGTGAGTAAAGGATCCTGGGGCAAATTTTAGACCACATCTGATCCATCACAGGGCAGATCAAATTTTAAATTGGAATATAGAAAAACTCTTACCAATAGATAGGTATGTAGGAATTGGAAAAAAAAGAGCAGCTTCAAATTAAATCCAAGTATGCTTATTAACTCTTGGACAACCAGCAAACTCCCATTCTGGTTAAATTTGAATCTAAACCTATCAGGGGGAAATATATATATCCAGCAAGGCAAAAAAAAAAAAGAGGGTTGACAAGTCTATTGTACAACAGATTGTTAGTTGAACAATAGGACCCATTGGCAATTGCCATCTGATTTCTTCACCATTAGATGTTAAATCTGTGGTTCAGGGAAAATACATTATTTCTGTTTCTTATGTTCCTACTTCCTCTTATTGGTGCTTTTTTTGATAGCCATTGAAGATGCAAAAACGAGACATTGCAGTTCTGTTGGTGCGATAACTTCCGAAGCTTTACTGAATGTACCTATTCAACAAAATTTTTAAACAAGGGTCCATAATCTTTGCAACTCTGATTTGATTTAACCCTTTTGAACCATATTATCATATTATGTAAGATTCGTCCATTCATGCTGGATGGGATTCCTCTTTTTTCCAGCCAAAGTAGGTTTACATATATCTCTTTTCCGGCACATTCCGAACATGACAGCAATTTCTTGGGACCTCTAATCTTTATTTATGAATCTTGCTAGCAACTGATTCAAGGAATGTTGCAATTTCTTGGGTTCACTAATTGTATATATAAATAGTGTTAGCAACTGCTGCAAGAAGTTTACACTCGTTACACAGTGACAATTGCTTGCGGTCAAAAAAGGCAACCTCAATGCACCTGTAATTGAGAAAGAACAAGAAGAAAAAACCATACAACCATCGTTGCTTTCTTTGATAGTTAACTTCAGAAAGGAAGCCTGGGCCCTGGAATACTCGTCCAAGTAAACTCCCACTGAACCTTCATTATCGAGTCCATGTTTCTTATTTGCATGTCAATCGATGTCAAACAAGTGTTGGGGAAAGACTCTCTCCATGGCTGATATTAGGAAAATTTTGAAAATGTAATTTAAAAAAAAAAATGGAAATGTGGAGTGCAATGGGGTACCCTTTTTGACAGCATGACCCTTGATTCTTCAACTCAAAACTCTGATGCATCCCCACCCTTTTGCACACTATGACGAGTTACTGCGTTCTTTTTTCCACTGCCAAAAAGCAGCTGCCCCTGCAAAGCAAATTGAGAATCACAAAGGAAATGCATTGGGCTACTAATAAGTGCTTGCAATTAAAAGTGTCATAAATCTCATTCAAGTTGGGAATCATTGAAAAATATAATTAATAAGACTACATGTTACAGTGCAGTAACAGAGGGAACATCAAGTTTCCTAGATTTAGCATTGAAGTTCATTATTTATGTAGTCGAAAAAATATGTTTCTGGATACTATCCTGATGAAAACCATCAGTAACATCATACAGAAAACAAATCTGTACTTCAGAGGTATGTAAGTATACCTTTCATGATGTTAGTTTTCCAACTAGGATCCCACTGAAGATAATAGCTCCAAACCACTTATTTGACACAAACCTAGCAAGATAGCAAAGATTGTTTAGAGACACTTAGCCTTTTCCTTTTTAATGGTGGTTTGGCTATAAACCTTACCTACAAACATGAAAAGAATTTATAACCACTTTAAGTGATGCTTTAGCCTAATGGAAGAACTGAATAAACTGTCAAATGGAATTCAAATTTGAACCAAATTTCTCAAAACCCCACTATATTAATTACAATAATATTTTGGTGTCATGTTTTGGTAATACATGACATGTCATAAATTTAGTCAGGCTGACCAAAGAACTAAAAACATTACAGATCACATATAAATAGTGTGGAATGAACCTCAGAATTCTAGAGATGCTGAATAACAAATATTACCAAGTACTGATCTCCTTAAATCACGATCCTCAAATCACGAGATTGTTGTCTAGCTTATGTAATGGCTCCTAAGCATGTTATGTAAAGGTGTTGATTCTATCATTTCCTAAAGTTCTACATTTCCATCATTTCCAATGATCATCACAATATTTCCATGGACGTCAAAGATTTCAATGTCCTTTTATGTGCAGGAAAAAAAAAAGTTCAGTCCAAAAAACAAAATTACATATTTTTCCTTTAGAACCTTAAACCAAGAATTGTCTTCATAACTTGACTATTCAATTCAAAAGTAAATTAATACTGACAACACAATTAAGAATATTTTCTAAGTTACTTCTAAAAGAAATCTTTCAGACACACCCAAGATTAACCTAACCAAGACTGACCAAAGCCAAAAAATCTAATACCTATAAGGAAGAATATAACAGTAAAAGTAGAAAATTCACAGCTTGCCTTAAGTAATAAAATCAAATTTACCAATATATATTAGAAGTTAGAACTCATATTTTTTTAGAAAGCAAACAGATATGACAAGCCTCTGTTTAGATTAGGACTTTTCTTTTATTTATCCCTTGAAGGCCAACTAATTTGGGGGTGTTGCAGTCATAGTTGTCAAGGCGCCGCCTAGATGCCCAAGCACCCTTGTGACACCTTGGAAAATCGGGTACTTTGGTAGCCCAGGCGGGCGCCATGGGCGCCTAGGCACCCCCATTAGGCCTCCAATGCTTTGGTTCGCCTTGGCGCCTTGATAACTATGGTTGCAGTTACACTGAAGAAGGCTTAAGCAACAGGTTCATGCTCCATCATGTGGAAATGCTTGCCCGCAGGTCATGACTTTAATTAGAAGCATTATATGTTCTTAGTTTTCTAACTTTAAATAATTAAATAAAGAAGAACAGCAAGTTGATTTTGTAGTTACTCAAGAAAATATGATTTTTCAACTCTATGCTATGAATACCATATGTAACTACGCTCTAGCAACTTAAATAACATACGGGAGAGCTAAAAAACCGAGAATAGGCATTTCCCCATCTAACTAGAAGGACCTCAGCATCAAGAAGAGTTAATGGATCCTATTCAAGGCAAGCACAAAGGAAAGAAGATTGTCAATATGAACCCCCAAAAATAAAAAAAATTTGATGAAGGTCGACTAGTTTGATGAAAAGCATAAGATAAAGAATAAAGAATAAAGAATGAGAGAATTTGGCACTGTGCACATCTACAAACTGTCTTCAGTTTCTATGCATGCTGTCAATTAATTAGACTGAATAAGATTTTCCGGTCATTGTTATCTTTTAGCTGAAGTCCACCATCCACCCAAAAGTCAAAAGGTGAATCACTGATTGAAGCGCAGGCTTAGGCAGGCCTAGATGCATCATCAATGGTAATGGCAATGGAATGGGTTCACCCATAACATACTCCTTTCAAAATATTGCAAAATGATGACAGGCCCACACAGAGAACTATGCATGGGCTATTGGGCTCACTTATTTTACAAGGTAATTAGGGAAAGTCAAGTACACGGAGTTTTTTCAAACACAATACCAGCCCTTACCTAGTAACATAGTTCTAAATTTCGAATTTCCACCGAAATATAGGGTTGAAACAAAAAAGTCACAAATTTCAGTCCAAATCACTGCTTCAACCATGTTCCGGTCGAAATCTCTAGTTTTGGCGGAAAATTGGTCTAAACACCTTATAAAATATCAAATTTTGACCGAAACTTAATGTACTCTGACCTTAGAAATTAGAGTAGTACAAGACAGTGTTGCACCCCTATTTTAAACAAGGTCTAGATACCCGTCGTTAGCAAAAAAATAAATGTCTTTTAACTTTTATATTTCATTTACTTAAGATATTATTCATAAATAAGCAAACACCCCCTATTAATCCAATAAAAATAGTCTAAAATTCAAATTTCAAAAGAATAAAAAATTTACTTTTCAGTTCAAGAACAAAAACTGGATTTTCGATCGCAGGGCGATTTTCAATTTTCAAATGCTGGCTTTTTTCTCCAATCTAAAAATTTCATACAAATTATTAGATTTAAACATCATTAAAAACCAAGAGTCTACCAAAATAATCTTTTGTTTTGTTGTATAAGAAATTATTTCCATTCAGACGACTTTAAAAAAGCATTTGCATACTCCGAACAAGGTTTGACCGGAATGTAACTCTTTCAATATAATTCAGATTCAAGCAATCTCAGATTTGTTGCAAAGCTAATTATGCTAACTTCCAACAAATTTGACATTGCTTGAATTCCAAGTTACTGAAGGAGTTATGCTCTGGTCAAACCTTGTTTGAAGTATTCAAATGCTATTTAAAGTCATTTGAATAAGAATAATTTTTTGGACATTAAAGCAAAATATTATTTTGACGAACTCTTGGTTTTTAATGATATTTTACTTTAATAAGATTTATGAAATTTTCAGATTGGAGAAAAAAAGCTCTAGCATTTAAATGTTGAAAATTGTATGGCGATCGAAAATCCAGTTCTTGTTTTTGAACTGGAGAGTTGACTTTTTATCCTTTTAGAATTTGTATTTTAAAATATTTTTATTGGATTCAATTAGAGGGGGGAGAGGTGTTTACTTAAATGATATTGGTCATAAATAAGTGCTACCTATTTAACTCTCAATACAATCCTCAGGTTCTAGCATACATTACAATATTATGATAAGACATAGAAATACCATTTGGGATTTTTTGTGTGCAAATTAATCAATGCATATGCTAAGAAGGTTAAAAATGCATCACACAAACAAATTGGGCTCAAAAACCAGTTTTTTTTGCCACCGAAACTGATTTCGAAACTTGACAATTCTTTTTTTTCCATGGTTTTGGTTTTTGGCTTTTGGCCTGGCCGAAACCAGGCATGAAACTGAAATTCCAATCCTTCCTTAGTAAGGACATAGCATACTAAAAAAATTAGGGGAGAAGCACCAAAATCTATCCACTCCTGTTGCCATCACTACTTGTAAACTTGAACCACATGTAAAGATAACCATCAAAACCTGCAACGATGTCTGTAACAATATAATATTTTACTCTAAAGTAGGTACTCACATCCTATTGCAGTCAGCACGACTTGACAGGTCAACTGTCCAAATCTGCCATGCTAAATGTCCAGATGCAGCCATCAGAGAGGCATAGTATGGCCATCCTATACAACAGAATATATTTATGAAAGTCAAAATCATTCATCAGCCAAGGCTGGTAAACATGGAAGGCCAAAAACAAGAAAATACCTATATCTGCATTAAATCCACAAAGAGTAAGACTGCTAATACATGCAATCGCAAATCCAGTAACCCAGTTCTTTGTCAAATCCCCAAACCTCAATGCCGTGGATTTAACACCCACTTTCAAGTCATCTTCTTTGTCCTGAGTAAATTACATAAAATATCTTTCAGTAAATAACGAATAAATAATGCGTATTTCAACTTTACTCTGATAGGAAATGTCCACATTTTTTTTTCCAACTCAAAATGCCTTGCAAAGACATTCATGATGCCACAAGATGAGTTTTAAAAGAGATATATATCTTGCTAGAAACTACATATATCTCACGATATTGAGACATTCTCAAATTTTCTCAATCTATTACACCAAAAAAATATTACAAAGAATCTGAGTTCACAATAAGACATTAATGTTGCATGATCTCAGTGTTAACTTGCACATATCTTTTTTTTTTTTTTTTTTTTTTTTTTTTTTTTTTAAAGTTCTAACTTTTTGAATAAAAGAAAGGAAACAGAAATTTGAAGTACATCTCAAGGTTTTCCTAATAAATGCATCAAGTAAGCTTTACTTCCCACACATTTTCTTGTTGTCAAAGATCTCACGAGGATAAGAGAAAAGCCTTTACGACTATCAAAATCTTAATAATCATACCTGATGTGCATAAATTGTATCGTACACAATTGTCCAGAAGACTCCAGAAATATACAATGGGAGGACAATAGCAGGATCTAAACTTCCTTTGACTGCAGCCCATCCTAATAAAGCTCCCCAGTTAAAGGTTAAACCTAAAAAAGCTTGCGGCTTCATAAAGATGTGAAACAAACATCAGTAATCTTACTAATGGAAATGTTTCACATAAAAATAAGGACAACAAAAACTAGAAATTAAAAAAAAAGAAGAAAGGAATATTCAAAAAGCCATTACCCAAAAGGTAAACCTCTTCATAAGGGGATAGGAGAAAACTAGCAGCAAAGATGATGCCCCCAGAACAATACTGTAGCATAGTATTGAAGCCATTTAGATTCAAAGAAAGACATAAAGAAGTAGAAGCAAGACACACGAGCTTAAACTTGGTAGTCATATCATAGTCTTCATAATAGAAAAAAAATCAATAAAAAAGTGGACTTGAATAATCCTGATCACCAATTTGCAACATTATCAAGAAACACGTGTAGGCCAACTCAAAAACTAACACACATAAGATGCTATTCTGCAACTACCCTATTTTAAAAGAATAAAAAAGTCATTATTATTGCCTCTACAAGTCAATAGAATCTAACTGCTACTGATCAGAATGAAAAACATATATGGCTGAGACAGGTAGATAAGAAGAGATAAACTAAAATTCATCATAGAGTTAGTGTACATAAAATAAATGGAAAGTCCTTTTTCACAGTAACTGATGAAACAGATATCACATGAGTGTTTTCCACCATTGTTTTCATATCCAACAGCTAACTCTAAAGTGGTACTATATTAACTAATGACAGGGGAAACAATATAATTTTCCAAAATATATACAGCAGATATGAGTATTGATTAGTACCTACCAAAAAAAAAAAAAAAAAAAAAAAAAGAGGAGAATTAACATGTGAAATTGGTAGGCCAGTTTCTTTTCATGGGTTATATCCAAAACATCAAGACATTCACCTATAATTATTCAATTGAAGGAGAATTCCGAGACCCAACAGAAGTTGAACACCAAGAAAGCTAAGCCCCTGAAATGGTGTCAAAACACTACTAGCAACTGGTCTCAACTTCGTGCGCTCCACCTGCAGCGTAGAAGATCTATTTATATTATTAAACAATCAATATCAAAATGCACCCTTGAGAATCTATGGGAACCAGAGAAACTAAGAAGAACATGTCAAGGAAAAATTTGAATCATGGAAAAGAAAATTTGCTTAGTTGATGTCTGATTGATCTAACATTCAACATGATTTCCATGGAATGTCCCTCTAGTCGCAGGCAGTGTGGGCTTTGCCTTCCAAAGAAAGCGTGATGGATAAGTTCTGTGGGGGAGGTACTTTTGTTAAAGCAATCTTGGCAATTTTTATGTTTTAACATATTTGAAGTCCCTAAAGTTGGCACCCAAACACTGGAAAAAGATAACATGATTAAAAGAAGAAACCCTATGAGGCAAAAAGTTAAACAAATAGCAAACAATATGGTTGTTATATAATAAACATCACATTGATGTCCTCCACTAGCTGCAGTCAAGTTGAGTTTCCACCCCTTACAGGGAAAAAAATAACGAAAAACAACAAGACCTGGGTTAGTTACATGTTGATAAAATGAACAAGAAAAAAGAATAAGTGAGATATGGATAATACACATTATTGTAGCTTATGACAAGACATCCAAAACTCATGAAAAAAAACTCTACTAAATGCAATCTATTACACATCGACATCCTCCATTATGAGTAAAACAAATACCAGGAACAACTCATCATTGTAAATTCTAGATAAAGCATAAAATATCCAACATTGCATCATTTAATTAAATAAATAAATAAATGTACATCTTGACTTGAGGTATCAGATAGCAGCAAAAAGTGCCTTTTTGTCGATATCAGTGTCGAGAAGGTCATTCACTGTACATCCAGCACCTCTCAAAAGCAATGCCCCACAACCAAATAGTGACATCATCTTAAAATCAGGAAGGCTCCCAGGGGATGCTGCCAAGGTAATTGACCTAGAATATTGAACAAAAAGTTCTTGAGAAGCACTGAAATAGGAGTATAACCCTAAATTATGCAACCATAGATTCAAAGGATACACCACAATAAGGTGAGAGCTCCCATCCGAAAAATGGTGGGACTACAAGTCTACTACTTTATCTATAAGTGCATAAGAGGGGCAAAGGCTATACAGAAAATTCAAAGATCCAAAAAAGCTCTCAGTTCTTAAGAATGTTGCAAATTCAAAAGTTGGCAATGGAGTCAAAATTCCGAAAGATCTGCCCAAGTTTGTTGAAGCTAGGATAGACCACAAAACAGCAAGGGGTAAACATTGCATGTGAAAGCATTACATCAAACACTTGAAAAAAAGGGAAAAGTGATTGTCAAGTGGAGTAACAGATGATTCACCAACTCCGATTCAGACATGCATGATATAAAACAAATCACTTATAACAACATATATTTTGAGCTTTGTTGCCAATATATTAGGTAAGTAGAAATTCTGTATCTGACACTTCACAAATTTGTTGAAGTTTGGTGCTTGTGTCTATGCCTAGTTGTATCTTGCCATGTTCCTACTAAAACCCAAAGGTGAGCAGATAGAGTCTAAAAACTGATGTTCCAATCTCAGACACAACCTCTACAACTAACTTGTCCTTTGCTACTAGTGATATCAATTAATGCTCGGAATATTTGTTCCATCCAATAATCCAAAAACATTTTGACTCTTGAGTGAAGTTTTGAAACTTGGCAAAATTTTGCCTAAATTCCGAAAACTTCGGTTGATCTGAAACAAAATGATATCTGAATTATAAAAATGCAATACTTTATTCCAGTCAGCATCTCTACATCAAGTAAGCAATATTTTGGTCATTTTGATCCTTTTTGTTGGATTTTGGTAGCAAATCCAGTCCTTGTGCGACCGAAAAATGCACATTTTGGCAAAATTTCGGCTAATACCAAAACGGCACCGAAACCCAAGTTTTTGAACCTTGTTCTTGAGAACGTTGGAAGTGTGTCCATCAAATCTATATTAAATTGTTAAATATTGGATATATAATAATTAATTTGTCCTTAGGTTTAACCTAAAAGCTTGTTCGCAACTAGGCATTTTGTTCATATGGTTGTTGTAGTTTGTGTTCTTGGGAATGGAGATTCCAGTCACAGGTGTGAATGTAATATGTATGTACATAGAACTGAATCATGTGAGTCTTGAATGGATTGCTATCAGTTGTGTTAAGGACAAGATTCTCATTCATAGTTGTCAAGGTTACAAGATGAACCAAGGCGGTGGCCAGGCACCTACGCGCCTAAAGCTTGTTCACAACTGGGCATTTTGTTCATATGGTTGTCGTAGTACGTGTTATTGGGAATGGAGATTCCAGTCACAAAAGTGTGAATGTAATATGCATTTACATCAAACAGAATCATGTGAAAGATTTGAACGTATTACTGTCAGTTATGTTAAGGACAAGATTGTCATTCATAGTTGTCAAGGTGACAAGATGAACCAAAGTGTTGGCCAGGCACCTAGGCATCACTTTGGTTGCCTATGTGTATATAAACAAAAGGGAGGGTGTCAGATGTAACACATAAAACTTAATTTTTTAATATGTAATTTTTAGTGGGAGTCATATGAAAAATTAAAATGTTACTTATTTTCCTAATAATTATAAGGGATTTATATATAAAATTAAAAATAGAATTCATGTATAAAAATAAAACACATTTTTTTAATCTAGACCATTCATTACGACACTTCTTCCTCTTTCAGGAAGGTAGAGAAATAGTGGTCAATTGGTCATCGCAGCAAGATTCTCCTCCTACACAGTAGAAGTGAGACCAGAGATGGGACAAGGTGAGTATTATGCTTTGTCCTCTTGTGATAAACCGTGTTCTTGATGCAAGTGGCTAAAATATCTTCTGCTTCATATAATTATCAATCAAATAAAAAGTTATTCTATGTACTTCCCAAAAATCAAAATTCTTGATCAATGGAGGAGCAATATCAATTTTCTTCAAAGAATGCTTCGACCAAGCATGAAAGAAGAGGATCGGAATCGACTCGATCAACCTATGCCTCATTTAGATTCATTCCTTGACTCAAAGGCTACAAGCCTAGAGCTTGAAATGCGCTCCAAAAACATAAATCATGATTGACCAAATCATTAATACGAATGATATCCAAATACCAAATCCGTTCTCTATACAGCCACTGCAATGGAGAAGAGGCTCCTGGAAAGATAAAAAAAAAAACTTCCTCTTGCTCTGTAAATAGTTCTTCTAATAATTCCGAACCCAATCTTTTCAAAAAAAGTGCGCACAGTAGCAGATTCCATAAATCTAGACCTGAATGCAAATCCTTCTTCTTCTTCTACAGCTCCAGCAGCAATGCTGCCATTGCAACTCTGGTAGCAGTGGCTGCCTCTGCAACTGCTTCTTCTCTTATTCTTCTTCCTATTTTTCTTCCTCCCTCTTTTCCTCCATTTTACCTTTTCTCTCTTTCCCTCCCCCTCCCTTTTCCCCCCCTTTCTCCGATGGATTTTGGAACCTAGGCGCCTAGGCAACTAGGCAGCCGATAACTTTGGTCCTGGAAAACCACCTTGTCACCTAAATGACACCTGATATGTTCTCATCAGTAGACAGCAATTGGTCCCCAAACCTGAGAGGTCCTTATCATTGCTGTTTATGGGTTAGGTGTACTAACAGTTGATATCTCCCAGACGATATATCAATGCAATGTAATCATGGTGTTTCTCTATAGAAAAAAGAGAAGCCCAACATGGATTTCACTTCTCGTACATGGCGAATATCAAGAGAGAGAATGTCTGATTATGATTGGACTCTCTCTCTCTCTCTCTCTCTCTCCCCTACGCTTTCTACTTTCTCCCTCGAGAAATCACATAGCTTCTTTCCCCTTCTCTTAGTGAGTTGTAAACCAGGGTTTTGACCCTAAGGTACTTGGAAGAGATTTTTTTTTTCTTCGAGGATCATGCAAGAATTGTCACATAAATCGTTGCTTGCTCCCTATTGTTGCTATTTGAACAAGAGCTATATTCCCCAGAGGTACTACGTTGTGGCATGTCATGTAACCATTGTCCCCTCCATTTGATGGTTTGAATACTTTAACACTACATGAGATGTGATCAATAATTCATTTATTGAAAAACCTTTTAAATTGGACCCTATCAGTGAAACAGATAGGTCTCTTGATGTCTCAAACTCTCAATATCCTACATTAATCATTATAATGAGATCCACTGTATCCTCATGAATAGAACACTAAGAACAATGAATTTTGTAAAATAGCTGCACTTGTTACTCAAACACTTGGATTCAAAATGGGAAAGCTAAATTGAGTATCAGAACAATAAACACAACTATTAGGAACAATAAGCTTACCACATACATGGCCAAGCAAGTAACCAGGTACCAATCGGCTTGTCCAATCGAGCAAGGTGAGCATAGGGACGCACAGCCTTAGGAAGATACAAATCGATCCACGACACCTGGGATTTCGATCCTTCCCGCTCGCCAGGACTATTCCCGCCATTTCTCGTGCCCTCTGTTACACCGGAAGATGTAGAAATGGCAGCCACAGATAAATTGGAAAGATTTGACTTGAAATGGTCGAATTTTCCCGTGTGAAATCCAGAACCGATGTGAATCGAGTATCTGATTTCTTGGGTACGAGGAAGGACTGAAGGTCCGATGAAGGGGTCTGACGAAGTGGGGTTTATCAGAGAAATGGTCGGAGATATGGGATCGGAGAAGAATTGAATGAGTGAGTAGGAAAAAGGAGAGGGCCGTAACCTGCGAGAACTACGGCTGATACAAAACGCCGCCATCTCTTTTGGGAATTGAATCTCCCGCGTATACTGAGGGTTTCAGGATCCAAAGTGTATTGGTGGTCGGTAGTACAGAATACAGACAAAGAAGACCAGTAACACCGCCCTTTAATTACTAAAACACCCTTCAAGAGGTTGGAATTTTAGGCTCTGTTTGGTATGCTTTCTTGGCATACATTCTTGGAAATGCATTTTCAATAAGTCCTAAGACTGGATATTGGCATATTGCATTCCTAAAGTAGAATAAGAATAGGTAAAAAGGTGAAGAGATTCCATTATACGCTCAAATTTTATAGAGTCCAATTCATCTCCTATTATTGGAGGCTTCAATTGCCAATCCAGTCATGGGAGTTAACTGGGCACGCCTACCAATACACGATTGGTGCATCTGGTTAACTCCAACCGTTGGATGGACGATTTGAGCCTCCAACAATTAGAGACGATTTCAACCCAATCTTATAATGGATGAAAGAGCGCATTCCATATTAAACTGTGTTTCATCTCATGATTCAAAAATGAGATTGTATACCAAATACTGTTTTTGTTATCTTGAAATGTATTCTTGATTTAGAATGCATTCTAATAATACATACCAAATGCAGTCTTAGAGTGGCCAGTGAGAGAATGTCTGCTGCTTTATACATGTCACATGGCGCTTGAGTGGCAGCCAAATTCAGTATACATATTTAGACACTCATTATCCCCATCTCCCTACAAAATTTATGGAGCAAATTAAATGATTGCTCACGGTTTTAGTTTACAAAACCCAATCAATGTTATAAAAGGAAAAAAATTTTGTCCGACTGTGTTCTCATATGCCCTCTCACATGGGTTGTGACATGATATATACTCTCCCTCTTGGATACTTATGCCTACTCTTCCATTGGACTCTAAACACATGATTCACACACCCTAACAAGAAACCTTACACCCAAACGAAACTATTCAGAAACAATACTGGGATCAGCACGGTTGGTTAGAAAACTTCAGCCCAAACAGATGGGAGAAGGAAGTACTTCAGTCTCCGTCTCTCTCTTCCTTGAAATTTGGACCCTCATTCTCTCTCTCTCTCATATATATATCCTTCAAGTAATCGACTACCGATTCTTCTTGTACCCCCATTTTCCCCACTGGCTTATAAAATTTGAATATATCTCATTCGCAAGTAATGATGTAAATGGATCGAATTCTAATTGAAAACACCACTATCCGAATCCGAATCTATTTACCAACTTCCCTATCCGAATCCGATCTGAAATCCAGCAGATCTATAAAAACCAAATTTGAACCAAAAATCGAAATTTAACAGGATTTCCAATTAAAATCCAATTCGAATCCGAAAAAAGGAACTAGAATACAAATTGTAAGGAAAATGAGAGAAAACCCTAGTTTAAAAAAAATATATAGTCTACCCCAAGAAAATAAAAGACGAAACCTTAAATGGCTATATAAACATTAAGGCTATATGCGTCTTAACACTCTAAAACCTAAGATTATATGTATCTTAACACTATGTTAAACGGAGCGGATATAATATTGGCCATTTTGATTGATATCCAAATTTGATCATTGCTATCTGAATTCAAATCTGAATCCGATTGTCTGAATTCGAATTCCTTTAAATAGATGCAGATTCGAATCAAATCCAGATTTTCGACTATCTATTTACATCCTTAATAGTGTATAGTTGCCTCCACTGCAAACAAAATTACTAAAAAAACAAGTATAGATATTACAAAAATGGAATGGGGAAGGTTCATCAGATCATAATGATGTGAGGCATTCGAAACTTCATTTGGATTGACAATGGACACCAAGTTGGGGAGGCCTTAAGAATGGGTTTGGCTTCAAAACCTGAAAGATGGCCTATCCATTATTTATCTAACCTTTCCATTATTATTCTTTCCACCTTCATTTTTTTTTATTCCATGTCGTATTTGGATGATGGCCGAAGGAGGAGTGGAGGACCCATAAGAAGAATCGGCCATAGTGTTGGTGGGATTTTTTTCTCAAAAATTTATTCTACTAATTAAGGGTAAATTAAATGCACTTCCTCTCGAAATATATATCCTTAAATACAATGAACTCCCATCTCTTGCAATAAATTATAACAAACTCCCTTAATGCTCAAAATTGATTACAATCAAGTCCATCTCGTTAGGCTTGATTCGTTAGTTAGTTAATGATGTCAAGTATATTTAGCCTGGACAAACCTTATTAAGGTGATGTGAACTTACTTGTTTGTTCTTACATGATGCGTTGGGGTAGAAGACATCTTCTTATTTGAAGGTGCTGTTAGCCAGGAATTTTAGGTAGATCTGCTTGGATTGGGGGTTCACCATCCTTTCGCCTGTTATTGAGAATTCTTTCATTTCTTAGCTCAACATCAAGGCCGCCACAGCCCTCAAAAGCTTGATGATAAAGTTAGCTAGGTAGAACAAGGCATGCTAACAAACTTGCTGATAAAGTTAGGTAGAACAAGGCATGTACAACAAAATTAATCCAAATTGAAAAGGAAGTGCACATTAGCTAGTTGGCCAAGTTCAACACCTAAAAATGGTCATGAGTTGAATTCTTTTTGGGCTTTACAAAAAAAAAAAAAAAAAAAAAAAAAACAACGTAAATGTCCTCTCTCTCTCTCCACACTAAAGACTTGGTTTTTTTAGGTTTATGTTTGGATGTCGAGAAAAGAAAAGATCAAAAAAGTAAATAAGACAAGAGATGATAAAACAACGAAGAATTTAAGTATCTATCTCTCTCCTTTATTTCAAAATTTTCTTAACATCCTAACAATGCCTATAAATGACTGAAGCATTAGGCCTCACTATTCATCTCCTTTCAACATCACTTCACCATAAATTTCGTTACCAGCATGTCCATCTGAAAGTCTACATTAAATCAAAGAGGGTCACATATATGGTGAATTATAGCTTTTCCATGGCTCTTCCAGTTCCCCTATATTCATGTAACAAAAGCCAAAAGGGAGACTGTCATTTCCATGATTTTTTCATCAAGCTCCATCCATGTACCTACAAAACGCAGAGGAGTACTGAAGAACCTTATTATGTGTCTGTCTGGGTCTACTTCAATAAACCAAAGTGCTTTCACTGTACATTAGCTTAGCTATCACCACATTTATGAGCTTTGTTGTTTGGTAGCTATAGAAGAGTTCAATAGGCAGTTGATGATGTAAGATATATGTGAGCTGTAATTAATTATAATATCGATTAGACAGTTGTTCAGTGGGAGTCCAACTTACAGGTGAACTAATCTTAGTCTGATTATGAAATGAACCAAACTGGTTCACTGTAGGACTGAACCAGTATTGAGGTTTGGTATTCTTATATATACCAATTGATTAGAGTCCCTGCAGTCACGGTAATATTTCCTCTCCTGTTCCCATAATCAGAGAGAAGCATAAGAATCTGTCGGAGACTGTAGAAGACTCAAATCACAGTGAAATTCGGCGGAGAACAATCTTCAACGAACGGGTATGTTTATTACTTCTTTCAATTCATTACATTGTGTTCTATGTTTGTATGGAGATCCTAGGGTTACTGAAAACCCTACTGGGATGTTTTCTCTGAATTGGGTTGATTATAGAACCTACAAAGAGATGAAAATAATTAACAGATGAACCTTGAAATACACATCCACCATTCAATTTTTCCGTGTGATCCTATATATTTGATTTGATACACACCCTCTTCAAAGTATTAAAGCAAGTAGACCAACCCTAGTTCATAAGGTTTACAAAATCCAGACTAGAATTAGGGCTTCAGATTTCTTGTTAACAAATTTAAGTAAACAATATGACTACTGTGTTCATGGTTTAAGTAATCAGTATCCGATCGGCCATGGCTGATTCTGATCCGATATTCGATTCTTTCTTATTTTTAATTATTTTTTAATCTGTATATATCGGATCAGGTTTGGCGACGGTTGATACCGATTCCTAGAACTAAAAGCTTGACTGTTAGAATTGGCGATTAAAATCACTTTAACTATCTTAAAAGAACGGTACAATATGAAACAAGTCATGGTGAACTCAGGCTAGGTTTCCCCCTCATAAAAAAACTGTGAACTTGAATGATTCCTGAAAAGCTTCAAACTCTCTTCACTTAATGACTATTCCAATCCCACCCCAAGAGATGTTACCATGAGCTGACAGTCTCAGGCAAAAGCCATTAAGAGATGACCATAATGCCCCTTTTTTAGTCTTACATTGACTCATTGATCTTTCATGAGACCATTGAATTAAAAGTTTCTCACTAAGGCTCTCTTTGGTATGTATTATAGAATTAATTATATAATACATTATGACATATGCAGTTGTTTGATATGATTTATGGTATTTATTTATATTTAAAATAAATTAGTATAATATAAAATCTACATATAAGTTAGAAGGTGTTTATTATTGTTGTAATAATTTATTATTACTTCTTTATTTCTAGTAGTAGTAAATGATTATTTTTAATGACTCATATATTATTCTCATAAATGATTTATTATATATAGCTGAGACGCATAAATATAAACTATATATACCAAAGAGAGCCTAGCCCAACTAGCTATTAGCTAATGACCTTTATCTAATCACAAAAGCAAGAATTAAAAATCTACTATTGACAATTATGTAAACATTGGTAATGTTGCATACTTCAACTCCAACATGACTTGTTTGTGGCCTAAAAACACAAATATGATCCTTAACTAATTTTGAGAAATGGTTTTTTTTATCTAGCTGTGTGGTTCCTATGTCAACAAGAGAATTAATGGTAATACATACACAGACATCCAACTAGGAGGCTAAGTGGTCATTTCACCTTGTCTATTCTCTATTCTGGGTGTTGTTACACACTACCTAAACAAATATCTTTTTCTTTTAATTATTCCTCAAAGGTTTGAAGATTATTGTCAAAAGAAATAGTCTCTTTCATAGCTACTCTTGCTACACTGCCCCAATGTTTAGCATTCTTTTTCATCTCTTCCCTACTTGATGTGCATAAATGCTACTAGCCAATCAACGGCTTACACGTAGAGCATCAAACCCTCCACTGGGGGAAAATTCTGTTTTTACCACTCAAGTAATGGCATAGTTCGTTGCCTATAATCATACTATCAAGGCTATAACTGATAGAAGGAATCATGCCAGACAATTACGAAGGTACGGATAGATCCATTTTACCTCATTAAATAAGCTCACCTACCAAAGGTAACATCATAGTTACATCATGCACATTCCACTTACTCTTTTTTTATTGTTTGTGTCCCCTTTTACTGATAACTATCTCGATCTAACTTAAGCATTGGAGTGTATCCTTAAACCTCAAGTCCAACCACTCTTGTGTTCGCCTCTTACCAACAGTGGGCTACGTCCTCCTTGGAAAGATTAACTTAGATTCCCACAGCAACACCACTATACTGGTGAACAGTACCCGCACAAACCTTTCCATGATTTTTCTCTCTTTCATCTTCCATACAATATTTGGATGGTGGCTAAAGGAAGAGGACTCATAAGAAGAATCTGCCATACTAGTGTTATCGGTATTTTTTTTTTCAAGAAACTATTAGTAATTAAATAATTAACAGAAACAATAGTACAAAGAGGGAGAAGGGCATGGGATTTGGGGCTTGATGATAGACTTAGGTATGTGATGGATTCATTTGAATTTGTATGACACTGTAAACAGTTCCTTTTCATCAATTGAGCCGGAAAATTTCACATTCAACTACTTCCAGCTTCTACAAAAATAGAACAAGGCTTGTACGATAAAGTTAATCCAATTATTGAAGAGGAATTATATACAAGAGTGAAATTTTTTTTTGCGACAGACAGTTTCTGTCGCCAAAAATAGTTTTCTCTCACCAAAATACCTAAGATGGTTCCTAACAATGCCCTCTCACACTCTTTCTCTCTCTCTCTCTCTTCTCAGTAAGACATGATTCTTCTATAATTTTTTAGGGTGCTACAATGTCGAAACATGACATTATATATATATATATATATATATATATATATATATATATATATATATATATATATATATATATAGAGAGAGAGAGAGAGAGAGAGAGAGAGAGAGAGAGAGAGAGAGAGAGAGAGAGAATTGGGTGCCCAACGGTGTGACCCGTTTTGGGAAAGGAGGGGATAATATATATGGTGCTCGCTGGTCTGGGATCGGGCTCGTCTGTCGCACAAAAAAGTGCGACTGGGAAATTAATGTTGCACCCGATTGATGGACGCTATGTGGACGTCCATGCATCCAACAGTCGATATTGAAAAATTGCAATTTTAAAAGATGAGCAAAAAAACAACAGAAGATAGATTGAAGCCGCGATCATATTTCCTTCGGACAC
This sequence comes from Protea cynaroides, assembly GCA_028583415.1. Taxonomy (NCBI): domain Eukaryota; kingdom Viridiplantae; phylum Streptophyta; class Magnoliopsida; order Proteales; family Proteaceae; genus Protea; species Protea cynaroides. The sequence goes on from CM053274.1 coordinate 94,406,955, forward strand.
CGATACCGATCTGGACTAAGAGCTTCTTCACAAGCTCCACTGGTCGCACCTTCACTGCCCATCATCAATCACTCATCTAACCGCACCTTTACTTCTCTCCTCGGATACAAAAACCTCAAACTTCTCTCCTGTTATTTTTCCGTCGGACCTGCAACCTGCAAGACCTCATTCCCCTCTCTACTACCGAGCTCTCCTGAAAACTCAAATGAAACTATAACAGAAGATTGGGATTGGAAATATCTCGAGAAGGCTATAAATACCCTAAGATAGACGCCCTCGAGGGTTTCCTTGGTCGATAAGAAGTCGAAGAGAAAGAAGCCCCCATATATTGAAGAGTTGCTATGTAAACATGTTACGAACGCTAATTGAGTCTTCAGAACGTATAAGAGAGGAAATGAGAGAAGCTTCTGTGTTTTGGAGAAAAGTAGATAGAGGGTTCTGCAGTCCAAAAAGAGGTTATTTCTCATTTCTTTTGGAAATTTTGGGAAAATCGTAGAGAGGGTTGTCATGGAAAAAACAGAAAGACAGGATGAGTTGCAGGGGTTTCATTGAAAATGAAAAAAAAAATGAAGAAGAAATAGGGACGACGGTTTTGGAAATTTATCGTTTGTGGTTGCGGAAAATTTGCAGCGGCCGTAAGATTTTTAATTGTTCATACCCGAAAATCGAAAGAGAGGAAGAAAATGGTATCTTCCAGAAATCGAATCCCATATTTCCATTTTCAGAAATCAAAATCGTCGCTCTTCTTCGTTCTCCCGTCTCCCCTGTGAAATTGAACTTGGCGGAGCATAATCGGAAAACATTACCGTCAGTCTAGCCTTCCAGATTCTTCCAGTAAAATCGCGTTGACGGTGGGAACTTTACGGTTTCGACGAAGAAGTTTGGAAGCAGTTGAAGGAGTCGGCTGCTCCCGCGGCTTCATTCTGTCTTCTGTTATTTTTTTTTCTCATCTTTCAAAATTACAAATTTTCAATATCGACTGTTGGATGCATAGACGTCCACATGGCGTCCATCAATAGGGTGCAACATTTCCAGACAGACGAGCCCGGTTCATCTGGACTGGACAACCTTGTCCGGAACGTTCAATCGAAAATTCCATATTGGAATGCTCTCGAACTGATTTAAAGTCCAATTTCATGCAGACAACCACCACTTAAATGATCTTATTTCATAGTCCACCACACACACGTCATTTGACCTCTCAAAACAACACGTGAAAAGAATAAAATATATATGGGCCAATCATTATGTCTCTCAGTTCAATCATCAAGACATCAAGCAATCCCAGATAAGGAGAGAGAGAGAGAAAGCAATTAGTCATGGGGCATTATCACCATTTCATAGTCTTGTCATTTCCTGCTCAAGGCCACATTAATCCAGCACTACAGTTTGCGAAACTCGTCCTCCTCACCGGCGCTCGTGTCACCTTCGTAACAAGCTACTCCGCCAAGAGCCGCATGGAAAATACTTCTTCTGCTCCCGCCGGCTTAACCTTTGCTCCTTTTTCCGACGGTTTTGACGATGGCTTCAAACCCAATGTCGCCGGCCGCGACAACCATCTGTCAGAAATCAAACGCATCGGTTCAAAATTTATCCCAGACCTCACAGCCAACCTCGCCAAAGAAGGTCGCCCAATCACCTGCATCGTCTATAGCCCCATCCTTCCTTGGGCTGCCCAACTCGCACGAGAACTCGGCGTTCCTTCCGCCCTTCTCTGGATTCAACCTGCAACTGTCTTCATCCTCTATTACTACTACTACCATGGCTATGAAGCTTTTATGACTAGTGATCAAGTAGAGCTTCCAGGTTTACCTCTACTTACTAGCAAAGATGTTCCCTCCTTCTTCCACGATTCAAAAAATCCAGCTTTTCAACTGTTTCCAGAACAATTTGAAACGTTGGAACAAGAAACCAAGCCATGGGTTCTGGCGAACCATTGGTAAGCTCAATCTGATAGGGATTGGACCGTTGCTTAACAATCCATCCGATAAATCTTTCCGAGCTGATTTGTTTCATGAAGGCTCCAAAGACTATATGGAGTGGCTCAATTCAAAGACGAATGCTTCCGTTGTTTATGTATCATTTGGAAGCCTTTCCGAGCTATCGAAGCCACAAATGGAAGCGATTGAAAATGGGTTGTTAGAAAGTCGCCGACCGTTCCTTTGGGTCATCCGAAAGGGAGAAGAAGACAAAGAGAAGATAATGGCTACGTTTGAGCAAAAGAATCAAGGGGGACTGATAGTGCCGTGGTGTTCACAGGTGGAGGTTCTTTCTCACCCTTCAGTGGGTTGTTTTGTAACTCATTGTGGGTGGAATTCAACTTTGGAGGGTTTGGTTGCTGGAATACCAATGGTGGCATTTCCACAGTGGTCTGATCAACCAACGAACGCGAAACTGATCCAGGATGTTTGGAGGACTGGAGTAAGGGTGAAGGTGAGTGATGAAGATGGGATTGCTAAATCTGAGGAAATTGTAAGGTGCTTGGAAACGGTAATGGAGGGGGAGAGTGGGGAAGAGATGAGAAAGGCAGCAAAGCGTTGGAGTGTTTTGTCAAGAGAAGCTGTGAAGGATGGTGGTTCTTCTGATAGGAGTGTTCGAGCCTTTATGGAAGAGATAGGTGCATGATGGTATGGTCTCCTGTTGTTCGTTGTGTTGACGTAGGGTGACGTCAATCACACTTCACTGGTGTGATGTGGTTTCAATATGTATTAAGAAAAGAAAATAAATTGAGAATTGTTCATCTGCAAGTATTTGTTTCAGTCATGGATTTCATCATGTCCATATCAAATAGGTCATGCCTTAGAGATAAGTTTCACATCACATCAACATGATAGGATCTCATAGAGAATACATGCATATACATATAAGTTATCCATACTCAAAATAATTTCATTTGTTTCTTTCTTTTCTCAAGATGATCCTCACTGATTATCTAAATGGGTTTCCAATTTCTGCAAGCATTTATTTTTTTTGGAACCATATATTTGATAAATTATTTTAGACGTCTAGAAGAGTTACGAGGCAGGATGTTGAGAGAAAAGATGAAGGTGAAATAAACGGGGTTCATGTTGCAAGAAGGCCTCTGCCCAAGATCACCATCCACTACAACAATGTTGATTTTTGGCGATGAAAATTGGCGACGGAAACCAAAATCCCGTGGCCAAAAACCATTTTAGCCCACAGGACCCATATTCCCGTGGCAAAAAATAAAGAAATTCAGCGACGGGCCCTACATTCTCGTGACTAAAATTATTTTTAACAACGGAAAACAAATTCCCATGGTCAAAAACAATTTTAGCCACAGGAAATTTTAAATTCCCGTGGTTAAAAATCAAAGATTTCAGAGTGGGACAAAAATTGCTGTGGCAAACATAATATTTGGCAACGGGAACAAAATTCCCGTGGCTAAAATCAAAGATTTCACAAATAGGATATTTTTTGGTAACGGGAATAAAAAACTCCATTGCCGAAATTTATTTTTGCCAACGGGATTTGGATTCCCGTGGCCGAAATTTCTTACAGTTCCCTCCCATTCCCATCACGTCTCACCAACCCACGTCCCTTCGACTGGTTCTCACGCAACTCTTCTATTCTCCCAGCTTGCTTCTCCTCTAAGCTTTTCCTCTCCCTGCTCTTTCAACTTCTAGCGTTTCCTCTCCCAGCTTGGCATCTCCCAACTCTCTTTCTGCATTTTCGCTTTGCTTTCCCGGTTCTCTCCTCTCAGCTCTCACCAAACGGTGTTTTTGCTTCTCACAACTCTCTTTCTGCATTTCCTTTCCCTATATTGTTGCATATCACCAATAGGGGCTGTCTGGTATACTTTCGGTTTCAGTGCAGAGTCTCGATCGTGCTTTGAGAAGAATTTGTAGAAGTCTTGATCGAATCGTCCCTTCAAATCATCTCGGTGCAAAGTCTCGAACATCTTCACCAGGTTCGTTCCACTCTCTCATCATTTTCACCAGGTTCGTTCCTCTCTCATCAGAACCCCTTTACTGAAGACCTAACTAAGATGTAAATGGTTGGTTCATGCCAGAGAAACAAAGCTTTGGTTTATTTGTATAAAAAATAATCATTGTTGAGGCATTCACAAATAATAGACAGTGATTATTTAGTTTTTTACAGTAGCCCTGGTCTTTTCTCATGTTTAGGCATTCACTTGACTCTTAATATTTAGAATTTTTAGAGCCTTAAAAGATGATTCTTATTGGATCAATTTTACTCTTCATGCAAAGTAGGTTTTGCATATAGACGAATGGTGTTTATTTCCAATATGTCCCTGCTTAAATCTTCCCCACCCAAAATCCTGCATTTGCCATGCGTAGTGAGGCCCCAGTTCTGTGTTCAATGGTTCTCTATCAGAAAAAAACTGTACTTTTCCATTGGGTAATCAACTGCAGATCTTGAGTATGGAGAACAAATGAGATTCAATCTTGGTTTGATCTTTGGGAGGTATATGTTCTCTGCTTAGTCCTTCCCCTCGCTCCCTCCTCCTTGTTTGACAATTTACACACTACTGGGTATATGGATGGGGAGTGTTTGACAGCTGAGGATGAGAAAGCAGTGGTAGAGAAGCTCCTTGCATAGCATCCCCATTCTGAAGATAAAATTGGCTGTGTTCTTGATTCTATTATGGTAAACTGCATTTTACATAGATCTTTATAGGATTGTTTACTACTATTTTTTTTGTTGAATTGCTGTCATTCGTTTAGCCAATTTGTTGATGAAATTATATTTGTGACCTTACGTGGAAGCTTGCACAATAAATTTTAGAGTGTTTTCTGGTTAGGTATAAATTGTGCAAAAATTTGCACCATCTATGCTCTATATTTTCAAGACTGAGTACATCAAAAAGTGTTCTTGGTTTATGAACATATAAACAGAGGTGTTTAACTCACTTACATTTGGTTTCTTTGGTGTAATACTATTTGAATTGAAGTGCTTCAAGGTGAAGTTTGGAGTCCCAAATATTGCACACCTATAATATGCAGATGCAACACCTATAATATGCAGATGTCTGGAAAAGAAGATGGGAAAACCCAGATTTCCTATTCTATGAGATTTCTTCTTCTTTTTCTCAACTTTGCTACGTTATTCTTCTTTTACCATAGTTGATCCACTCCTCAACTTCAATTGTTGACTACCGACTAAGAGATTTTCACTGTGGATGGAACATTGGTATTTTGCTCCTTATACTATGTTTTTTTGGGTGTCATTTTAATCATTAAAAGTTCAATTGAAGTTGAGGTTCATGCATTTGGGTTGACTGGAACTGTATTCTGTTCTACTAGGGCTTAAAAAGGAAAATTCATCTCTATTATACATTCAGCCAACGGCAGATGATTAGGACCAATTATGTTAATGTCAAACTCTTAGCTGTTGAGTTTTTTTTTGAATATACTCAGTAGTGTAGCCTGATCATGCAGAATTTTTTAGGGTGCTGATTCCGACCACTAAAATAATTGTAGACAGTTTATCTTTTTGATCAGTTACTGTCTATGTAACATAATCAGCTTGGATATGCATTAAAAGAATACTGAGCATATGGTTTTAAAGCAAGAAGATTTTGAGGCAGAGCAGAGCAGAGCAGAGTAGGGCAGAGATTCTCATTGTTTCATGGCGACCAGAACAAGTTCTTCACCTCTCCCCAAATCAGGAGCTGCTTTAAAAGGCTATAACTTTGCTTCTACGTGGGAGCAGGTATGGGAAAATCATCCGTTTTATTTTATTTTATTTACAGTTGCATACTTTTATTTCTCAAATTTCATTGACCCTAGACTTTCTTGACTACGATGTTGAATTTCTAATTAATAAAGGAAAGCATTGGGAAACTGTACATCTTTCAAAATGTTCTTTGTTTGAAATTATTTTGAGGATTTCTAGTAATCATGTCAAAATGTTCTTTGTTTGAAATTATTTTGAGGATTTCTAGTAATCATGTGACATTCCCACATAATACCTGGATTTCATGCTGTTTAACTAGGAAAGCGGTGTGGGAGATATTCCCATACTGCCTCCCCCCTCCCCTCCATCAATCGAAGTAAGTATTTTGCACTGTTTACTTGTGCAATTTGGTTTTAGGACTGAAAAGCTGTTTTAGATTTCATGCTCCATCGATTTCAGTTTCTGGGTTTAATCTTTGATTACTTTTTGCATTTGGCTACTGTTTCTACTGAATCTCAGTTTCTGGGTTTAACCTCAGTTCTGCTCCAAAACCTGAGATCTATTTTTGTTTTTGTGAGAATCGATTTCAGCGTTGTTGTTCCTTGTTTTGCACATTATCTTACGTATCTAGTTGCTGAAATAAAAGCTTCCATAAATCTGAAATCATACTTATTTTCTTGTCATCTCTAATTTTTTTCCCTTGTGTGAATATTTATTTTTAACAAAACCATGCTTGTGAGGTTTAACTCCAGTGTCACCTTTCAGGAACGTGGATTGTTTCAGTCATGCCTCAGTGTATGTAATCATTATTGAGAGGGGCTAATGTGTTTACTATTCTTATTTCCAGTTACTTGTATTGTGCTGTTGCCTCATTCTGAAGCTGTACATTTAGTAAAGGGTGGACCATGATTGAGATACAACAAATAATTATGCTTTATTTGATAAATTTTTTTTATTGTTTCTTTTATATTCATATCGAATTTGGGTTTTAGAGGATGAGACAGGTGGGTTAAGTAGGTAAGCTAGATTGAGTGGGTTTGGATGGCTGATTCAATTACGGGTCATGTCTGAATTGCATTTGGTGAACTGTGGGCTTGGCTTGGGGTTGTGGGTTGCACCACACTAATCTGTGTTGCCTTGGAAAATTTTAGCATTTGTCTACTCTTTTTATTCCATTTTGCTACTTCTCTTATGAAACTTCTCTACCTTTTCTTTGCCCTAGCCAAATACAGTTTCACTCTTCCCCCATTATATGCCATTTACGGTCTGCAGTGTTATTCAGGTTGATGTAGGTTCATTATAATCAGGTTCAGGTCAGTCAAAACCCACACTGGACTGGGAATGTTGCTATCCCATGTATTTTGTGGATGGTGGGTTCAGCAGAATGAGCAAGGTTAATCAAAACCTTTGTCAGATCTGATATGTTCGTGTTCCTATTTGTCGTTTGTACTTTCCAGAAACGTGCAATTCTAGATCTTTATAAACATCTGTTACAGAATCTTTGTGAGGTTTTGGGTGTTTCCATGAGACCTATGAGTTATTCAAAATCCCAGATCTCATTGAGGTTGTTGCCTGCTGCCCCGTTTAAGGCATCCCAGAAAACATGGACATAAAAGAAGTCAGTTTTTCAGAGTGAGAAATAATTCAGGAACCTTGTCGACTAGGTATACAACTCCAAAAAGCTCATGGGCCCTGAAACCAAGTGCAGCACCTCAGGAGTTCCATATTCAAACCTTTCCTCAACTTCAAAATAGTTAGGAAGAAGGTCCATTGACTCTATGGTGACTTTAACAAACACCATGCATGGAAGGCTGACATTTGTTTGCTCAATGTCATTTCATGATTTAGGTTTTTGAAGAAGATCAAAAGGAGACTTGGTTTTTGAAAAAGTTCAATGGGATGCTTGAAATGGTTGAATGCCATTTTTTTTTTTGTATCTAAAAAATGGAAAGCAGTGCGGTGTGAACCAGATAAGGGAAGGAAGCTGAGAAACATTTTGGTGGACTGGAATTGCATGATTTTGGAATGTTAGTTATACAATGCATTTTTTTTAGTTTGGACTATATATACAATGCATTTTTTTTATTTTTAAATGTATCTTATTTCCCTTGTAAAGGTTGGAATGTCAGTTAATTTCAATTCACTTGAAATCTTTTTTCAATTGCTAGTTTGATTAGGATTCTCCCTCATAGTTCTAGGACTTGGGAGAGTTCTTAGTCTTCTGTGTTTTATTTGTGTTTGTGTTTATAACAGGATATAGTTTTCAGTTTTCAGTTTTCAGTTTGCAGGTTGCAGTTTTTAGTCTTTATGACAGGAATATCTCAGTATAGGTAGCAATTGGAAAAAATGGATAAAAAAAAATTACTACTTTTACCAACGGTAGCATATTTTCCGTCGGTAAATATTATTTTTACCCACAGAAATTCAATTTCCGTTGATAAATATACAATTTATACCCACAGAAACTGAATTTCCATGGGCATAAATGTAGTATTTTATGCGACGGTAATAAATTATACGTCGGTAATTCAGCCAACGGAAAATCTATTCCTGTTGGTAAATGGCAACAACTTCAACCACGGGAACTCTGTTTCCATGGCTAATATAATATTTTAGCCACGAAAATTTATTTTCCGTTGCGAAAAATATGAATTTATACCCACGGCCACTACGCCGACCGAATATACGACGGAAACCGGTCTGTGGGTAAATATTAACGACGACGGAAATTTATTTTTGGAGATGGAAAATTTCCGTCGCCAAAAATGAACATTGTTGTAGTGCCATGTCAGTTTGAAGTTTGTATTTTAAAATTTATAATTTTAAACTCTTGTGACTTATCTCCTCGAATCACTCTATAAATTTATCTCCTTAAATCACTCAACAAGTATATCTCATTAAATCACTCCATAAATTTATCTCCTTAAATCTCTCACAAAATACATTGTAACTTGCCATTCAAAAAATCTCCATGCAAAGCATGGATCAAATTTCTTTATTTTAATTTCTTATAGCACAAAGGACCATGGAAGATTTATTTATTTATTTATTTACTTATTTTTACTTTAAATTATTCTTTTATTATAGGATTCAATATAAAAACATGAATTTTCACGAATCTATGCAATAATTCATAAAAAATTGTTTTATTCGCCCCAATAACACGGTTCATGTATTATTGATGTATAATACACAAACTTACTAATTATGGTGTGGACAACTGCCTTAATTTTTTGGAGGGCTTCCCTATCGACACCATGATCCCACTGAATCAAAATTTTTGTTTGCCGCCTTGCTTTGACGTGTAAGATACCAACGCTGTCCGAACCTATATCCTCTGCTCTACGATAGTGCAGCAGCACAGGATCCAACGGCTGGGAGTGCATTGCAACATGCACTCGATGCACTCCATCGTTAAATTACAGCGCAACAAGGGATCCTTATGCATGCAAGCCGATGAACTTTTAGAGATCCCGCATTCATTTAAAAATTAACTAACTAGGAAAAGTGGAATAAGGCATTTAGAAAGTTCAATTCAAAATCTCATATTGTCTAGTACTTCCTCCAGCCATGATTCAATGATTGAAGTTTACTAAGCACACATACAATGTATTGATATACATACTGGATGAATATTCATCAGATGAACTCCAATTATTAGTCTATGACTGACATCGTTCTACCAGACACGATTTGAGTCCCTGATTTGATTCTACAAAAAACAAAGTCCTTGATTTGGAGCCCCTTTCAATCTTGTGCGTTGAATTCTTATTTTTAAAACATTTCATCAAGACAACTACTTCAGCTTAGTTTAGATGCAAGAGTAATTGAAGGGAAGAAAAATAAAAATTTTAAACATAAAAAAGAAATTTTTATAATTGTAACACAACATTGATCGTATAAATTACTTAAATTTCTTAACATATTTAGTAATGATACTAAGAAAATGTAAAATTTATTTTACTTTACAAATGTGAGGGATTTGAAAGCAAAATGATGTATAAATTAATTATATAATAATGTGATACCATATGCTTAACCGTTACAAAAGTTTTCATTCAACCTTCCCTTAATGTTCATCACAGAAGTCATTTGACATCTCAAAACAACACGTCACAAAGAAAGGAAGGGCGGGCCAATCATTATATGTACACTCTTGTCTCGCACTTCAGTTCCAGAAAGAGAGAAAGAGAAAGCAAATAGTTATGGAGCATCATCACCATTTCCTCGTCTGGGCATTTCCAGCCCAAGGCCACATCAATCCAACACTACAGTTTGCGAAGCACGTCCTCCTCACCGGCGCTCGTGTCACCTTCGTAACAAGCTTCTCCGCCTACTCCCGCATGGAAAATACTTCTTCCGCTTCCCCCCGCCTAACATTTGCTCCTTTCTCAGACGGTTATGATGATGGCTTCAAAATCAAAGGCCCCGACCGCCACAACCATGTTTCAGAGATCAAACGCATTGGTTCAAAATTTATCACCGACCTCACAGCCAACCTCGCCAAAGAAGGTCGTCCAATCACCTGCATCGTCTACAGCCTCGTCCTGCCTTGGGCTGCCCAACTCGCACGTGATCTCGGCATCCCTTCTGTCTTTCTTTGGATTCAACCTGCAACTGTCTTCAGCCTCTATTACTACTACTTCCATGGATATGAAGCTGTGATGACTAGTGATCAAATAGAGCTTCCAGGTTTACCTCTACTTACTAGCAAAGATGTTCCCTCCTTCTTCTTCGATTCAAACAATCCAATTATTCAAGTGTTTCAAGAACACTTTGAAACTTTGGAACAAGAAACCAAGCCATGGGTTCTGGTGAACACGTTTGATGCCCTAGAACCCCAAAGTCTAAGAGCCATTGGTAAGATTAATCTGATAGGGATTGGACCGTTGCTTAACAATCCCTCTGATAGATCTTTCCGAGCAGATTTGTTTCATCAAGGCTCCAAAGACTATATGGAGTGGCTCAATTCAAAGATGGATGCTTCTGTTGTTTATGTGTCATTTGGAAGCCTTGCCGAGCTATCGAAGCCACAAATGGAAGCGATTGGAAATGGGTTGTTAGAAAGTCGCCGGCCGTTCCTTTGGGTCATCCGTGAGGGAGAAGAAGATAAAGAGAAAGCAGAGATAATGGTTAGGTTTGAGGAAATGAATCCTGAGGGACTGATAGTGCCGTGGTGTTCACAGGTGGAGGTTCTTTCTCACCCTTCAGTGGGTTGTTTTGTAACTCATTGTGGGTGGAATTCAACTTTGGAGGGTTTGGTTGCTGGAGTACCAATGGTGGGATTTCCATATTTTTCTGATCAACCAACGAACGCGAAATTGATCCAGGATGTTTGGAGGACTGGAGTGAGGGTGAGAGTGAGTGATGAAGATGGGATTGTTAAATCCGAGGAGATTGTAAGGTGCTTGAAAATGGTAATGGAGGACGAGAGTGGGGAAGAGATGAGAAAGGCAGCAAAGCGTTGGAGTGTTTTGTCAAGAGAAACTGTGAAGGAAGGTGGTTCTTCTTATAGGAATATTCGAGCCTTCATGAAAGTGATAGGTGTATGATCGTATGGCTCTTGTTGTTTAGTGTGTAGACTTTGGATGAAGTCAATCTCACCTTACTTTGTGATTTGGGTTTTCATGTATGGAAAAGAAAATAAGTGGTACTTGTTTTTTTCTATTTGTTTTTTTCTTGCTATATTGTATTATGGTGGTCATGGATTAGAGAAATGGAAATAACTTCTCATCATTATGGGTAAGATTGTGTACATTTTGCTCCTCCTCATATCTTATAATAACATAAATCTCATCCACTAGGATGCCTTTTATTATATAATAATATAAGATTGATGTTTTGGGAGTGTACTCTTTGGGTCTCACGCTACAGAGAGGGATCTCACATCTCATGGAAGATGTTGAGATGCCGTGGAGAGTAAACGTACATACAGATGAACTAGTTTCTGTATAGAATACACAGGTTACAGGTCGGGGCTGCCTTGTTCAACATAGGCCATGAGGAGTTCTATAAAAAGGTTGTGAACCATGGATTTAGTTCACGATACAGGAATGGGTACCGATATCGGTATCGAGTATCAGCCAATATCGGCCAGGTATTGGTCATATGCTGATGTGGTCTCCTTTTGGGTATCCGTCAAGTATTTATCTTTATCGGTCACTTGTCCGTCAATATCAGCCTGTATCAACCATGTATCAGCCAATATCGGCCATGTATCGATCCGTATTGGTCATGGATCAATCCCCATACCGATTCTGCAAAACGATACTGTATCAATCACGGCCAAGACCAATACGAATTGACAAAAGATACCACAGATACGATAACATTACCTAAGATCATGATTTTTTCAGCAGCTATGTTTAGTAGTATTGGAGGTCGATGGTGACATATTAGGAAGCCTTATAAATACCATAATCAGTGAGTTCGAGAACGTTAAAAATTCAGATATGGATATTGTTAGGGAAAATAATGATGAATGATTAAATCTAACCGTAGAAAGAGAATTTAGGATGATCTTTTGGCGATGAACATGTGGCGCTCATTCAAGATGCGTGGTATGAGAATGAAAGTGTTGTGGAGAATACTATAAGGAACCAGTGTTCGACCCCTTATGCTGACTAGGATAAGATGCGATAGATTGATGTGGGTTGTTGGGCCATTAATGGATTATCATTAATGCTCATAAATGCTGACAACAACCATAAATGCAAGACATGCTGATTTGATCCGCCAAGTCACTATATCTTGGTCCAAATCGACGGATAGTCAAAACTTTACTTGGTAAAAGTGTAAGGATAGAAGTAGACATCAGGGAGTAGAAGGAACATAGCCCAGAGGGGGGCGGGGATCGAAGAAGGTCGATAGGGGTCGAAAAATGATTGACAAGACAATATGACACGGTCTAGGGGGTCGTAGGCGTGCGGACCTATTGTACCCTAGGTAGCTAATGATCAAAGTAGTGACAGGTATGGGAAAGCTTGCCTAAAAAGGTTTCCAACTGAATCTATATATGTAACAAGAGAACATGGAATAAAAGAGACTTGAACTCTAGAGAAAATATCTCTAATTTTTCGATTGTCATTGCTTTCTGTTGTGTTCTTTCAGTGTCTAAGTTTGGTAGGAAAGGAGATAGTATTGGAAGACTTTTTCTCAGGGAACCTTTGTTCTGAGAAGGAGCTCCATTGTTTCATTGAGAGTTTCATATTGTTAGTCCTGGGGATTCCATTCCGGATTCCTGCAACAATAGTTTGGAGCCCACTGTGGGGCCCTGACATACTTTGTTTGTTCAAATATCTCCTCTTTTACCAAGTGAAGAGAAAAAATTTCCCAACTTTCTTCCTTTCCTTCAATTCCATTTTCTCCCTAGCCACTCAACTAGTTTTCTTAACATTGGCATGGCACCAGCAGGAAGAGCTAAAAGTTCCTATAACTTATGGGAGACTCAAGCCCGACAGGCCGAAGCTAATATGGCTAGAGAACGGGATGATGCCCCAAGAGGATAAGATCCCCAAGATGTGTTTCCAGAAGAGCCAACCAATGATGGAGCGGGTGGCTCCAACCCAGATCCCACCCAGTATGTTTCTAGGGAGCAATTTGACAGACTAGCCCAACAGTTGGCCGTTCTGACAAAATTGTTACAACAATGGCCCACAGGAGTACCAGCAGCTTCAGTACCACCAGTAGATGTACCTGAAGTCCCACAGAGATCGCGACAGTCTAGACCATCTATGCCGCGTGCTGTCCCTCCTAGCCCAAGGGGGGATAGTCCCTCAGTAGATTTGTATCACCGTAGGGGTCGAAGCAGTCAGTGGGGAGACCCGCGACCTCAATCTGTCCTAGGAGTCGACCCCACTGAAATCTTTAAAAGCAGCCAAGAGTCCTTGGGAGTTTTTCACCGATCGTCTATCTCACAGAGGATGGGGTCGAGACAAGGTGCCAGGTGGGCCAGATCCAGGATGTACACTGAATCGGAGGTAGCACGAGGCCCAAAGGAGGGTCGATAAAGCCAGACGTGCTAGAGAAGATGCTCAAGCTATGGTCGATGCTGCTCGATAGGCTCATGAAGATATACAAGCAAGGAAAGAAGAAGCTAGGAGAATTAAAAAAGAAAGCCAAGCCAGGTTCGAAGAGGCCAGACAAATCCATGAAGAAGTCCAGGCTAGAGTTGACGCAGTGCGAGGAGAAAGGATGGCGGCTACGTCGTCCTTTGCTGTGCCTTTGACTGTTGTACCCATTGTGGCTGTACCAATGGTAGATAGCTCTCCATTTGGGAATGAAAACACTGAGAGGCTTGAACGTCTTGTCAAAGAGCTGATGGATCGGGTACAGCATGTGGAAAGAGGGGTCGATCCGGCCTCTCTTCAGGAGTATGCCACTGAAACAGCTCTGAGGGACAAGGTTATGAATCATCCCTTACCTTTCAATTTTGCCCTCCCAAATATAGGATGGTATGATGGCAAGACGGATCCGGAGAGACACTTCGACAACTTCAAGGTGGGAATGGTCATTTATGGCCACCACGACGCGCTGTGTTGCAGAGCATTCCCATTAACATTACGGAAAGCGGGAAGGACATGGTTCAACAACCTTCCTCCGCGATCGGTGTAAACTTTCAAGGATCTCAACAGCTTATTCCTCTCCCACTTTCAAGGGAGTCGAGTGCAGAAGAAAAATCTATCCCATTTGATGGTGATCAAGCAAGGCGAAGGGGAGCCACTTTGATAATTCGTTACTCGTTTCCTAGGAGTGGCAGGAGAAGTCAAAGACTTGCAACCAGATGTGGTTGTTTCGACCCTATCTAAAGTCTGCAGAGACCTACAGTTGGTGTTCTCACTCAACAAAAAGCGCTCGAGAACTCATGCATAAATTTTCAGTCGATGCAATCGGTATGCATCAGGGGCAGAAGCGGTGGCGGAGTTAACAGGGTCCATAAGTTTTGGTCCTGTGGTTGCTGAAAAGAAGAGGAATGAAGCATTAGACAAGGCTCCTAAAGAAGAAGAAACAAGCAAAAAAACCAAGGCGGCGAAGGAGTTATACCCTGCTCGACCCGCTCAAGAATACACACCTCTCAATAGAACTATGTCTGAGATATTGAACATCAAAAGAGGTGACACCCTACTGGTCCCTTCACCAAAGATGATGGCACGGCCTGACGAGCGCAATAGACGATTATATTGTGCGCATCACCAAGATCATGGCCATGATACCAACTCATGCAGGCATTTGAAAAGTCTGATCGAAGATCTTATCCAGCATGGAAGGTGGACAGAGTTCATAAGATCAGAGGCGGGCCCATCTCTGCCTACACCTGCGATGGTGCTTCCTCCACCTCCAACTGCGAGGGTTCCGAAAGGAAGAAGAGTGAGGGTCTAACATAGACCTCAACCACCCCCAAGGTCGCCCCCGAGGGGATTTATGGGCCAGATCGATCTGTGCATAGATGAGCAGCAGGAGAAGATGAGGGAGTACCCGTGTCACACCCCAATTCCGTACTATTCAGAATGGTGTAATGAACCGTCAATAAACCAACGGTTCAATCAGGATCTCAAATAGGCTGTGTCCATTTGCTTAAACCATACACATCCACAAACATAATCAGAGTAAATAAACAATAGTGGAAGTCTTATATATTAAATGAACTAAGAGTCTAACTGTGATAGAGCCGCCCTGGTTCAGATGCGTCTGCTGATTCATCGATTAAATAAATTATCCAATTATCTTCACAAGGACTAAGACATAAATTAAAATAATTAAATCAATTACATTCTCTATATAATTTAAACTAAATTTAATCGAAAACACAAGAGTTGCACTCGCATGACGAATCATGCGACTTCATCATAACTTTAGCGTCCATTGCCGCCGCATGTCCATACATCGGAGTATTTATATAATCTTCTATTGTGACACCTGCATCATCAACTAAAAATATTCGATGTTAAAAGGGTGAGCACACATCACGGCTCAGTGAGCAAATAAAACAATGCAACAAACATATGCATTCATTCAATTCATATCTTTGTTCTAGTTCATAAGTTTATAATGTGCTATAGAAATGATAGATGGTCACCGCACCTCTATACACGAATGAGTGGAATCGCCCAATGGATCAAACACCATTGCCGCCCCCACATACACCCACCATGGAATAGAGATAGAGCTAAAGTTCTTAGGACCACACCGCATCACACTTCCCCTGATGCTCTATCCATATCAACACGTAAGTCCCTGTTGGTGAGGGCTTGCAAACTGGGCTCGCAACTAACCAATCCTAATGTCAAACAGTGTATCCAAGGCCTCACCCCAACATCCCTTAATACGTCTATAGAGATAGAGCTAAGGGCCCCCGACAGAGTCAGAGACTATACGGTCTGAGATCACCCCCCTGATGCCCTACGATGTAATAGTTCTGCTAAGGTAATGACGATACGACGATGCTAGTGGATAAGACTTAAGTAGAGATAGAACTAGAGTTTGCTGACCAAGATGAATTACAGCGTCACGTCCTCCCCCTGATGCTCCACTCGCATCAAGCAAACTAACCACACACATACATTCACATGCCTATTCCTAGCATCATCATCATCATCATGTTATAATAAATGAAATTAAATATGCATGAACAGTAATAACAGGAATAGTGGATGACATGTGATATGCACATTACGATCATATAAGCATAGAATCATTCATAGTATTGGACTCAATAAACGAAAACAGTTTATTATTAGCCAATTAGTTTAGGTCATGTTTCCTCACCTTTGATTGAGTGTAGATCCTCGTTCAAGCTTTATGAATCACTTTTAAGTCACTAGAAAAGCCTAACAAGTCGATAGATTTTAATTAGAATTAATTTCAATAAATTTAGACTAACTGAAATTGTAGGGTCGCAGGTAGGGTAACACCTAGGGTAGCAGTTCTCTACGTCCCTAGGGTGTAGGGTCGAATGTGGGGTCGGATATCATTCGACCCTACGTGCGACCACACCCTCCCTGGGACTTCCCAAGGGCATATGGTTGATCCTGTGGTCTCGTAGGGTCGGATATCATTCGACCCTACTGTAAGCATCCCATTTTTGCTACCCTCAGCATAAGTGAACCAATATGGTAGATTTTCGACCTTTAACCCAAAGGTTGGTTGTCACACCCCAATTCTGCACTATTCAGAATGGTGTGATGAAACGCTAATAAACCAATGGTTCAACTAGGATCTCTAATAGGCTGTGTCCATGTAAACTAAATCATACACATCCACAACCATAATCAGAATAAATACACAATAGCGGAAGTCTTAATAATAAATGAACTGAGGAATTTAACTGTGATAATCAATAATAAAATATCAAATTATGTTATATCAATCGAGACATAAGTAAATAAAATATCAATTACATTTCTTTAATAATTCAAATAAAAATCTAATCGAAAACGCATGAGTTACACTCGCATGAGGAGTCATGCGCCTCCAGTATGTCTTCAGCCTCCATTGTAGCAATGTGCCCATACACAGAAGCATTCATATAGTCTTCCACCGTAGTACCTGTATCATCAACTAAAAATATTTGACGTCGAAAGGGTGAGCATACATCACGGCTCAGTGAGCAAACAAAACAATGCAACAAACATATGCATGCATTCAATTCATATATGTGGTCTGGTATATAAGTTTGCAATGTGCTATAGAAAGGTTCGGTGGTCGCCTCACCATTATACACATGGTGTGTAAGCCCACCCAACGGATCAAACACCATTATCATCCACATCCACCCCAACATGGAATAGAGATAGAGCTAAAGTGTTCGGATCAAACGCCGCATAACACTCCCCCTGATGCCCTATCCATACCAACACGTAAGCCCCTGCTGGTGAGGGTTTGCAAACTGGACTCGCAACTAACCAATCCTAATGTCAAACAGTGTATCCAAGGCCTCACCCCAGCATCCCTCAATACATCCATAGAGATAGAGCTAAGCCCCCCGGCAAAGTCGAAGACTACACGGTCCGAGACCACCTCCCCTAACGCCCTACGACATAGTAGTTCTGCTAAGATAATGATGATACGACGATGTCAGTGGACAAGACTTGAGTTAGAGATAGAGCTAAAGTGCCCGGATCAAACACCACATAATACCTCCCCTGATGCCCCACTCGCATCAAGTACACCAACCACACACAAACATTCACATATCTATTCCTAGCATCATCATCATCATCATGTTATAAAAAAAATAAAATTAAATATACATAAACATAAATAGCAGAAATATTGGATGACATGTTGAATGCACATTACAAGCATACATGCATAGAATCAGTCATGGCATTGGACTCAAGAAAATAAAAATAGTTTATTATTAGCCAATTAGTCTTGTTCCCTCACCTTTGCTTGAGTGTAGATCCTCTTTCAAGCTTTAAGAATCACTTTTATATCAATAGAAAAACCTAACAAGTCGATAGATTTTAGTTAGAAGTCATTCCGGCACTTTTAGGCTTGCTGTTAAGCGAGGGTCGTAGGACGGGTCGCAGGTAGGGTAGCAGTTTACTGCGACCCCCAGGGGTAGGGTCGATGCCAGGGTCGGATGTTCCATCAACCCTGGGTGCGACCACCCCTTTCCTGGACTTCCCGAATACTGGGGGTCGTTCCTGTGGTCTGGTAGGGTCGATTCCCAATCAACCCTACGTGCGACCCCCCGTGGTTTGAGTTGAGAATATCATTCTACAGTCCATTCTTTCATGTTTGGGTCCTATGGCTTACTTTCAAAATCCATTCTATGCTTGTTCTGTGGCTTAGAACTCTAGGTTTCTTCCTTACTTTGCCTACCATGATTTCCTCCATGGATTTCATTGAAATCCTCCCATGAATGTATGATTTGGGTTTCTCCTAAACCATACCCTCTTCATGAACTATTCTAAGGTCTTAGGTCATCAATGGAAACGTACCCATACCTTAGGTTTTGCTGAGATTCAAAGGTTTCTCTGAATTCTTCACTTTAGTCTTATTCTCTAACTTTCCTTCTCTTCTCCTTCTCTTCTCTTTCTCTCACTTTCAATTAGGGTTTCAAAGGAGTGAAAGAGGCTTAGGGACGTCCCATTTATAGAGTAGAATCTCCCAAAATAAGTCCCATTGAGATTAGGAAGGAATCCCATTGAAATTTAGAAAGTTTTCTATTTGCGGTTTCTGTCGGCAAAGAGGGGGTCGATGAGGGGGTCGGAGATCCCGTCGACCCTCTGTTCTAAGTTGTTCGACCCCCAGTTAAAATATCAGGGGTCTGACTTCTTAGTGAGGGGGGTCGACCCTGCCTATCTGGGTATGCGACCCTGCCCTCTATTTTACTATTTTTGGGTCAGTTTAGTACCTGGTTTCGCTATTTCCTTCACGCACTTGGTCCATTTGGCTCGACCATGATAGGTAAACCTGGTACAAGGTGGTAAGACCGGTTAGTTGGATATGGGTCTTACAATGGTGATTCTCTAATGAACCCCACAGTAGGGTCATTGGATATTTCCTACTTGGATGAATAGGTCGTGAAATTATCTTTGAAATGAGACCAGAATCATCAAATTCTGACGTCAAACAAGGAAGATATCGTAGTTTGAAAGTGCAAGGGCATTTACGTAATTATCGTATCATGCATGCATTATCATTCAAACTTCAAGGCATCATATCTTGGTCATCTGATATCGGAATCAGATGATTCAAAGGTCAATATTCCTTATTTTCAATCCTCTTCAAAGTGGACGTGAAAAATCCCAGGTAGAAGTCACCAGTGGGCCCCATGCAAGCTTTCATACGAAATTATCGTTAGAACTTCGAAGCTTCATATCTTTGTCGTTCTACATCGGATTCAGATGATTTCAAGGCCATTATTCTTCATTTGTAATGTTCTACAAAGTGGACATAAAAAATCTCGGGTAGAAGTCTCCGAAGGATCCCAAGCAGAATGGTCAGCTAAATTATCAATAATTGACCTGCTTAAACTTCAGAAATTCATAAGTTGGCCATTTCATTTCCAAATGAGATGATCTAAGTTCCAATATTCTTCATTTTTAATGTTCTACAAAGTGAACATAGAAAATTTAGAATAGATGCTATCGAAAAATTTTATATGGAAGGGTGACAAAAATAGACTATGAAATGTCAACCTTAGTCCAAACCAGCTTAATTCAGCTTTGTCTAACTTAAGCCTGGCCCAGCCCAGACCAATCCAGATTAAGTTATGTCAGGCATATGCATGCATTCCTTTTTATGTGTATAATGTATAATATATTATTATACATAATATATATATATATATATATATATATATATATATATATATATATATATATCTTATGGATATATTATATGTATTAATATATTTATATATAAATATATGTATACATATATATTATAGGAAAGAGAGAGGAAAATGAGGCTGTGGAAAGAGAGAGGAAAGAGAGGCCATAGGAAAGAGAATGGGAGAAAGAAAAAAGGAAGGAGAGAGAAATAAAAGAAAAAAGAAAAGAAAAGAAAAGAAAAGATTCCCCTTTACGTTTTTTAGAAAGAAAACGTGAAAGAGAGGGAGAAAGAAAAAAAAAGGAAGGAAAGAAAAAAAAAGAAAAAAAGAAGAAAAAAAAAAAGAAAATGTTTTCTAAGAAAGAAAACGTGAAAAGTGAGGGAGAAAAAAAAAGGAAGGAAAAGAAGGAAGAAGAAAAGGAAAGAAGAAAGAAAGGAAAGAGAGAAGGAATTTTTTAGAAGAAGGAAAGAGAGAAAGGAAAGAGAAAAGAGATTTTCTAGAAGAAGAAGGAGAAAAAGGAAAGAAAGGAAGAAGAAAAAACGTGGGAAGGAAGAAAAGAAAGGAAAAAAGAAAAAAAATGGAAAGAAAGGATTTTCTAGAAGAAAAAAAAAAGAAGAAAAGGAAGGAAGAAAGAAGAAGGAAAAAGGAAGAGAGGATTTTCTAGAAGAGGGAGAGAGAGAAAAATGTGTGGAATAGAGAGGGAGAAGAGAAATGGGAAGGAAGAGAAGAAAGGAAAGAAGAAAAAAAAAGGAAAAAAAAATTTCTAGAAAAAAAAGAAAGGAAAGAAGGATCTTCTAGAAGAGGAGAGAAAAAGTATAAATAGGCAAGAGAAGAGAGAGGAGGCTCTCTTTTTCCAGACCATAGAGAAAGAGGAGAACGTGAGTGAGGGAGAGGGGAACGTGAGTGAGAGAGAGAAAACATGAGAGAGGGAGAAAAAAAGAGAGAAAAAGAAAGAAAAGAGAAGAAGAAAAGAGAGAAAGAGAAAAAAGAGAAGCAGAAGAGAGGAGAAAGAGGATTCGCATTCAAAGGGGGTTGATACAACCTCCAATCACCCTTTATCGACGGTTTCGCTTGATTTGAGCAAAAGGTTAGTACTCTAAACAAATTTAGAGGTCGTTAGAATGCTCGAATGCCAATTTTACTTGAAAAAGACTAATTTCCATGAAATCTCAATAATGAATGCTCTTTTACATGCTTGTTAATGTTAGGATGCCTATGTCTAACATTTTTTATGAATGATAATTTGTCTAAGCTATTCAATGATGAATTTTTGAATGATATAAAATGATGTTTGATGTTTTTTACAAATTTCATAAAGTAGTTTTTTGATCTGAAAATTTTAGATTTAGGATTCAAACTTAGGACGTACATCACATGTATTTTTTCTAAGATTTTGAAGCCCAAATTTTATGGGAGTCTCTCTAATATTTTAGAAGACTACCCTAAAAATTTTGTTCCATTTGGAATTGGAAAAATATATCAAAAAATTTCTCTTTGACATTGCTATTTTTCTCGGAAGTAATGCAATCCTCCATCAAAAAGTCTCTAGACAAAGGTCTTATGGCCATAATCAGAAAATCCACTTAATATGAACTTTTTAGACATGAAATTATTTTAAACAATGTCACTATTTTTGTATTTTTTTAATTTTTATTGAATTGATATCAATTTTTAAGTGCATAGTACTCTGATTTTGAATCTGTCATGATGTACTGATTTGCATGATTAAAAAGAGTCATTTTTCACAAAGAAAAAAAATACTGTTTTAACTTATTTTTCTTGATAACATTTTAGATCAGATAGTTATCTACATAGACATATGTCTGTATTTAATTTTTATTAAGAATATAATTTTATTTAGAATTTATGGTGCAACTGGTCAAAAATCTAGAGCAGATTTGACCAGTGCACATGTTCGATCTTAGGGCATATCTTTGACCTATTTTTTCTCTCTTTTGGGATTTAACTCCCTCATATGAAATATAATATGTTAAGTCATCTTTTTATAAAAAAAATTTGAGCTTGATTTGAGTTTTGGAAGACCTACTTATGGTCATTCTTGTGTAATGTGACAAAATCTGAATACAGTTCATAGTTTTGTCCATTATCTGAAACCTTGTGTCACAATTTTGACAGTTCTGAGTCATTAATCTTCCCAAATTTCTTCAAAAAATTAAAAAATTATAATTTTTTCAAAGAACATTGAACATATGTTTTTTTTTTATAATTTTGCACTTTTCAAAAAAAGGTTTCATTGATGTCTCATTCATTATAACATCAATGATTGTTTAAGTGAATTCTGCCATATTTAGATAAATGACTTTATTTGGTGCATTCATATGCTTTGTTTGGAATGTGCATACCATGTTTGCCACATTCTATGTGTTGCTATTTTTAGTAGAATAGATAAATTTTTACCATATTTTAGTAAAATCTTAATTTCTTACCATTTTTAAGTCTTACTATGCTTAAAAAATAGCATATAAGATCCTTCATTTTTTTGAAAAATTCATGTCATATATGCATTCTATGATTGGTACTTACCATATTGATATATAGATGCATATTAGATCTTGCATATTAGATCTTGCCATATTAGATCTTGTCATATTAAATCTTGCCATGCTTAGATCTTACCATATTAGGTTCTTACCTTATTTGCATTACATGCCATATTAGGGAGATTTTCATAATCTTACTATATGTTGTGATAGTTACCATAAATATCATACATGCCATGCTTAGAATATTCTTTTGTTGACAATAATTTAATTTATGCAACACCCTAGTCGAACTGCCATATCTGTACACCTAGCAAACATATTAGGTGTGGGGACGTGCATTTAGGCACCCACATTCTTGGGAAGGATATAATGGAAATAATAAAAATCTTAATAAAGAAAGAAAAATGCTCTGTCAAACTTTTAAAAATTAGAGCTTAGGTTGAAAAGGGTAATTCAAGACGATTTTGCCCCTCGGTAAATCCTAAACCTTGAATAGGTTCTCAACCCTAAACCTAGAATAGGTTCTAAATCCTAAACCTAGAATAGGTTCTAAATTCTAAACCTAGAACAGGTTCTCAACCCTAAACCTAGAATAGGTTCTCAATCATTAACCTAGAACAGGTTATCAACCCGAACTACGTGGATTCTGATTCCTAGGGCAAACCCTAGGATACGTAGGCCATTTAGGAGAATCCCAAATTCGGATCCATACCTTAGTCCACTCGGACTATCCATATATCCATAGTTGAAACGCTAGCTTGACGAATCACAATAATCCTCCATAGCTTGCTCATCATAGCCGCCACCCGTTTATATGTTGGCTTGTTGACATAATCTTCAACCGTAATATCTGCAACATCAGAAACTAAAGAGAATTGCATGCGTGAGGGTCAGCTCTCCAACTTGAGCTCAGTAAGTAAACAAAACAATGCAACAAACATATGCATGCATTCAATTCATATCTTTGGTCTGGTTCATAAGTTTGCAATGTGCTATAGCAAGGTTCGGAGGCTGCCTCACCTCTATACATGAGTGTGTGAAGTCGCCTAATAAATATCGGCATTGCCATCCCACATGCACCCACCATGGAAACAGTGTACCCAATGAGTATCGACATTGTTGTACCACATGCACCCATACCAATATGTAAATCCCTGTTGGCGAGGGCTTGCAAACTGGGCTCGTAACTAACCAATCCTAATATCAAACAGTGTATCCAAGGCCTCACCCCAGCATCCCTTAATACGTCCATAGAGATAGAGCTAAGGCCTCCCGGCAGAGTCAGAGACTACACGGTTCGAGACCACCTCCCCTGATGCCTTACGACGTAATAGCTCTGCTAAGGTAATGGCGATACAACGATGTTAGTGGACAATACTTGAGTAGAGATAGAGCTAGAGTCTGGTGACCAGGAAAAACCACAGTGTCACATCCTCCCCCTGTTTCCCTACTCACATCAAGTACGCTAACCACACACAAACATTCACATGCCTATTCCTAGCTTCATCATCATCATCATGTTATAAATAAATGAAATTAAATATGCATGAACAATAATTACAGGAATATCGAATGACATGTTAAATGCAGATTACACGCAAACAAGCATAGAATCATTCATAGCATTGGACTCAATAAATAAAATAGTTTATTATTAACCAATTAGTTTAGGTCTTGTTCCCTCACATTTGATTGAGCGTAAATCCTCGTTCAAGCTTTATGAATCTCTTTCAAATCATTAGAAAGGCCTAACAAGTCGATAGATTCTAATTATAATTAATTTCAACAAATTTAGACTAGCTGAAATTATAGGGTCGCAGGTAGGGTAATATCTAGGGGTAGTACCTAGGGTCGGTTACCCAGTCGAACCTAGGGGTAGGGTCGGACATGGGGTCGGTTATCAATCGACCCTATGTGCGACCACACCCTCCCTGGGACTTCTCGAGGATATATGATCGACCCTATTGTCTCGTAGGTCCATTCTAAGATTGTTTTATGGCTCATAACTATGATTTTTACACTCTTTTCAATGTCTATGATGATTACTTACATGGATTCCTTTGAAACTCATCCATGGGTAGATGATTTGGGTTTCTCCCAACCCTAACTTCTTCATATTCCATTATAGGCTCTTAATTTATGAAGGGAATTAGACTCATATCTGAAGTTGACTGAGATTCAGAGGTTTCTCTGAAGTTCCTCCTCTTCCTTAGTCTTTTCTCCAATTTTCCTTCTCTTCTTCTCTTCCTTCTCTTTCTCTTTCTCTCACTTTCAATTAGGGTTCTAAAGGGAGTGAAAGAGGCTAAGGGACGTCTTATTTATAGAGGAAAACCCTCCAAAATAAGTCCCATCAAGATTAGAAAAGGACTCCTTGAAATTAAAAAAGTTTTCTAATTTTCGGTTCATATTGTTTTCCTAGGGTCGGACCTAGGGTTGGATGTACTGAGACCCTATCTTTTTTAAAACGTGAGACCCTAGGGTGTAGAGTCGTAGGTAGGGTCGGATGTTGGGTCGCATAATCTGAGACCCATGCGACCCCACTACCAAAAAGTCATGGGTCGAACTTCTGTTGAGGTGGGGTCGACCCTACCTATTTAGGCATGAGACCCTACCCTCATTTTGACTGTTTTTGAGTTAAATTTCATATTAGGTCTTGGATTTGTTTATGCACTTGGTCCACTTGACTCGACCATGATATGTATACTGGTCACGACACGAAATGTAAGGTTAGACCGGGTTCGTGGCGTGCGGGTCTTACATAACCCATAGGGTTTCTCAACCTTTCAAGCATAAACTTCAACTTGAACAATGAACTTAATCATGCACAAGCATAAATCATAACCATAAACTTTAATCACACCTGAACTACGATGGTGAACCTGATTTTTGAAATAATTCCGTGATACGTAGGCAATCTGATGGATACAGATTCGGTTCAATGATATTAAACCACTTGGTTTGGTTTGGTTTAATAGATAGAGTCTAGCATAGGAAAGGTATAGGAGATCGATTTCGATCGGACGGTTTGGGTGCCTAATCCCTTCCCATAATCGTAACCTGACACTTACCCAATCTCTGATGGACCAGAAATCCAATCTAAGGGTCATGAGTCAATCGAAGTTTTACCTTAGGGTGAGATTTTACATTTCTAAGGTCCTAGACCTTAATCTAGGTGGCGACTTCCCAGAATTCCATCTTTTGTCCTCACACCTACTTGCGACCACACGTATTCTGAGTCGACCTTTCATTCTAAAGTCCATTCTTTCATGTTTTGATCATTTAGCTTACTTTCATAGTCCATTCTACGATTGTTTTATGGCTCAAAACTTTAAGTTATACATTATTCATTGTCCATAATCTCTTCCTCATGAAATCTCTTGGAACTTGTCCATGGATGGATGATTTGGGTTTCTCCTAATCCTATGTTCTTCATAACTATTCTAGGATCTCTTATTCAGGTAAGGAATTAAGTTCATACCTTTATTCAGAGGTTTCTCTGAAGTTTCCTTCTCTTCCTTAGTCTTCTTCTTCAAGTTTCCTTCTCTTCTTCTCTTCCTTCTCTTTCTCTTTCTCTCACTTTCAATTAGGGTTGTAAAGGAGTGAAAGATGCTAAGGGACGTCCTATTTATAGAGAAAAACGCTCCATAATAAGTCCCAATGAGTTTAGGAAAGATCCCCTTAGAATTAGGAACGTTTTCTAATTCTGATTTCTGTCTGTCATCGTAGGGTCGGACGTAGGGTCGTAGGATCCGTCGACCCTACACTTCTTAGTCATCTGACCCTACGACTAAAAAGTCATGGGTTGGACTTCTGTTGAGGTGGGTCGATCCTACCTGTTTAGGCATGCGACCCTACCCTCACATTTGCTATTTTTGGGTTAGACTCATACCTGGTCTTGTAATTTCTTCACGCACTTGGTCCACTTGGCTCGACCATGATAGGTAGACCTGGTACAAGGTGATAAGACCGATTAGTTCGATACGGGTCTTACAACCCAACTCCAGGAGTTCAAACTATTCGAGAGAAAAGTCCCCCAGGGAAGCTGTTGGGAAAGGCCGAACCGGAGCAAGATCTGAGGCTAAGTGATGATGAGTATGTTACACTTAGCCAGCCAAAATGCATGACGGTGATGGTCTGGCCTGAGCACATGCGGCGTGAAGTGCTCCCAATTGTGATAGAACCAGAGGAGGAAGGAGCGACAAATGGATAGCAAGTTCAAAGTGGGGACGAAAACATGGGGGAGTCATCTTCTATCACACCCCAATTTTGGCTGAACCAGAAGTGTGAGTGAGCCGTCACTGAATCAACGGTTCACACCAGGATCTCAATAAGACCGTGTCCACTCATACAAACCATTGCACATAACCATAATTAGAATATAATAAAATACAACGGAAGTCTTAAATTAAATGAACTGAGTAATCTATTGATAAATTTAAATAAAATATTCAATTATTTAAATTCCCAAAACTTAAGTAAATATCTTTACGTCAATGTATTCTAACAGAAAATAACTAAAATAAATCAAATCCTAGAGATACACGCAGAAAGGGCACTTGCATGAAGCGCCATGCTCGTCCTCTTCTGCTTGCACGTCCAAAGCAGTCATGCCTCCATACACTGGAGCGTCCACGTAATCCTCCACCGTATAACCTGCATCAACATCTAAAAACATGTATATATACAAGGGTGAGCTCACAACTTAGCTCAGTAAGGCAATCAGATAATGCAACAAACATATGCATGAGTAACATTCACAACATGGTCTGGTTTTAAGTTTGCAATGTGCTATAGAAAGGATTGGCGGCCATCGCACCTCTATACACGAGTGTGTGAAGCCGCCCAATGGATCAAACACCACTGTCGTCCCACATGCACCCTACCATGGAATAGAGATAGAGCTAAGGCGTCCGGATCAAACACCGCCAACACCTCCCCTGATACTCTATCCATACCAACACGTAAGCCCCTATTGGCGAGGGTTTGCAAA
Organism: Protea cynaroides; assembly: GCA_028583415.1. Lineage (NCBI taxonomy): Eukaryota > Viridiplantae > Streptophyta > Magnoliopsida > Proteales > Proteaceae > Protea > Protea cynaroides. Next base: position 94,434,391 of record CM053274.1, read on the forward strand.
ATGGGCTCGCAACTAACCAATCCTATATGTCATCACAGTAGGCCCTATCCCAGCACAGCTCCCTACGACATAGAGATAGAGCTAGAGTCTAATGGCCAGGCCAGAGACCACAGAGCCACTTCCTCCCCCTGATACGCTACCCGCACCAAACATGCTAAGACAGAACGATACAAAAGGTGCTAGTGTGAGGAATGATCCCAAACCTCCAGTCCTTTCCATTCCACACACTAACGAAAATAATCACATGCCTAACAGTCACATCCTAGCATAGCAAAAGTGGAATCAGAATTCAACATGGAATGAATTCTCAAACTTTTACAGTAAAAGTGGAATCAGAATTCAACATTCATCTGCTAGAACACCTTAGCAAAATGGAGTGGTTGAAAGAAAGAACAGAACAGTGTAAGAAATGGCTAGAACTATGATGACAAAAAATAACACAGCAAAGCATTTCTGGAGAGAAGGCATCTATACTGCAGTGTATATCACCAACAGATGTCTACTAAGACCTCATAAGAACAAGACACCTTATGAATTGTGGTTTGGAAGGAAAGCTACAGTGAAGTATTTCAGGGTCTTTGGTTCTAAGTGCTATATCAAGCGAAAGGAAGAGAATCTTGGTAAATTTTATGACAAAGCTGATGAAGGCATATTTCTTGGCTATTCTTTGAAAAGTAAAGCATACAAGTGCTACAACAAAAGACTAGGAAGAATTGTTGAGAGTTCAGATGTGAAAATTGATGAGAATATAGGGAACCAAAAAGGGACTGAACCAAAAGGTTCCATCCTTGAAGAACTTGATGAAGATGACTCACTATCAGTTGACAAAAGGGCAGCAAGATGAAGAAGAATCTGAAATGCAAGAGATTCATAGTGAAATGCAAAAAGATGGCAGACTGAAAGACAATAAATGGTTGAAAATTCATCCTAATCATCAAGTGATAGGGGATCTAAATGCAGGAATACAAACCAAAAGAATGAAAGCTGCTGCTTATTCATTAGTCTGAGGTAGAGCTTAAGACTGTACATGAGGCTAGCAATGATGAATGTTGGTTGAAAGCTATGAATGATGAACTTGATCAAATTGAAAAGAATAATACTTGGGAGCTAGTCCCTAGACCAGCAGACAAAAATGTGATTGGCACAAAGTGGGTTTTCAGGATCAAATTAAATGAAGAAGGCCAAGTTGTGAGAAACAAGGCCAGACTTATATGCAAAGGTTATGCTCAAGTTGAAGGAATTGATTTTGATGAGACTTTTGCACCTGTGGCAAGGTTGGAGTCTATCAGAATGTTCTTTGCATTAGCTGTGCACAGAGGATTCAAGGTGTATTAGATGGATGTAAAATCAATATTTCTGAATGGCAATCTAGAATAGGAGGTGTACACTGTGCAACCTGAAGGGTTTCAACTCAGTAATGATGAAGATATGGTCTGCAAGTTGAAGAAGGTTCTATATGGGTTGAAACAAGCTCCAAGAGCTTGGTATGAAAGACTTGACACATTTCTACATAAATTGGGACTGCGAAGAGGAGTAGTGGACAACAACCTATATGTCATTACAGAAGACAGCAGTCAACTAGTAGTTATGGTCTATGTGGATGACATCATTTTTGGGGGACACTATGAGAAGCTCTGCAAACAATTTGCTGAGAAGATGAGGATAGAGTTTGAGATGTCTATGCTTGGAGAGATGTCCTATTTTCTGGGGCTGTAGATTCATCTAGAAAGACAATGGCATTTTCATCTCTCAAATGAAGTATATCAAAGAGATGTTGAAGAAATTTATGATGGAGGACTATAAACCAATGGGGACGCCAATGACAGTGAATATCAAGCTGAGCTCAGAAGATGATTCACCAACAGTTGATCAGACACTGTATAGGTCAATGATTGGTAGTTTATTATACTTGACAGCATCAAGGCCTGATATTCTGCAAGCAGTGTGCCTGGTGACCAGATTTTAGGCTTGTCCAAAGGAGTCTCACTTAATGGCAGTAAAGAGAATATTTAAATACTTGAAAGGCACAATAGACTATGGACTGTGGCATCCCAAGATTGGAAGGTTCACATTGATAGCATTTTCAGATGCAGACTGGGCTAGTAGCATTGATGACAGAAAAAGCACTAGTGGTGGTGCATTCTTTTTGGAGAAGAGTTTAGTAGCATGGCACAACAAAAAATAGGAGCCTGTCACCTTATCTATAGCAGAGGCAGAGTACATAGCAGCAACAGCTACATGCACTCAGGTAATCTAGATGAAAAGACAGATGTCAGATTTCAGTGTTATCTGTGAAGAGCCAGTGGTCATTAAATGTGACAATATGAGTGCAATAAACATTTCCAAGAATCTTGTGCAACACTCAAGAACCAAGCACATTGGTATTAGATATCATTATTTGAAGGAGAAAGTGCTTGAAGGGGAAGTAAGATTAGACTTTGTTCCTACAGCAGACCAGGTGGCAGGCATCTTCACCAAGGCACTACCAAAGGACTCTTTTGAGAAACTCAGAGACCAGCTAGGAGTGGTGACTCTTAGCACACTGTAGATGGCACATGTGCAGGGGGAGTTGATGCCTACATAGCATCATCTTTCATCTGTAGGATTGGAAAGATGCGGTGGGCACTCCTACAGGTGAGCCTATGTAAGGGGAGTTCCTATGAAGGGGGAGTACCTATCAAGGGGGAGCATTTTCTATTATTTATATGTCCTTTGGGAGTTGTTGTCAAAGGGGGAGAAAAAGTCCTATTACATTGAGAGAGATATCTTGTGTAAGTTACCAACAATTTCAAAGGAGGAGATTGTTGAAACCTTGCCCAGTCAGTACAGAGTAAGTTATCATTGTTGGCAATTTTAGTTGAGTAATATAGAGAGAGAGTGTCTGTGGGTCCCACTGATAGACAGGGTCAGTGGGTGATTAGGTTGGTGTACTGACAGCAGCTGATGAGCAAGTCCAGCATGAAGAAAGAGATTAAAGAAAAAAGATGAGGAGAGAGAAAGAAGAGAGAGAAGATGAAGAGAGAGAAAGAGGAGAGAGAGTGGGTGGGGACCAGGTGGGTCCCACCTGGGGTGGCCAGGCCAGCATGGCCCAAGCCAGCATGGCAGCCAGCCCTGGCCAGCATGGTCGATGCCAGCGGCATCAAGCCAGCAGTAAGCAGGCAAGCCAGCAGCAAGCAGGCAAGCCAACAGCACACATCAAGCCCACCATGCATAACCGCGGCACCAAGGCAGCAGCACAGCAGCACTGCTATGCCGCTCGCAAGCCCGTAGGCCCGCAAGACCAGCTGCGTGCACCTCGCAAGCTTCCGCAAGGCTTGGCTTGCATGCTGACCATTTGCTCGATGAATTTTTGCAAAGAAGAATCTCTTCAGCAACCTTACTGGAAAAATTCGAATATACAGGGCATTACCACACTTTGTTGAGGGGCATTTTGGTTAAAGAAAAAGTGAGAATTCCTCCTCAACGGCTCAGATCAAGCCACATATGGTAGATCCAAGATCGACGTCTCACAAAGAGGCGGGATTCTGTGCATCTCTCTGATCGCGTCAAGGTTCTTACGCGAATTCTCTGATTGGCTGAATGCAACTTAATATCATGATCCGCATCGCATAGAATTGAATCCATGATTCGGTGTAGCACGCGTAAGGTGCGCAGGTGCTGAGGATCCTAATCTGAGGGCTTTCATTTGGTTCGAGATCCGCTGATGGATTTCAATGATCTGACGGTCCAAAGGCTTTACCGCCTTTATCTGGCCGATCCAGCAGTCTAAATTGAAGATTCCATCTGCGCCAATCTGATTTCGACAACAGCGTATGGTGGGTCAGCGGCGGCCACGCTACGGTGCTTCGCACCACATAGAATCAGCTCAGAAGATTCTTTTTTAAATATTCTGGTTGGCCGATCTTGTTCGGGGCATATCTCAGCCATCCGAACTCTGTTTTGGGCCTGTAATATATCAAACTGAAGCATATTCAAAGAGCAAGCTTTTAGAAGGAGTTTGAGCTCAAATAGAAGAAGAAAAATGGTGATTTTAGGGAAAACTTCTCATTGAAGCTTCTAGGAGCTATACTTTAACTCCTATTTTCTGTGTGAGGCCATTAAAGCTTCATTGAAGCTTATGAAGAGTGCTTGGACAAAGTGTGAGAGTCCAATGAAGCCATTGGTAATGAAGAATGACCTGTGCAGCTAGAAAAGAGGTCGAGAAGCTAGCACAGAGAGTCTTACATCAGCTGTGAGCAAGATCGGAAGGTAATCACGCACACAAACTCTATTTTCTGTATCAATGCCATATTGGAAGGGTTTGTAATTATTATTTGATAAACACTTTGTAAATTGTCAAGTTGGGGCTTGACTGGAGTGGAGGGTTGTTGCCTAGGACACAGTTGCAGCTGTGAATGCGGTTGATGTTATAGCATTGGGGTTGTAGGTGCAATCATAGCATTAAAGTAGTGTATTGGGTATAATACGAAACCCTGGTTAGGGTATCACCCCATGGACTAGCCATCACAGTGAGTGATTGGTGAACCACGTTACATCCCGTATCGTGAATGTGTATGAATTTTTTTATGAGTGTGGAATAGAAGCTTGTGTGCTGCAGGTCTGGGTGTACACACTTGGCAGACCAAACCCCTGGTATGAATACCTGTGGGTGTGTGGTTGGTGTGTGCATAAAATGTGTTTGACATATTGACAGAGAGAAAAGTCCAGTTGACAGCTCAAGACAACACATAGTCAACAACAGCTCTTGGCAGTAATTTCTAAAACAGTAGGCCAAATCATAATAGTGGAAATATTTTGAGGGCACTGATTCACCCCCCCCCCCTCTCAGTGACTACCTGGGATCAACAATAACTAATCATCCTAGAATACTTAATGTAGAAGGAGGTTTAAGCACTTACCATTGACTTGCGGTAATGTGTTCTTCGTCGAATGGCAATGACGGTTCTTTCCTCTCCTTCTTAGCTTCTTCTCCTTCTTTAATCTCTTTCTCCTCTCTAGGGTTTGTAAAAATCAATGAAAGGGATTTTATAAGGTTAAAGGGTCCTTATATAGGCTAAGATTAGGTTTAGGAAACCTCCTAACATTAGGAAAGTCTTTCGGTTTGAAATTTGGAAAGTGGGACCCGTAGAGATCCTTTTTCAAATCTAAGTTGCGCAGACCATACCGGTCGATCGTCGACCGGTACCAAGACTGGTACCATCGATCGGTATGAAGTATATCATACTTAATTTGGTCCGATTTCATACCTGTTTGTCATACGCTCGTCCCGTCTGGTCCGATGATGATTGGAAGACCTGTTACGACATGAATTAAAGGTTTAGATCGGGTTCATGGAGTTCGAGTCTTACATCTTCCAAGAAGTTCAGGTATGATGGATACATTTATTTTAGAGACGACAATCTAATCAACATTGTCATCCCCCATGAAGATCCTCTTGTCATCAAAATGGCCATCAGAGAGGAGTGGGAAGTGAGTCGAATTCTGGTCGATACGGGAAGTGCTTGTGAAATCCTGTATTACGACACGTATCGGAGGTTGGGCTACAAGGATGAGTAGCTGAGGCCCATTCGATACTCTCTTTTGGGGTTCAATGGTGAAGGAATGCTGGTGAAAGGGGCCATTCAGATTGATACTCGCCTAGGAACCTACTAGCACGGGTAAGCATCAATATGAAGTATATGGTGGTGGATACCAGATCGAGCCATAAAGGTATACTCGGAAGGACAGGTCTAAACAAGATGCGGGCTTACTTATCTACCTACTATTTACTGATGAAGTTCCCAATTGAGTGGGGAGTTGGGTGTTGCAAGGCGGACCAATCCGTCTCGAAAAGATGCCACGCTGCATCCCTGGCTGCCCTAGATAAAGATCAACCCGTTCAAGTGATCCAGCTGGATGAGTACCATGACGACTTCCCTACATAGCGAACCACTCCAGTTAAAGATCTCGTCTCAGTACCTTTCAACGACGACCATCCTGAGAAGACATTCTTAGTAGGATCAGCTATTCCAGAGGAACAAAGGCAAGAACTCATAAAGTTTTTTAGGGTAAATTCGGATGTCTTTGCTTGGACTCCAGAAGACATGCCCAAAATCCCACGGGCGACCATAAAGCATCATCTCCGGATAGATCCACATCAGCGCCCTATCCGCCAGAAGAAGAGAGCAGTATCGATGGAGAAGCAAGTAATCATCGATCAGGAGGTTGAAAAGCTACTGAAGGCAGGATTCATCCGAGAAGTGTATTACCCGGATTGGTTGGCTAATGTTGTACTGGTGCCTAAGTCCGATGGCCATTGGCGTGTATGTACTGATTTCATAGATCTTAATAAAGCATGCCCAAAAGATTCATACCCCTTGCCTCGAATAGATCATCTCATTGATGCCACCGTAGGACATGAGTTGCTATCCTTTCTAGATGCTTATTCGGGTTATAATCAAATAAAGATGGTCAAAGAGGACGAGGAGAATACAACCTTCATCACCAACAAGGGCACCTACTGCTATATGGTAATGCCCTTCGGGCTAAAAAATGTAGGGGCGACATACCAGAGGCTCGTTAATAAAGTCTTCGAAAAGCAGATTGGTCGAACCATGGAGGTATATATGGATGATTTCCTGGTCAAGACAGTTAAAGCGATGGATCACCTGGCGAACATCAAGGAAGTTTTTGGTGTAGTAAGAAGAAATTCCCTACGCCTCAATCCAACAAAGTGTGCTTTTGGGGTGGGGAGTTTGACCTCAAGTTTCAACCTCGGACTACCATTAAAGCACAGGCATTAGTAGATTTCCTGATTGAAAGTACCCTCCCAGGGGGTGAAGAAGAAGGGGCAAATTTGGAGCGAGCCTTTGAAGAAGCCAAAGTTAAAATATTCCTCGGTCCTGAAGAACCTTCTTGGGTCATGTACATAAACGGAGCTTCCAACCAAGAAGATGCGGGAGTGGGTATTGTCCTTATCAGCCCCGAAGGGTTCAAAGTACTGACATTTGTACGCTTTGGTTTCTCAACGACCAATAATGTGGCAGAGTATAAGGCCTTGGTAGTCGGACTTAAATTGGCTAAAAAGTTAAAAGTCACTCACTTGTTAGTATATGGTGATTCCCAAGTGGTCATGCAACAAGTTACAGGGGACTATGAGGCTCGACAAAACCGTCTGGCTAAATATTTAACCCTCGTGAAGCAGCTCATTAAACCACTGGAGGAGTTTACAATGGTTAGCATACCACATGATCAGAATACGGAAATAGATGCATTGTCTCATCTTGGATCCAACGATTTGAGTCATTTCGATGTGCCAGTATATGTGGAGCATATGTTAGATCCTAGCATCGACCCTGTAGGAGAGGTCTTACTTGTCGACGTCGAGCCCTGTTGGATGGATCCATTACTTATTTATCTGAGGGAGAATGTCTTACCTGAGGACAAGAAAGATGCCCGACGCATTCAGACACAGGCTGGATCGTATGTCATTCACGATGAGGTACTTTACAAAAAATCTAATACTTTTCCATTGCTCCGATGTATTCCCCCTTCAAAAGCAGAATACGTTATGGCAGAAGTTCATGAGGGGATCTACGGAGCCCACCAATGTGGGCGCACCATGTGTTTCAAGATCATCAGGATGGAGTACCATTGGCCCCATATGATGAGTGATTGTGAGAAGTACGCCAGAAGCTGTGAAGCATGCTCCTATGTCCCATCGCCCATGCGCACAACTATAGCCTATCCCCTCTTCCATTCCTTTCGTAGTATGGGGTTTGGATATTCTGGGTCCATTCCCGTAAGCAAGGGGGTAGTTGCAATACATCTTGGTGATAATTGATTACTTCACCAAGTGGATTGAGGTGAAAGCAATGGTAAGGGTCACGACACATAAAGCTAAGGAGTTTTTTAGACTTGATGTCCTATATAGATATAGAATCCCACAAGTACTGGTTACTGACAATGACCCACAATTCTCAAGTCGGATTTCCATGAATTCTGTCGCGGCCATAAAATTGGGCATAGGTTTACATCAGTAGCACACCTAGAAGCTAATGGACAGACAGAAGTCACCAATCGAACTCTGCTACATGGTTTAGCCAGACGAGTGGAGGAAAAGAGATAGGCATGGGCTCAGGAATTACCTAGTGTGGTATGGTCATATCGAACAACTCAACGGACGGCTACAAGGGCTACTCCTTTCAAGTTGACTTTTGGGTATGAAACTGTCATTCCAATCGAAGTGGTGGAGAAAAGCTATAGGGTGTTAAACTTCAATGAAGATACTAACAAAGACATCCTCTTGATGGATATAGATCTCCTAGAAGACGTTTGTGAAACGGCTCGACTACGCATAGCGGCTTTTCAGTAGAAAATGGCAAAATATTATAATTCAAGGGTCAAGGAGAATATGTTTTAAGTGGGTGATTTAGTTTTATGCTCGACGACTGTCACTATCCCTACCCAGCAGGGTAAGTTGACCCCAAATTGGGAAGGACCGTATCGAGTTGTGAAGGTTACTAGACCGGGGTCGTTTCATTTGGAGACAATAGATGGATCAGCCCTACCACGCACTTGGCATTCCAAAAATCTTCGAAGATACTATGTGTAAGGTGCCTTTTCTACTTACTCAATAAAGCATCTGTTTGCATTACAGTTTTGCCAAAGAAAAAGGCCTCAGGGTTTCGAAAAGAAAAAGGCCTCAGGGTCTCGAAAAGAAAAAGGTATAAGGGCCTCAAAAAAAAAAAAAAAAAAAAAAAGGGGGGGCCTCGGAGTCTCGAAAAAGGCCTAAAGGTTTCGAAGAAAGAAAAAGCCTAAGGGTTCCTTTGGTTTTATTTTGATTTTAACTCATTGACAGAGTGCAATCATTTAAAGCTAAGGGGAGTATGATGGAATACTTAGAAAAACTGGGGAATACTTAGAAAAAGTACATTCTTACAATTGAGGAGAGAAAAAAGTATAAAGGAAATTGTATTGAATAAATGAAGTATAGTACACATTCTAACAAAAAAAAAATTTACATTTATGGTCACTGTTTATCTGCCAGAGGAGAGGACACAGGATCTTTAGAAGCTGTCTCAGGAATATTGGTAGTACATGATGAAGGAGCGGTGGAGGGTGGAGCCGCTTCTTGAGGAGGAGGAAGACTGGAAGGCTGCACAAGCTTGTCTCGGATTACCCTACCCATCAGGGGAATGAGAGAAAAGTCAAAGGCCAGAAGATGGGCAAACATCTGTGAGTGTACGACCAAGAGAGCTTCACGGATGGCTTTGGCTCTTTCCCTTTTGACCATGCCCTCCGTATCCTCAGAATCGAGTAGTCCTCTCAGGGTCTTTTTCTTGTCTTGCGCCAGAGACGAGTGGGCTTGCGACAACTCTTCAGTCAGGCGAGCAATTGAAAACTCCATGTCGACGCTTCTCTCCTACATAATGGCCAAGTCTCCTTTGAGGGCAACCTCTTTGGAGATAGACTGAGCCAACTCGGCTTGTAGCTTATGGTTCTCCGCTAGTAGATTACCCTTCTCGGTGACCAACTCATCTCGGGCTCCTTGCAGACCCTTGACCTCCTCCTCCAATTGGTTGTTGAAATCAGTGGTTGCTTTAAGTTGGTCCGCCATGACCTCTTGGACAGCCACACTTCAGACAACTCCTTCTACGCAGCCTCGAAAACTTTGGCACGGGTAGTGAAGTGCACATTCAATTGACGGTACTTGGTTTTCTCGTCAGGTAGCCATCTCCGGTTCAACTCCAACGACGCTTCAACACTACGCCACTTCAGGTCCCGTTCCTTGGCCCGCTCATCTACCCCTTTGGCCCGCTCATCCGCCTCTTTGGCCCGCTCATCCGCCTCTTTGGCTTGCTCCTCCGCATCGTCCCTTTCTTGCTCGACCACCTCGAACTCAGAAGCTAGGGAGTCCTTTTCTTCCTTCCAAACCTCCTCTGCCTCAATATATACGAGCGGCAATAGCCATGTCTCGATCATGGGCAGCTTGATCACGCTCTGCGTAGGCAAGAGACAGAAGCCTATGGTTCTCTTGGATAGCAGCATGCGCCTCTCTCAACTTTTAAACGGAGCTTGCTAGCATCTTTCAATAGTAGTTCGTCCCACACATCAACTACAAAAAGGAAAATAACAAGGAATATTTGTTAGAAAGGGATAAAAAAAAGGGAGAAGAAGAAAAGGTTGTTGGAAGACTTACTTGGTAAAGGGCCGCACATTGGCCCTGGTCGATACCCTCAAGTGGGACGTAATTAAAAACTTTGTCATCGACAGGGAGACAAGCATTATGAATGATCTCTTGAGCTATTAGGTGGTTGCGTAGCCCATGATCTGTGGAATGTACCTTCTAGGAGGGGGCGAATATAGGGGGCTCGACGGTAGTGGAGCTTGAGCCAGGAGCAGAAGAAGAAAAGCTGGAGGAAGGAAGGGTAGAAGATGGACCCGGTGGTAAAGCAGAAGATTCGACTGGGCTTTTCTGTTGAATACCCTCTCTAGCAGGGTGACTGGGGGAAGAGGATTGAACGGGCAGAGAGGAGGTAGAAAGCTGAGGAAAGGAAAAGGGGGCTAGTGGAGGCAACCTCCCGGACAAGGGACGGAAAGATGGAACAACAGTGGAGTTTGTGGCTAGGGAAGCCATACCGAAAGAGGCTGAGTTGGAAGAGGTTGGAGGCGAAATCGCTAGACATGAGGGTGGTGGTGGTGGAGCCACCAGAATGATTGGTGCAGAGCGTGGTGGAAGGTCAACTCTCGAACTTGAATCTACGGTCAGAGGAGGGATGATCATAGAAGGAGGCTCGATATCACTGGGGAGGCTGGATGGCGCTGGGCCGATGTGTGCTACCTCCTTGGAAAAACTGGTGGAAAGTTGGTCGACAGGCGTCTCCTCTGGAAGAAGAGTGCGCAGTGGTGGATGACCTGTCGGAATGCGCTGTAAGATATCCTAGGGGGTGTCCTCTGGAAAAATAAGTCGGGGGGGGCCTCTGAGGAAAGCTTCCTCCTCTTTAATCTATGCACTGTCTCCGCAACAATGGCTTTATCATCATCTGTAAAAAAAAAAAAAAAAAAAAAAAAAGAAAAAAGAGAAGACAATTAGAACTATGGAGATGGGTCGACAAAATAGAAGAGGTCACAAGGAAATGTACATACCATCCTCGTCAATGTCGATGACGGATGGCATTGTGGGCTCCCCAGTCGAAGGAAGTGGGTCGAATGTGGGTACCTCTGAAGAAGCGCCTGACCTAGAACTCCCAACAAGCGGAGCATCCGAAGGCTCAGGACCGATGGGAGGAGCAACGCCTACCGGAGGCAGTAGGGGATTTTCGGGGGGACGACAGGAGCAGTGTCTGCAGCCTTTTGTAGGGCCTCTAATTTTTGAGCCACAGAAGCGATTATCTCCTCCTTTTCCTGTTGCTGGTGGTGGAACAGATCCGTCCCCATAAGATCTTCCCATATACTGTCGTCCATGCCTTCCACTGCATCATAAATCAATGGAAAATCATTAGAGTTGAGGTTTGTGATTCCCAGGTTGACACTGAGAGGGGGGTGAATCAGTGACCACTAAAAATTTTCCCAACAATATGAGATCGGACCTGACTGATTAAACACTGATGCCTTGAGCTGTCTGGTTCACATGTCAGTTCATTTATATATTTCGTGTAACACACCATGCCACACAACTACAGGTATCCATACCAGAGGCTTGGCCTACCAAGTGTATACACCCAGACCTGCAACACACGCACTTCACATACACAACAGAAATATACACATCCACATGACACACTATGTAACGTGGTTCACCTATCACACACTGTAATGGCTACTCCACGGGGCAATACCTTGACCAGGGTTTCGTATTATACCTAATACACTACTGTAATAGTGTTCTGCTGCTACAACAACTCAGTGCTATACCACCAATGTAATCCAAGCTGCAACTTGGAATTCTGGGCAACTACCCTCAATCCTGTCAAGCCCCAACTTGACAGGTCACAATGATATTAATATAGAATGTGTACAAACCCTTCCCAACATAATGTTTTTCATAACATAAAGTTTGTGTGCGTGATTACCTTCCCAGCGTGATCACAGCAAATGTGGTGCTCACAAAATAGGCTTTCCAAGCTCTCCAATGGTGATGGGTAGGTTTCTTCAATAGAGTGGAACTTCGGCATTCTCCCAACGCTCTTCGCACAACATCATTCACATCTAACTGTTACTGCAAACTCACACTTCCTTCCCAAACATTCAAATGACCATTTATATCAGATGGAAGTTGGTGGAGAGGGATTTTTTCCTCAAAGAAAGCCCTAAATCCCCTCTTTTTCAAAATCCCAAAGCTTTTCTTCACACAAACCCCTGGTTTTTTTTGTTTCAGTCAGATTCTACTCGAAGAAAGAAGTCTGTGGGATTTTGAATCGCCTCAATCGGAGATCGGGAGGCCAAGATATGGCCATCTAAAGTCCAGCCAATCAGATTATTCCAAATAACATCTTCAGACTTGATCTAGTGCGCCGCGACACACATTAGCGCCGCCGCCTCTGTCGTACCATACGACATTGTTGAGCTTTGATCAGCGGATCGAAGAATCTATCTTAATAGCCGTCGAATGAGTCAGGATGACGCAAGATTTCGTATGGACCTTACGATTGGCTTCATCACGTCAGACGAACTCGGTGCAGATGACGGCCATCAGATAGGGATCCATGACACCGACGCACCTGTTGCACACTACACTGAATCTTAGATTAGGCTCCATGCGACGCGGATCATGGATTTAAGATGCTTCAAGCCAATGGCAGCAGTCGCGATGGAATCTAAACGCGATTTCTGGGCTACACCATAGTCCGCCTTTTTCAAAACCACTAGATCAGAATCATGAGGACGTGGCTCATCCCTATCCCTTCATCTCGAATCTTCTCTTTTTCAAATGATCAAAATGCCCCTATGAATGAGTGGTAATGCCCTGTAAGTCGAAATTTTTCCAAAAAGGTTGCTGAGGAAATTTCTCTCTGCGGCATTTCGTCGAATGCCTGATCCGCATGCTGGGCATGCCTTGCGATGCGACGCGCGCACGTGGGTGCTGCTGCTATCCTGCTGGCATGCGGCATAGCCATGCGCATTGCCTTGCCATGCTACCTGCGTGCTGGCCTTGCGAGGCTGGCTACTGGCAGGCCTAGTGGGGCTAGTTGCTGGCAGGCCTAGTGGGGCTAGCTATTGGCTGGCCTTGTGTGGCTTGCTATTGGATGGCCTTGCGAGGCTTGCTGTTGGCTTGTCTGCTTGCTGCCGCAGGCATCGGCCATGCTGGCCAAGGCCACCCCAGGTGGGACCCACCTGGTCCCACCCACTCTCTCTCCTCTTTCTCTCTCCTTATCTTCTCTCTCTTCTTTCTCTCACCTTATATCCTCTCTCTTCATCTTCTTTCTTCATTCTCTTTCTTGATGCTGAACTTTCTCATCAGTTGCTGTCAGTGCACTAACCCAGAGTTGCCAACAATGACAATTCATACGAAGTTGCTCTCAACTTGGCTAAGGTTCCAACAATTGAGGTTAACATGCAAACATGAAAGAGAAGGTTAGTACTACCATGAAACTTACTCAGTCCGTATAAGAACAAAAACTAGTTGTTGGACAGATCCTTGAACTAGACAGCCCTCCCTCGATCTTTGACCCATTCAAGGGTCTCCATCTCGAGTGGTGTCAGAAGTGGGGCGACCCCAACTATGGAGGGGTCGATGAACTGCCATTGGTTCCCAACGGGGAAAGAACGCATAGCTTGGAGAGTATGACCCCGTTTTATTATTGCCTCAAAAAACTTCTCTTTCCAATGAGGCACAGAGGAGGGGGTGGTTTCGATTATGGGGGGAACTATGTCTAAATTTCGATGGAAAAAATAGTAAATACCATTGGGTTTTGTCTGACGGGTCGAAGGTTCGCGCCAGCTCAGAACACCCACATGGAATAGAAACTGGAAAAACCTTAATGTGGGGGGTTCTCGACATCTAAGAAAGAAGATGATGAATGAATAGATGTGAGCCCAAGAGTTGGGCAGAATTTGAGTAGGGGCTAGGCCATAGTAGCCCAGAATTTCAAAGACCAAAGGGTGGCAAGGAAAACAAAAACCAGACAGGAACATGTTGAGGTTTACCACCATCCTATGAGAATAAGGGTGGCATGCTCGGTCCTCCGGGACCGAAACAATTTACTCAACCGAGTCAGGAACACGGAAGGAAGCCCTAAGATCTTGGAGTTTGGGTTCATTCATGACAGACTTCACGGAGGAAGCCACACAGAGAGGACCAGCCTCATCGGAGAAATCTTGGGAAGATCTCCCGGGGTTACCACTGGAGCTCTCCCCACCTTGAGAGAATTCTGGGGGGTGCAATCGACTACGGCTTTGTCACGAGCCATGGTTGGTTAGCAAAGAAGTAAAAAATAGAGGACAAGAGTGGAACTTACTCAGATAACGTTCGGGTCATCGGAAACCTCTATGGAAATGAAGATGCCTCTGAAAGAACGGGGAAGGTAGAACTAGAAAAACCTCGGAGAGAAAGCCTTCGTGAAAAATTCTACAAAAAGCAAGTGTGTGAGGAAGAAGACGAAAAGAAGGAAGGGATCTTTATAGGTTTGCTGGCAGGTGGGTCACAGTCTGGCAGTCATGATGTTTCTCGAGCATTGTGACTGATAGACTAGAGGCAGACATGATGTTTTAGGGAGAAGCGACGCGTAGACGGACGCGATGATCGATCAGAGGCGGGAGATGGGCACTGTTCAAAAGCAACAGCTCGATGGAAATGGAAACGGTGTCAGTAGCATTTAGAATAAGGAAATAACTCTAATCATGGCGGAACATTACAAGCGCCATGTCAGGGATGCAGGCGTTCAAGTTTCAAAAAAGAAGGACAGATAAAGGTAATCACATCACGGAGGATCATCCACGAGTTTAGAAGATGATATTTTCCCTTAAAGATATGTCTCCTTCGGTCGAAACGATGTGTAAGGAGACAAGGGCGTTTTGTTAGGAAAAATAATGATGAATGATTAAATCTAATCGTAGAAAGAGAATTTAGGATATCTTTTGGCGATGAACACGTGGCGCTCATCCAAGATGCATGGTATGAGAATGAAGGTGTTGTGGAGGATACTATAAGGAACCAGTATTCGACCCCTTATGCTGACTAGGATAAGATGCGACAGATTGACGTGGGTTGTTGGGCCATTAATGGATTATCATTAATGCTCATAAATGCTGACAATAACCATAAATGCAAGACATGCTGATTTGATCCGTCAATCACTATATCTCGGTCCAAATCGGTGGATAGTCAGAACTTTACTTGGTAAAAGTGTAAGGTCAGAAGCGGACATCAGGGTGTATAAGGAACATAACCCAGAGGGGGGGGGTCGAAGAAGGTCGATAGGGGTCGAAAAATGATTGACAAGACAATATGACACGGTCTAGGGGGTCGTAGGCGTGCAGACCTATTGTACCCTAGGTAGCTAATGATCAAAGTAGTGACAGGTATGGGAAAGCTTGCCCAAAAAGATTTCCAACTAAATCTATATATGTAACAAGAGAACATGAAATAAAAGAGACTTGAACCCTGGAGAAAATATCTCTGATTTTTCGATTGTCAGTGCTTTCAGTGTCTAAGTTTGGTAGGAAAGGAGATAGTATTGGAAGACTGTGTCTCAGGGAACCCTTGTTCTGAGAAGGAGCTCCATTGTTTCATTGAGGGTTCCACATTGTCTGTCCTGGGGATTCCATTCTGGATTCCAGTGACAACAGATATGTACGAGTATTAAACGGGTATTTAATAAGCGGACCATGAATCTGACAAAAAATACGTATGCCATTAACACGATATGTGTTTTATACGTGATTAGTACGATAGCTTTTGAAATGAAAATACAGATATAGATTCACTATGCAATAGACATCGACATAATTCAACAACTAGAATAATAACATATAAATACTAATTTATACAACAAAAAAAAACCTTACAATGTACAGAACATATACAAAATCATCATTTAATTAAGGGTTTGAAGGTGAAAACACTAATTTTTTGCAAATGACAAGGATAATCCCGCAAGAAGTACTACTAGGTAACAGTTCTCATGTTTGTTTGAAGTTTGTATTTTAAAATTTATAATTTCAAACTCTTGTGATTTGTTTCCTTAAATACCTCCACATATTTGTCTTTTTAAATCACTCTACAAATTTATTTCTTTGAATCACTCCATAGATTTATTATTCTATAGATTTATCTCTTAGAATCACTCCAGATTTACCTCCTTAATCACTCTACAAATTTTTTTTATTAAAATCACTCCATAGATTTATATCCTTAAATCTCTCACATTTATACATTGTAACTTTCCATTCAAAATGTCCATGCAAAGTATGGAGAGAATTTCTCTATTTTAAATTCTTATAGGACATAGGATCATGGAAGGTTTTTTTTTTTTCCTTACTTTTTAATTATTCTTTTATAATACGATTCAATATCATGAATTTTCACGAATCTATGCAATAGTTCGTAAAAAGTTGTTTTATTCACCCCAATAACACGGTTCGTATATTATTCGTGTATAATACACATACTTACTAAGTATGGTGTGGACAACTGCCATTATTTTGTAGAGGGCTTCCCCACTGATAGTACCATGACCCCACTTAATTTAAATTTTTGTTTGCTGCCTTGCCTACCTTGACGTGTAAGATACCAACGCAAGCCAAACCTATATCCTCTGTTGTACAGTAGTGCTGTAGCACGGGATCTGACAGTTGGGAGTGCAATGCAACATGCACCCGATGCACTCCATTGTTAGATTCCCGCGCAGCAATGGATCCTTATGCATGCAAGCTAACGGCCTTTTAGAGATCCCTTACTCATTTAAAAATTAACTGAATAAGAGAAGTGGAACAAGGCATGTAGAAAGTTCAGTCCTAAATATCATATTGTCTAGTTCCTCCAGCTGTGATCCAATGATTGAAATTTACCAAGCTCACATAGATACTGGATGAATACTCATCAGATGAACTCCAATTATTGGATCACGACTGATGCTGTCCGACCAGACACTATTTGAGTCCCTGATTTGAAGCTCTTTTCAATCGTGTGTAATCAATTCTGATTTTTAATACATTTCATCAAGACAACCACTTAGGCTCAATTTGGATGCAAGAGGAATTGAAGGAAAGGAAAATGAAAATTTTAAACTTAAAAAGGAAACTTTTATAATTGTAATACAACATGATTGTATAAATTACCTAAATTTCTTAACATATTTAGTAATAATACTTATAAGATACAAAATTTATTTTACTTTCCAAATGAGAAAGATTTGGATGAAAAGTGAAGTGTAAGTTAATAATTAAATATAAAATAATTTAGAATTAATTAAATGATTAATTACCTGATGTGGTAGCTAGAGAGGCTGTTTGGGATGCTTCACACATACCTCGGTATAGATTTGAATAGTTCTTTGTGGTCACTCTGGAAGGATTCTTGCAGATGGTAATGTCAAAGATGAGATTTTTTTCCATATAATATAGGGTGTTTTGTATTTCCTTTATTTTCTATTATTAATACAAATTTTTATTAATAGTAAAAAGATTAAAAAAATAAAAACATTAAGACTTGGGCTGTGTTTGGTATCATTTTTGTTTTTGATTTTTGTTCAAATTTATAGTTTTGAAGGGGTTTGACATAATTTATGAGTGCTATTTATGAAAAATAAAAATAAAAACAAGTCAAAATTCAAAAAGAGGTCTCAACCTCTTTTTGATTTTTGGTCAAAAATTATTTTTGTTGTGTTTTGCGCAAAACACTTAAAACATGTGTTAAAATAAAGGGTTAAAAAAGTAATTTAGTTTCCTTTTATAAAACCACCCAAAATCAAACCCTCAAGCACTCTTCTCGTTGACGAACGGAAATAAAGCATAGAGACGCATACCTGCAACTTCGTCCTAGAGAGGCTCTGACGGCGACGACAACAACGACAATCATTCCAACGGAGGTGACGTCGTTTCTCCAAAGATGATTCCTGGTTTGATTTCTTTCCATAATCCCTATGTATTTGATGTGGGTTCTTTTAGGGTTTCATTCTTCTTCTCAACTTCTTCTCTTTCATCATGGCATCTTGTCTCCATTGAAACAGTGGTCGCTGTCTCCCTTGTTAATTTTTACTTCTTAATGTTTTATCTCCCCTCTCCTATTTTTTCTTTCCCAATTAAGATTAGATCACTTGATAGAGGAAGAGGAATAGACACTCCATGACAGAGGAAGAGGAAGACTTTCAAAATCATTTTTAGACATAGTATGCCAAATCTGTTTTTTATTCTATCATCTATTTTTATTATAACTACCAAACAATATTTTATTTTTGAACAAATAGATAAAAAATAAAAACAAAAATGATACCAAATATAGCCTTGGTAGCAAGGGAAATTAAAGGTAAAGAGAGTAAAGGGCCAATCATTATATATACACTCTTGTCTAGCACTTCAGTACCAGAAAGAGAGAGAGAGAAAGAGAAAGCACTTAGTTATGGAGCATCATCACCATTTCCTCGTCTTGGCATATCCTCTTCAAGGCCACATTAATCCAGCACTGCAGTTTGCGAAGCACGTCCTCCTCACCGGCGCTCGTGTCACCTTTGTAACAAGCTTCTCCGCCTACTCCCACAGGGAAAATACTTCTTCCGCTCCCCCTGGCCTAACCTTTGCTCCTTTCTCCGACGGTCATGACGCTGTCATCAAAATCAATGACCCGGACCCCTACAACCATGTATCAGAGATCAAACGCATTGGTTCAAAATTTACCACCGACCTCATAGCCAACCTCGCCAAAGAAGGTCGTCCAATCACCTGCATCGTCTACAGCCTCATCATCCCTTGGGCTGCCCAAATCGCACGAGATCTCGGCGTCCCTTCCGCCCTTCTCTGGATTCAACCTGCAACTGTCTTCAACCTCTATTACCACTACTTCCATGGATATGAAGCTGTGATGACTAGTGATCAAATAGAGCTTCCAGGTTTACCTCTACTTACTAGCAAAGATGTTCCCTCCTTCTTCTTCGATTCAAACAAATCAGGTATTCAAGTGTTTCAAGAACACTTTGAAACTTTGGAACAAGAAACCAAGCCATGGGTTCTGGTGAACACGTTTGATGCCCTAGAACCCCAAAGTCTAAGAGCCATTGCTAAGTTTAATCTGATAGGGATTGGACCGTTGCTTAACAATCCCTCTGATAAATCTTTCCGAGCAGATTTGTTTCATGAAGGCTCCAAAGACTATATGGAGTGGCTCAATTCAAAGATGGATGCTTCCGTTGTTTATGTATCATTTGGAAGCCTTGCCGAGCTATCGAAGCCACAAATGGAAGCGATTGGAAATGGGTTGTTAGAAAGTCGCCGGCCGTTCCTTTGGGTCATCCGTGAGGGAGAAGAAGATAAAGAGAAAGCAGAGATAATGGTTAGGTTTGAGGAAAAGAATCCTGAGGGACTGATAGTGCCGTGGTGTTCACAGGTGGATGTTCTTTCTCACCCTTCAGTGGGTTGTTTTGTAACTCATTGTGGATGGAATTCAACTTTGGAGGGTTTGGTTGCCGGAGTACCAATGGTGGGATTTCCATGTTTTTCTGATCAACCATCGAATGTGAAATTGATCCAGGATGTTTGGAGGACTGGAGTGAGGGTGAGAGTGAGTGATGAAGATGGGATTGTTAAATCCGAGGAGATTGTAAGGTGCTTGAAAATGGTAATGGAGGACGAGAGTGGGGAAGAGATGAGAAAGGCAGCAAAGCGTTGGAGTGTTTTGTCAAGAGAAGCTGTGAAGGAAGGTGGCTCTTCTCATAGGAATATTCGAGACTTCATGAAAGAGATAGGTGTATGATGGTATGGTCTTGTGTTGTTCAGCGTGTAGACATTGGATGAAGTCAATCCCACCTTATTTTGTGTTTTGGGTCTTCATGTATTAGAAAAGATAATTAGTGTTTTTGTTTTTTTCTTGTCATACTGTAATATGGTGGCTGCAAGTTCGAAACATAGAGATAACCCAGCATTACAGGGACAAGATTCCGTAAATTTTGCTCCTCTTAAGATCCTATAATAACAGAAATCTCTTGTACTAGAATGTCTCTTATTATATAGTACGATAATATAAGATTTATGGTTTTGATCAGTGTAAACTTGAACATTGACATCATTATTAATATTGAAGAAGAAAGAAAAATATTAGAGATTCGATCCACTTTTTTTCTTGGGGTGTGTACTCCTTAGGGTGAGATGGGATCCACTTAATTCAGGTGCATTAATGACATTTAATTTTGATTGAGATATGCCACATCATCATTTATGAGTTTGGAAACATTCATCCCAGTTAACACCACCTAGGCGAATAAAAGACGGTATGAAATATAAATTTAGCCTAAAGATCTCGTATAGATCTGTATATGTATACGAGAGTATTTTCAGCCGCCGGATGAAGAAGTGTATCTAAAAAATTCGCTTCTCCTATTAAATGAAAGGTTGGTATCCTGGCTGTGTACACAAACGGTCCATGTAGAAAAACCATACCCATAAACTTATATTTAAATTTTATCAGCTCAAAGCCAAGGTTGGTACCCTGGCTCACTTCTCATGGAAGATGTTGAGATGCCGTGGAGAGTAAATGTAAATACAGATGAACTAGTCTCTGTATATAATATGCAGGTGATAGGCTGCCTTCGTCAGCATAGGCCACGAGGAGTTCTGTAAAAAGGCTATGATCCATGGATTTAGTTCACGATAACAGAATGGGTATTGGTATTTTTTTTTTTTTTTTTGGATAAGTAGATAATTTGATTAACCCAAAGAACAGAGAGCACAACAAGCCTCCTCAAGGAGAAACAAAACCCCTGGAGGAAGACCGAAACAACAAAGGAAAACAAAACTCACGGCCAAATACAAAGGCACAAGGAACAATCTCTCGCCATCCTAACAAGCAACAGAGATCAAGATCCCATTACAAGGACTATAGAGAATTCATTTACATCTTTCAGACCCTTTCCTCTGGCCTAGAAACACCATCTCAATCCATCATCAGATTGATGCCCGCAAGGTCCTCCACATATAATTCTATGCGGGAATCCCCTGAGAAAGATTTGGAAATCTTCCTAGCAAGCCAGTAAACCTCTTGTCTCTCCTCGTCCGAAGAACAGTAGTGATCAATAGCTGCCTCAAGATGACAATCTTCGACCTTCTCCCCCACATAGAGAGGGGTCAAGCAAAGAGGCCGAAAGGGTCAATTCTAAGGGCCTGGAGAGATTAAACATGGTTGTGGTGGTGCTGGATGATAGATTCATAATTTTATATTTTTATTTTTCTTATATTTAGTTTATTTAATATATTATATGTCTTATGGTACTCATTTGTGATGATTCCTTATATATAAGACATTGGTGGAAAATATTGGTAATTTATGTTTAAACTAAAAAAAATTATGATATTTTCAATAATGACCTTCTGAATTTCATGCAGGTTCTTAATGTGGAAAGAATTCTAGAAATCAAATGTGATCAAAAAATCTGGTCTGGAAAGCTGATTTGAATTCAAACCAGAGAAGGAAGATTACCACCTATAGAAGGTTTACTATTGGAAGGATTTGATTGATTGTCAAAAATCTTGAGAAGAATATATACCTCTATGGAATATTACAAAGATTAACAAGTCTAGAGGTGGCCTTTGGTTAATGATGGAATGTTTCTCTATCTAATCTAGGCAAGCGGATTTTGTTTAATCTTTATTTTCATGTAATAAGGTTGTCAATTCTAGACATACCAGTTTTAGTCTTCTCTACTCTGGTTATTTAAGCAATGTAAATGTTACGTAATAGAGCATCCAAGAATTATTGAGAGTATAGTTTTATTTCTTTTGTCTTTCTTTTCTATCATGTCTAGCTAAGTTCTTTAGTCGATTCAAGAGAAATTCAATCCGGTTAGTAAAATTGTAAGACTTTGTTCTTAATTTTAATTATTCTTCTATTCAAATATCTGTGTTTCTTGGTTTTTCAAGTTAATGACTGTATGATTCGATTTATTAAGAGGTCTATTAATTAATTGAGTTATGTGGTTTATAAGCTAACATGAATCCATAATCCATAATTGTTATGGTGTTCAGGAAAAGTAGCAATTGAGCAGAACAATTATGATCTAAGTTTTTGTTACTTGCTTAAAGAAAACATAGAATGAATTAAATAATCTAACGCTTGTTAGATTGTTGTTCATCTTTAACTCCCTCTGAGAGCGTAATGCTATCAGTAAATTCATGAGGATTGCTTAATACCAATTGGTTTATTGATAAGAATTAAATTGTGTACTGGGCTCAAATTAATGAAATTAGGGAAGGTAAGTATTGCCTAGCTTTTTGATAATCCTTGGTTAAATATTTGAATATTTGAATATATATATATATATATATATATATATATATATATATATATATATCAATGATCAATTTACAGCCGTGAGTAAATTTTCTTGAATCAACATCATCTTTCATTGAATTTTTGTTACTTAATTTTGTTATCAATTAAATTGCAGAAGAAAACCCCCATTTTTCTTGGTAAGTAGACAATTTAATTAATTAGTCTTTGTGGATCGACCTTTACTTATCATTACTATTCATTGTAGGTAGAGTAATTAATTTTTGGATGCGCTCGACTAGAGATGTAAACGGATCGAATTCGGTACGAATATGTTACTATCCAAATTTGAATCCGAATTCTATTCACCCCATCCGAATTCGATCTGGCTCCGATAGATTTGTTAAAAATTAAATCCGAATTCGAATTCGAATTTTTACCGATTATCCAGTTATAATCCGCTTCGAATCTGGATTAAACCACCAAGCACCTGTACCTGTGTGTATCCTTTTTGTAGATCTGGGGTGCGATCAAATTTGGGCCAGAGAAGAGAAAAGTAACATAACTGGAAAAATGACAATTTTTTTTTAACAAATCTTTTTTTAGTTACAAACTTTGCATTCATCTCTTCCATCTCAAGTTACTAAATGGTTTCCTTCCTCATCCTCTCTCAAATCAGATCCGTTATGTAGCTTCCCCTCCGCTTGTGCTCCACGAATGTTTTAAACTTTGAAAAAAGAAACAGAAAACATTGAAACACCATTAGTCTTCGAAACTAAAAATCCCATCCCAATGAAAAAAGAGAACGTAAGAGCGTAAAAAGGAAAAGCAAATTCTTCCAAGATTTGTTGCTACCGTAAAAGCCCAAAAAATGAAACAAAGTAGTGCTGCCCACTTAAAAGGTCATAAATAACAAATAAAGAACCAGAAATAACCTAAAATTGCAAAACATTCTACACAGCTTCGAAGGCTCTTTTCTCTCAAACACAGAGAGAGAGAGAGAGAGAGAGAGAGAGAGAGAGAGAGAGAGAGCTAAAGCACTAGAACTGAAAATCAAGAAGAAATCAAGAGGCAAAATAAAAAAGAAGAAAGAGAGAGAGGGATTATCCAAATTGAAAGCAGAGTTGTTCAAAGCAGAAATATGAAGGGGCCCTTTTCTCTTAAACGCAGAGAGAGCTAAAGCAGCGGAAACTGAAAATCAAGAAGAAATGAAGAGGCAAAAGTAAAAAGAAGAAAGAGACAGAGGGATTATCCCAAATCGAAAACAAAGTTGCTCATAGCAGAAATCTGAAGGAATGTAACACTTATTTAGAACTCGTTCGGCTGAGAATCACTTCGAAACGTCCTTACAAAGCATCTTTATCAAAAGATCCTTTGACACAGGCGACACAGAGTAAAACTTTCGAGTAGGAAAGCTGAGATTCTACGAAGCACCGACTCAAAGATTTCAACAAAGATGGAGCAGCAACTCGAAACCCTATTTCACTCACTTGACTTTTGTGTTGCCCTCTTTTATTGAGAACTTGAGAAGCCATCGAAGCCTCATGAAGAGGAAAAAACTAATAAAGTGCTTATATACCATGTTTATAAGGATGTAACCCTAAGGGTATATATGTCTTATGAAAAAACAAACGAAGCGGATATAATCCGATCTGTTTAAGTAGTATCCGATTTGCATCCGACTCCGGCTTAAGTTATCTGAATCCGCTTCCGAATCCGATTGTTTGGATTTGGATTCCCCTAAACGGTTGCGGATTCGAATCGAACTCGGATTTTTGGCTATCCGTTTACGTCCTTACGCTCGACACGCATCACTAGCCGAAGAGACTGCACCAGAAGGAGCAGGGGCAAGCCACATCTTCAATGACAGATCTGAAGGAAGAGGGAGCCTGGGCCATCTGACCCACACTCTCCACCAGCCCAAAAAGACCCTAATGAGCCTTCTTCTTTACCCGATTAGGGCAGGAACAATTTTTCTTATTTTTTTTCCTTGGATCTCTTTTCCTTTCTCATTCGGCAGAGAGACTTCCACATTCTTGTCTTTCCCAGAATCAGCAACCTTGTCTTCCTCACGCTCAGAAACTGATTCTGCTCTCTTCCTAGAAGAGTCGTTGACAGTCTACAGGGACTCTCTGTAGCCATTTTGGGTTGTTTCAGGAGAGCCAGTTCCGAAGTCAGGGTTCACTGGACAATCTGCCCCCTCATGCCGGAACACTTTACAGAAAAGGCAATTGGGGGGGGGGGCGCTTCCATTCATATAGGACCGATTGATGATACTCATTTCCCTCTTCATCCTGGACCGATTGATGATACTCATTTCCCTCTTCATCTTGGAAAAGATGAAATCTTCCAACTTTTCTGAGCTATCAAAATCAATGCAGCACCTAGCATAAGCTCGATGCAGCTTGAGCTAGGTTATATGATCCGCATACAGAGGCTTACCAAGGACTGAACAAATCACACTCAAGGACTCCATCCCCCATAGATGTAGGGGGAGTCCCGGCAGAGAAATCCACAGGGAAAAGTTCTTTAGGCCAAGAGTGCCTTTGTGAAGACTTCGGGCCCATTTCCAGATGAACAATGTTTTCCCTCCAATCAAGTATCTTCCTTTCTCTAACACTCTTTCTTTGTCTTTAGGGCTGGGGAAAACAAAAGCAAAGCCTCGCCTATTTAGGAGAAAGACCTCTACCAACCCAACCAGAAATCCTTGGCATTGTTTAAAGAGGGATGACTTGACATAAGTAAAGGTCGGATACTTACCCATGAAAAATCCCACAGCCGTGTTTTGGAATTCCTCCAGTTCCTGCGCCATTGATTCCTTTGAGCATATTCCCAGTTTGTTATCTCCTCTGATAGTAGGGGGGATGAAATGCATATTGGTTTTTGGTTTACTTGTCTTAGGGATGGAGAAATCAGCCTAGACATTCTGACCTCCAAGAGAAGAGCAAGAGGGGATGGATGGGACAAAGTTATCGGGTAAAGGAAGAGGGGGGCATACAGTAGGAAGGGTAGAAGGGGGGCCAATAGGTGGGAAGTTTTCCAGCAAGAGGTTCTGTCACACCCCAATTCTGATCCAACCAGAACGGTGTGAGTGAACCGTCATTGAACCAACGGTTCACACCAGGATCTCGAATAGGCCGTGTCCACCCATACAAACCAATTACACATAACCACAATCAGAATATAAATGTACAGTGGAAGACTTTAAATAGAATGAACTGAGTATCTAATGATAATTTAAATAAATATCCCATTATTCAAAATCAAACACATAGAATAATAATCTTTTACATCTCTCAATAACAAACAAAAATAACTGAAACAAATAAATAAAATCCATCACAGGTACACGCAGAAAGGGCACTCGCATGAAGCGTCATGCTCGGCCCCGTCCCGCCTCGACATCCAACGCCCGCAGCACCACCATACGCCGGAGCGTTACGTAATCGTCCACGGTATAACCTTGCATCCGGATCTAAAACAAGATGTGCACAAAGGGTGAGCTCACAACACGGCTCGGAAGACAATCGACAGCTTCACAATATTATGCATGAGTAACAATCATTTTATGCGGTGGTCCGGTTTTAAGTTTGCAATGTGCTATAGAAAGGTTTGGTGGCCCCCGCACCTCTATACACGAGTATGTGGCATCGCACGAATCACACTACCACCAACCCACATGCACCCATCATGGAATAGAGATAGAGCTAAGGTATACCCGCACCTCTCCCGATACTCTACCCATACCAGCACCTAAGCCCCTATCGGCCGGGGCTCGCAAACCGGGCTCGCAACTAACCAATCCTATATGTCAACAATGTATGCTCTATCCCGAAGACAGCCGTCTACGGCATAAAGATAGAGCTAGAGCGTGCAGGCCGGGTCGGAGACCACCAAACCTCACCTCCCCCCGATACCCTATCCGCAACTAACCCACTAGGATAGAAACAATCGCGAGGTAGACCCTATCCCAACATAACTCCCTACGGCATAGAGATAGAGCTAAAGCATCGTGGGACAAGCCAGCGTCGACTCGAATCTTCGACCACCCAACGATGGCGGACAACATCAATATCGGAGACCACCGTACCACGATCTTCCCCCGATACCCCACCCGTACCAAGCATGTTAAGACAGAATACTACAAAAGGTGCCGGTGTGAAGAGCGATCCCAGGCCCATGCCCCCTCCACACACCAACGAAAACAATCACATGCCTAACAATCACATCCTATGAATGCATGAACAATAATAATACTAAAAGTAAAGGATGGTATGTGAATATGCGCAAAACATCACATCATAGATATTCAATGATTAACAACGATTTCGTCCATTAATTATTAGGTTTAGGTCGATTCCCTTACCGCGCTCGTTCGATTACTTGCTCCCCGTCGCAAGATCCAAACGATAAGTCACAGCGTCCTACATAATATTAGGGTTTCATTAGAATATATTATTTAGGGTTTCATGTTGGTCGAAAACCAACGAGATCACAAAATACCCTCCGAGCCGACCGGTGGCATGTACCGGTCGCGGCTCCGTGGGAAAGACTGGCGACCGGTATGGTCAGCCGGTCCCCCACGATAACCTCCCGAGAGGTAGCGGTCGCAACATACCGGTCGCACTATGTGCAACCGGTATAGTCGACCGGTATGTCTCCGAAGACCATACATGGGTTCTTCGACCGCCGTCGACCATCCTCCATGGATTTTCAGGGTTTCCTTTATCCATTCTAAGTCTAGGCTTTGAGTTAGAGTTATCCCCAACTCATTCAAGTCTCGTTTCGGTGAATATCATCTCGAAACTCAAATCTAGGGTTTGACGGTAACTTCGGGTTTATTGGCCAATTTAGGGTTTTAGATCAATACCTACTTTGCATGGTATTGATCCACCCACACAACTATCATAGGGTAAGAAGAGGGATTCAAACATTTACCGTTGACAGGCGTAGCATGAGCTTCGTCAAACGGTAATGGCGGCTCCTTCTTTAGGATTCGAAATCGGGAAAGCGGGACCCGCGAGACTAATTTCAAATTCCCGCACATAGCCGTGCGGGGCCATACCGGGTCGACCGGTACCATCATCCGATACCATCGACCGGTATACCTAAATCAGGTATAATTGGTCGACTTGGGTCCGATTTCGACTGCTTGTTATCCGCTTGCCCCGTCTGGCTCGGTGATGATCGGAAGACCTGTCACGATACAAAACCAAGGTTAGACCGGGTTTTCAGAGTACGGGTCTTACAGGTTCGGGTAGAAAGAAGCATCTACAGATTGGCCATTAGGAATAACTGTAGAGGGAGAGTTAGCATGGCAAGGGGGAGAAAGTACTAAGGAGGGTGAGGGATTTCCCTGACTATTGAAGGGAGGAGGGGGAGTCCTCATCCTTCCCCCGCTCCACTCGCTCTTTCGCTTTCCTTCGGTTAATGGGTATCGGTATTGGTACCAAGTATCGGCCAATATCGACCAGGTATCGATCATATGCTGATGTGGCATACATTTTTGTTATCAGTCAAGTATCTATCTTTATCGGTCACTTGTTGGTCAATATCGGCCTATATGAACCATGTGTCGGCCAATATCGGCCATGTATCGACCCGTTTCGATCATTGATCTATCCCCATATAGATTCAGCAAAATGATATCATATCAATCATGGCCAAGACCAATACGAATCAACAAAAAATACTACGGATACGATAACATTACCTACGACCATGCTTTTTGAGTAGCTGTGTTTAGTAGTATTGGAGGTCGATGGTAGCATTAGGAAGCCCTGTAAATACCATAATCAGTAAGTTTGGGAATGATAAAAATTCAGATATGAATAGTAGGAGTATTAAATGGGTCTAAACTTCAATAAGGGGACCATGAATTCGAGACAAAAAGAAAAAAAAGGTATGCCATTAACGCGGTGCGCATTTAATACGTGCTTAATACGGTAGCCTTTGGAATAAAAATATAGACATAGATTCATCATGCAATAGACATCTACTAATTCAACAAATAGAAAAATAACATATAAATACTAATTTATACAAAGGAAACCTTACAATATACACAAAATCATCATTTAATTTTAAGGGTTTGAAGGTAACAGCAATAATCTTTTGATCACAAGGATAATCCTACAAGAAGTACTACTAGGTAATAGTTCCCACATCCGTTTGAAGTTTGTATTTTAAAATTTATAATTTTAAACTCTTGTGATTTATCTCCTTAAATCAATCCACATATTTATCTCCTTGAATCACTCCACAAATTTATTTCTGTGAATCACTCCACAGATTTATCATTCTACAGATTTATCTCCCAGAATCACTCCACAGATTTATCTCCTTAAATCACTACACACATTTACTCCTTAAATCACTCCATAGATTTATGTTCTTACATCATTGGATTTAGGGATGAGACCTAAATTCCTACCATTTTTATTTGGGATGTGTACCAAATTCTTTCTATTTTTGTTAATAGGATCTAGGGATGAGACCTAAATTCCTATCATTTTTATTTGGGATGTGTACCAAATTCTTTTTATTTTTGTCAATAGGATCTAGGGATGAGACCTAAATTCCTACCATTTTTATTTGGGATGTGTACCAAATTCTTTCTATTTTTGTTAATAGGATCTAGGGATGAGACCTAAATTCCTACCATTTTTATTTGGGATGTGTACCAAATTCTTTCTATTTTTGTCAATAGGATCTAGGGATGAGACCTAAATTCTTACCTTTTATTGTTTCCATTTTTAGGTTTTCTAGGGTTTTCTATACATTTTCATTGTGATTTTCATTTTTTAGGATTTCATACCCTAATTATTCTCTTTATTCTAGGGTTTATCTTGCCTTAATTATTCTTTCCATTTTTAGGGTTTCATTTTCCCTAATTATTGTTTTATTTCCATTTTTAAGGTTTCCTACCCTAATTGCTATTTTCTTTCCATTTTCAGGGTTTTCTACCCTAATTGCTATCTTCTTTCCATTTTTAAAGTTTTCTACCATAATTGTTATTTTCTTTCCATTTTTAGGTTTTTCTACCCTAATTGCTATCTTCTTTCCATTTTTAGGGTTTTCTACCCTAATTGCTATTTTTTCAACTTATCTCTTTTCAAGACAAATATGGCAAATAAAAATATTTCAACTATAGCAGTGGAAGTAATCCAAACATAGTAGTATGCATCCAAACATGGCAGTAAGCATCTAAATATGACATCATGTGGCAGAAAAATATGGCAATAAGCATGTGTAGCATTCCAAAACAACAAGAATCATGCAAGCATCAAGATGGTAGACATATCAACATGGAATCCAATGGTTCAGCTTTAATATCATCACATAATCAGAAATCAATTGAACATCCAGTGGATCAGATTTATCAATCAATGGCTCAAGATCAAAGGTCATAATTAAATCATGTGAAATAACTTAACATCAAATGGCCATATTAAAACTCACATTAAAAAGTTCCAGATCAATGGTCACAATTAATCACATCAAATTCCTAAGATCAGATCCAGATCAGATGGCCATAATTTAATCATTCAAAATCCAAATCAATGGTCCATATTTAATCACCTAAAATTTTAAGTCAATGTAATCAATTTCATAAAAAATCCAAGCATATTCGGATCAATTTTAACCACATGAAATTCTAAATATATGGCTACACAGTTGTATGATCAAGTTCTCGATGGTGTGGGAGATTGCTATTGGGAATAGGAGAGTGCTACGGTTAAACTGATGACCAAAGCTAGGATGGATCAGTGGGGGATTGAGTGATCATATGTGGGGCTGCTAGGTGTCAAGGTGAGGGATTTGATGAGGTGTTGCGGGATGAAATTGGTACTGCAGATGATAGCAAGCTGCCTAGCTGTGGCTGGGTTTTGATTAATGATGCAGGCTAGAAAAGAGTGAAGAGATGGAATTGTGAGTGTAGCTGGACAGGTGTTTAGATGATGATGGGATCAGATTATGTGAGTGGAGGCTATTTAGAGTTGGTTGATGGAGTGAATGGAGAGTGAGATTGGGTTGTGTTGTGCAAGTGTAGAGGAAATACGTGGACTGCATGGAATTCAACGAGTGATGTTGTCGATGGTGTTACAGGCGGCACAGTGTAGAAGTGGCGGCTGGACAAAGATCAATGGAAGCTTAGCTGGGCAGACAAGGGTTAACCAAGTGTATGGGTTTAGAGATGATGGTATTCGGTGAGTTGGTAATGGTGTGCGAACAGATGTCTCAATCGTGATAAACGAGAATAAAAATAAAATCAGGGAGAGAAGAGCTTACCTAAATCTTCTTCTCCCTCGCTCTCTTCTGCTCTTTCTCGATCCCTCGGGCCTTCCCTCTTCTTCTTCTCCTCTTCTTCTCGATCTACCATGTATCCCTCTTCTCAATCCTTCTCGGTCCGATTTTTCTTTTTCTTTTTTTTCTCTTCTCCTCCTCCCCCTCTTCTCGGTTCTTCTCCTCTTCTTTAATTATTTTTTTTATTCTCCTCCTTCTCCCCTCTCTCTCTCGGTCTCTTTTTCTTCTTTTCTTTTTTTTTTCTCCCCATCTCCTCTCCGTTCTCCCCCTCTTCTCGGTTCTCCCTTTTTTTCTATTTTTTTTTCTTTTTATCCTTCTCTCTCCACTGATCTCTCTCTCTCTCTCTCCTCTTTTCTCGATCTTCTTCTTTTCTATTTTTTTTCCTTTTTTTTATTCTTCTTTCCCACCGATCTCTCTCACTCTCTCCTCTTCTCGATCTTCGTCCCTTTCTTTGTTTTTTTCTCCTTTTTTATTCTTCTCTCTCCACCAATCTCTCCCTCTCTCTCCTCTTCTCGATCTTCTGCCCTTTATTTTCTGTTTTCTTTTCTTTTTATATCTCTTCTATCCTTCTTCAACTTCTCCACCTGTCCGTCCCTCCTCTTCTTTCCTTCTTCTCGATTCTTTCTTTTTTTTTTCTTTTTATATCTTCTCCACCGCTCTCCCTCTCTTCTTTCCTTCTTCTCGACTCTTTCTTTTTTTTGTTTTTTTTTGTTTTTATATTTCTTCTTTCCTTCTTCAACTTCTTCGATTTTTTCCTTCTTCGATAATCTCACCGAGTCCCTTTTATTCGAATCCTACTTGTCTCTTTTTTTTATATATATAAAACATATATATAAATATATAATATATTAATATATTAATATATATGATATAATATACATATAGGACATTTGCATATATTATATGATATATTATAATATATTATACATTATATAATAATATATAAATAAAATACATGCATATGCACCAACATAAATTAGTCCGGATTGACAAGGATTGATTGGATTGGGCCAAGACTGGCTTGGGTTGAGCTTAGTTGACTGGATTGACTGGAATTAACTTTCATGGGTCATTTCCAATGTCATTCTGCATGGAATTTTTCGATAACTTTTATTCTCAATTTTCTACATTCACTTTATAGAACATTAAAAATGAGGAATATTGGAACTTGAATCACCTCATTTGGAAATAAAATGGTCAACTTATGAATTTCTGAAATTTAAGCAGACCAATTATCGATAATTTAGCTGACCATTCTGCATGGGATCCTTCTGAGACTTCTATCGAAAATCCTTTATGTCCACTTTGTAGAGTAATAAAAATGGAACATAATGAAACTGAAATTACCTGATATGGATATGGGATGATCAAAATATGAATTTTTGAAGATTAAATGACCATTTCCATATGTAATTTTGCATGAGATCCTCCGGAGACTTCTACTTGAGATTTTCCACGTCCACTTTGTAGGACATCAAAAATGAAGAATAATGACTTTGGAATCATCTGAATCCGACGTAGAACGGAAAAGATATGAAGCTTTGAAGTTCTAACGATAACTTTGCATGCAAGCTTGCATGGGACCCACTGGTGACTTCTACCGAAAATCCTTTACGTCCACTTTGAAGAGGACTAAAAATAAGGAATAATAGTACTTAAACCATATGATTCAGATGTCGGATGATCAAGATATGATGATTTGAAATTCAAACAATCCAACTTACGATAATTTGCATGAAAGCCCCTGGGATTATTTATGATAATTTCAGAAACCTTCCTTGTACGTATCATCCTACTAAAATGATCATATCTTCTTCATTTGATATCAGAATTGAGAAATTCTTGTCTCATTTTGAAGATAATTCTATGACCTAGGCATCCATGCAAAATTATAACCCATGACCTTACTGTGGGAGCCGTTAAAAACTTCCTCAAATTCACAGACCCATTGAAAACTTTCTCAAATTCACAGTCAAAAATTCAAACTTTCAATCACCTTTCGTCCTTTTGTTGTCCACACACCAGCAGGACTTTGTTTAGCTGGGATGGCAAAAATGGGGTGCTTACACCCCCATGCTGATCCAGACATGATTTGACAGATTAATGGGAGTAGTTGGGTAATTAATGGTTCTCATTAATGCTCATAAATGCTAACAACAACCATAAATGCAAGGTATGCTGACTTGACCAGTCATGTTACCATATCATGGACCAAATCAACAAAAAACAAGATTTATACTTGATAAGTGGGAAATGACGGTCATAGCTAACAAAGAAAGTAGCTGACGTGGACATAAGGGGGTCGAACAGGGGTCGAACAAGGGATCGAATAGGGGTCAAAAAAGATAGACAAGACATATGTGTGCTACTCTAAGGGGTCCTAGCTGCCTAGTCCTAATCTTCCTTCTCTGACACGATAGAGATGGTGGTAGGTGGAAAAAAGCTTGTCCAAGAAATTTCACAATCGTTCTATAAATACAGAAGAAAGGATCAAAAGAGAGGAGGATTCAATCTTGGAGTTCACTCCGAAAACATCTATCCTGAGGTATTATTACTCTGCTGAATTTCCTTCAAAAATATCCCTGCTTACCCATTGTTCATCTTTTCCACTGGGAAGGGGAAAAGTTTTTTGGAACTTTCGTATCTTAAGGAACCCCATTTCTAAGGATTTCTAGTGTGTCACTAAGAGCTCCATTCTACTTGTCTTCGGAATTCCCTAACTTTAGCATCGGAGTGGCCCCGGAGTATATCCCGCCCACTTGCTTATTGTGTTTGTATTTCAGTTACGTGGTTTGATCTGAGAAGCTAGACGGATTCCATCGACAACAGTTTGGCGCCCACCGTGGGGCCCTAGAAATACTTTGCTTCCAAAACCTTTCCTCTATTCTTAGTTTACTTAAAGAACCCATGCAAGAAGCCTCACACTTTTCTCTCTTTACATCTTTCGTACTCCTAAATCAACTCATACATTTTACCCATGGCTCCAGCTGGAAGATCTGAAAGCACATATAATCTAAGCGAGACCCGTTCCCGTCGAGTGAATGGAGATACCTCGAGAGACCTGGTGGATATTCCAGTGACCCACGAAGAAAGGGCTCCTGAAGTCCATCCTAAAGAAGAAGGAGCAGGTGGTCATAATCCAGTTTGACCCACTGGCCCAACAACTGGCCACACTAACGGAGTTACTACAACAAAGACCTATGGGTGTGCCGACAGCCTCTGCTCCAATCATGGACATAAGGGGGTCGAATAGGGGGTCGAACAAGGGTCAAATAGGGGTCGATGCAGTCCGACAAGAAAGAGTTACGGCAGTTCCCCTAGTCACAGTAGCACCACCAGTCATACCAGTTACAGCAATACTATCCGCTGAGGGCACACTGACCACTGACGAGAATACTGCCAGGCTAGAACGCCTGGTGAAAGACCTGATAAATCAAGTACAACACGTGGAGAAGGGGGTCTATTCTGAGGCCCTCCAAGATTATGACACAGAGATAGCCTTAACAGATGAGTTCATAAACCATCCACTTCCCCTCAACTTTATCGTCCCTAATGTTGGGTGGTATGATGGAAAAACAAACCTGAAGAAGTACTTTGACAACTTCAAGGTAAGGATGGTCATCTAGGGCCATCACGATGCCATCTGCTGCAGAACTTTCCCTTCCACACTCAGGGACGCTGAAAGGACCTGGTTCAACAATCTTCCTCCCAAATTTGTTGGGACTTTCCATGAGTTAAGCAGCTTGTTCCTCTCCCATTTTCAGGGGAGTCAAACTCAGAAGAAGAACCTGTCCCAACTAATGGCGATCAAACAGGGCGAGAAGGAGCCCCTCCTACCATTCATAACCCATTTTCTAAGGGTGGTCGAAGAGATCAAGGACCTGCAGCCTAACGCGGTGTTGTCGACCCTGTTGAAGGCTCGCCTCGACCCCCAATTAGTCTTTTATCTCAACAAGAAGTGCCCTAGAACTCATGCTGAGATCTTCAGCCGATGTAACCAATATGCATCAGGAGCAGAAGCTGTTGCGGAGCTGCCTGGACGTGTGAACAATGCCCCTGCTGTGGGGGGACAAGAAAAAGAGTGAACATGCGGATAAAGCTCCCAAGGAAGGAGAAACAAGTAAGAAAGCTAAGCTGGCCAAAGAACTATATCCAGCTCAACCTGCACCAGAATACACACCCCTCAACCACACCATGGTTGAGATCATGAACATCAGGAGGGGGGACACTCTTTTGGTCCCTCCTCCCAAAATGATATCCAAGCCAGAGGAGCACAATCGTCGACTGTACTGCACACACCACCAAGACCATGAACATGACACTAATTCATGTCGACACCTCAAAGGGTTGGTCAAAGATCTAGTCCAACATGGGCGGTGGACTGAGTTCGTGGGACCAAGGGAAGCTAACTTTTAATGAGAAAGGGCCATATCGAGTCGCCAAAGCTACTAGACCAGGGACGTAATTTTTGGAGACGATGGGTGGATCGGCCATACCTCTCACCTAGCACTCCAAGAATCTCAGAAGATATTACGTATAAGGCCTCTTATGCAATGAAGAGTTCTCCTCCCTCAAAGTTTGTCTTCAATCAATCAAGTAGATAGCTTTAGTTGAAGACTAAGCCCATCGACTTAAGGGATAGTCTTTGACTTTGGACTCAAGAAAAGAGGGGTCTAAAGGCTCAAAAAGAGAAGAGTCTAAAGGCTCAAAA
This sequence comes from Protea cynaroides, assembly GCA_028583415.1. Classification (NCBI taxonomy): domain Eukaryota; kingdom Viridiplantae; phylum Streptophyta; class Magnoliopsida; order Proteales; family Proteaceae; genus Protea; species Protea cynaroides. The sequence continues at coordinate 94,469,802 of CM053274.1, forward strand.
AGAGAAATGGCCTAAGGACAAGAAAAGAAATGGCCTAAGGGCAGAAAGAGGGGTCTAACAGCTCAAGAAAAGAAAAGAAGGGTCTAAGGACTCAAGAAAAGAGGGGTCTAACGGCTCAAGAAAAGAAATGGCCTAAGGGCAAGAAAAGAAGGGTCTAAGGACTCAAGAAAAGAGGGGTCTAACGGCTCAAGAAAAGAATGGTCTAAGGATTCAAGAAAAGAGGGGTCTAACGGCTCAAGAAAAGAATGGTCTAAGGACTCAAGAAAAGAGAGGTCTAACGGCTCAAGAAAAGAAATGGCCTAAGGGCAAGAAAATAAGGGTCTAAGGACTCGAAGAGGGGTCTAACGGCTCAAAAAGAGAAAATGGCCTAAGGGCAAAAAAAGAGGGGTCTAACGGCTCAAAAAGAGAAGGGACTAAGGGCTCAAAAAAAAAAGGCTCGAAAAGGCAAGCCATATGAGGAGGGCTCAAAAAAAAGCCAAAGGGTTCATAATGAAGTACGCGCATATGCGAGGAAAGTATATTTTCCCCAAAGGGATTGTCTCCTTGAGTCGAAATGATCCGGAAGAGGCAAAGGGGTTCTGTTGGGGGAAAATAAGTTTGTGTTAAATCAGACCATTGATAACGGGTCAATAGAAAGTATGCAAGATATTACACATGACGTACATCTAAGGCACAAGGTATGAGAAGAAAGAGATGACTGAAAAAAAGAACTCGTGTTCGACCTCTGTGTCACACCCCAATTCCGCTGAACCAAAAGAGAAAACCACGGTTCACACCGGATCCAATGCCGTGCACCAATCATTCCCAAGCAATCAGAGAAAATAATACATAGCCTAACCGTTATTCCATCATCACAATAAATAATTTTTCAATATTCGCCCGCTGCACATCATGCCGCATCCTCGCTGGGCCTGGCGCCGCATAGCGGGGCCGGCGGACATGATGTGAAAAAGATTGATGGGGGTTCCCCCGAGTTGGGTACACCACCCCTTTTGCCCCACTCCTCACTCCGCCCCCCCCCCCCCCCCCCCACCCCCCCCCCCCCCAACCCCCAACCCATTAATGGCAGGGTCAATCCCTTCTAACAATCCTAATGCTGATAAATCGCCTCACCCCATTGGCCAACCCCCCCCCCCCCCCCCCCCAAAAAAAAACTAAAAAACCATAAATGCAAGGTATCTTCGACTTGAAGATATAATAATAATACACAACTACATGGCATGAGATCACAAACAACAACAAAATACACAATAACATTATACTTCAAGTTCTTTATTATTTGTTCCTGACATGTTACCATATCATGGACCATATCAACAAAATTTATCTACCGCAAGATTTCTACTTGATTAAGTGGGGTTTTCTCTTACCCTTTACTAAGGTCCAAATCTTCTAATGGCCTTCGACGGTCATAGCTAACAATGGAAACTATAACTTTGGGAACAGTACGCGGCCCGACCGACCCTTAAATTATAACAAACAGAGCTAGTCCTAATCTTCCTTCTCTGACACGATAGAGATGGTGGTAGGTGGAAAAAATCTTGTCCAAAAAATTTCACAATCGTTCTATAAATACAAAAGAAATGATCAAAAGAGAGGAGGATTCAATCTTGGAGTTCACTCCGAAAACATCTATCCTGGGGTATTATTACTCTGCTGACTTCAAAAATATCCCTGCTTACCCATTGTTCATCTTTTCCACTAGGAAAGAGAAAAGTCTTTTGGAACTCCCGTATCTCAGGGAACCCCATTTCTAAGGAGTTTTAGTGTGTCACAAAGAGCTTCATTCTACTTGTCTTCGGAATTCCCTAACTTTGGCATCGGAGTGGCCCCGGGGTATATCCCACCCACTTGCTTATTGTGTTTGTATTTCAGTTACGTGGTTTAATCTGAGAAGCTGGACGGATTTCATCGACAACAGTCGCGAGACGCAAGAGGCTGTTGGACTCGGATCGCGGTCAGGCGATGGTCGCGAGATGCTGCTGGGCATGGATTCTGGACAAAATCAGACTGTCCATGCAAGATGTTGCTGGGTGCAAATTCTGGACAAACAGACTGTCCACTGGGCGTGAGATCTTCTCTGGATAAGCAGACTGTTTGCTGGGCGCGAGATCTCCTCTAGACAAGCTGATGGTCGGCTGGATCACAAACAAGGGATGATTGCGAAATGCTATGATGAAAGAGGGTGAACAAGTAGGCCGGTGAGGGAGACAAAAAGGGATTTCGAAATAAAGTAAAGGGTCAGCCTTCCCCAGCCAAAAAAAAACCTCCTCATTCTTGTGAGCATCGATGGGTATTTATAGAGGTAGGAAGTTAAATGAAGAGAGGTGGAGTATGGGATGGCTGCAGTCAGGTGATGGAGTTGGGCTCTAGAAGTATGGCAGTGGAGTGTGGCAGCATTGGTTTGGGGCTCAAAAGCATGGGAGAGGTGGAGGTGGCAGCTAGAACTAGACTGCTGGTGAAGGAGTTGTGCTCCAGAAGCATGGCAGTGGAGTGCTCAAAAATGAAGGTGGCAGTGGCAGCTGGGTGCGGCAGTGATGGAGTTGAGCTCCAAAAGCATGGCGGTGGAGTGTGGCAATACTTCCTCCGCCCTTCTCCCTTCTTCTTTCCTTGTCAGACCTTCCCTCTCTCTTCTGTGCTTCTCTCTGCATTTCTCTCTTCCTGGTTTTCTAGAAGAAGGGACAAGCTTCGAAGTGGGTGACTAGGTGTGGTGTTTCTCCAACGGGTATGGGAGAGGTAGCTGGGTACGGCTCGAAATGGAGGAAGCAGTTGGTGGATTAAATGAGCATGGGAGAGGTGGAGGTGGCAGCACCTCCACCTTTCCCTCCACCGAACTCTCTCTCTCTTTCTTTCTCTCTTTCTCTCTCTCTTTCTCTCTCTCTCTCTCTCTCTCTCTCTTTTCTTTTATCATCATTTTTTTTCTGCTCTCTTACTTTCTCCTCGGGTTTTGCCTCTCTCTCTTTCCACTTGAGTTCTCTTTTTCTTTTGAGTTCTCTCTCTCTTTCTCTCTCTTCTCTTGTCTTGGATTCCCACTCCCTCTCTTTATATATATATATAGATATATATATATATATATATATATAAATGCATATGTATATCATGTATATAAAATATATATAATAAATACATAAAGTGCATATATATGGACCGATTCGACTTGGTCCGGACCGGCATGAGCTGGGTCAGGTTTGACTGGGTTGGACTGAATTGGGTTTAAACTGGTTGGGACTGGCTTGGGTCAGAACTTTTCTCTCTCTCTATTATGGGTCCTCTTAGCTTGCAGCCCAGCATGGAAAATTTCGACAGCTGGTTTGAGCGAATTCACTCGCCTTTCCTCTCTCGTTATCTACACATCAATATAGCTGTCCTAATTAGGGAAATCAAAAATAGAGTGCTTACACATTGAATTTAGTCAAATAATTTGAACATATATGCAGGTGGAACAGAGCACAACTAAGTGCTTTCCAAACCAAAGCTTCCAATATAGTGCAAAAATGCATGTCCATGACATGAATTACAACAGCAATACACAATTGTGCCTAAGGACAATTTATCTGATGCAGCCATCCAATACTAATCCCAAAAAAGCTCCTTAAAACTAAGATTGTGTTGCAGCTAATCAAATCCTTGGTTCCTAATCTGATAATAGGATTGGCTGGTTGCATCACAATCCCTGGTCTGGACATGCAACTATATATGTGAAGTAATTTGTTCAATTGGAAGAGAAGAAAGGACAAAACATGAATATGAAATAACGATGGCTTTGAGAAGTGAATTGGTACATGTGTTTGGTAGTTTACCCATAGCTTCTCTCTGTAAAATCAAAAGTACTATTTCAAACTACATTTGGCTGCACACAAGCATGAAGTAAAGAAGTGAATTGGTACGTGTGGTTGGCATGCCATGTGAATCATAAGTTTATTTCCATTAAAATTAATACCGGTTAACTCTTAAAACAGAGGATGCTGGTCATCACCCTTCAATGTCCAAGTACATGAAGAAGAAATATTAAGCTCAGGCAGTAAATTATTTACAAGAAATATACTTTACTGGCATCCATATATTGTCTAAGTTTATCCATCCAAAGCATCTCATTATCAACAAAAAATTCTAGACTTTTGATGATGTAGTGGATCAGCAGCTATATCAAGTGTCAATTTAAAATCTCGCAATCCAACCAAGTAATCCATAATTAAACAAACCCCCTCATCAATTGAATCACAAAACCAAAGAGACATATATTAGAGGGGTAAAGCACAAAAGGAATGATTTCACCATAAAATTAATCAATTTGTCTCTAAATATATTTACTTCCTGATTCCAAAATCCAGAAATGGAAGTCAGTAACTCTGGTTGAGTAAGCAATCACTGAAATGAAACCATGTATAGTTGTCACCAACCTCAAATACTTCATTATAAACTGCTGATGATAGGAAAACATCCAAGACCCCAAAGAGAAAAATAAAAGAGAAATACAAGAGTGGGCAAATGAAGGAGAAAATGGAGATGGATTGATGTTCGAACAGAATACAGTGTTCTATGTGGCACAATCATATTACCCATTCAAACATGTAATGGCTATGGATAATAATATCAGGAATCATCTCGCAAAAATGATGTTGACCATTTGTCTTGAATTTAAATGTTTGTGTAGCTGGTGATGCCCTCCAACCAATGACACCGGACATCAGTCAAGGTGGGTGTTCAGTATTAGAATAAATTTATTACAAATCGAAGTTGTTAATGAAAAAAATAATTTTTTTAACTGAAGTTGTAGATATGATTATCGGAGCACATATTATCCTACTGATATGCCAATCACTGCTATTAAAGAAAGCTCTCGAATATGCAAAACTACACAGTTAGTTTCAAATCTAAATTTGCAAACCCTAGGTACCGACTGCGATAGAAATCACCAGGTACCGAGTGAGAGAGAGTGAGAGTGGGGGAAAGAGATAGTTGAATATACCTGGAACAAAGAAAGAATAAACTTGCACAGATGAAGATGGCGGAAAAAGGGGAGCTTTTACAAACAAGTAACGGAATTGCAGTACAAGTACGCTCGAACACGGAGGAGCTTCTACGGACATGAAAAAAAAAATAGAGAATAGAAGAAATGGAGATGGAGAAGTACAAGAAGAGAGAGAGAGAGAGAGAGACCGAGAGAGATGAGGGGACGATACCTGCTGGTCGCAGAGAACAAACAGAACTACTTCATCACGCAGAGAAAGAACAACGATGAGGGGAAAAGCTCCTTTGTACTCTTCGCGTATACCATGTCAAGTTTCTAATTCAAAAGTTCGAATTAATAAATGAAGAAACTCTTCATATATAAGAACCTGAGATTTCAATCTCATTAGCAATGTGGGACTATTCCCAATAAAACTTCCAATTTTTTATGCTTGGTAAGAACAACCAAGATGTTGCAATCTAATAAAAGAGAGAAGCATGGTAAACAAGAATTTCAAGAAATTGTCATTGACAACAAGCTGGCCCATATAGGTGCCAAGATCTTGAGATGGTAGTAATATTAGGGTGCGGAAAACAGACATCAAAAATAGATTACTTTCTTATCCCTTTTATACGTATTGAGAACCCTAGTGGAAAAAGAAAATCAAAGTGCATTACAACATTAGAAAAGCATGACCTCTGGTCTGGATGGATATCCATCTGGTTTTTATAATGAAGACTTAGTCATGTCACATATAATTAGAATGATTCATTGATTCTTTACAACCATAGTGATGCCTCCTAACATCAACACAACTTCCTTAGCCATGATTTTGAAATGCTCTTTTTTACTGACAAACTAATTGGCTAAGAACCCTTTGCAAATGTCAATGATAAAGTCATGATGAAAAATCCCGATTGAAAAAATTAAACTATGCACTGATTAGTAACATCATATCACCTTTTCATTACGCTTATGTCAATGGAAGACAGAAAACAGAAAATATGGTCTGGCCCAAGAGAATATAGGCTATTAAGAAAGGATGTAGGTAAGAAAAGAGCAATGGCTTTGAAATTTGACATGGCCAAATAGAATGATCATTCCCCATGTCAGTTATGAGAGCAATAGGATATTCTACTCAATCGTGTAAGCTCATAACATGAAAGATTTCACTAAGTGTGATAAAATTAAAAATATATGGGTAAGTTTTTGAGTAAGATTTTGGCGATGTCAAAAACCTCAAGAAGCCAATCTCTCCTTTTCTGCTCACCAAAGCTGAGCTTTCCAGGATATTGACCATGCACATTTAGTAAAGTTAATTAGAGGGTTTAAGGTTCCTAGGCCATCTCCGTGTTCACACAACTCTTCTTTGCTGATGATTACTTCATCTTCACTGATCCACCAACCTGCCCAATGTCTCTCACTTTCGCTTGATAGTGTTTTGTTTGATCCAACCCAATTTTGTTTCAGGTTTGATTAAGTTATGAAGTTTTAGGATTTCATTTTTTGATTTTTTATTTTTATTTTGCAGGAACCAATCGCTTGAAAAATAATATCAAAGAAACAGCAAAGTAATAAACAAACAATTCAAGGAGAAACCAATGTTGGCCAAATTAATGTTGATAACAGAGTTGCAGAAAATAATGCAATGGTCCATGAAGCAGACAAAATGGATTAGATCTTCAAAACCTACCCATGTTGACCTATTTCATACTTGAGATCCTAAGAAAATCCAATGAGACATAGAAGGAAAAATGAAAGAAAATCATACCTGGTCACAAAAATTAGGTGAATTTAAAGATGGCAACTTATAGAAATCAGAAAGGTACTTTCGTAACCGGCTATATCTCCGACGAAGGCACGAACTTGCGGCACCAACCGTGGCTCAATCTTCTATTGAGTTTCTTCAACAAAAACCTTAAGAAGAAGACAGTTGCCCTGTATTAGGTCAACGGTAAAATTGAAGGACCTTGAGAGCTACGGAGGCAGAAGATGATTGCTCAAGCACCTTCGCAACAAAGGAAGTAGAAGGTTGCTCTTCGTCTATTAGAATTGTTTGCAAACTCGAGATTTGAAAGTCAGGAGAAAATTTTTAGAGAGAGAGAGAGAGGAGACTCACTCAAGAAATCGCAAAGGAACTCGATCTCGATCGAGTCTCAAAAGTCGGAGTGAAGCTCGGGTTTAATTTGATTTTATGTCCATTTTTTGTCAAAAAAAATGGTAAAATAAAATAAAAGTGAAATTTATTTTACATGTCAAATTTATTTCTCGGCCAACTAACCATTGAATATAATTTCCCTGCATAATAAAATAATTATATTGAAAAATAAAATATAAGAAATTTCCAATGAAGTGGGTCTCATATCTGTCTAAGTTTTCTTTGTTTAATAACTCCAATCAGAATTAGGTTCTCTTTGGTTTGTATTATATAATGTATTATGAGTTATTTGTGATAAATCAATTATGATAATAAATTATGAATAATAAATAATGATCGTTTGGTACCACTAAACATAATACATTATATAATAAGAAATATAAATAATTACCTAACAGATTATTCTAATAATGATAAACAACTACTCACCTATTTATAGATAATGAATTATATTGATTTATTTTAATTATAAATAGACATTATAAATCATACCAAACAATCATAAATTTATAATATATTATATAATACATTATATAATACAAACCAAAGAGAGCCTAATAGTAAAGTCAATGTTTCAAGTTTAGAATGATCAAAACCATTAATCTTTATTACATTACTATCTTATACCAAAAAAAAAATGGATTTACAAAATTTAAAAAATAGAGAGAAGAAAACAAATACATTTTTTTTTTCCTTTTTAATACATAGAAACCCATATCCTCTCAAATGAGGTGGGATTGACTGCAGCCTATAACTACACTATCAATAACAAGAGACCCTATCCATCATCATGCACCTATCTTTTCCATGAAGGCTCGAATGTTCCTGTCAGAAGAACCACCTTCCTTCACAGCTTCTTTTGCCAAAACTCTCCAACGCTTTGCATTCTTTCTCATCTCTTTCCCATTCTCCTCCTTCATTATCATATGCAAGCACCTAACAATCTCGTCAGATTTAACAATCCCATCTTCATCACTCACTTTCACCCTCACTCCAGTCCTCCAAACATCTTGGATCAGTTTGGCATTCGTTGGTTGATCCGACCACTGTGGAAACGCTACCATTGGTACTCCGGAGACCAAACCCTCCAACGTTGAATTCCACCCACAATGAGTTACAAAACAACCCACGGAAGGGTGAGAAAGAACCTCCACCTGTGAACACCAAGGCACTATCAGCCCCTCTTGATTCATTTGCTCAAACCTAGCCATTATCTTTTCTTTCTCTTTGTCTTCTTTTCCCTTTCGGATGACCCAAAGGAACGGCCGGCGACTTTCTAACAATCCATTTCCAATCGCTTCCATTTGTGGCATCGATAGCTCGGAAAGGCTTCCAAATGATACATAAACAACGGACGCATCGGTCTTCGAATTGAGCCACTCCATATAGTCTTTGGAGCCTTCATGAAACAAATCTGCTCGGAAAGATTTATCGGATGGATTGTTAAGCAACGGTCCGATCCCTATCAGATTAAGCTTACCAATGGCTCTTAGACTTTGGGGTTCTAGGGCATCAAACGTGTTCACCAGAACCCACGGCTTGGTTTCTTGATCCAACGTTTCAAATTGTTTTGGAAACGGTTGAAAAGCTGGATTTTTTGAATCGTGGAAGAAGGAGGGAACATCTTTGCTAGTAAGTAGAGGTAAACCTGGAAGATCTATTTGATCACTAGTCATCACAGCTTCATAGCCATGGAAATAGTAGTAATAGAGGCTGAGGACAGTTGCAGGTTGAATCCAGAGAAGGGCGGAAGGGACGCCAAGATCTCGTGCGAGTTGGGCAGCCCAAGGAATGACGAGACTGTAGACGATGCAGGTGATTGGACAACCTTCTTTGGCCAGATTGGCGGCCAGGTCGGTAAGGAACTTTGAACCGAGGCGTTTGAACTCAGACGAGTGGTTATCATGGGCGGCGTCACTGGGATTGAAGCCGTCGTCAAAGCCGTCGGAGAAAGGGGCGAAGGTTAGGCCGGCTGGAGCAGAAGAAGTATTTTCCATGCGACGGTAGGCGGAGAGGCTAGTTGCGAAAGTGACACGTGCGCCGGTGAGGAGGAGACGCTTCGCAAACTCTAGTGTTGGGTTGATGTGGCCTTGTGCCGGAAACGTCAAGAGGAGGAAGTGGTGTTGCTGCTCCATCACTAGTTGCTTCTCTCTCTCTCTCCTGTAATTCACTTTCTCTCTCTTAGAATGTGTTTGAGGGACTGCTTGATGACTTGGCTTCTGAACTGCAAATCATGTGTGGTATATATGGGAATTGGATCGGTCTTCTGAGAGGTCAAATGACGTATGCGATGACCCAGTAAGGCTATTTCTCTGAAGGGTCTTGTGAGGTTGAAAATGACTCCATGATGTTATGTTAATGTATGTCGTATGGTATGACATTATGTTGTCAATTGTCATCTGGAGATCCACTCAAAATTCTAGAGTCAAATCCGCGTTGGAGCATTTCAGTTTGGATTGACCTTCCTACATGCATTGTCCCACGTTTATTTATATAATTGTTGCCGTCTGTTATTGCATACAAACACGTAACCACTGCCGTGTCTCAAGGAATCCAGATTGGATTAGCTTCGATTATTCTCTTATAATCATGAGATTCACTGAAGAGTTTGTGTTTAAGTGGAATACCCACAATGTTGTAGCATAATACGGTAGTTATTCTATAAAGTGTAATCACTGTACATAGATTACAATCATGGAAAATATTATTCAAAATCATTTTGAGTTTACACCGTCAATTGAGGTAAGACCCGCAGTGTAATCGAAAGCAAATCGGCAGAAGAGTGGATCCACATTCTCTCCTCTTAGAGAATTTGGAGGAGAGGTGAGGTCCTCATTGGATAGACAACACCTGAGATTCGGATGAATCCGAATTTTCCATCCGAATTGATATCCCTTTTCGGCTCAACTTGTTGACTTGGATGAAGAGCTCAGATTCGTCTGAACTCAGGTATCGCTCATCCAATAAAAACACTATCCCTTTCTCTAGATTCTCCTAAAAAAAAGGATTTGAATCCCAGATGACTGATAGATGTGGAGTCTAAAGATTATACTTTGACGCTTACAACACATTAATGATTTGGGCCAAGTAAAAACTAGAAAGAATAGTAATTCAGACGTGGGTCCATTCACGATTTTCTAATACGATTATGAAATTAATATAGTCTGCCTCATGTCACACACCTGTCAGTCTGCATTAATAATAAATGCTCCAAACATAATGTTGCCCACCCTTTACTTCTTTTGATCCATGTAAGAGGAATTAGATGACTTTCTCTGCCCAAATGCTCCTTTTTCTTTGTCTTTTAAGGGGATGTTTGGTAACACTTCATAACTTGGATTTTGATTTCTAGAGCATAAATAGAATAGGAATCTGTTTGGTAATTTGGTTCGGACTTCTGGAGAATCCATAGCTGAATCGGTTCCAAATAGTCTCCAAAATTCACTTTTTTAGAGCATCAAAATAATACTTTTCAACTTCAGAGCACAATTTTAGAGTAAAAATCATCACACATCACTACTACCATCAACTACCACCACCACCATCACAACCCACCAGCCAACAACCACTAGCCACCAGCCACCAGCCAACCACCAGCCACCACTGCCACCACCCTCCACCACCCACCGCTGCCACCACCACCACCACCACCCACCACCACCACCCACCACCCATCACCGCCACCACCACCACCTCCCATCGCCACCACCACCAACCACCCATCACCGCCACCACCAACCACCCATCACCGCCACCACCATCCACTATCACCCACCGCCACCGCCACCACCACCACCACCATCCTCAATCACCACCCACCGCCATCTACCATCGCCACCACTACCAGCCACCAACCACACCACCACCACCCACCACCACTATCCACTACCACCCACCGCCACCGCCACCACCACCTTCCTCAATATCCACCCACCGCCACCTACCATCACCACCACCACCAGCCACCAACCACCACCACCGCACCATCACCACCACCACCACCATCCTCAATCACCTTCCACCGCCACCTACCATCGCCACCACCACCAGCCACCACCACCAGCCACCAACCACCGCCACCACCATCCACTACCACCCACCGCCACCGCCACCACCCTCCACCTCCACCACCCACCAACCGCCACCCTTTACCACCACCTCCCACCCACCACCACCGTCATCAACCATCACCACTCACCACTAGTGCCACCATCCACTACTCACCAACACCACTCTGGAGTTCATGACTAAATTAGGTTAACAAACATGTTTCTACTCCCTCATACTCTTGAATCCTTTTGAAGTTGGAGTAGAAATTTAAATCAGAAGTAAGAATCCCAGAGTTGAAGTTTTATCAAACAGTCCCTAAATGACGTTTTCCATTTGAGACCTCGATGGCTCACAAGAGCTTGGCAAGGTCCTCGAAATCACACAAGACTGCCCTTTAAACATGTCTCCGAAATTCAACCTGGGAACAGTAGTAGATTTATCAGTCCGACTCCCACCAGGACAAAGTCCTCTTATCTTCCGTACCAAAACAAAATCCACAACCAATCTGTCAATAATAGAACCCCAATGCTTGAGCTACTACTAGAATAAAATAAAATAAAATAAATGATTTCCGATGTAAAAATGCAATCTTTCAAGCAAGCGTGATCAAAAAGCCCTAACCGTAAATCGATTTACAGATACAAACGTAACCCAAAAAATCCAATGGAGAAAATTGAATAAAATCTAATCATTCTCAGAATGGTAAGAAGCTGTGATAGTTAATGAGTTTGGATAAGGGTAAAATGATAACTTAACACATGTAAAAGAGTAGTTTTGGTACTAAAAAATTATAACAATGCCATGTCATCTGTTAACAGACCTTTCATAACAGATGGGGTCTGTATGATATATAGTTAACAAATTAGAGGAGGTTCGTGTAATCAATCGCGAACTCAGAGTAGAGTGTCCCAAAAGTAAAGTATAAGGGAGGTACATGAAAATTTTCTTTTAGTATATTACCATATCAAGTATTGCAATGAGAGAAATGAGGCTATTTTCTGGAGCTATATATTATATCCATTTTTTTCCCCTTAAATTTAAATATTTATCTAAATAGAAGTGAGGCCATTTTGATATTGTAGTAGTTGAGCTGTTTTATAATTGTAAATATTTTATGATGAGTTCGGATGGATCAGATTACTTGATGGATTCATAATTTTATATATTTATTATCCTTATATTTAGTCTATTTAGTATGTTTTATGTCTTATGGTATTCATTTGTGATGATTTCTTATATATAAGATATTGGTGGAAAAGTATTGATAATTTATATTTAAAATCAGAAAATTTTGGTATTTTCAATAATGACCTTCTGAATTTCATGTAGGTTTCTAACATGGAAGGAATTCCAGAAACCAAACATGGTCTAAAAATCTGATCTGAAAAATTGAGCTGAATTTAAATCAAAGAATGAAGGTTTTCACATACAGAATGTTCACTATTGGAAGACCTTGATTGATTGTTAAAAATCTTGAAGAGAATATACGCCACTATGAAATATCACAAAGATTGACAGGCCTAAGGGTGACATTTAATTAATAATATAATGATTTTTTATCTAATCTCGACAAGAGGATTTTGTCAAATCTTTATTTTCATATAATAAGATTGTCAATTCTAGACATATCAATTTTAATTTTCTCTACTCTAGTTATTTAAGCAATGTAAAGGCTACGTAATGGAGGATCCAAAAATTATTGAGAAGATAATTTTATTTCTTTTGTGTCTTTCTTTTCTATCATGTCTAACAAAGTTCTTTAGTCGATTCAGGGGGAATTCAATCCTGTTAGTAAAATTGTGAGACTCTGTTCTTAATTTTATTTATCTTTCTATTCAATTATCTGTGATTCTTAATTTTTCATGTTAATAACTGCATGATTTAATTAATTAAGAGACCTATTAATTGATTGAATTGTGTGGGTTGTAGCTAATCTGAATCCATAATTCGTAATTGTTATGGTATTCAGGAAGAATAACAATTAAAGAGAACAATTATGATTCAAGTTTTTATTACTTGCTTAAAGGAAACATAGAATGAATTAAATAATCTGATGCTTGTTAGATTGTTGTTCATATTTAACTCCCTCGAAGAGTGTAATGCTATCAGTAAATTCATGAGGATTGCTTAATACCAATTGATTTCAGTAAATTCATGAAGATTGCTTAATACCAATTGATTTATTGATAAGAATTAATTTGTGTGTTAGGCTTAGATTAATGAAATTAAAGAAGGTAAGGATTATCTGACTTTTTGATAATCCTTAGTTAAATATTTGAATAGAGAATTATATATATATGAGGTCAGTAATCAATTTGCAGTCGTGGGTAATTTTCCTTGAATCGATATTATCTTCCATTGAATTTTTGTTAGTTCAATTTTATTTTTTTTAGAGATTATTCTTATGTCAATTAATTTGCAAAAGAAAATCCCTCATTTTTTCTTGATACATAGATAATTTTATTAATTAGTCTCTGTTGATCGATCTTTACTTACCATTGCTATTCATTGTTAGTAGAATAATTTATTTTTAATTGCACTTGACACGCATCATTACTCCGTTTTAAATTGAAAATTTAGGAGTACGCCAGATGCTTCACGAAACCAACATAAAATTAATTCCAGAAGGCTCTCAAATGTAATCTGAAAACCCCAAACGTCCCATTATCTTAACCAAATTCATCTATAATTTGGGCCGCGCGCATCAACTCTTCAGTTTTGGGACATGAGCTTCTATAGGCGGGTCAGTGCGTTGATTAGCAGCTTCGTTACCATTTGACGCCATCCAACTTAAAAATCAGAGCTTCAAGGTGGGAAGACACTTCTCAAAATCATAAGTCCAGTATCCGTACACTATCAAACCGATATGAAGAGTAAAACCATTTCAATTCTTACTGGACTGATCCAACCGGAACTTTTGCTGCAGGCAGGGATTGTTTTTGGGCTGAAACATAAACTGGTTTAGTTGGAATCTCAAGTTTTCCAACCTTTGACACTCATGTAGGTTGGTATTTTGGATCCACACATGAACCATTCTTGCTTCCTGTTTCAAATTAAAAATTCAAGAATTTATTGTAAATTGAAGAAACAAGTATAGGTTAGGAAAGATCGTAAGAGACCACTTAATCCAAGGGTCAAAGAAGATCAATTAATTTTGGCTAAGATGGAGGGCTCGGATTCACCCAAGCCCCACATGTCTGTAATCTAAGGGGGTTGCCGTCTCTCCTCCCGAACCTCTGGGAGGAGAGGATGTGGATCCTCTTTTAGGAATCACTTGTCATGGAAGGACTTCAAACTCATCTAAGGGGGTTACATTACCACACCCACAAGCCCCAAAAATATAAATAATTTTTTTCTTTTCAAACCAAAATAAAAACCATGATTCAAGGAAAAGGGAAAAATGGGTTCAATTCAACTGCACATTTGTATACCTTATGTAGAATCCTGTCATCGTTCATGTCTAGTGGATCTTACGCTTCTAAGATGGATTTCATGTCTCATGGAAGATATTAGATGCCATGGAGAGTGAACGTACATATATACAGATGAACTATTCTTCGTATAGAATATGTAGGTTATGGGGTAGCCTTCGTCAACATAGGCCATGAGGAGCTTTGTAAAAAGGCTGTGAGCCATGGCTTTAGTTCACAGTATTGGTATCAATATTGAGTGTCAGTCATGTATTAATCATATGCTGAGGTAGCATACTTTTTCCATATCAGTCAGGAATCTGTCTGTATCAATCCCTTGTCGGTTAATATCTGCCTGTATCAATCATGTGTTAATCAATATTGACGGCATATTGATCATAAATCAATCTCTATTTCGATTCAACAAAATGATACCGTATTGATTATGACCAACTAAAACCATGCTTTCTTGAGCACCTATGTTTGGTAGTATAGGAGGTAGGTGGTGCCTTCAGGTTTGAAAGTTGAAACGGTCATCGATCGTAACCATGTGAATAAGGTTAAGCCGTGATAAGGTTAAGCCATCAGGGGTGGCTGCAATCAATACACCTGTCATCTCTGACTCAGCATTTGCTCTCGTGAGGACAATGTTTTCTATAATATTCTAAGAAACATCATCAAATAGGTGACGTAGTCTAAGATATTACATCAGCATAAAAGTGGCGTAATCTAAATCACCACATCAGCAGCGGCTCCAACCAGTACACCTCCTCTTTCTGACTCAAAATTTTCTCCCCTGACGGATTTAAATCTTCCTCCTGCCCCTTAAGCCGATATAAGAAATTTCAATGTCATCCGTTCTGTCTGTATATTAATACATTGATTTGTGTGCATAATAGATGACAGTCATTGGATTTGATTTGTTCATGTCGACATGAAAAGATTTATTTCTCTCACAATAATAGTACTGTTTTCTAAAAATGACCATCCTAAATAGGTGACGTAGTCTGTTATTACATCAGCAAATTAGTGGCATCTTTTTGAGTAATTAGTATTAGTTAAAAATTAAAAATTAAAAATCGTAATTACTCATATAATCAAATCTGTTGTCACACCATGTACTATTCTTTCTAGTTTCTACTTGACTGGCCCAATCCCAACTGTTTGCTATTCGGATACCTGACTTAATCATCGGATTGTATTCTTCACACCCCGAGACCGATCATTGTTAGTCGGCTACCGGATTTAAGCATAAAAATATAATCTTTAGATCATAAGTCCCACAACTCTAGTGCTAATTTGCTTTCCTATTAAAAGATGATCTTTCAGCTAGCGACAAGTATATATTATATAATTAAAACGTGGGACAATGCATGTAGAAAGGTTAATCCAAATTGAAATGCTCAAAACCTCTTCATTCATGAGCCTAATTTTACTTTTAAAACATTTCCATCTTGACTCTTGATTCTTAATCCTGAGTCTTGATTGGATCTCCTTTCCGCCAGATTCTAGAAGAACGCTAGATGACAATTGACAACATATGTCATACCATACGACATACATTAACATAACATCATGGAGTCATTTTCAACCTCACAAGACCCTTCAGAGAAATAGCCTTACTGGGTCATCGCATACGTCATTTGACCTCTCACAAGACCGATCCAATTCCCATATATATATACCACACATGATTTGCAGTTCAGAAACCAAGTCATCAAGCAGTCCCCCAAACACATTCTAAGAGAGAGAAAGTGAATTACAGGAGAGAGA
The DNA here is from genome assembly GCA_028583415.1 of Protea cynaroides. Lineage (NCBI taxonomy): Eukaryota > Viridiplantae > Streptophyta > Magnoliopsida > Proteales > Proteaceae > Protea > Protea cynaroides. The sequence continues at coordinate 94,486,144 of CM053274.1, forward strand.
GAGAGAGAGAGAGAGAGAAAAGCAATTAGTGATGGAGCAGCAACACCACTTCCTCCTCTTGACGTTTCCGGCACAAGGCCACATCAACCCAACACTAGAGTTTGCGAAGCGTCTCCTCCTCACCGGCGCACGTGTCACTTTCGCAACTAGCCTCTCCGCCTACCGTCGCATGGAAAATACTTCTTCTGCTCCCGCCGGCTTAACCTTCGCCCCTTTCTCCGACGGATATGACGATGGCTTCAATCCCAGTGATGCCGGCCATGATAACCACTTGTCTGAGATCAAACGCCTCGGTTCAAAGTTCCTTACCGAACTCGCTGCCAATCTGGCCAAAGAAGGTTGTCCGATCACCTGCATCGTCTACAGTCTCGTCCTTCCTTGGGCTGCCCAACTCGCACGTGATCTCGGCGTCCCTTCGGCTCTTCTCTGGATTCAACCTGCAACTGTCCTCAGCCTCTATTACTACTACTTCCATGGCTATCAAGCTGTGATGACTAGTGATCAAATAGATCTTCCAGGTTTACCTCCACTCACAAGCCGAGACGTTCCTTCCTTCTTCCTCGAATCAGAAAAGCATACCTCATCAGCTCTGCAAGCGTTTCAAGAACAATTTGAAACGTTGGAACAAGAAACCAAGCCATGGGTTCTGGTCAACACGTTCGATGCCTTGGAACCCCAAAGTCTAAGAGCCATTGGTAAGCTTAATCTCATTGGGATTGGACCTTTGCTTAACAATCCCACCGATAAATCTTTCCGAGCAGATTTGTTTCATCGAGGCTCCAAAGACTATATGGAGTGGCTCAATTCAAAGACGGATGCGTCCGTCGTTTATGTGTCTTTTGGAAGCCTTGCTGAGCTTTCGAAGACACAAATGGAAGCGATTGGAAATGGGTTGTTAGAAAGTCGCCGGCCGTTCCTTTGGGTCATCCGAAAGGGAAAAGAAGACAAAGAAAAAGCGAAGATAATGGCTAGGTTTGAGGAAATGAATGAAGAGGGACTGATAGTGCCTTGGTGTTCACAGGTAGAGGTTCTTTCTCACCCTTCGGTTGGTTGTTTTGTAACTCATTGTGGGTGGAATTCAACGCTGGAGGGTTTGGTCGCCGGAGTACCAATGGTGGCGTTTCCACAGTGGTCTGATCAACCAACGAACGCCAAACTGATCCAAGATGTTTGGAGGACTGGAGTGAGGGTGAAAGTGAGTGATGAAGATGGGATTGTTAAATCCGAAGAGATTGTAAGGTGCTTGGATATGATAATGGAAGAAGAGAATGGGAAAGAGATGAGAAAGAATGCGAAGCGTTGGAGTGTTTTGGCAAAAGAAGCTGTGAAGGAAGGTGGTTCTTCTGATAGGAACATTCGGGCCTTCATGGAAGAGATAGATGCATGATGATATATGGTCTCTTGTTGCTGATAGTGTAGCCATAGGGTGAACTCAATTCCACTTCGCTTAGGGGAAAACGGAAAAAAAAAAATTTCTATTTGTTTTTTTCTCTCCATTTTCTCAATCCTGTAAATCCTTTTTTTTTTTTTTGTTAAGCAAAGAAAAATTAAGGAAAATGAGGTCCACTTTAGTAGTAATTTTCTATATTTTTTTTTTTCCAAAAAATGTTTGGATGAAATCATGCAACTTGGACAATTTTTTTATTTTTATTTTATTTTATTTTATGTGTGTTACCATCTCTTGGATACAAGTAGATCCAATTTTTTATACACATGTCCATGCCATGTACATGGTATATACACAGTTGTTTCAATGCTATGTCTAATAAAGAGGTATAGAATACCTGTTATTACACAACCATTCAAACACAAATTTGATTAGTGTCAAAGAATCCGACTTTGGAGTTTTTCTAGATTGGGATTGAAAAAATTTGGACATATAATAATTAAGTCATCTACAAATAATTTACATTTTAAAAAACAAATTTGAGAAATCTATTTGTCAAACTTATATTTTAATAGACAAATTAAAGAAAGATTCTTTGAAGCACCCATTGAGCTAGCAGCATCTATTCAAAATACAATAATGAAAGTGAACTATCATTATTGAATGATGACTCAAACAAAATGTCACCTATTTACTGATGTCATTGCTTCGACCATCACCTGTTTGCTGTCATCATTGTTTAGAGCTTATGGGTTCTATGTCGGACATAATAAAAATCTGGTTAGAATCAGCAGTAGAATCTTTTCTTTTGTTTAAAATATTCAAATCACTCAGAATCTTTTCTTCGTCTCTCTGCTTTCGATTCCATTTTCAATAGAATCTTCTCTTTTGTTATTTAGTGGAAGCAAAATAATAATTTCATTACATAGGTACAAAGTACTAAATGCTGAGTCGGAAATGACAGCTGTACTAACGTGCATTTTAATAATAAAAAATTGTAAAAATATTTTTGTTCTCCCACTCTCTTTGTTCGGGCAATCCCCGGATCCCATCTGTTGCTGCCGGGTAATGTTGGAGCTTTTGAGTGGTTTAGACATCCGTAGAACGAAGTAGATAAGCAAATAAAGCAAGGTTTAGAAATCCTAGGTGAAAATTGGGATGCTAAGTTAGAACAGAATTACAAACAGTTGGAGTTTGCTACAAAATATTATAAACCCTTAATAGTGTGTTTTACAATAAGAAAGAAAGATTGTAAATTTGTCAAGGATTTGATATGTTTATCTTTAAATTACATAGTATATCCTATATAGAGGGGGCATGGAGTGGTGTATGTTTCGACATGATTTGTGATCTGGCAGAAAATCTTACATGGCTACTCAGATGCCTAAATTAGAACTAAATTACAAGCAATTGGAGTTTGGTACAAAATATTCAAGCCCCTAAAAGTTTGTTTTACAGTAAGAGATAAAGAGAGTGTAAATTTGTCAAGGATTCGATCCGTTTACCTTTAAATTATGTAGTATATATAGAGAGGGCATGGAGTGGCGTATGTTTCGGCATAATCTGCAATCTGGCTGTAGATTTGGCCTTTATACAGAGCTCCTCGCCCTTGATCGTGTCTTGTCGTGATAGTTGGAGTCGTGGGATACGGAGTGGGTATAAGCCCACGATTAAATCCCGTAGAAGTTGGGATCGGTTGAAAGTTGATGGGCTAATAGCTATTAGACACGGATCTCCTGGCGAATCTCCTTATAACGGTTCCGAGATTGAGGGGTTCAGTATATCTTTACAGGGACAACCTTCTGAGGTGGCTTCCTCGTATACTTGCACGTGAGTAGACACATGTCTTCTTGCAAAGCTGATTTTATTTTTTGCAATAAAATAAAGTAAAATTGTTAGAACTTTCATTATTGTATTTTGAATAGATGCAGCTCAATAGGTATATATCTCACCAAATCTTTTCAAAATTGTCTATTAAAATGTAGGTTTCAAAAAATGATATTTCTCCAATTCGTACTCTCAATTGCAAATTATTTGTAGTTTACATTGGTTAGTCGTTTTATGTCCAAATTTTACCAATCCAAATATCCTAAAATTCTAAAGTCTGATCCGTTTTCACTATTCAAATTCTTGTTGAGAAATTGTGTAATAACAATTCTATCATTTCTTTCTAATCGAAGCATCGATCGTCAACCATTTATGTACACGACTTGTGCATAAAAATCGGATCCTAATTGTATTCGTGAAATAATAATGCATATAAAAGAAACATTGTCGAAGTTATATAACAATATTTTTAAAGAAAATAATTTTATTGAAAAATAAAATATACAAAATTACCAATGAAGTGGGTCTAATATTTGTCTAAGTTTTTCTTTGTTTATTCAGAATTAGTAAAGTCAATGTTTCAAGTTGATCTGATCGAAACCATTAATCCTAATTATATTGCTTTCTTATTAATAAATTTACGTTTACAGGCTTGAGAAAATAGAGAGAAAAAAAATAAATATAATTTTTCCCCTTTTTAATACATATAAATTCATATCCCCAAATGAGATGGGATTGACTTCAGTTTATGTCTACACTATCAACAACAAGAGACCATATCATAATGCACCTATCTCTTCCATGAAGACTCTGACGTTCCTATCAGAAGAACCACCTTCCCTGACAGCTTCTTTTGCCAAAACACTCCAACGCTTTGCATTCTTTCTCCTCTTTCCCATTCTCCTCTTCCATTATCATATCCAAGCACCTTACAATCTCTTCTGATTTAACGATCCCATTTTCATCAAATCACTTTCACCCTCACTCCAGTCCTCCATACATCCTGGATCAGTTTGGCATTCGTTGGTTGATCAGACCACTGTGGAAACGCCACCATTGGTACTCCGGCAACCAAACCCTCCAATGTTGAATTCCAACCACAATGAGTTACAAAACAACCAACCGAAGGGTGAGAAAGAACCTCCACCTGTGAACACTAAGGCACTCAGTCCCTTTTTATTCATTTCCTCAAACCTAGCCATTATCTTTGCTTTCTCTTTGTCTTCTTTTCCCTTTCGGATGACCCGAAGGAACGGCCGGCCACTTTCTAACAAACCATCTCCAATCGCTTCCATTTGTCTCGATAGCTCGGAAAGGCTTCCAAATGATACATAAACAACGGATGCATCCGTCTTTGAATTGAGCCACTCCATATAGTCTTTGGAGTCTTCATGAAACAAATCTGCTTGGAAAGATTTATCGGATGGATTGTTAAGCAACGGACCGATCCCTATCAGATTAAGCTTACCAATGGCTCTTAGACTTTGGGGTTCTAGGGCATCAAACGTGTTCTCCAGAACCCATGGCTTGGTTTCTTGATCCAACGTTTCAAATTGTTCTTGATACTGTTGAAAAACTGGATTTTTTGAATCGACGGAGAAAGAGGGAACATCTCTGCTAGTAAGTAGAGTAAACCTGGAATATCTATTTGATCACTAGTCATCACAGCTTCATAGCCATGGAAATAGTAGTAAAAGAGGGTAAAGACAGTGGCAGGTTGAATCCATAGAAGGGCGGAAGGGACGCCGAGATCTCGTGCGAGTTGGGCAGCCCCAGGAAGGGCGAGACTGTAGACGATGCAGGTGAATGGACAACCTTGTTTGGCCAGATTGGCAGCGAGGTCGGTTAGGTACTTTGAACCGAGGCGTTTGAACTCAGACAAGTGGTTATCATGGCCGGCGTCACTGGGATTGAAGCCGTCGTCAAAACCGTCGGAGAAAGGGGCGAAGGTTAGTCCGGCGGGAGCAGAAGAAGTATTTTCCGACGGTAGGTAGAGAGGCTTGTTGCCAAAGTGACACGTGCACCGGTGAGGAGGAGACGTTTCGCAAACTCCAGTGTTGGGTTGATGTGACCTTGTGCCGGAAATGTCAAGAGGAGGAAGTGGTGTTGGTTCTCCATAACCAATTGTTTCTCTCTCTTCTGTAATTTTCTCTCTCTCTCTCCCTCTCTGAGATTGTGTTGGGAACTGCTTGATCACTAGGCTTTTGATCCGCGAGAGAAGTGTTATATATATATATATATATATATATATATATATATATATATATATATATTGGAATTGGATAGAGTCATTATCCTCTTCAATTGTTGGATCTTCTAATCGAGAATTTAGCGGTCTCTCTTTAACTCAGTGCGCTTACCAATATATCGATAGATGCGCCTGGTTAAGAGAGACTGCTGGATCCAGCATCCTCCGAGGATCCAGCAATTGGAGAGGATAATAACCCAATTAGATAAGGGTCAGGTTACAAGGATCCTCATCCTCTCCTCCCAGAATCAGTTGCAGTTTTATCCGGATAGTCGACATGTGGTTCTCGATGAATCCGAGACCCACGTCTAAGTCGACACTCAGTCGACAAACCTAATCGATAGGGGGTGTCGACTCGAACGTGGGTCTCGGATTCACCCGAGAGTCATGTGTCGACCATCCGAATAAGGCTACCGCATCTTCCCAGAACCACTGGGAGGAGACGATGTGAATCCGGGTTACGAGAGGCCAAATGACGTGTCTGATGACCAAATAAGGCTACCTTTTAAAAGGGTCTAGTAAGCTTGAAAATGACTCCATGCTACGGACCGTATGCCAAATCCCGTATCGTATGGTATGACATATGTTTTCGGTTGTCATCTAGCGTTTTTCAAAGTTCTATTATCAAGAATAGTTCACCAGCATATATACTTGGGATCCCATCATTGTTCATATCTGATGGATCCCACATTTTAGAGGTAGATCAAATATTACATCAATAATGTGGGATCTCATAGAGCATATATGTACATGCAGATAATTCAAACTCCTATTATCTAACGAAAAGAGATCCCACTCACGTGTCACGAGTCACAACTCAAGATACAAGACTCAAGACTCAAATGGAGATGTTTTAAAAGTAAAATTGGGCACATGATAGAAGAGGTTTGAGCATTTCAATTTGGATCGACCTTTCTACTTTCATTGTCCTACCTTCATTTGACGAAAGCAGAACAAGCATAAGAGTGATCGGGATTTGTGATCTAAGGAGTAAACTTTGACGCTTAAGTACCTAGGTATCAGAGCAACAATGGTCGGCCTCGGGTGTGAAAGAAGATAATTGATGCTTTAAGTCAGTTATCCGAGCAGCAAATAGTAGGTTCAGGCAAATAGAAACTAGAAACAATAGTAAATGATGTGACAAAGGGATTTGAGTAGGTAACCCCTTAAATAGTATTATGATATGGGTCTTCCCCATGCTTTTGCAGTACAATTTTGAAAATTATATGATCAAATTTACCCCTGGTTATGATCACCGTGGACTGATTTACCCCTGTTGTCAAGACGATGGATACCACGTGTCACACACCTATTTGTTGGTAACATACATAAATAATCATGCCCCAAATCTAATGCCACCTACCCATTACTTTTCCTGGGTTTTGTTCACCAACCTTGATTACAATAAATTTTTCCAAATTTAAATATTTACTTAAAATAGAAGTAAGGCCATTTTGATATTGCAGTAGTTGGGTTTTTTTTAATAATTGTAAATATTTATACCATGATTTTGGATGAGTCGGATTACTACGTTTTAAATTGAAAACTTAAGTCCAGATGCTTCACGAAACCAAAATGAAAGTGATTCCAGAAGGGTCCCAAATGTTATATGAAAATCTTAATCAAGTTCATCTATAATCTGAGCTGTATCAACTCTCCAATTTTGGGTCATGGGCTTCCATATGGTCAGTGCACTGATTACTAGTTCTGCTATCATTTGATGGCATCTAATTTAAAAATAGAAGCTTTAAGGTGGAGAGGTACTTCTCAAGATCATAACCCAAGTATTCACACAATACCAAACCAATGTGGAATAAAACCCCTCCAACTTGAACTTTGGTTGCAGGCAGGGATTGTTTTGGGGCTGAATCACAAACTGCTTTAGTAGTGATATTGGGAATCTCAGGCTTCCAACCTAGACACTAATTATGTAGGTTGGTATTTGTAAATCCATACTATATAAGCCATTCTTCTGCTTCCTGTTCTACATTAAAAATTTAAGAAAACATTTGTTAATTAATGAAATCACAACAATTCTATACTCCCAAACAAATGCAAAAAAATTATATATCCAAATTTAATCATGCAAGCTTTATTTCTCCATAGATGGAGGTTGATGCAACCCATAAAAAAATAATAATAAAATCAAAATAAAGAAGAGTTTATTGTAATTATTGTAAAATGAAGAAACAAATACAGGATAACAAAGATTATACGAAATCACTTAATCCAAAAGTTAAAGAGGATCACTTAATTTTGAAGTCTTTTAGGAATCATTCATCATACAAGGACCTCAAACTCACCCAAAGGTTTACATTAAATAGCACACTCAGAAGCCCAAAAATATATATTATTGTTTACTTTTCAAACCAAAATAAAAAAAAATATATGTATTGACAAGAGTAAAAGAGCCATTGGAGAGTGCGTAACAAATTGGAAACTCCTTGAAAATTAGGGAAAATTATGATGATTGCTGGAAAGATGTTGGAGGGGAAGGAGAAAGAGGAGTGGGCATTTTTATGACTGTATCAGAGGTGCTTCTGAACCATATATCTCATATTTATGAAGAAGTTGCAGATGTAGAGGAAGGATTGAAAGGCGTCTGCTCCTCACAAGTCAAGCCTTCATGGGGTCCTGCCTGCTCCCTGCCAACACCCATCAGATCAAGATAATACAAATAATGAGAGACAATGTTATTCATCGACTCATTTTCGCGCTGTCCACAGAGCGTATCACCATTAAGAACATTCATGGTTGTTCCAAAACCAGGTACTCGTTTTGCCAAGGTATCATTCTTGGTAGGCTTCCAATTGCCAACAAAGACATCATGGGCTGAGGGCTGGTTCTTCTTGACAGGTTTCATCCATCTCCATATAGCAGCTTGGAAGGCAAGTGTGGCATTCTGTTCCAGATACTCAGGATGGTTCAACAGATCAACCTTCAAACCTTGTCCAATGGCTCCATAATTATAGTTCCAGTAGACAGGCAAGGCACCTCGACCGTAGTATTCGGCACCAGGTGAGCAGGGGTGGACGTAGTCGGTAGAATCACAGTAGGTGTGGCTTGGGCTCATTTCATGGTTGTAGCAGAGCCCCCAGGCATATGGACCCCCAGTTGCAACACCATAACCACCTGATGTGTATAAAAACAAGGATAACAAGAAATCATGCACACAGACATGGTTCAAGTAATCAGTATCGAATCGATTGATTCATATTGGTTTTGTACATAGTCAATCCCGATCCAATACCTGTTATTTTTTGGCGATCATCTACAGATACTAGAAATATAAAAATAATATTATTTTTTTATAAAATAGTAACTGATCTAATGTCATGAAATGAGACCAATTCCGAAAAAAATATGCCTTTCCAGCTTGATCGAACTGATACCGACCAACCTGGATTGGTATCGAATCAGTTTTCTAAACGATGGATACCTAGATTTATAGCCATGCATACAGATATACACAAGAGAGAGAAATCCACGATCCACCATATGCTCAAAGGCTTGGTTCATCTTGGTTTGGTTCACAGCCAACCTTTTACCCTTTTTACAAAGGTTGCTTCATGCTCAAACTCAGCCTACGAAGTAAATCAGTAATACGGAATGGGGCTGATATGAGGCCCAAAATGCAAAGAAGCTCAGAGACATACCTCATACCATACCAAAAACTTAAATTTAGGGATGTCAATCGGTTGATTCAGTAAAAGTTCAAATCAAACCGTTAAGACAAAGCCTGATTTCGGTTTTGGTTTTTTTGGGTTGTCAATTGGTTGGTTCAGTCCAAATCAGTTTCAGTCTTGTATTGACAAGCCCAGAACCAAACCATCAAGAAAAAGCTCAGTTTCGGGTTTGGTTTGGTTTTTTTTTTTGGGGGGGTGCGTGTGGAAGGGTTGGCTTAATGAGCTCTCATGGGTCTATCATCGGTTGTTATTGATTCAGTTTCTTATATACACGTATTTAAAGATTGGATTAATGGGTTTTTATTGATCCACTATTGGGCTGGTACAAATTCGTTTTCAGTTTTGTACATGTATATTTAATTAAAGATTGGTTTAATGGGCTCTTATTGGTCGACTTGGTTCTTTTGGTTTTTCATTGGTCACAAAACCAAACCAATACCGACCCAATAAGACTTTGTTCGTTTTGGTGGTTTTCTTATTTTTTCAGTCTCTAATCTCCAACCTGACAACACCGACAATCCCTCTGCTCAGGCTATGAAGTTTAGGCGTTCATGAACAAGCCAAGCAAACTTAGTCTATGCATTTTATATGTATTCTTGGAATCTATTCTTGGATAAGAACATATTCTGAAATAACAAAAACAATGTTTGGTATGCTGGTCAAGAAAACATAATCTTTTCTGGAATATGCTCTTTTGTCCATTTTGCATTTTGAGTCTGGACTCTAGAATGCGTATGCATGTTGGTACTTAGTAACACATTTTCTATTGAGAATGCATTCCAAGAATAAGCTTTAGATCATTCCCAGCCCCTCGTAGCTTTTCCAGGTTTTCGTTAAGAAATATACTTACAGGAGGTTTTACTGCCAACGTGCCCAAGAAATGCAGCCACCTCCTTCATCTGCGTGTGCTTGCCGCCGGTGGTGCCGAAGCCAAGAGGTTGGAAATCTGCCGAGGCTGTAATGAAGGAATGGTAATCCCAGAAGCCACTAGCATGAGCGACAGGAGTGTTTCTTTTGGAGAAGAGATCCTCAAATTGGTATGTCTGGAAATAATCAGATATGGTGTGGTTGCAGCAGTAGACTGATGCTTTGCACTCCCACCCTTTGTCACATACCTTCTTCTTTTCTTTTGTTAGTGCTGCATTTGTGCTTCCACACATTGAAACTAACAACAAGACTGTGATCATGGCCATGACAGACACTATCCATTTGGACTCCATTGGATCTCCAACACTTAAGGTGATAACAGAGAGAGGAGAGATGAATATGAATATATAGAAGCAACAAAGGGTAGAGATAGATTGGTGGGAGAAAGCTCGGTGGTAACTCAATGGGGCAGAAGAAAATGAAATTTTTCCAGAAATGATGAATGATAGAATGAGACACTGGACCCTCTTGACTTGGATTGTACCTTGGTTTGCTTGCTTTGCCTTCAAGAGAAGAGCCACCGTTCAATGGTTACAAAAGTACAAACCAAGGCTGCTTTAGTAGGGGTCCACTGAGTAGGGTAGTAAGGTTTGTGGCCGGTTGGATTAGAACAACTTTGTCGCCTTTTTTTTGGAACCGTTTGATTAGAATCGTTTATCTCAGAGAACAAGAGCAGTTGACGCTTGTAGTAGAAACTAGAAGGGAGGACTTTCAGAATCAGATCATCATTTCCCAGCAGAATCATTTTAAGTGTATTGAGGGTTTCTGCTTGGAAGTCATTTTCTTACGAGGCAAGGATTTCCCACAACACTAGTGTAGGAAATCAGATCAATGAGAGAGTGGGAAATGGAATTACTCAAAAAAAGTTCATATTTTGTTAACTGGAATCTCGGTCTAACTGAAAGTATTTTAGAAAATACTAAAAGTTAATGGGAGATTTGTGAACCCATTGAATAAAGAACGTATTCCATAGCAGGAATTTGTATGAAATTTTTTTTCCACTTTTATTTACTATAGTGTTAGCATGTTGATTCTCAACGAATGAAATTTTTCCCAAGATCTGTCGATATTACTATAATAATTAAATTGTCTTTCTTTTAGATACAATTATGAAAGAAACAATCTTAAATTTACAAAGACAAAAATCCTTACCTCAGCTTTCTACTACCTACTAAATAGGTTCTAAAAAATTAAGATCAAACATATAATAATAGGTTATATATATATATATATATATATATGAAATTCTTGTGATAATAATAATTTAGTAAAAAAAATTAAGATCAAACATATATAATGGACAAATCAAAAGAGCGTTGCGGATTCACATCGTCTCCTCCTAGTGGTTCTGTGAGGACGCGGCAATCTATCTCGGATGACTGTCATGTGACTCTCAGGTGAATCCGAAACCCACCTCTGAGTCAACACCCCTGTCGGCTCGGCTTGTCGGCTGGGTGTCGGCTCGAACATGGGTCTCAGATTCACCAAGAGTCACGTGGCGGTCATCCAGGGCAGATTGCCACTGTCCTCCCAAAACCACTGGTAGGAGAGGATGCGGATCCAAGCGTCGCAAGGATTTGTAGCAACTAGGATCGGGCTCAATCAATTCTGACTCAAATTGGGTAATTTTTCTTTCTTAAACCATGCAAGGTCAACTTACAATATTATAAGCAGGGAACTGGATCCTTTCCTGTCCCACATCAATCGGCCATCGAAAGGAGTGGGATGTTTAGATGCTTGCATTCTAACCCTTCCAATGGATGATTGACATACTAAACTATAGGAGACGATCTTTTTTGTATGCGCAAGGGGAGAAAGATTAGACATACAAGATCTAGGGACATAAGAAAACTTTTAAAATTTTAAAACCTGAAGATTGGACATTGATATCATGTAAAACCAATCTTATCTAAGCCAGTGTGGACTATGGAGGAGCCTGGATACTCTCCCCGACAGGATACCCTCCAGGAATGGTGATGGGATCAAAGTAACCCTGTCAGGGAGAGGATCCGACCTCATGTGAAGCTATCCATGCCATTCATACTGCCCGAACTGATGTCTTGAGACTCATATGACAAATCCGATACAGTGTGTATGGAGAAAGATCTACACACCACCAGTGTATTCAGAGATACACATACCAGGAAATAAGAATACAAGAAGTGCCGGTACCAGATTCCTTGGTAATGACCAAGATTTTAAGGAAGAAAGAAAAAATTACATGCTGAGAGCCCGTACTTTCTTTTCCCATATGGTTTCATTTGCTTCTGAAGAAAGAAAAAAAGAACTTGATCTTTCTTTTACCTATTGCAAACAAAGATTGAAAAATAAAATTTACATACAAAATATGACACAAAAATTTTACTTCAAAACAAAATGAACGATATATTGAAGAGAATCCTTTTTTAAATTTGAAGTACAAAAAATAAACACAAGCTCACTCTTAGAAGGAGTCCTCTGGCATTCCCTTTTTTAAATTTTATCAATCATTCCATCCCAGTAGCAAAATTCCAACCCTGAAAGTCAACCCCTTCCCATATGCATACGGCTATGGGCTATCCCCGAAACATGGATTAAGGAGGGACAGAGGCCTTGTTTGTGAACCACTGATGACTGAGAGAACTGTCCCACCAGGGACCATGGTAGAAACTAGAAATCGAGTTCAATGACATTTTTTTTTTCATATTAAGAACAGCCCAGATCTACAAAGCCAATTGAAAAACAAAAGTTCCACCTAAAAAGCACCAAACGTAAATTGAAAGTATTTAGTAATAGGGTGAAAAACAGCCAGCCACTGGAAGGACTCCCACCAGGGATCATGGTAGAAACTAGAAATCGAATTCAATGACATTTTTTTTTCCCTGTTATGAACATCCCAGGTCCACAAAGCCATCGAAAAGCATCAGTTGTACCAAAAAAGCACCAAATGTAAATTGAAAGTAATTAATAATAGGGTGAGCCAACGTTCTGGTGTATGAATTCATGTTTAACCAAGATGCAACATGAAATTTACAAACTATTGTACCCAGTACAGAGCCACTGTATATGTAACAGAAACAAAAGAGGGGCGGACGGAGGAACCAGGTCACGGAAGGAGGGGGCGTATTCTGCAAACGAAAAATACTTGCTTTCCTCTTCATTTCTTCAGTTTGAAGACCAATACATCGAAGGGTATCTTAATAATGAAAGTCTTTGAAATAACTGTGTTCAATCAATCTGCAAAATAGAGAAACGGCGTAAACCTATACCCGTGAAAGAAAATAAGTTATTGTTTGAACAAAATGGATGATAAAAGGGACATCCCTGCTCTCATAATTGCTAACAAATATCAAATCGTGATGACTGGATTTCCTTAGGTAAGCAGAACAAAGATTTTCCAGCATGAAAGACAGTATAATGCCAAGTAGTATGTAAGGCTTATGGAAAAGGAGACAAAAATAATCAGCATTCTTCAAAGCCACAAAATATAGATGGCATGATATATCAAAAACTTGAGCACATCACTGATGACAATTCTTTGGAGGAGAAGGTACTAAGAGAAAATTATCAGAAGTATTCCTTGACAGTTTTTTCCCACTGTAAGAATGCATACAAGTTTAGAATGTGCACAGATTAGACAACCATTAAATTTAGTGTTAGCATTGAGCTAAAATAAACAAATAAATAATTAAAAACAGAAAGATCCCTTGAATTTGCAAGGTATCCTTCCATCGACCACAAGTAAATGGCTTAGAAACCTTTGTTCGCTTCACATTTATAGCATGCATAAAAAATGCAACCTATAACTGCAATAATAATCAATCTTCTTCAGCATAAACAACAGAAGCTTGCCATACAGTGCCCTTACCTCTCATTTAATGCCAATGCATTAGCTATTTAGCTCGAACTGTCAGGGGTTGGGGAGGACCCTGACAGTTCGTTCCTTATTTCACTTCCTCAATACTGAAAAACCTGATATAGTCTTCTTGATGGAAACTCAGCTCCCACTGCGGAAGTTACAGAAGTTATTTCGTCGATCTCAATATACTAATAGTTATGTGGTGGATCCATTTCAATCGGCTGGTGGTTTAGCTCTTCTCTCGACTTCTTCCATTCATATTGAGGTGTTATTGGGCTCTTCTCAAATGATTGATTGTCAGGTGACTATTCACCCCTTCCCCATGTTTTATCTGTCTTGCATTTATGGTGATCTGGTAAAACATCGGCGACATATTCTCTGGCGACAGATTGAGCTGTTAAATACCACCTGCAAGCATCCATGGCTTTGTTGCGGAGACTTTAACTCTTTTTCATCCTGGCCTGAGAAAGTGGGGGGTAGAAATTATAATCCTTTTGATGTGCCTCCATTTCAACATATGGTTAATGAGTGTCAATTCATTGAACTGAAAGCTCATGGCCCTGTATTTACGTGGACCAATCATCAGGCTAGACTTGCCAATATACGAATTAAACCTGATAGAATGTTCGCTAATTCTTTATGGTGTAATATTTTTGAGCAGGCGATGGTCTATGTTCATGGGGCGGTGGGTTCTGATCACAACCCCCTAATTCTACATCAGCGGCGACAGTGGACTTGGGCTAAACGCCCTTTTCAATATGAAATCATGTGGTCGAAACATTCAGATTGTCGACGAGTGGTTAAACAATGCTGCTCTACTTCTAGGGATACTGGCAATGCTGGTTGGGATTTTCAGGTCAAACTGGCACATACTCAGTCCCAGTTTAAGGTGTGGAATTAAAAAGTGTTTGGTCATCTTCAGCATAATATTGCCAGTTTACAATCTCAAGTTCTGGCTTTGCAGAGTTCTACTCAATCTGCTGATTTTCAGGAGTGTGAGCGCGGATTGCAACACCAGTTGGCGGAGCTTCTCCTGCAGGAAGAAATGTTTTGGAAGCAGAAATTTCGTTTGGACTGGCATAAGTACGGAGATGCCAAAATGGCGTTTTTCCATGCTGCTACTCTTCAACGTCGGAGAACTAATCGAATATACCAATTGCAACTTCCTTCGGGGGAGTGGGTAACATCTGAACAGCAAATATATGGAGCCTTTCACCATCATTTTAAATCAGCATTTACCTCTGACGGTATCAATTCTGAGGACTTATATTCTGTTCTTAATGCGGTGGAGCCAGTAGTGTTGACAGAGCTGAATACATTGTTGTTATCTATGCTAGATTTAGAAGAGATCAAATCGGTGGCGTTTGGGTTTGCCCCGTTCAAATCTCCAGGACCTGATGGCCTTCCTACACACTTTTTTCAACATTTTTGGGATGAAACTCATCAGGCTATCATCAGGTTAGTACAGGAGCTTTTTCACCACTGCCACTTTACCTGCTCATCATAATCGAACTTATTTATGCCTCATCCCTAAGGTGCCAAACCCAACTCCTGTGGAACATTTTAGACCCATCAGTTTGTGTAATCTTAGTATGAGAATTATTTCGAAAGTGATGGTTCGATTAACCACTTATTTGGGTTCGAAAGTTACCCCTAACCAGTCAGCCTTCGTAAGAGATAGATTTATATCGGATAACATTGTGCTCACTCATGAAGTGATTCATTATCTTCGATCACAAAGAGCTCTACTAAAACAAAATTTATGGCGATTAAACTGGATCTTCAGAAAGCCTATGATCGCCTCGAATGGGGTTTTATAAAACATATGCTTAAAAGGCTGGGGTTTGCTGGTGCATGGATTAAATTAATTATGCACTGTGTGACATCTGTCTCTTACACTCTTCTGATTAATGGTGCCGAAAGAGGTCCTTTTGTTCCTACTAGAGGCATCCGATAGGGCGATCCATTATCCTCCATCCTTTTTATTTTGTCTACCACTCCTTATCTTGTATTTTGAGACATCATTCCACTGTTACCAACAACCCGGGGGTTAGCATTCGGGGCCGAACTACACCTTCGTCGCATCTTATGTATGTGGATGATTGTATTTTGTTTACGAAGGTCAATGCCAATGCTGTCTTACAACTGAAAACATGTTTGGATCAATATTGTCGAGCATCTGGTCAAAAGATTAACTATCATAAATCTTTTTTTGTTTAGTCCTAACACCCCCACCAGGTTTTGCCGATGGTTCTCAAGGATAATGAGGATCCCTTATGGACATTTTCATTCAAAGTATCTGGGTGTTCCCACAGATTTTAGCAGGCCCAAGAGGGACTTATTCAAGAATTCGGTGGACCAGATTCTTAGTCAACTGAGGACTTGGAAAGCGGCTCTGCTATCATATGCAGGAAAGGAAATTCTAATAAAATCTGTCGCCTTGCCTCGGTTCAATTATATTTGTTCTCTATTTAAAATGCCCCGCACTCTTCTTAATGTATTACATTCGGCTATGGCTGAATTTTTCTGGAGTAATGGAGGGGATTCTCATCGTATTCATTCGGTCACTTGGGACAGATTGTGTCTACCCAAAAATAAAGGGGGACTTGGGTTGAGAGATCCTGAGCTGCAAAACAAGGCTCTTTTAGCTAAGATGGCCTGGAGGATTTGGAAGTCTCCAGTGATGCAGTAGCAGTGTCATGGATGGATCGACACGAGCCAATTTGGCTACCCAAGCCAAACCTGAACCGGCTCAAACCCAAACCAACCTTTTGGTCTAGAAAGGGTTGGTAGATGATTAATTAGATTAGGAAGTTTTAATTTATAGGTTTCCTTATTTACTATTTCTATTTTATGCCATAGGGATTAGATTTGATTTCATAAAGATGTTATTTACTTTCTAAGTTAACTTCAAATTAGTTTAGGAAAGTTCTACCTTTAAATAGAATATGTATTAGGTTTTATTTTCAGAATTTGAAGAATTGAATAGAAAGAAGGTTTGATTGGATTATTGTGGTGTGCCTACGGGCTGGGAGTGAGTGCTCTCTTTTCCCTTTCTCTTTCTCTCTCTCTCTCTCTCTTTCGTTCTTGCTCACTAACAGGAACCAACCCCATCATTCTTTTCCTTTCCCCTTTTCCCTTTCTTCTTCCTCTCCTCTATTCCCCTGTTTCTGGGCTGTAAACCCAGTCCACAATTTCTGGTTAGATCTCTCTCGTCCCTCCTCTTCTCACCCTGAAACTTTGGGAGTAGGATCCCTGTCCTAGGGCGACATCAACCCCTGAGACTCTTGTGTTGAAAGTCTTCTGGCTGATAGACCTTATCTCAGATTCACGTCTGGTCCCCTGTTTCTGTGTTTGCTCCTGAACCAGTCCAAGTTGAATCATCATATCCCTGTTTAACTGAGGTTTATTGGTTTGGGTCATCTCATCAGGTCTAGGCGATTCTAATTCTTGAGTTTCAGACTGGTTGAATCATGTTTAAGGGCAGTAGCTGAAGTTTCTTTTCCATACCTGGCTGTAGTGTCGTGAGCTTGAAGAAGATTGAGTTTATTTCTATTTTCCAGAATTACCCTTATCTTTATAAAGTAAAACTTTCTTGACCTATTTTAGTTTCTCCTTCCAAGTTTAATCTTATTTCTTTATTATAATTCCAGTTTCATCTTAAGGCACTGTTTGGTTCTCTACAAGTAATTAGAAAGTTCTGAATAATTACAAGTTTGCCATTACTGGTTGAGTTTTGAACTTATTTACAGTTCTGCCACTGTTTTTTGAATCAAACTTTCTTATTGTTTTAGGCGGGCCTACTAGCGGATCTAATTAGGGTTTTCTCAACCCGGATCCCGCATCATCCAGATTGTTTGTGGGTTCAATGTCTCAAACAGATATACTTTCCACATTGTGATTTTCTTGATGCTTCTCTTGGCTCTCTTCCTTCCTGGCTTTGGCGGAGCATTATGGAGGCTTAAAGTCTTAAAACAGGGGCTTATATGGAAGATTGGCACTGGTCATCAGATTAGAATTTGAGACGATGCATAGGTCCCTACTCTTCCTCAATTTCGGGTCTTTTCTCCGCCACCTCCTCATACTTCTATTATCTGGGTTGCAGAGTTAATAGGTCAAGAGGCTAAAACTTGGCATATGGATATTTTACATTCTCTATTTCATCCCCAAGAAATCCAGGCCATTACTAATATTCCAATCCCACTCATGTCCACCCCATTGTGATTTGGCAACCTACAAGATCTGGATTATTCTCGGATAAAAGTGCTTATCACATGCTCTCTATCAACCACCAGCGGTCTCTTCTGAGATCTAATTCTAATCCTGAAGGATCATGGCAGCAAGTCCCTTCTCTTGTGTGGATGAAGTTATCCTTGGTTGATGGATCTCTCTCAGGCAACATCCTCATTATCGAAACAGCAGAGTAATCGGCTATTTTCCTTTGTTGGGTTCTTATCATGGCCATTATGGCAAGCCCATAATTCCCTCTATTTTGATAATCGACACTCCTCCCCTTCAGATGTCATATTGGGAGCTCATAGAGCATTTCAGGAATTCAGTCTTGCTCATAAGCCCTCTCAGGGTCTTTTTACAACTGATAATGATGGTTGTTCTTCTCAACATTCAGGGACATGGGAGCCCCCTCCTTTAGGAATTTTGAAAATTAATACTGATGCAGCGTTGTCTCTCGATGCCACTGATAGCTCTGTTGGTTTGGTATGCAGTATTTCTTGGGACAGGTGGTTTTTGCTGCTGCCAAAGATCTTAACTTCACTTCTTCAATCATAGGGGAAGCCTTGGCTATCCGGTTGGCAGTTCAACTTGCAGTACAATATGGCTTCACTACTGTTCACGTGGAAAGTGATTGTCTTGAAGTCATTCAAGGCATCACACGCCATTCTGCTCCAGATAATGTTTTTCTGGATTCTATCATACAGGAAATTTTGAGTTATGTTTGTAAATATGATAATATTTTGTTTTGCTTTCAACCACGCTCGGCCAATATGGTAGCTAAACAATGTTTTCCTGGGTCAGGGCTTTTAACGTGGGATAGTTCTTCCACATGGTTAGTGGAATTATGTAAAGCTGATATGAGGAACTCATCTTCTGATGCTCAATAGAAAAGTATTTTATCAAAAACGAAAAGTTAATCTCATATATAGGCCCTGTTTGTTTTATTATAAAATTTTCCAAGAAAATTTTCCTCCATGAATTTTTTTTCCTGTATTTTATGTTTAAAATAAACAATGAAAAATCCTAATTCATAGAAAATTTTTCCTCTTCCATCTTTTACATGGGAACAAAGGGAGGCATAACCCCCATTAATTTTGAAATTACCTTAAATTTCTTTATTCAATATCTGTTTCCTATTTAAGTATAAATTGCAAAGCAATATATTTATTCTACATGATGTTCATATAAGCTGTGATATCTAGGTTATCATGTGTCAACAACAACAAAGCCTTATCCTAACTAAATGGGACCAACTACGTGGATTATTGCCCTCCAATCAGTTCTATTCAAGATCATATTTGGAACAAGACCTAAGCTATGCAAGTCATTCCTCACTGCCTTCCCTAGAGTCATCTTAAGTCTACCCCTAGCTCTTTTAGAACATCTGATCTGAATAAAATCACTCCTCCGTACTGGAGCATCTAAAGACCTTCGTTGACTTGACCAGATCATCTATGTGATGTTCATATAAGTTGTAATATCATAGCTATCATGTATCAACAACAACAAAGCCTCATCCCAACTAAATGGAACCGACTACATGGATTCTTGCACTTCAATCAGTTATATTCGAGGTCATACATGAACAAGACCTAAGCCATGCAAGTCTTTCCTCACCGCCTTCTCTAGAGTCATCTTAAGTCTACCCTAGCTCTTTTAGATACTTCGATCTGAATTAAATCACTTCTCCATACTAGAGCGCCTAAAGATCTCCGTTGAACATGACCATACCATCTTAAACAAATTCCTTGTAGCTTATCATGTATCGGCACTACTCCTAAATCAGCTCTAATACGATCATTCCTTACCTTATCCTTCTTATTTTTGCCAAACATCCATCTCAACACCTTCATTTCAATTACACTAAGTTTATCTATATAATGCTAGTTAACTGCCAACATTCCACAATCCGCACCACACATCAATACATCATAGCCGATCAAATGATTGTCCTATAAAATTTTCCTTTAAAATGTGTTTTTTAAAGAAATCTCTGATTTATTAGCCCAACCAATTTTGTGACTGAACACCATCAATAATGGGGGAAGAGACACATCTCCCATAAAGGGTGCCCCAAACTGTCAGTTGCAACAATTTTCTAATCTCTGGACGTCGGTGCCTTTTTATTGAATCCTAAAATCATGTTCACCATTCATGCTATGCACAACATGCCAAAAGAAGATATTCAGTGAAGAACCCAAGAAAGCAGTGAACCAAGTGTAACATTAAGCAATATTCATGGTACATTGTAACATTATATTTTTTTACCGAGTACAATACATTAAAGTTTCACCTAAACTCTTCAGTGTTTCCATCTATTTAAATCAACGTTGGATGTTTAGCAATCAACAGATCCATTAATCATAAAATTGATCCATTATTCGTAAAATTCTACGCCATATCCATACACAGCATGTGAAAGATGGGTGGCACTACAACAGTGATAAGATGGTTTCCGTAATCAAATAAATTCTACTTTTCTCAACCATGCACCCAAAAAAATGGAAGGGGTGAGAGCACAGAGAGATCAAAATAACAAAATGTATAAACCACACAATGTTTTAACATGCCAAATGGAAGATCTATAATCACAAGTTTCGTGATTACATTCTATTCTATTGTGGGTTGGAAAAGAAAGCCAGCAAGTAAATGTAATTAGTGTTATTCATTGAACCCTTCAAAAGCATATTTAGTAATACCCAATGGAATAAATAAGTCAAGGGACTGGACTAGACCTTGAAAAAGTACATCAAGCCATCGCCTGAAACTCTCTTAACCTGTCACAATATGGCGTCTGAACCGTAAGACCCCATTGGCGCCGCTGCAACTCAACTTGGCAATGTTGTGCAAGACTTGACGTATAGGATCTCTCCACTTGTTGCTCTATGTCCACACGTTTGGGGCTATTGGAAGGGTACTCTTGATCAAATTTTGCCATCTTAACAAAATAATTGACACCCTTTTGAGTAACAAACCGGTGATCATACGCATAAGTCCTAGATAGAGAATAAATGGGATCTGAAGATGGAAGGAAGTTCAGCAGAAGCAAGAAAAGAATGGGCAGTATCTGCACAAGCGCCCTGATATTGGAATTTCCAGAGCCTTGACCAGCCGTCGTTCGTACACTTGGTCCCATGCCAGTACCAAAAGTAAACCCACCAAACTGGGTGGTTGCACGAGGCATCCCACCAAAGAAGAAATTCCTGAAAATCTCCTCAGCGTCGACGTCTGCCTCATAGAAACCATTGAATCCTTGTGCACC
Source organism: Protea cynaroides (assembly GCA_028583415.1). Classification (NCBI taxonomy): domain Eukaryota; kingdom Viridiplantae; phylum Streptophyta; class Magnoliopsida; order Proteales; family Proteaceae; genus Protea; species Protea cynaroides. The sequence continues at coordinate 94,507,552 of CM053274.1, forward strand.
TCGCCTAGCTGCGGGTCTATCATGCACAGCTTCATCCGAACCAACAAGATCATACCTTTTCTTGCTCTCTTCATCACTAAGGCACTGAAATGCTTTCGAAACCGCCTTAAATGCTTCCTCAGCGCCAGGAGCATTGTTTTTATCAGGATGAACTTTCAGAGACAGTTTCCGATATGCCTTCCGGACGTCTTCAACAGAGCATTTTCTTTCTAACCCCAAAATTTCATAGTAATCCTTCTTCTTCTTTATCTGTCTGACGATCAAGATCTGCTCCTCGGAGTAAGACTTAGTAGAAGTCGACGAAGACCCGTCTGAAGGGCCTCCATGCCTAACCGAAGAATTAGCAGAAGGCCCGGTAGAAGATGCGTCCCGGAAAACACCATTTGATGGGGACGAAGCCGGAGCCCGAGGATCACCAGATTTACCTTCTATGTTCGACAACAGATCATCGACAGAAAGGGTTGGATCCAGTCTGCGAGCTTTCGCGACGAATTTCAGCGCACGAGTTCGATCACCGAGTTTCAGAGCTTCTCGTCCAATTTCCAGGCATTTCAAAGCTTCGTCTTTGTTCCCGTCCATTGCAAGAGGATTGCAACAATGAAATAGAACTAATCACTGCCGAAACCCTAACAAAACATATTCATAACTTAGTTATCAAACGATTGAATCAGGTTCCCTTTCAGAAACAGGAAACTTTGCCCTACAAATTTTTCCTTTTTTTTAAATACAAAATTCCGAGTTAATCAATGGAAAAATACTAAAAATTTCCCAAACTAGTTGCATTCAGTCAATCGATCGATCGATTCAGCACAGTAAGAGCAAAATAAAAAATTCCAAAGTAAGAAAATAACCAAGAAAAAAAAACTGATGAAAATAGAATATAGCAGACAAAAATCTTACAGGAATCGAACTGGGAGATTCCACGAGGTTCTCTCTCCCAGACCTCCTCTGACTGCAAGATTGATCGATTGGGCTGATTATCTTGACATCTAGTGTGACCTATGGAAGAAATTCAGATGAGACCTCGCAGGCCCGGACGAGGTGCTGAGAGAAAGGGTGACGGTGTCGATGACGGGCTGTAAACCCAAACCCTTTTGCCCTTTTTATATTTATGGGGAATATTCGAAAAATATCATTTTTATATGATAAAACAATGAATATCTCTTTTTTGTTTCAAAAAAATAAATTCTTTTCTTAGAATCCAAACAGAGTTTCACTCCGATTTTTGTTTTGTTGGGGGGAAAAATTGGATCCAAATCGTCTCCTGCCCGAGATTTGGCAGGAGACGGGGCTGTTCGGATGGATGGTCGACACCTGTCTGTCGGGTGAATCCGAGCCCTCCATCCGAGCCGACATCCCTTGTCGGCTCAGTTTATCGGCTTGAGTGTCGGCTCGGATGGAGGGCTCGGATTCACCCGACAGCCAAGTGTCGGCCATCCATCCGAGCAGCCGCGTCTCCTGCCAAATCACTAGCAGGAGACGATTTCAATTCGGAAAAATTCTCCACATCTGATAATCTAAGGAATTCTCCCACAGAACAGTAATCACGATGAGGAAACATTTTCATCAAGAACCCACATACTTAAAGAAGAAAAAAATATATATATCACATGATTATAATGTGAGAAGACATTGAAAAATATTCTCGTTAGAGTGTTGGATGTAGAATTTTTTTTTAGATTAATCGTTATTCTTGTTATCAAATTTGGACTAATATTTCCATAAAAAAAATTAGAGATGGATTCACCAAGCTGATAGTGTAGAGGGAATCAAGGGAATCTTCCAACACCACAACAATGACAACATGAGAAATGATTTTTGTTTTGTCAACAAGGCCATTATGGTAAAAAAGGAGAGAGTATTTCAATGTGAATCCACATGATTAGCATGTAAGCATTCTACAGTATCGGTATAGAATTTTTTTTCCCAAAAAATAATTTTTTCACCCCATGTCCCATTATTGATGTGATCAAAATGTGAGGATTGGAGACCCAAGGAGAAAAGACCCAGAAAGAGTGGGGGGGGGCGGGGGGTAAAAGAGAAGGTGAGGAGAGGGGAGATTGAGGTAAGTCCCCTTCTTCCACTTTATATATATATTTTTTTTTCTCTTCCTCCATTGAGTCATCCTTTTCTTTCTTTTTTTTTTCTTTTTTTTTTTTAATTTATTCTTCTTATTCTTTTCTTCTTCTTTTTTTTTTTTTTTTTTTTCTTATCGACTGTTTTGTCTTTTTTATTTTATTTTCCTTTGTTCTTTTTCTCTGTTAATTAATCCTATTTTGACTTCGTCGTTGTTCCCCACATGCAAAGCCGAGGGTGGAGATATTGCAGGATGGCATTGGAAGAGAGATTATAATCGCTAGTTTTGATTTATGTTTTGTCTTTCATTTAGGTTTTGATTTGTGAGTTTCAGTTTGATTCACTTCTCTGAGCTATGCAACAAATTAGAGAGTTCTTTAAATAATTGTTGAGACATAACAGATTTCAGAACATCGACTTCAAGTGGAGGAAGGAGACGAAGAGACCAACAGTGCGAAAGTCAAACATTTTTCATGGGGTATTCTAAAGGGTGGGCGGGCGAAATATGGGGGGACAAACTTCCACCACCCCGATTCTCCAAACGTAGGTGGAGTTTATTGTTCTCAGATAAGAAAGTATAATTATCTCACCCCCTAAATCCCACCCAACCAAAATCCAAGTAAACAAGCAGGCAAGTAGGAGCTACTCCAGTACTCCACTCTCCATTTCTCCTCCCATCCCTTATTGGATCCACTCTCCATTTCTCCTCCCATCCCTTATTGAATTATCCATCATTGTCCACATCCATTGGTGGATGCATGCAATAGTGTGACAACCCTCCTTTTTCTTAAAGCTTCACAAGCTTTTTGTATTAATTTTTTTTTAGGTGTGATGGGTGACTATTTGTATTTTTTGGAACATGAAAAATGTTTTATATTCACCCCCTTAAACCCCAAACACCCTTTCCCCTCCTCCTCCTCCTCCTGACGAAACAGGAAAGAAAATCCATCCCATGACATCCTGGGACATGTAATCTACTGGTAGAGGTACTATCAACTACACAAGCTGTTTATTGTTTTTTTAATCAATTGGGTAATTTACACTAGAGGTACTTGACGTTTTAAGAAATTATACCAGAAGTAATTCACATTTCAAAAATCATACCAAAGGTACATTTTCTCATATTTCAAACATTAACTATATTTAACATTGGCATACTTTTAAGTTAACCATTAGATCTACCTCAAATTTTCAGGGGACTGATCATTTCTTGTTGAACTACCTTTATTTAGTGTCTGATCGTTGGTACATCCGTCAAAAAAATAGTAAGTTGGGGTGCGAAGTTTCACAGAAGGTGTGTATCATAGTCGAGATTTGTGACTAGGTGATGAGCAACCGCCGGTGATGAAGGGTAACAGGAGAAGACAAGGGCAGAATATGGGGTAGGCAATTGTGCGATGAGTACATAGGAATCCGGGAGATGAGTCGTTGCGGCAACAAGATGGTAAGAGAGTGAACCAAAGGGGACCAAGAAAATTATGTTAAACAGAGATAAATTTAGAAATACAAAAATAAAAGGTACCCCAAGCGTAATATTTTTGAAATGTCAGGTACCTCTGGTATAATTTCTCAAAACGTTAGGTACCTCTGGTAATATTTTTGAAATATCAAATACCTTTGGTATAATTTCTCAAAACGTTAAATACCTTTGATATAATTTCTCAAAACATCAAATACCTCTTGTGTAATTTATCCTAATCAATTTAACTAATGTTGTTGAGATAAAAGATTTCTTTATTTTCATCGCCCTCGCACACAACTTAGTGGCAAACTCATACGTAAGGGGTCCCCTTTTTGCACAATTTGGTATACAAAATGATATTTTACTTTTAGTTGATTCTAATTGATGTGACATTTTTTTTATGTGATGCTGAAAATTGATTTGGGAATAATAGAGATTATTCTCTCCCTAGTTATCATAATTGGGTTTTTTTAAAGTTAACCCTAAACCCTACAGCCTTACATTCCTAAACCCTACAACCTTATATTCCTAAAACCCTGAAAACCCTAAATCTTAAACCCTTACATCCTTAAACCTTACAAGATCCCTAAATTCTAAATCTTCAACCCTAAACCCTAAAAACTTATTACCATAAATTAAATAAATAAATAATCCTAAAAACTTAAACCTTAGAAAATCCATAAGTTCCAGACCCTAAACCCTAAATCCTTAAAATCCTAAATCGTAAACCCTAACACATAAACCATAAACCCTAAACTTAGAACCTAAAACCCCAAACCTTAAGCCCTAAAAAACCCCTAAACCCTAAACCATAAATCTTATATCTTTTACCCTAACCCATAAACTGTAAATCCAAAACTCAAAACCCAAATCCAAAACGATAAACCCTAAGCCCAAAACCATAACCCCAAATCCTAAACCCTAAGAAAAACCCTAAACTCTAAAACCTAAAAGCCCTAAACCCTAAATACCTTAAACTCTAAACCACTAAACCCTACACCCTAAGCCAAATATCCTGAAAAAGCATCTAAACAACCTTGCCCCTTAAAACAATTTGGGAATATCAGAAGGATAAAAAGAAGTACACAACCATGTATGGGAAAAACAAAAACTATAAACATAAAGTCACAAAAGGACTGAACTGGAATCACAACCCAACCAGTATTATGACCTCGTTTTTGGGCTCGTTTACAGCCAACTTATCGCCAGGCCTTTTGGCCCATCCTCAGGCTAAGATGTACGGTCCACATCCATTGGAAGGGTGTGTGATACCACATGAACGTAGAGATAAGATCCAAATATATCTACCGTCCGATTAAAGATCAAGAGTCAAATGAAAGTGTTGAACCTTGCGATTGCATATGACTGTGGACCCACTAAAATGAAGGGTTCAGATCGTCTGAACGTATGCTAATGCACGTTTTCTTGCTCGGTATTTTGCAGTCATCTCTGATTTATTTCGGAGCATATATAAAGCAATCTCTGCAAGCTTTTTAGCACTCTCTCAAGCTAGCCGCTCTACGATTCGACTGCAGTGGCCGAATTTGAACTTGCAAGCCATGGAAACGGAGACCCAGAAGTACCAGATTGATGTTGGGAATCTCATGGCGTATGACCCATATCACAGTTTCTCTTCTCTTCCCCAAGACAGGTTAGGGTTTCGTTTTTACCAATTTGTTTTTTGGGTTGTAGGTGCTGTTTAGAAGTCTGTTTCAGTAATATCTACAAAAATTTATGCCATCCCCCCAGAGTTTTTAGTTTGTTGTTTCATGAGACATTTTTCTTTCCGTGTAGTTTTGATGCGAATTGTATGTTTGTGGTTCTCGAACGTATGTCTTTTTGTTTCTAATGTGATCTTCTATTTTATTTATTTATTTTTTTCTACTTATTCTCTGCCTTCGGCCTTTGTGATTCTATGTTGGACTCTTTCTTTTTTTTTGGGCAATGCTGGAGGTTCTGTTTTGGGTTTCTGGGTCTTCGTTTGTGGTATTTGTCCAATTGTAGAAGGCAAAAAACTGTGTAGGTGAAATAAAATAGCAGCTACAATCACAACCAGTGAAGCTCACCGGTTGAACAGAAGCTTCTTATGAGAAGACCTGTATGCTGTCCAGTACTGACTGCAGGGTAGTGAGATGTTTTAGGGGTACTTGAAATACTTAAAGAGTAAGGAATTTGTCATAATGTTGTGAACTTGTGATTATAGGGGGAGATTCTCCCTAAGGACTATAATGAAGAACAGGACCCTCACTTAGTCCCCTGTTACCTGTTATTCAAGTAGTCAAATTCTTATAGCTTCTAGATAATAGAAAAACAAAACCCAGGATAACAAGCATAGTCATCAAGGCAACAAAGTGACCCAAGATAGTGGCCAGATGCCAAGTAGAAGCAGGAACAGGAACCCCAGCAGCAACAGAAACAGCACTAGAAACAGAAACAAAAACACAGGGACATAGACAAACAGGAACAGCAACAGAAACAGAGACAAAGAAGAAGGAATGAACAGGAACATCAACGGAAAAAGAAACAGTGAGAGATGGAGAAGGAGAAGAAAGAGAAGATGCAGACAAAGAACAGGAACTGGAACCAAAATAGAGACAGAGAGGAAAGAAGAAACAGAAACAGAAGAAGAATGAGGAGGAACTTACCCGTGGCCGTCACTTGGAGTAGCATGAGGGTTTTCACTTTTATTTCAGCCCTCCCCCCCCCCCTTTTTTTTATACTTTTTTTTCACTTATATGATTCCATGCATATCACTGTACCAAAATTCTGTACACAATATAGTGGTGCCAAGGCATTGGAGGCCTGAAGAGGCTCCTAGGCGACCATTGTGCTCGATTTTCCAAGGCGGCACCTAGGCGACGCCCTGACAACTATGGTACACAAGCCAATAAAACAATCAAGAAAAAGAATTAAATTTATATAATATAAATAAATAAAAACCAGATCCACACAATGCGTCCACCCAGATCATAACGCTGGCCAAGGTGTCCAAGGTGATTCCCAGGTAACCAAGGTGGATGCCTCACGCATACAGAAAGGCTACAACAATCCTTGGTATCCTGAAGTGCCTTGTCATCTAGGCGATGTCTTGACAACTATGATGAAAAGCATAGTTGATCTTCTGAACCTAAATTGAAAATGGTTGCTCCAGTAATCTCCATCACTCTTCAAGCCAATAAACTTTTTTTTTTCACCTTCGAGCAAATAACCCAACGAGTATATCTTAGCCCAATTAAGGAACACCAAAGTCATGCTGGAAAAAAGTTTTTTGTTGCAGCCAAAATATTTTAAGCTTTTTGGTTGTTCTGGGTTACTTGTCTGGCCATGATCTTAATGTGTTCTTTTGGGTTTATCTAGGGAACAACTAGTTAAAGAATGCCTCCAAAAAGGCACTGAGCTTGTCCAAGCAATCGCAGATGTTCTTTTCAACTTACCTTCAACAGAAGACAGAGATGGGCCTATTGTACAACTACCTCCACCGACAACAAGATTGCCTAGAGAGAAGCATGTAAGCCTTTTTGTCCCTCTGTCTCTCTGAAACTGATACTGAGTGAAATTTATTCTCCATATTTTAAACAGTTCCAGGAACCTTATCAATCATAACCATTTGTTCAACCTGTCCTTGGTTCAGTAATAACCTATATACTTGAGTCCTAAAGTATTACTTTTGCACATGCTCCAGTCCACTCCGTTTTTTGCAGTTCATCTTCTGACTTGGATTACTATAAGTTTGATGTACTTCTTTTATTTTTTAAATTCTTTATGCTAGGCATGAATTTATGGTTGCTCATATCAACTCTCCTATTTTTCCAGCTTCCAAAACCTAAGCCCCCTACAAAATGGGAACTGTTTGCTAAACAGAAAGGTTAGTTATCTATTCTCTGTTGTGATATATAAGGTCATTAATATTTTTCATTATAAAAATAGGTTGCTTCTTCTTAAGCTGCATAATTTAATTGTTTAATATTTTTTGGGGTCCTTTGGAGTTGATCCCATGGGTCAAATGTGTTAAAGTGGAGGTCTAGTCTTTGCTTCTTTCTAGACTGCTTCTGGTGCTTGATGATATTTGGTTGGTAATGTTTTGCAGGTATAAAGAATCACAAGAAAGACAAGATTGTGTTTGATGAACAAACTGGAACTTGGAAGCGGCGCCATGGCTATGATCGTGTTGATGATGACAAAGATGTACCCATCATTGAGGCCAAGATGACTGATGGTAAATGACTTGAACTTGATCTTCCCTGTTTTCAACATGCAACAAAATCAAAATTTGGGAGATTTTAGTCTTTCTCCTTTTCTCTGAAAAGGTATTAGGATTAAATAACAGAAGGAAAATTAATTATGACTTTTTTTTAAACCTGGTACTTTATCTCAATTAAAAGCATCTAATCTCGTAAATATGAAATAAATGTGGCCTCCTTTTTTTTTTTTCTTTACAAAAAATAAAATGATTAGTTAGAGTTCTCTATTTTGCATGATAGATCACACACTGAGAAAACCATTTGCATGATACAGGCTTCTTCCCCTCTTGAAAATGATGTCTTAAAAAAAATTGCAGAGGCTTTTAATATGTTTTTGTCTGTATATATTTTCCTATAGGCAGGATTGTGCGGGCTGAAGATGTTTTATGTGGGAAAGGGAAAATAGAAGGAATCAGAAACACCTTATATGAGAATGGAATATTAAGGTTTCATTGAAGGGATGAACTAGTATCTGAGTATTATGTCGGATGATTTTTGGTGCATGTTCAACCCTGTTTAGAAATTTTTTGGTCCATGCAGGATTTTATTTTTTAACTTCATCCTTTCTTGGGTTTCAATAGTCCTTGAATTGTTATCCTTGCTGATTTTTGTTTTCCTTTTTCTCTATGGGTGGGGAATATACTGCTAACTATGCTGAATTGACTCAACTGAGTTGATGGACATTGTGTTCTAATTGTTCTGTATCACCACATATACTGTGGAAGCTACTTTATGTTTATATATCATGGTTGGGGAGAACTTATCACGTTGAGGAGTCACAGACAATTTCATAATGGAAGTGAGGTCTTAACTGTATAAAGGTCTTAACTGTATCATGGAGATTGTCTTGGAAGTTTTAAAACAGTTCCAGTGGGTACTGTCTGAAAGTGGTTAATCTGCTTATGTTCTGTTTGTCACTCTCTCCACAGAACCAGGAGAGGATCCATTTGCCAAGAGACAAGTAGAAAAGAAAGAGCGAGTTGAGAAGCAAGAAAAGAACCGGTTGCAGAATTTGAAAAAAGCTGCAAAAGTTGGTGCTTTGCCTAGGTTCGTCCTTAAACCGTTACTTTGTGGTATTTGTTCTTTAATAAACATTAAAGACAAAGAATAAGAATGTTTGGTATCATTTCATTCTTATGTATGTACCTCATATTTCCATGCTTTAAATATCATCTTTCTTAGTTTTAAATTGGTACATTTAATTCATAATTACCAAATCCATTGTTCAGCTCGATCAACGTGGCACACAATTTGCTAATTCCCACAAATTTGCTGAACCTCTTTGTGTTACCAGTATTTTATAGAATTAGGTAGTTTTGATTTGAGCTTTGTACAATTAGATTTTGAACCAGTACAAACATAGTTGTCATAGTGCCAAGGCAAGCGTTGGAGGCCTGACGGACGCCCAAGGCTGCCTATTTTCCCAGGCGCTTGGACGCCTGGGCGACGCCTTGACAACTATGAGTACAAATTGAGAACCATGTGTTCTCATGGTATTGAGGGTAACTCCTAGTAGCATAATTGGGTGCAAATGGTTGATCCTCTGGTCATTCTTATGTAATACAGCGAATTACAACTTATATGGAGGGTGTTTATCATTCAGTTATTGCTCCACCGACAAGACAACTAAACAACAAATTCAATCCTCAATGGAACTCCCCTACACCTACCCCTACCCCTACCCTTTCCATCTTTTTTTCTTTTTACATTAAATAGAATTCAATTGATTGCATTGTTAGAACCTGACTGAAATTACTTTGGGAATGAGTAGATCTTATGAGATCTGGATTTTTTAAATTTACAAAAAAAAAAAAAAAAAACACCATGGTACACTATTAGCATTATTTGACAGTAGTAACCTTTACTTTTCTCAGTTTTTAGAAAGATCTGATAAAGCATTTTTGGCAGCCATATTCAACTAGCTGCCACAGCACTGCCCATAACAGGAACCCAAAGTGCACCAAAGAAAGTCAGTAAAGACGAGCTGGAGAATGTGGCTGGAATGGCAGCTACGGCAACAGCCAGCGGTGGGAAATTTGACAAGAAACTTCCGGGAGAGAAATCCGCGAAACATCCCGGGAAGTATCGCAAGGTTTGTGTGCACACTCAGAATTCACTCTCCTAGCCAACTGTTTTCTTGCCTTAAGAATACATGATTTATTTATTTATCTCTTTTTTTGCCATAGTTCCTTCCCGTAGCTGAAGGATCAGGAATGGGTTCACAAGAGCAGCAGCAAACGCAAAAGGTTCTCAACAAGCTATTCGCCAAGCACTCGCATGAGATACTTGATGTTGATAAGGTGAGGCTGCAAGTTTAGCTCAGACAAACCTCATGAAGACATGATTTATTTATTTATCTCCTTTGCATGTTAATGATTCAACATATCTGTAAATTTTGTGTTGAAATAGGCTGTGACAATGTTCAATGTGAAGAAAGAGAAGAAGAAAAAGGATTGGCAAGGGAAAGGGAAGTCTTCTTCAATGTCAGACAAATTGAAACCGAAAAAGAAATCCAATTTTAAAGCACCAAATAAAGGATCTTCAAAAAAAGGAGCATCAAAGAAAGGATCATCAAAGAAGGTAAAAACTAAATGAGAGTGCTTGTATGGATAAAATGTAAGGTAGGTTTGCGAAGCTTTTATGATTGGCAACAGAAAAAAAATGAAGACTTTTTTGGGTAATTTGATATCACAAGTACACAATTTAGGAACAAGAAATTGTATGTTTATTATTTTTTTTTTGTATCCATGTTATTTTTTGTGCTAAATACGGTATAACCATGGTTTTATTTGTATCGGCGATTGACTGATATGGAACGACATGTGGTCGATACTGACCGATACCAAAAAGTATGAAAACGAAATCACCAGTGTGATATCGGTATTATGAACTGAACCGTTGTATTTACTGAATACCTAAATACCTAGATCGTACTGAAACAATAACGAATATATATCAGTATATTTTGATATCGATTTCTCTCTTGAACACCGAATTTCTCCGAATAAAAACTTTTCCAATATCGTATTGAGCCAATATGGTAACGATATAGAAAATTGGAACCAAAACTGGAATGGTGTAGTATTGGTATCACTATTTTGCCTTCTATGTTATGTCAAAAACCTATCAAATACCGAATACCATACCGGTTGACACCCCTTACATATCCTAGAGTTTCCTTTCCTACATCAAAGATTATTTGTTATTTTTTCTAGGGCAGGATGTTATATGTGGTGAGGAAGGTCACCCACTTCATATCCTTCCAATTTCTGTCTCAATAAGCGAAGCATGAATAAGAGCAGTGGTGGGTCCATCCTATCCATGCCCTAAGATTGGTGCAATTCAGCTTTTACATATGAGGGGACCAAATTCCCTATCTAAAAACAAAAGCAAATATTAATTTTATCCAAACCCAACTGATGTAGCAATAGTAGATATTAATTAGGGAAAATATGTGTCACGAATGTCACAATGTTATTTTCAATCTTAAAATGACCATGATATTTTTGTCATCTGGTTGACTTTGACTAATACCATGTTGGTGGATGTGGATCTATGTGATAGACGAGCTTATACCTAAGAGTGTCAACTCTAAACCAGAATTTTGAAAAGAAACCGAAATCGACTAGTAAAAACCGAAAAAGTCGAAAATAAATGGTTCGATTTCGTTTTACATATAAATAACGTTCGAAACCCATTTTGAATTGTTAGTTTAGAACCATTTAATTGTCGGTTAATTGAATAAAATCCGAGTAAAAGCGGTTAACTATTTACCTCCCTCTATGTTACTTGGGGGTGGGGAGCAGAAATTAAGGGTGAAAGGACGAGAGGAGGGAAATTATGAAAATTCATAAATGAAGAGTTAGGATTTGTGCGTGTTTAAGGGTGATGACTCTGGACCATTGAGTCCTTTAGCCAGTCGGTAGACTAGAAATTTTTTTTCCCTATATAGTATTTAAAATAATATCAAATATCTCATGACTAAATTCTCTTAAAACATTTGGGGGAAGAGATTAAAATATATGAGATTGTAGTAGTCTTGATATTTGTATATATATAATTTTTGCTCTTTCCCAAGAACTGCATAAGAAATCGTTTATGAATAGATTAATCAAAATCCAATAAGAACCTTATTAATCGATTGTTAATTGGTTCGATTTTGGTTTGGAGAATGCCAATATATGGAAGAATATTTACTTGAATTACACTACAAAAATTGACATGCAATTAATTCAGCCACGGACTATTTATGGAATGGTTAGAATTATCACATCATCATTTCATGTGGTACAATGAAAATTTCAAGCTTTTATAAATTCAAAAAGGCCGGGTTGTTCAAATTTTCAACTTGTTTTCCTTTATTTCTATTGTGATTTTCTATTTCAAGAATTTTCCCTTTTCTCATAAAAAAAAATGAAATGCAAAAGGTTCTGTATATGAACGTGCACATGCATAGTCGTACTTTTATCCAAATGAAAAGAGAGGGCATGCAATACCATTTCTATCCCCTAATTGATCGAGGCACCGAAATGCTAACGGTGTATAAAAAAATTCAAATCTTCCTTTCAAAAATAAATTGCAACCCTAACTTGAACACACTCAAAACGATCAGGTTAAACCACTTAATTAAAAAATAAAAAAAAAGAGCAGAGGCGGTTTCCTCTAGCCACGTGCATCCTATGCAACTGCAGGATCCAATAGGAGAGTAGGTACAAGCATCCAAATGAGAGGTAGGAAGATTATTTCACTTCCCATATGAAAGGACACAGGAAACACTTTTGAACATAAATTTTTTTTCAAAATAAATAAATAAATAAATAATGAGTGCAACTTGCTAAGTGGTGCATATAGGGGGGGTATTTGGGTTTGAATCCCCTCCCGTCATTGGAGGGATTCTAGACATGATCCAACAGCATCAAGTTCACTTGATATGCATACCAATGCATCAATATGCATGTTGAGTAAACTCCAACTGCTGACAACATGAGAGGATCATTTTTCGTGGGTTGGTGAGGGAACACTAACGCAGACATTTGGTCTTTGTAGGTTTGTAATTTATGTAACTACTACTTACAATGTATGTTATGTGTGCATGACTACATGGTGATGGTTGGGTTTGGTGGTCATTCTTTGGTTAGACTTCCACTTGTTAGTCTAATTTTGTGAGTAGTTAAATGATGTTTGGTGTGGTAGGTGAAGTAGCATTTCTTAACTATATTGATACATTTTACTTAGAATTCTTGTTATCAAAAAAAATAAAAAAAATCTCCTTGATACGTTTTGTGATCAACTACCCTATGCCCTAATTTTCAAAAAGATTCTACCACGAAAAAACAAATAAAAAACAAAAAAAAAATCAAAAAGAAAATACAAAATTACCTTAGTAAATGTCTTTTTATCTATGCCAAATAAAAGAAAAGGTTTGGTTTCCACGACTATAATTCGCATTTGAATTTTATTGAGAAAATAAATAAAGAGAGAATGTTCTAACGGTGGTACTCTTTACTTAATGATCAACAATATCATTTAGTGAATCCTCTCCCATTTTTATTAGAAAAAAAAAATCCTCTGTTATAAAGATGATAGAAAAAAAAGTGAATTTTTTAAACCTTTTTAACCTTTTCAATCTATAAGACAAAAAATAATGCCACAGAATTTTATTTAAAAAAATAATTTTAGATATTGCATAATGTTGTAGTCACAAATTTTCCTCTTTATTGAATAGAATTTTCATTATAACCAATGATGAGAGAGAAAAAAATGTCACATAAAAAGTTAAATGATAATGCTATAAAATTTTAAAAGGAAAAAAAATTTATGTACAGCCACGTAGGTGCATGATTGTAACTTCAACCATCGGATAAATAAAAAGGAAAAAAAGTGTCATCCCAAGCCTACTCTTTACTTGATAAAGGGTCTTGACTGAAAATCACCCCAATCTTAAATTATGTAAAATAAATTAATTATTTATAAAAAAATACTAATTTATATTTCTTATGAGGGAGCATATAGTGAAAAAGATAATCTATTTTTCCCTCGTGTCGTGTCTCATTGGTATCCTAACCAATCCTTATGGAATGGTTTGACTAAACCATTCTTGATGGACCTAAATATATAGAATATCATCTAGATTCTCATCTTTTTTTTTTTTGTGAAAATATAATCTAGACTCCAACCTCCAAAAGAATAAAGGTCTACTATCTAGATTCCCAAAATATTTTCATAAATACCTCCCTCAAATGTCTATACCATCAAAGAGTCAGTCTATCAAATTGTTTGGTATAAGATTTTGCATTGTAGATGTAATAATCTTGTCTAAATTTTCTAGTATTGTTTCTCATTTATAAAAGTGTTTTTCACTCTTATCAACCCAAAAAAAAAAAAAAAAAAAAAAAAAGAAACAGTTTAATTCTTCGGTTTTTTTGTAATGATGGTAATCTTTTATTACAAACAGGAATTGTAAGTTTAGGTTATGTTTGGAAGTGAAGAAAAAAAAATTTTGAGTGAAGAAGAAAAATTAATAGATAATTTGATCATTATTAACTTCAAGTGAATAACTCACCTCAAAATGAAAAAGGTCATGAGTTCAATCCTCTTTGTGGCTTTACCTACTTAAAAAAAAAATTTGATCATTGTTTTATCATTACTTATGTTTTTATACTGTTTTTTCTTTTTTTTTCTTGACATTTAGACATAGCGTTGATGGTGATTCCATTATATTTATCAGAGTGGTTGAGTAATTATCAAATTTTCTACAATCATCATTCAATTTTGTATTTTCAAAAATAATTAGCATTTTATGAATTCATGAACCGTTTTTTTAGGTTAATTACTATTTATATTTATTTCTATGACAAAAATGAATAGCTAAGGAAATATTTTGATTCAAATGACTAAAATAGCCAGAGATTGTACTATGAAAGTAACCCTTAATAGTCAACGAAACAAATTCAACAACAAGATACGCGTTGAGTGACCTCTAATCATGCAATCATAGTCGGAGAAATTGAGGGACATGAGAGGATCCCGGTCCTCAACAACATAGCTTAAAGGATCATTGAGAAATGGGCCTTCTCTCTTCCTTTGTAAACCAAGTATAAAAACTTTACTTCTAAAGCATTAATTAATTACTATTTTTCCTAATAAATATTTAAGATTTTGAAGAGTATTTATGTTTGGTAATAACTTTTGTTTTTTAAAATTGATTTTGAGTGTAAGTATTGTTTATGTTTTTGTTTCTAAGAAATATTTTTATATAAAAAAGTTATTATATTTAAAAAAAATAAAATCACATTTAAAAGTAAGAATAAAAAAATACTTCTAATATTTTCAAAAAATATTATTCTAAAAAAATAAAAAAAACAACAGAAATAATGCCAGCAAACGCAGCCTTAATTATACCATCCCAAGCTATATATACGAGCTCCGAAAGATTCTTTCTTTTCTACCAATATTTTTGGTGGATTCTCCAAGCGCCCACACTTTTCGTCTCAGCGAATCTCTCAAGTTTCACTCCAACGCAATTATGCAAACCTACTTCTCCACCCCCGAATCCCGCAGAAACAGAGCATATTTAAGAATCGAAGAGTTGGATATAATGTATGGAAAACACTCATCCTCTTTCTAAGTGTGAAGACTGAATAGCAGTTCCAACTGTTCCTGCTTTTTCTCTTCCCCCTTTTCCTTTCTCAAATCCTCGGCTCCTCTCCGATTCTCCCACTAGAATCTGATATCTCAGATAACCCTTTTCTTAAACTCATCACTACTTAGTTTGCTTGTTCGTCTCATTGGTTTCTTCTGCGAAGAAGAAAGCAATCTGTTTTTTTTTCCTTTCCGGAAGTGTCTGCTTAAAGATGGCGTTTTGGAGAAACCCGTCTGTTTTAAGACTGACCATTTGAGAAAAATGGTTCTTGGAACATAAAAAGCTTCAGAGTAAGCTCGTTTATACTTTATAGGCTTGTGACCGATGGCTGGACGAAGATTGGAAGTCGTCGAAGATAAAAGAGATGGGTTCTTGTCCAGTCCTGGAATAAGCTTACAATGGGGTCTCCGTCAGGGTTCTTTTCACCCAGGTGGCCTATTTGCCAGCGTCGGTCAGAGGGGAATGGATTTCGGTATTTCGCCGAATTCTTCAAATTCGAGAGACAGTGGTTTGAAGCTTCCATACACTGACTTGTATGTGAAGTATGTGTCGTCACCGGAATTTGATTTCAGGATTGCGGGAATTCCGAATGAGCCGGTGGTGGTCGATCCTGAGGAAGCATTGGAAGGGCTGAAGAAGAAGAAGAAGAAGAAGGGAGGTCTTCAGCTTAAGTTGAAGATAAAGAATCATTCTCTGAGAAGGTTGATCAGTGGGGCGATTGCTGGTGCTGTGTCGAGGACTGCGGTTGCTCCCTTGGAAACGATAAGGACTCATCTAATGGTGGGGAGCAGTGGGCACTCAACCACTGAAGTCTTCCATACCATCATGAAGACTGATGGATGGAAGGGCCTATTTAGGGGTAATTTGGTGAATGTGATTCGAGTTGCTCCAAGCAAAGCCATTGAGGTTGGTGGACTACTGCCTAATTTATTGGTTCCCCTGTCCCTAAACTAGTAATTAATATCTTTGATTGTATGAGTATGTGATTGGTTGATTATGACTTGTGTTGATTCAGATAGTTTTCTTGCTGTTTGTTTGGTGATCATGCTATTAGATTACTGAAAATCGCAGTCTTTTATGAGCATTTGAGCTCGTTTCTCTGAACCATTTTACTTATTTGTTCATTGGTTTGAGCTTGTTTTTCTTTGTATTTGTGGGATGGATTGTTTGACAAAACTGAATTGCTTGTTTCCTTCTGTTCTGGTTGTTGGTTGATTCTCTTTTCTGATGGTGCGTTTCCTTCCCTTTTTTTTTACTTTTTACATTTCTTGGTTTCTTGTCGTTTATGGAACTTCAAGAATACATAACCAGAAAGTTAGATGAGTTGTTGCTCTCAAGAATCAGAAGCGTTTCCTTGATATTCCTTCTGTTAACTAGAAGCCTGTTGTCTTACAGATTCTGTCAAGTTGTTGCTCATTAGTAGCATCTGCGGTCCTGCTCTCTCTAACAGTCAATTGAAGGAGGAGACATGTTACCTACCCAAGCTCTTGCTTCTTTTATTAGGATATGATATTTCATTTTATTAGCACATTTTAGTCATTTACATGGTATACTTTCGTTAATATTGACCCACTATAAATCCTTGCCATTTGGATTTACTTATTGCTGCATCAGAATCCATTAAGTTGAGTGGCTGTGTGAAAAAACTCAAACTATTCTTTGAGCATTTAATGCATGAGCGAAGTGGATTAGAGTCCTTTCTATGTTCCTTCCATGGTTCATTTATTTTTAAATCTTTTTTTCTGATTAGCATCTTCCAATTCCATACCAAATCTTGAGCTGGATTTCAATGGATGCCTTACAAGCCCAGTTGAATTATAACGGACTGTGCAGAAAGTTTTGGTTATCCCATTGTGGAATCCTATTTCATAAGGTTATTCAATATAACATCTCTAATTTGGAAGCGGTCCCATAAGAGAAAAAAGGCAAGGGGATCCTGTGGATTACCAGAAAGTAAGCTTATGTTGCCTTACAACTTCACTTGTTCTGACCCTCCTGTAGTCAGTTCCTTGCAGTCCTATCAATGAGATTCATTTCTGACATTCTCAAACTTGTTCATTATAGGGATGTTAACGTCACATGCAGCCTAATGCTCATTGTATATATGCACCTAAACCCACACGGAAAAAAAATTCAATAAATTAAAAGCAGCAGGGTACACCCTTGGCTGACCCCTTTATTGACCAAATGAAGGTATATACAGTGATCAGATTTGTGGCACTGCCCCTTCTTGCCTTCTGAGTTGGAACCCCAAGTGACCAAACATTCTTCACAACCCAAAAAAATTTGGCCCCTCACTAGTTGGAGTTTATTTCAATCCTCTTTATCTTCTTATGGGGTGTCATCTTATTCCCCTATATGTACTTTGGTCCTTCCTTTCCACAGTAAGTTTAATTATATCTTCTTTGTGGTAGCATGAGTGGCATCAACCCCACAGACTCTGTAGTTTGAATCCATAGATCTTTTCCTCCTAATTAAAATGATTAATTTAGGTCTATTAACTGTCTTAAAAAGTTTGAATATTCAGTAAGAAAAAACATCATAAAAAGGATCAATGGATAAAATTCTAGAGTTGTCAAGACTTCTTGGTAAAAATGAGGATATAAACTTATGTAAGTGGTCCATAAGTGAACTAATTAAAAATAAATTATTTTCTAGTTGGAGAGGCTACCAACTTGTACGAGTTGGTAGTAATGATGTTATGTGGACCTTAGAAGAGAGGTTCAAGCATTCTGTGGAGTCTTTTGACTCAAAGTATTAAGAGGATGGTTAATGGTGATAAATCAAGAGAAGATTCAAGTAGGCTATGGATTAGGTTTTGGGCAAGGAAAGGGTTTATGACACCTTTCTGATTTCGTAAAACCAATTTTTTGCTTCTAAATTCTCTCTTTCTGTTGGATACTTGGATGTCTGTGTGCTAAATACGCTCTCAGGAGAACTCAATTGCCATAGCTTTACCATCTCGTGGAGAGTTGTTATGTATTTAAGTTGGCATAATTTCTGTGGCTTTTCTTTAAGCTCTCTCTCTCTCTCTCTCTCTCTCTCATGCACATCCCACACAATGCATGCACAGGCTATGTTTAATAATTGAACTGTGGCTAATGAGGAGAATCACAGTCGTCCTGATATGTTCCTTCTTTATGAAAATTAAGGAACAGGAAACCTTTCAAAATTTTACATGAGCAAGTAGAACTTGATTCTCTTAAAGAAATACTTTCTGAATCCACCTTCATAATTCAATGGCCTACTAATTTATCACAAAGTTACATCTAATAGTTGGTTTTTAGTAGCTGTTGTTCTTGCTAATGATGCCTTTCTGCAGTTATTTGCTTATGATACAGTTAGGAAAAATTTGACGCCCAAACCTGGAGAGCAGCCTGTAATCCCTATCCCAGCCTCATTGGTTGCAGGTGCTGTTGCAGGAGTTAGCTCAACCTTGTGTACTTATCCTCTTGAGCTAATCAAGACTCGTCTAACCATACAGGTATTATGAAGCCAGAACCTTCTACGTCTTCTTAAGTTTGTCTTCATATTTTCTTCCCGTCTGAAATCTTGTATATCTCTAATTTTTTATTTGGTCAAATTGCAGAGAGGAGTGTATGAGAACTTGTTACATGCATTCCTGAAAATCTTGCGAGAGGAGGGACCTGCAGAGCTATACAGGGGTCTCACTCCAAGTCTTATTGGAGTAGTCCCTTATGCTGCTTGCAACTACTTCGCTTATGATACACTACGAAATGTTTACCTGAATGTCTTCAAGCAGGAGGAGATTGGTAACATTGCGACCCTTCTGATTGGGTCAACAGCTGGTGCAATTTCAAGCAGTGCAACTTTCCCACTTGAGGTGGCTCGCAAGCATATGCAGGTGGGGGCTCTTAGCGGTAGGCAGGTCTACAAGAACGTATTTCATGCTCTGTCAAGCATACTCGAACGGGAAGGGCTTGAAGGTCTTTATAAAGGTTTGGGCCCAAGCTGCATGAAGTTGGTCCCTGCTGCTGGGATTTCATTCATGTGCTATGAGGCATGCAAGAGGATATTAGTTGAGAAGGAGGATGAGGCCTAATGGCCTCAGAGAGTGTGACTGCTTTTTTGAGGAAATAAATGAATACCTCGGTTACTTTTCTCAATTCTGCAGAAAATGAAAGCCTGTCAGTATACAATTATATATATTCTAGTTTGATATTTGAGTTCTTTCCCTTAAGTTTTTTCTTTAGAATTCAGACCTAGGAACCTTGTTTGGGGTTAGAGCTGAAGTCTGCTAAAAGGTTTGTCAGGTGGACTAAACTTTTTTGTGGTAAACCACAAAAAAGAAAAATTAAGACCCATATATATTACATGTTTGAAGTACATTTCAATTTAAGATTTCACCTTGTTCCCATTAGCTTCACTGAAACTTTTTTGCCTCCTGGGTTTGCTTTTGGAAGGGGATGGAGACAAAATCATGCTGGAAGAGGGAAAGTCAGCGCCCAAGTCAAATGCAGCTGTCCGAATAATTCATGATGTCTAAATGATGGTTGGCTGATGATTATGGACTCTCTTAAGTAACAGACCAATCACCAGAAATTTTGAGTTCAGTTCCATGGCATCTAAGCCAAAGTGCCTATCCTTAACACAACTGCAACCTGATTCTTTTGCCTTGTTTTGCAAAGCATAGTAAAATCAGGTAACAGCTCTTGCTATCAATGTATTCAAATAAACACAGAGCATCACTCAGAATTGAAATATGATCTTCCAAACCTCTTTCCTCTATGTTGATTGAGTTCCCATATGCATATGACATCCTGTAAGAATATGCATATTTCATGTTGATGTGATTCTAGGATTCATGTTTCCTTTTTTCTCTTTTAAATTTTCTTTCTTGCTTCTCCCTCTTAGCATTGGTTATGATGTGAATGGTTTGAAGGGAGAAGGAAAAAGCATATTCTTTTTGTGTCCTTGAGCAGTACAGTTGTTTCTTCCAGTATATGCTTTTCTGAGGTTAAGAGAGCATATGTACTTTCTTCTTACCTTTGGGCATAATTAATCGGATCCAAATTCTCTCCAGAGGCAGGAGGGTCCTGCGACTGATCCAAGCGACTGATCCAAGGGGTTGGGGATCAGTCGATCCACCTACCAATACATGGGGAGGTGGGCCGACTGAAATCCCACCCTTGATAAACAGCAGGTCGGTAGGAGATGATTTGGTTGCTAATTAATCATAACCATTCCTTTATGTAAAAGAACATCTTACCAATGGTTAGGCAAGCAATACTCACAGAAAGGTGAGCTTATCTGCTAACACCCAGTACACCTCATCTAACAATTGATCAGAGATCTACCAAACCATGATTTTAGCACCCATTTCAAGATAAATCTTCAGCATATTGGGCTACGTTGTCACAGTGGGGGGGTCCACACGCTAAACGATGCACGTAATGCTTGGAGGATCTTTCCTGGCGAGTGTAAAGGGGGACCTACAGTGCCCCATTAAGTCTTTCCTTGTACCCTTGCCAAGGGGACCCCACCGCCACCCTACATTGCAGTACCCCCAAACTCACGTCTCTATAGTGCCTCTTAGTCAGGCTCTTAACATGAAATTGGTATGGGTCCGAGTTCATGCCCCAAAAGAGGATCCGAATCGTCTCCTCTCTGAACCCAGGGAGACATTCCTATCGGATGGCCGACACGTGGCTCTCTGAAAAATCAGAGCCCCATGTTCGAGCCGACACCCAGCTAATAAGCCAAGCCGATAGGAAGTGTTGGCTCGAATGTGGGGCTCGGATTTTCCCAAGAGCCACGTATCGGTCATCCGATGGGAGCGTCTCTCTCCTCCCTGAAGTATAGGCAGGAGACGATTTGAATCCCCCAAAAGATGCACTTATTTGGGCGCTCTTCCCTCTGTAAGCCCAAGACAAATCAATGTCAGAAAAGGAGAAGGGGGACCCTTTGAGGCCGTGACATTCGGCTTCAGAATATTAAAATATGAAACCATTGAAAAATGTGTTCTTCACTTGAGATAATATCAAGCTTCACCAAACCCCAAGGGTTAGTAGAGTCGGCAAGGAGCCTATGCCTCAGGAAGTAGAAGGTACTGAATTCGACTCTTCTTACTATCTTGGGGCCACTCATTCGGGGGTGTTAAGTACTCTTTCTTTCTTGCTATGGGTGCAATTGGAATGGTTGTCATTCAATCCTGGAATGATCCGGTCCATGCGGTTGTGGGGTCAGTATGGGCCCACGGGATTAGTCAAGCCAATGATCCACATCCTCTCCTCCAAATGTTCCAGGAAGAGAGGGGGCGCCTCCATTGGACAAACGACACCTGGGGTTCGGGTAAATCCGAGCCCTCTATCCAACCCAACAAGGGGATGTCAGCTCAGATGGAGGGCTTCGATCACCCAAACCCCAAGTGTCGTCCGTCCAATGGGAGTGCTCCCTCTCCTCCCAAAACACTTGGAAGTGAGGATTTGGATACTCAAGCCAAAGATTTGAATACCCGTAGTTAGCAAAAAAACAAATACAAGCTTCACCATAACAATAACTAGTAAACATAATCATGTTTTTACCCATAAATTTAATATGCATGGTCAAAATGGATTGGACTATAACCTGAACATAGCAATTGGCTGATCCAACCTTTAATTTGCACACACTCAAAGCCTGCTTCGATCCGTCGTAGAACCTAAATGAGTATGGATCGTACCAAAAGAACCAGGTGGCTGAACCGTTACCTGGACTATATTAGCTAACAGGTTTCCAGCTCTCAGAAATGTCTCTCTTTGATGGGCTTGCCAGATGTCCTCGATTTGGGATATTAAATCCTAACTGTTCATTGAAGTCTTTGATGGTCATTTTTCATTTTTTTATTATCTGATTACCCCGAAATAGATGTCGCTTCACAAATTACCCATCCAATATTTTGTTTAACCAAATACCAATATATTGATTTGTATTGCCATATACTTTTTTTTTTCTCTATTCCTCTCTACCTCTCAGTCATGTGGCCTAAGCATTGGAAGAAGACTCATCTCTTCAAAGCGTTCATCTGTGAATATCGCATGCATCATGATTTGGTACCAATGTGTGCTTCCGAGGGTCAACCACAATACGCCGTAAAGAGAGAGCATCATCCAAACTAAATGAACTGTTGACAGACCAACCAAACACACATGATTTTAGTAGCTCCCCCCCCCCCCTGCTCAACCTCTAGCAAGAACTGTACTTTGCGACACAATCCTGTATGGGAACCTATACTACAGTGCCCAACACAATCCTGATGCCCTTGCCAAAGGAATCCACACTGCCTATGTCGAACACAATCCTGATGCCCTTGCCAAAGGAATCCACACTGTCTATGTAAGAGTAACACCCAAACCCACATCCCTAGTGTGTGCCCCCGAGTCCGACTCTTGACACTTGACATCAAATTGTCGGGGGTCTGCATTCACAACCCAAAAGATGCACCTGGTTGGAAAAAGGGATGCGTTTCCCAATTGTAAGCCCATGGCCCTCCCCAAGGCTAGTCAATATGGGATTGGGGGGGTGGGGGAGGGAGAAGGGAGGGACTCTTTGAGGCCATGAAATCTGGTTTCAGAACAACTGCGCAAAATGTCTTTTTAAACACAGGTCCAAGGGTCAAAGAATCAAAGAAAATAGCAAAAACGAATTTTGAATGGCGAAGGTATTTGTTTCTACAAAAGCTCCTACGGCAACAACAATATCACAGCTAACAAACTACTGTTAATGCCACTCTAATGACCATTCTTACTCAAGTGTCACACTATCGGGAAAACCGATTGGTAAAGCGCATTCACCCATTCAACACATTAGGAACAAACTAATTGCTTGATAAACATCCACTCCACTCAGCTTTGCTCCTCTGCATCTGCAGCCTCCCTTTCCTCTGCTGCAGCAGCCATCAACTCGTCAAAGTTCTCTGTCTTCCCAAGCATAATCTCAATCTAAAACAGAACACCAGTCAGATTTAGCTCACATTCAAGAGTAAAATATGTTATTTGAATCCTGACTCATTAATCGTGAAAAAGAAGGCGGGGTAAGGGGGAAGAAGTGCTTCTCAAGTGGTTTTACCGGCCTGCAGCCACCACAAACAATACACTGAAACCCCCTTTTGTTTTCACCTCAAGGTGATTGACTAGGTAAGACAGCAACAAATTGGTCCTACATAGAACATAAACCATTTTCTAAACTTACCTTTGCTTTCTGAATAGGTCGCCCTCTTGATTCATCCTTCATATCAACAGTAGATGTTGTGATCTCTGTATAAATTCAATTTTGCAGGAAGTCAAATTCAATATTAGTAATTACTTTAAATTGGAAAGGAGAATATATGAAGGATAACTATCTCACTCTTCTCAACAGCCAGTCCATTGTTCTTCAGGATTTCAGCAATGGTGACAACAGTGGCAATAGCTAGAGACAGAACAGAATCAACCATTAGTGAGCACCTCAAAAATAGACCTTCCACATAATCAGAACATTCAGTGATTATTACTTATTATTATGCTACACATACAAATAAATAGGGTACCATGCACACCGACTAGGCTCTTCTATATAAAGGCCTAAGCAGGAAGACTCTACTTTCAGGATTTGGGTCAGGCACAGGCAACACTTGCATTAACTCATTATCAAATGAAGTAATTCCCCTTTAAGTTCCCAATGGCGTTTATATGAACAAGGTGTTGCTTCGAAAGGGACTTATCCATAATCATTTCTTAAACTATTAAAATGCAGAAAATAAGTCATTTTGGGTTAGTGCAAACTGAAATACTTTCATTTTATACTGGCAATCTATCACTCATTGTTCTAGCCATCAATCCATATATTCCTAAGCCATTGGCCAACAAAAAGAGATCCACCATCTAGAGGAGTATAAACCATCACTGACTTAGATAATGCTCAACTGCAACAACCTCAATGGTCCCCCTGCTACAAGCTAAGAATAACATATGTATGCAACAAGATTGTAAACACAAACTAGTACCGCAAGTTTATGAAATGAAAATGTAAACCACATTTTGCTGCAATAAAAAAAGGTGTACCCAGTGCATGAGGCTCCAGACACTGCAGGATCTGGGGAGGGGTAGATGTACGCAGTCTTACATTTTGCTGGAATAGTGTAGTCAATATATTTAACCCTATATTTGATCTTTAGCATAAATATAATGCACATGGTTGAAATGAAAAATGACATTTTGGATTTATTTTGGATGAAAAAAAAAACAATCAGATGACCCCAAAAAGTATACCCTCTCTATGGGTTAAAGCAGTCCCATTTATATGTATGGTACCTATAATGTGGAAAAGCAATTTAAGCATTTGAATTTTGTCAAGACACGATTAGCAGTCTAAACAAAGGGAATAGCATGATTCTACTAAGGGTGCAATTTCACCATCCTCCAGGGGGTGAATGACAGTTTAAAGTTTACGTGGCAGTCTATCCAAAATTTCCAACACAACTGCAGTCGTTATGTAGCTACAACAAAGACCAAAGAAGGAATTTTTCTAGGCATAGGAAGCCAAACAGGTAGAGCCAACAATAAGCAATCCCAGATGCCACAGATACATAAGCTTTTCAAGACCATTTTCCAACAATATAAATCTTAGCACACTATTACCAATCACATATAGATGAGACTAGGCCTTGCGTAAAACTGACGGCCATCACACACCTAGAATGGACTTTTTTTGTTGTTTCAGTCACAAAATATGTGACCGAAATTTAAGGGAGACTGATGGTGCAGTGATTGTATCATCAGCCATGTTCAATGAAGCAGAGATACAGCCACAGAGCAATATCAAAAACATGTGCAGAAAAGTAAACTACATGGCACTACTATGAATAACTAAACCTGAAATATATGCATCCTCTGGAATTTAGGAGTAGCTGCAAAATCGCAGTAAATTAAAAAAAAAAATTATAAAATTTTTATAAGGAAAAAAAAAAAAAAAAAACACCCCAAAAAAAATGGGAGCTTTTTCCTTTTTTAATAAAATATATTATAAAAAAGGAGGTTTAATAAAAAAAAAAAAAAAAAAAGGCCGCCAAACACCCCAAACCCGCACAACCCCCGCCGCCCTAAAATGTATAATGTATTTTTTTTAATATTTTGATGAATAATAAATTCTATAGCATAAAAAACAGGGGGAACTGGAGAACAGTATGGCACACAAAAACACACAAAACACAAGTAAAAAGTACAAACCCAGAATATGAATACATCATTGGATGTTTAATAAGAGAATTTTAGCCAAGTTGAATAGAGGCCATAATGAAACAAATTAAGAGTAGCACAGGAGCATTATAAAGACCTAAAAGAAGAGGGAAGGTGAAATGGCCAAGGAACGTGGAAGTGAAAAGGTTTTGAAGTCATAAATGCGCTAACAGCAGACATGACCATTTATAATATGGAAAGGAGAAAGATAAAAGTTTGTATCGGTGAACCACCTCATCAAAGAGCTTTGAATGAATAAACCAGCAAAATAATATCCAGAATGAATACTAGCAAGTGAATATACAAACATACATAGACAATAGATAGAAATACACATATGAACCTGAATGTAAAAGAACAACCAGCCCCTTGCCTCCCTCCCCTGCCCAAAAAAATACTAAAAATGTAAATCAAACTTCTATTCTCTTCCACTGTCCTTTCTTAAATAACTTTATCATATCCAGTTAGTCATCTTCCCTATTTTAAATCTTATACTCAATCCCCACGCTTATCAAAAGAAAAATTGGTTCCTTTTTATCTCCTATTTCTTCATCCAACAACCCTCCTCATTCTTTTGTACTCACGCAAATAAAAAAGGCAAGAAACTGAAGATACCAATCTTGCACCTCCCAGAGAATTTGTTCAAGAACACAAAAGGAACTAGCATCAACCGGATGCTAAGTTTCTTCATCTTTGAAAACTGTAAATTATTTTCTGCAAAATCTTCAAAACATTCCATTTGCACCTCCCAGACAGAGAATTTGTACAGGAACATATTACGTAAAATAACAACAATAATGCATTTCTTAGCTAGTTGACAAAGAGACACTCACATGTACAGTAGTTTCTAGCGACATACCACCCCAAAGCTTATAGTGAAAAATAGAATTCAGAAAATGATTAATAACTTTCCAAGTCATTCTAAATCAATCACCACATAAAGAAGCAAGAAATTTAATATAAAAAAAATTGCATTTGATTACTAGACAAATCCTTTGGCAACTTTCACAAAGAATTGCTTGTATTCTTACACGGAATCCCTCACTAAAATACTAAAAATGATGTGTAGCAATCCGATAAATGAGACTTAATTTTTTTTCTTATAACAGGAAAAAAAATCCACTCTTCTTCTTCTTGTGCATTACCAATAAAATTTATGCATTGGATTTCATATGCATATAATTATTACTATTCTATTGAACATTTACTATCGATGTTGGTTGTATGTAATTCCGATCCAAATAACCATGGAATATATTAGATTGTCGCTAAGATCTGATATGCAAAGATGTAGAATTAAACTGAATTTATTGATCATCGCATATAATCCAATTAAGATGTTATAGAGAAGTATCACACGTCAATCGCATGTAGTTAGCCAGTGTTACAAATTAACAAACCAAAAATCCAACAGTATGCACATTTATACAAATAAATAGAAAGTATTGACAGATTAAATATAATAGCCAAATAAAACATAGTGTATGAAATAGAACGATAGGTCCAAGAGACAATACCCATTCCAAGGGCGGAAAGTTCAACCTCATTATGTTGCTGCATATACCTCTGCATATAACATTTAAATCAAGAAAAAGAAATTATCAGGTTGACAGAACATTAAAAGGTGCAGTTAAAACCTACTTCTAAGGACAATGCTAAAGGAAAACAAAGACACTTCTGAAACCAATTATAGAAAAGGAAAAAGAACAATGTTTAGGACATTTGAGACTAAGAAACTCAAAACTTTAACCAGAAAAAAAAAATATAACAATAGTAACGACGACAACAACAATAATAATAATAACAATGAAAATATAAATTAAACCCCATCCCCCAGCTATCATTATACTACTAAAACAAAATCAGAACAATACAAACATAGCAATAAACGAATGAATGAGAATAAAGAGAGGAGACGCGGAAACCTATAAGTGAAAAAAGAATCCAAATGTCAGACAGGAAACATAGTCTAATGTGGCGTGGGCAGGGATAACTAACAAAACTGAATCCCAAACAAAAATAACTTGAAAACTGGTTTGCGAAACGGATGTGAAACCCTAAAAAAGAGCAATACTTTCCAACGCAACTTAAACTTAGACTAGAAATAGATTTTACCTTGGCAAGATTAACATAGAAGAAAAGCGGCTTCTTGGTGTTGGAAACCTGAATCCGATTCTTCTTGTGCGCATCGACGATGTTGATGTTATTCACTCCCTCTGTAATTTCTTCCATTGCGGAGAAGAAAAAGAAGAAAATAACGGAAAAAAAAAACCTAGCCCTAACCCTAACCTCAAGAGACTCTTTCTCTCTCTCTCTCTCTCTCTCTCTTATATTAAAAACCTGGCAATGAAAGAAATATAAGAACAGGAGGTAACCCACAGCGGAAAAGAAAATATGCTAAACCCCAAATCTGAGTCGTTCCTTCTGTTAAATAGCGGAAAACTCTCTCTCTCTCTAATAAATCGTTATCCCTTGTTTCGTATTATTGTGGTGGCTAGGGTTTCAGTTCAGTCTCGAGCCACATGGTGTCCGGTGAATTAGCCATTGTATGTACGAAATGACTATTCTAGCCCTAACAACAATTCTATGTTACTTCAGAAACCGTACCAATGATTTGAGTGGGTTTGGGAAGCATTTAGATGGACCGGGCCGGTTCGAACCAAAGTGAACCATTGAAGAATAGAGATCAGGTGGGAGTAGATCCATAAAGTAGGCCTTGATTTTAGGGAGCAACAAAGAACAATCCCAAGTTGACTACCCATTCCCCCCTCAACTTGATTGAACAAAACATGGGTAATCTCCCTATAAAAAATAAAAATAAAAATAAAAATAAAAAAACCCTCTTGCATAATTCTCAGTTAATTTTAACCACTTAATTAGATGATGTGGTAATTATGACTTTTGGATAAATAGCTATATGATTGGATTAGCATGCACCTTCTATTTTTAATCATCCATAAAATTTGGACCCAACCAATCAACCACGTGGCATAAACTTGGGTTATCTTGATAACATATTGGGATCCAATCGCATCATATT
Organism: Protea cynaroides; assembly: GCA_028583415.1. Taxonomy (NCBI): domain Eukaryota; kingdom Viridiplantae; phylum Streptophyta; class Magnoliopsida; order Proteales; family Proteaceae; genus Protea; species Protea cynaroides. The sequence goes on from CM053274.1 coordinate 94,536,227, forward strand.
CAGTTTCGAGACCATGTAGGATGACAAGCACCATTTGGTAGTCCAGAACAAGCCTAGCGACTACTGCCAAAGGATCGTCGATGGTCTTTGCTTTTTAAATATACTTAGGCATAGAGAGAATGCTTTTCTTTAGGGGCCTCAATTGAAATTCTAGTTGTATTATTTGTGCCTAAGAAGAATAGGCATAATGCTCGAGTACAGTCCATACTTCATGCGAAGTGTTAAGACCAATCACAAAAGAAAATGCATGTTTAATCTCTGTCAAACGAACGCAATACAGGAACATTTGATCTCATTGTTGCCATGTTGTGTAGACTGGATTCTCCTCAACAGTTGTTGTGGACATATTGACAGTTGGCAAAGTAGTCGAAAGACACTTGCATGGATACTATTAATATTTGAGATATCCATGAAGACGAAAAAGAGGTAGATTTTGATCACTCGTCACAGTAAGTAGTTGTTTTTGTCCAACTTAATTTGTAAACATGGGATATACCGTGACCTAATCCAAAAGAGGTGGACAGAGTTGCAGTGGCGACTGTATAAGAAACAATGGTGGATGCCATGACAGAGAAATTTGACAAAAATAGGGATTAGTTTTGCTAGATCATAGTGTGCTATGATATTATGAAATAATTTGAATTCAAAACAATGGCTCTCAACACCCTTGGAGTGGGACCTTGAACATATCTAAATGGATTTGTTTTTACAATTAATGGAGTGTACACGTTTACGGATTTGAATTCCAACAGAAAATAGTCATATATCATATGTAACTCTTTTGAATAAAGTATGATGTATCACTTGGACCTTTGGATAGAGAGAAATGATCTAGCTAGATTAATCATATATCAAATTTCTAGCTTATAATTTAATTAAATTCTCTTTTGTATTAGCATACATCTTGAGGATATCCATGGCTGTGTACCAGTATTCTAAGCATTACTTCATTCTCGCATAAGGTTCTAAATCTAGGCATTAGACACAGTATCAGTCATGTCCAAAATCGATTCAGACTGAATCTAATAGAAAACTGACACATGGCCGATACACATTAAAATAATATTTAAATTGGATTGCATTGAGGATCAATTAGATCCAAAACCGATACAGATTGATAAAAAAATGAATGCCCATGTTTTTCTTGTGATTTTTAGAGACATCATATTCCAATTATATTCTATTATTATATGAATAACTATCTAAAATAAAATAATCTATAGCCATAAAAAAAAACGTTTTAAATTAATGTGGCAATACCTGATAATGAAATAATCTAGAAGAGTGAGAAAGTAATGGAACGTTTACCCTCAAATGTTTTAAATTAATGTGGGACCCAGTCCATCAAGAATAGGTGAACATTTGCGTGCTTGGTTAACCTAAGGTTGCATGCTTACATTATTAGAATGCATTCTGGATAGTTAGAAGTGTTGTTGGTAAAAATTATCATTTTGGCCTCCATAATACAGAATGTAACCCATTTTGAAACGTGCTTTCTAGTCCATTATGCATTTTAGGCTTGGAACGTAAATGGCTCATTTCATTGATCCCTGAGGATTGCTTCCCTTCACGATGCAGTTGTAGGGAGCTGTTTTTTTTTTTTTTTTTTAAGTTTTAAGTTTTTTGATTCCACAAAACACATGAACAAGGGAAGCTAAGTCAAGGCGAGAAATGCGAAAGAACCTAACTGGATCTTGTCGTGGAAGATCAAATCGATTTTCATTATCTAAACTAAAACTAAATCGATTATATATGATTAGATTTGATTCACTTTTTAACCGGTTGGTTTCAATTCAATTTTAATGGTTTTGATTCAACATTGAGACCCTTAATTTTTTTTTATTTAGGGAGGTTGGACTATCAGAGTTGGGGACTTGGGAATGTGATTTATTATTTCAATGATATTTCTATTCATATTAGAAATGTATTCTCTATTCATATTTCAAGAATGAGAATGCCTATCAAACTGGGCTTAAGGGATTTCACCATCAGCCTTAGCCAGTAAGTCCCACAACTAATGGACGGTGATGGAATCCCTTGAAGAGTACACTGACGTGGAGATGACTGCCCCAAGAAATTTCTTCCATTGGCAAATCCCACACGACAAGCATTTTACTATTTTAGTCAACATTTGGACCGGTTCAACGAACAGGATCGACTAAAGGAGCGTATGATCATTGCCTCCACGCAAACATCTAACATGTTCATAGGCTGACTAGTCAAGCTTTCTTTAATCGGTTAATCTCTTGATAGCGACAATACAGATTGTCACTTTACATCATCATGCCGTTGGATCAGAATATTTGTTTTGAGAGTATTAATTGGGTACACTGGCAGTTGATCCTACGATATTGCTCTCATGGACTAAAAGATTCCTATCCAACGTTGAATTTCATTACCCTTTGCTCTCTGTGATTCAATCTAATCATTGGTTAAAATAAATCTGATTCTAAACTCTGGATCTCACCATTTTTAAGTTATCGAGAATACGATTCTTTCTGTTTTCTTCTCTGAATTGCTGCTGTTCATCCAAAACGTCCGGTATTTGTGGAAGATCCGGACGTTCCAAGAATTTTGCGTCTAGTTCGTATATATATATATATTTTTGTACAGGTAAAGAAATGGGTGTGGTGGAGATCTGGGACGCCATGGAAGTTGCAGAGGAAGCTCGAGAAAATGGCACTTCGGACATTCCATCTTCATCTCTTACTGTGGATATCAAACTCCCTCTTCCTCAAATGAAACCAAAGATTATGTTCGTTATTTGCCTCTACTTCAACCTTTTCTTCTACCTCCACCCCCTTTGTATCTTCTCACTTTATTTATTTATTTATTTTTATAATTTCTAGTTGTTTAATTGGATTGCCTTAATTTTTCAATGACCAGGAATTCAAAACGCCTTTCTGCTGTTAAATTTGAATTTATTGCTTCTGTTCGTATCTATTTTAGCTACATAGGAGCTGACAATTTTCGTTTTGTTTCATTTCCACTAGAGGTTTGTGCAAGGATATATTCAAGAATTGGTCACACTTGGATGATTCTTGTTTCTCGGTTGAGACAGTTTCTGGTGGCATTACAAATCTCCGTGAGTGAATTTTACACACCTCCGCTATTAAATTTTACGGTTACAGACTTACAGTATGCTGTGGTATTTAATTATTTTTTGAATTTCATCTTCTGTTATTGTTTTTTTCTGGAACCAGAAGTTCCAATCTCACTTTTACCAGTGCTTTTCTATATTTTGATGATAAACTTCAATTGGTCTCTACCTAATGTTTTGTGAGTTTATCTCTTCCTTTTTGAAATCAGAATATAAGTGCGGTCTGTTATCTGTTATTGCAGTGCTAAAGGTATCTGTGCGAGAAGACAATGGACATGAAGTTTCCCTTACCGTTCGACTGTATGGACCAAACACTGAATATGTGATCGATCGAAAAAGGGAATTACAGGTGGGTGCCTATGTTCCTGTTAAAACGTGGGAGTTTCAAAATGACAATATCAACATTATCTGATAAATCTGTTGATTTTAAGCGTAACAATAGTCTTTCTTTTTCTCCCTGCTATGCTTGTTTATGGCATTCCTCTCGAGAATGAAGTTTGATGCTATTCATGGCCTTGATTTCTTTTTAAGTGAAATAATTTCTCGTGCTCATTTGATGACCTCACTCATTTTGTTTAGGCCATTGGATACCTCTCGGCTGCAGGATTTGGAGCCAGGTTACTTGGAGTATTTGGAAACGGAATGGTGCAGTCTTTCATCAACGCCCGTACTCTCTCTCCATCAGGTATATATGATTAACAAATAATGGATATTTATGCACCTGAAAACTATTATTCAGATGCTGTGATGGATCTTAAGTGATTTAACTATTGAATTATATCTTCGATTAAAATTAGTTGAGAACAGCAGAGGAAACCTACAGGTTAATTCTTTTCTGTTGAAAACTTCTGCTCAGATGCCATCACTAGTCCCTTTTTGATTCTTGAAACCACCTAATCTCACAGCAGTGTCTGGGGGCTTCCTCGCATTCAATGTTTTCGTTCTTTATTTCAGGGCTCTTTTGAGTTGTTTATATAAATAATGAAAAGTTGTTTAATTCTTTTGAGGACCTGATTAAATAAAAAATTTCCATATAGTTATACGATGCTTTCGAGATGCTTCTGAGCTACTGCACTGCCTGATTTATTTCAGAACCATTGTTTCTGGGCACCAACTCATTCCATATGCAATTAAGGTTAAATTTAGATACCAAACCTTTCTTAAATTTAGATGCTATACTTTTAAATTTTGTTAGTATTCAGATTTGTTTGCCAGCTGGACAACAAGTTTTTCTGTTTCATTTGAGTGAGTAGCAAGGGATGTCCAAGTAAGATACAATGTTTAATTTCTTGTGAGGCTAAATATGTTTGAGCTGCCTCCTTGTCTGCCAAATGGAACTGAAAGCATTGCTTTTACTAGAGTCAAGGGGTAAACAAGACAGAAAGTGAAACCTGTGCCAACACAATTGTATGCATTTTTAAATTTTCAACAGGATACCATAAATTTGTCTGCTTATATAAATATTTTCTGTTATTTATCGGCAGACATGAGAAAGCCAAAGCTGGCTGCTGAAATTGCAAGGCAACTTTGTAAATTCCATCAAGTGCAGATTCCTGGTTCTCAAGAACCCCAACTATGGAATGACATCTTCAAGTTCTTAGAGCAAGGTCCCTTCTTGGCTAATGTTGTTTTCTTTTGTAGTATTAATCTAAGAAAAATATGTTGGTTTCCTTGAGTCATAGTTCAGGATGGGAGGGAGAGAAGGGAGATTTTTGAAATAACATTTGTTACTTATCTAAATTTCCACTCCCGGTTGCAGCCTCTGTTCTTAACTTTGACGATAGCGAGAAGCAGAAAAAATATGACACCATTTCATTTGAAAAAGTTAAAAATGCAGTGGTTGAACTCAAGGTAACCTTTCTTTTAAAGTATGTACTTTGCTGGTATTTTCATAATGCACGGCTGAATTCAAGGTAACCTAAAATGATTTTTGTTCCCTCCCTTGAATAAAATTTTGTTATTTAATTAGAAGGAATGTCTTTCTTATGGATGAATGAACCAAGGTAATGGGAAGAGTTTAGCCGTCATGACTGATGGCAATATGAAAATCTCATCCTTCTTGTATCTAGAGGGAACTCAGGGCAAACAAGATATTTTGTTATACCATTAGAAGGAATGTCTTTCTTATGGATGAATGAACCAAGGTAATGGGAAGAGTTAAGCCATCATGACTGATGGCAATATGAAAATTTTCATCCTTCTTGTATCTAGAGGGAACTCAGGGCAAACAAGATACGGAAAAACTGACTTTTTGCAGCTTTTTTCAAACATTTTGAGTAACCATTTGAAATTACATTTGTCAGTTGTCACCATTTCATTATGTGGGAGGATGGCTGAGTTCATCCTCACATCAGTTATGGTATAGTTCCCATATAAAAATTCTCTTTTGGGGTTATCTTCCGGCCATTAATCTTCACTAAACCTCATCATGTGTACGCCATTCCGGAATTGGTATCCAGATACCAATGAAAGGGGAAGGGGAATGAAAAATTGCGATTAAAATAATTTGGATACCATATACTGTCTTGGTCTAACATCATAGAACCAATTGGATTATTGATGTAAATTTTGATCATTGATGCTTATCTATTTGTTAAATTGTAGCTTCTTAAGATCTTTGGTCCTATTTGAGGGATAATGAGATAATGATATGTGATTATTCAACAGGATCTGACAGACCTTCTCAATGCGCCTGTGGTGTTTGCTCACAATGACTTGCTGTCTGGAAACTTGATGCACAACGAGGATGAAGGTGGACATACTCCCTATTCTCTTCCACATGAACTTTTTTGCCATTTTGGTTGAAAGTTTGGCTAGCTTCTATTTTTCTGTTACAATTTGAATCTGGTTGAGTACTTTATTATTTATTCTTTTTCCTTTTTCAATCTTCTAAATGCAACACAAACCATGTGATGTAGAATTTTCTGTCTATCTTCTTCTCCCCTCTCCCCTAATTTTCTTTCTTTTTCTTATTTACATCACAAAGTTACATGTCATATATCCTGAGGATATCTTGTCTTTGCATCTGATATATGCATTCAATGGATCCTACCTGGTGCATCTCCTGTATGGAGATTTAATCTGATCTTTGTGATCTAGTGTCATTCATTGAATGTCCTTATGCTTCATCCTTGGGTACCTTTGTCAATTATCCATTATCATTCTTTTTCTGGTTATCCAGTGAATAATTTCTTCTGTTTCTTGCCTCTAAATTAATATACTTGCAGAGAAACTTTACTTCATTGATTTTGAGTACGGGTCATACAGCTACAGAGGCTATGACATTGGCAATCACTTCAATGAATATGCAGGCTTTGATTGTGACTACAGCTTGTATGCCTTCTTTCCTTTGCTTATTCTGTTGTTTATTTATTTATTTTTTAAATAATTTGAGTCTTTTCAAAGTATACTCATGGTTGGAAAACAAGGTCCTGACTGTTGGAGCTGCTGTTTTAATGTAGGTACCCTGATAAGGATGCTCAGTATCTTTTCTTTAGGCATTATTTGCAGCCTGAAAAACCTCAGGAGGTAAGCAAGTTCTATATTTAACGACTTAACACGTCAAAGTTGTATTGAATATTTGTGTGTAGGGTTTCCATTGGGTTTCAAAACATGAGCAATCCTTTCTTTCTATTTCTGTAACCTTTGCACACACTCAAGGGGTGATGACTGGGCCCCTTCTTTGCTTTTACAAGCAATACTGAGAATTTCAACCCTATATGGCTTTAGGCCATGTTTCTTTTTCACTGAAAATTTTGAAAACTTAATCAATCTCTGATTGCTGGGCCTTTGAGTTTGCTTACTTGAAAACGTAGAAACCTTAGAAACTGCTTTGGGTAAGTATGTATTTGAATGTATTTGTTTTATGCAAAGGTTTTATTTTATTTTATTTTATTTTTTATTTTGAGATTAGAGACATGCTTGGACCCATATATATACACAGCATGGCATACCAAAACCAAGTATTCTATTTGGGATTAGAGTTAAATCTTCTATTTGCCAGCTAATCAACCTTACCATGCTCTGAGACATACTAGGCACATATACTCAGTCTGAACTTTGCTGTCCCATCTTTCTCCCTCCTACCCCTCCCTAGTTTTCTGGATAAATGCAAGTTGTTCTTTGTCCACCAGGTGTCTGAAGAAGCTCTTGTAGCACTGTACGTCGAGACAAATTCCTACATGTTAGCATCACACTTATATTGGGCTCTATGGGCTCTGATCCAGGTAATCTCCAGTGATCCCAGCTCCAAGAATTTCTACAGTGACATCCACTTTCAATCTTATTTTGTTCTGTGTTGTGTGTAGGCAAAGATGTCTCCAATTGATTTTGATTATTTAGGTTATTTCTTTCTACGCTACAACGAATACAAAAGACGGAAGGAGGCGTGTTTCTCATTGGCACAAACATACCTTGCACGATCTGGGTCTGGGTGAATTCTCCATCTCTCTGCTGGCTCTGCTGACAGGAGACTGTCTCTTCCTGCTGTGAAGTTGTAGGAGAAGCTCCTTTAGACCCTTCAGTTAGATTGCTTGTACTATACTGTTTTGTAGCATATTGTCTGAAGAAATTTAACCACGGGTTTGATGTATTTACTGTGGTTTACATCTCCTTATTCTTTTTGTTGTAATCCTGAAACATGAAAGTTGATATATAATTCAATTATTAAATGATTATAGTGATTGCTTTAACTTGTCTCCTGAAAATGATTCTGTTTTCCATTTTTGCGAAATTTAATGCCTCATTCCTAAATGGCACGATCATTTGACTGTTGAATGTGTAGAAGTTGGGGTTAGACCTAGGATAACTGCTCTTTGCCCTAAACTGGGTCTGCTGGGTGATTGTTTTTTGGTTCATACTTTTCATCCTGATAGAGTTTTCAGACAACACTAACATGAAAAATGGTTAAAAAATAGTTGAAATTTGCTACATGGGATAAGAAAGCTTTCAAAATAGTTGAAAATTTAATGTTTTGAAAAACAATTTGATGGATGGAAATACAAGAGTAATATGTGGAACAAACGCAACAAAACTGACATTGAAGATAGGTTTACCTGAGAATTATCTTATGTATGGTATGTCCTTGGCCACGAAATTTGATGTCTAGTCAATAGAGAGAATGATATCAGCCCACATTTCAACACTCACCACCCCCCCCAAAAAAAAAAAAAAAAAAAAAAAAAAAAAAAAAAAAAAAGAAAAAGAAAAAGAAATACCATTTATGTATACTGTATTCCCATGTAAAGCATACATTATCTTGACTTCCAGGGATAAATCAAGGCATCCCAAACATCTTCTTCATAAAAAACTAGATGAAAACCCATAAAAATGGGGTTATTCAGGTCAGGCTAGCAAAGGCAGATGATCTGTATCCTGTTAAAATCAGATATGTGGTGACTAATCCATCAGCTACCAACCAAATCCTAGCCCAGTTATGCTCAACAAGAATTGGGCCAGACTGGCCGAGTCAACTCCGGTTCGGGACCAAAGTTTCGAAACTTTGGTTGGGTTATGTATGAAAAATCTCGACCTGAGGTCAAATTGGGTTGAGTTCACTTACTTAAACTAGAAAGGAAAGATTGTAATTTTAAGCAACCACAAAATGTACAGTGGTTGGGAACAGAAATTGCTTACAGTGATTAAAATAAATGATATGGTATTCTAGCATGAACAGTTAAATTTTTATTCAAATTTTTTTTTACTTTCTAAAAATATAAAGGGACTGGGCTGGAACATGGACGGGGCTGGGTTTGGGGTGGGCAGTTCGTTGTTGGTCTGATCCATCTCTGGAACTAACAGCACCAATCCAGCTGATACGGGCTGGTCCTACTGGTAAAGATAGACTAGTATCAGGCAGATCAGCTGATTCATCAGGATCTGATTCATTCAGGATTTGCAGTGTCCAATATGGCCTCTCCACTATTGAGGTTAAAATCCTTGGTTAAAGTCTGTTCAACTAAGACCTTTTTCAGTCTGTACTGGGTTGAATTTGAAGAAATTGTCCATGGTCAGGTCTCGGGACTTGGGAGTGGTACAAATTTGGTGCTTAAACTTTTTGTTATGAAGAAAGCCATGAAAAACCCTTAAGAAGGATTCAAAGTGATAACCTTGAACCAAATTCTGCATCACTATATAGGCGAGGGACTCAGCTACAGTGAGGTGACTTCAGTTGAACTTAGCTTCAGACTTGTTTGCATGTTGAGAAGGGATTTGAGGAAAATCAAGATCCTCATTTAACCCCTAAAATCAAACAGAAAAATCCACCCAAACATGACACACACCCAATATAACCACATTGAAATGTGAATGAGATTGTGCAGTTTTTGTTGAACTTTCCCAGCCCAAGTAGCAAACCTACTTTCCACCAACCAGCTGACCTTTTTATTAAAATCAGGTAATCCACAAGACTAGGTTTTGGTAGAAGCTAACCCAAGTACAGCCTGAGCTCAAATGCAAGTCAAATTTGCAAGCCCTTGAACTCCTTGTATTAACATAGACAGAATATACTTCTATTATCTACGATGTAAAGGCTATTTTAGGTACGACATGCTTACAGGAGAGATCTCCATCAGTTTTGAAGTTTCCATACGTATTTCACATTTCACACAACTCCAAAATGTTGCCAAGTAATCTAGCTTTCATATGAAGGATGATTTTGGCCCCTTCCGACGTCCAAGTCTTATGTTCAAGGAAAATCTGGGTGTCTTAAGCTTGAAGAACCTGGCAATGAAGAATGTGGCTTTTCAGGCGGTTACGACCTGCAAAGCTTGACCAGAGGTTTGTGATCATATTCTTGGACTGCCCTTTTCCTGCAATAGTCTCCCATAGCTGATCTGCATCAACACCTCGTAAATTGATGGACTTTGAGACATCCACTAAAGAAATGCTCATGTTGTTACGGATGATACACAGCTTTCCATTGAGAGCGGCAATTGCCGCTGCTTCCATGGCCTGGGAATTGCCCTGGTGCATTTTACTGTCAATGTGCTTGCTCCAGGAATCAGTAGCCTCATCATAGACTCTCAGCTTGCACCCATCCTTGCATTCCAAAGCATAGAGCTTCCCATTCAAGGAGGTGCATGGATTCCGCCAGCCTGCAACCATTCCATCATGGACTGGGTACCAAATGTTGGTCTCAGGGTGATAGAATTCACTCAAGACCTGACGATGAGAACCCAGCCCCTTCAAGAACCACTTCCCCTCATAGACAAGCCCAATGAATGGTACCATATCAGTGCTCATATCTGCAATGAAGGACCACCTATTCTTGTTAGGATCATAAACCTCAGCAGATTTCAAGGACCGAAGAACCCTCTCTCTCTCCCCACCAGCTACATACAAGCAATTGTTTATGACGCAGGAACCAAACAAATGCCTTCGGTGTAGCATATCAGGGGCACGGTGCCATTTATTTGTCCGTGCACTGTAAAAAATGACTCGTCTCATTGACCCTTTGAGTGGGTCCTTACCTCCAAATAAGTAAAGATGACAGCCACTAAGAACAGCACACCCAAAGCCAAGTGCTTCAGAGTACTCTCCAGGTACAGGAGGGAGGGGCTGCCATAGCTGGTATATGGGGTCAAAGGCATGCCATGAAATCTTCCCATCTCGGTCTCTCTTTATCACATAGATCCATTCTTCTGCAATCCCAAGGCTCTTGCGAAGGGAGTAGAAGAAGTTCCCAGCAAGGAGACGATACCATCTCTTGCAAACTAGCCGTAGCTTTCGGTGCTCAATTCGTGGTACCCGGATCAAGCAAGCAATCGCCAGGTCATCAGGAAGCCCAGGGAGCAGAGGAGATGGGTTCCGACACCTTCCTTCACGAGCTGTCTTGTGCCTGGAAGGATGAATGGATGGCTTGATGTCAGGCTGAATGCAGAGCTTTGTTCCTGGAACAAATTTCTTTGCCCCAGCAACAGTTTTGAGGCCTGCATCTACTCTACAGAAACACGCGGTGGTATCAACCTGAGGATGCCATAAGTTAGTCTTTGGGCTTCCCTAGACAGAAATTCAACAGTATAATTTCTACAAAAGGGAACTATTCTCTTTAAGGACTTTGAGTTATGTCAAACAGGTAACTCAAAATAAAGTAAGACTACTATCTGTATGTGACACACAGAAGGTAACTTTTGGCTTCTTAGACTAGTAGCAAGAATTTATAAATATAACAATCTGCTTTTGATGACATAAACAAGTATAATAAAAGAATGCAAATTGTGAATTCACAGTTGAGTATTAAAGGGAGTTCAGCAACAAAATATTAGGTCTAAAAGTTCAACGTAATCAGTTTTATCAAAATTAATCTAAAAAGACAATTTCTTAGAAATAATTGAAGAAGGATCTCAATGCACCTCAGCATCGTATTCTGAACTCTTGAAGTATCAAGAACCTGCTGATCAGTAGAATGCATAAATATAGGCGAACTCATGAATGTGACTTTAGCACACCAGGTATCTATTTTACATGCAGACATGGGAGGAACAACACTAGGGCTGCAAATTGGGTTTAGATGATTGAAAGCCTGAAATCCTATCTTTTGGTCAGATCAGCTAGGTTTCTGGCCACACAACCCAACTGACATGAAGATAGATTAAAAGAAAGAAAGATGAAAGGTAGTTTTTTAAGGTAAGCCATATAGATTTCTTTGCCATGTGAATTCCATGATTTAAGCCAAATTGAGGGATGATAATGGTCAGTCTAGAACTTCCTTAAATAGGGCACATCTTGGGGTTGGTCACATGAAAAGTTTAATATTCGGGCACAACTGTAAGGCCAACCATGTATTAAGCTCTTCTCATAATTTTAGACATCAAACTAATAAAAAAAAATTCAGAAAAGAGGGCTGCATTGTCACATGGGCATGCTACACCCAAGAATTTTTAAAATTTGACATGCAATGGATTTAACCTGGAAACATGGTGGACAAAGCATGTAAACTTTAGGATTTAACCTGCGTTTGTTTCACCATAAAATATTTTACAAGATATGTAGAAAATCAATACAAAATTGTCTCAAGATTAGAACAGGGGTAAATGCTTACAGAAATGCAGTACAAAAAGTTAGAAAACAATATCCATTTCAAAATTGAGTGTGTTTTCCCAAAATAGTGATGGTACTCTTGGCACTTATGGAGGACTCCACTCCCATCAAATGTCTGGATTCTTTCTCTCACTCAATCATGTTCAAATATGCTTATTGGTATATAAAAAAAAGGGGGGAAGAAAATAGAAAAACAAACTGCTGACCATCCGTAAGACTTATGGTTTGAATCATTTGCAGCCAAATCTTCTGCTCCAACTTGCAACAGGCCCTTTAAAACATTGGTGGTAACACTGATAAATTGGTGCCAAGGCGACTGGAACGATGGAGGTCAGCTGCTTAGGTTTTCTGCCTACCAGGGCAAGTAGTTGATTTGCTGTTCACTAATGAAGATACAAGTATGTGACAGCTAAACATTTTATGGTAGTAATGAAGTAGATGTCCAATATATTTTCATCCTTCCTCAAAAGCCTAATAAAAAGATTATTAGACTTTAAGAGTCTATGGTGTTCAAAATTAACTATTTCACCTCCTGTAAAGAGCTATATAGTCATCTAGATTAAACTGATGGTGTTGAGTCCATATGAGAACGACAAATTCTCATGATAGGACACAGAAAAAAAATTTCTCATGGGATCCATTGACTAACTTTACCTTAATCCAGTCCTTAAGATCTAGGTCAGTAGAGTCCACCAAGTACTGATTGCCATTTTTCTTTTTTCTTCATCAGCAATGAAAATGAACTGGTCATTGCCTAGACAAAGTTTTGATTACACTGCCTTGAAGGTTGGCAGCTTCATTGTCAAAATCTGGTTTTAAAGAGAAGCTTGAATTCCTTGTGGCTAGCTTGAGTAGCTCTTTCCAAAAAGCAATATGAATACAGGCCAGCTAATCCTGAAACCAATAATGAGCCTAACCAGATCGGAGGCAGAATTTCCGACAGAAACAACCTATCCCTACTTTATTTTCTATGATTCTGCTAACTCCAACCCTTGTTTTGATGTAATCAAAACTTGTAATAGGTTGAATTCAAGAATTGAAAAGAAGAGGTGAAATTCATAGAAACTTCATAGGTTGTATAGAATACACCAACAACAAAAATAACAGATGAAAATCAATCAAATACAATCAGACAATTATAGGAGCTCAGAAGCTCTAAAACAGAAATGCACTCAGACACTGTGCACAGAGCCAAGATGCAAACTTTTATTGCAGAAAAGATAGAGAGAGATTGATTTACCAGTGGTGGTTGAACTCGAATCCCTCTCTCCATTTACTTTCATCCAAAGATTCATCAATCAGCAACCTATACCCCTGGCAAGTGCAACTCAGACGATGTACTCAACTTGCCCACGGAACAGGCACCGAAAGTCAACTTTCCCATCTCCTAAACCTCACCTCAAAAATGATAATTCCATTTGACAAACACCAAGAAACGAAATCCAGCGTTCTCAGCAGAGAAACCTGTAAGACTTAACCCAAAAACCTCCATCTCTTCATCTCTCGAGCCCACCTCCAAAATCAGAAACCCATATCCGAAAAACCGAAAGAATCACAGGCGTCAAAACGCACACTCCCAAATTTTTTGTTACAGAGGAACCCCAGAACAGAAATGCCAAACAGGGGCAGGCAATAGGTGCAGAGATAGATAGAGACAGAGAAAAAGACATTGCATGGATTGATTACATCAATCTTCGGTGTTGGATGGGACCCATCATCTCGATGGGCGCGACCTAACAACTGCTAGAGGGGTTATAAGTTATAACAGCAGGTACCTCGCTGTCTGAAAGACAAAAGCGAACCTAAACCATGAAAGGAGGGGAAAAAGAGAGAGAGAGGGAGGGGGGAGAAACCAGGAAGGTGTAAGTGCAACGTAAGTCGCACTTTGTTGGTTGAGTGTAACGTAAGTGGCACTTTGCTGCTTGTCTTGTGGTGGAAGGAGGAACAAACTGCAAAAATTGATTGGAAAATAGTTTTGTCTTTGGACTTTTGGGTTGTAGGGAGAGACTACAACAACAGTAAAGAACAAATCTAATATGAAGACCCAGAGAAAAAAAAGAAATTGGGAGAGAAAGGAATGGTCAAATGGTGCAGGGTCGTTGGTTTAAAACATATATTTAATTTTATACAGGGTAGCGGTTCAGACATGAGACAAAGACTTGCAGAAGACATCAATGAGAGGACGGATGTTCCTAGAGGCCCACAACTCCACCAAACCAGATGCTTTCTGAATTCCAAATTTCAAATGATTTGAATTCCCATTTGTTGAAGTAGAGGTACTGAGTTGATTTCGTAACCACTCCAGTATCAAATGATACAAATAAAATATAACAAAGCTCTTGAAATAATTGTCATTCTCTTCATTCCTTCAAAGCTGGGAGTGGCCAGGCTTCATCAATGTATCAAGCCCTTTAACTGTCCCTCGGAATCCTCTCATATTTCAGGTTTTCTAATGCCAATTTGATGTCATGAGCTTACAGGGACTAGACCCTCACTATCTAGAGCCATTTTATTTCAGTCATGGTTATAGCAGTGAGAAAAATAATATTTGATCCGAACGTAAGTAAATAAATGCATGATAGATTAATGCACACCAAAAAAGTCTGATGTAAAACATATTAAGTACTATGGTAAGGCTTGATCGCACTCATCGAAGATAACCATAATCTCTATGCATAAAAAAGAATGGAGCTCTCAACTAGTAAATATCTTCTACCAAATCTGAATTGCAGATTTTTGGATTTAGAAAGAAAGAACGGTGGATTTTTGGTGGAGATATCCTTATTAAGAATGTTTATTTATTTAACAAATTTACAATCAAGAAATCAGAGTGGCGCAGCGGAAGCGTGGTGGGCCCATAACCCACAGGTCCCAGGATCGAAACCTGGCTCTGATATTGAAAAATGTTATTTATTTTTTATTTTGTTCGCACATTGTTTGATAGACAAACTTTTTCGGTCTGGTTCTTAGTGAGAGTGTCTATGTATGTTGATGCACTCTTTGAAACCCTTACTCTTTTTTTTGCCACTTGTCAAAATTTGTTCAGATAATAATACAATATGAAAACTGGAACCATTATAGTGTCAGGTTCCATTCAATTATGCCACGTTGTTGTAATTCAGATGGGATTGAAATTTTGTGACAGGATGAGATCCTCCACTCTCTTGTCAAATTTCAAAACAACTTATTCGCCAGATGACAAAGAAAAGGAAAAAATTTCAGACTAATCAAGAGACCACATGAGGGTGTATGGGGACATACACAAAATTATGCCATTATCATACATGAAATTATGGCATTATATGAGAAAATAAATGATTCAATTTGAAATTTAAATTTAATAAATACATGGCCAATCATTTTGTAGATATAATATCACTTCTCCATGACCAAACAAGGTGCATTGCCCAATGTACCAAAACGTTTTATCTAAACAGAGCAAAGAATCTGAACCAAAAAAAAGAAAAGAAAATTACAAGGTGGCATGATGTGTCCTTCTTACAATCCAATCTTCACAATGATATTTTCTCTCCTCTTTTCTTCTTTGGAACTTTGCCCCCCTCTATATGAATCGTGTTCCTACCCTCTCTTGTGAGGGCAGCATAGGATCTTATCCACACCTTTGTCTTGTTACTATCTTTTTTTTTTTTTTTGATAGATATGGCCCCAAGGTAAGTTGAATTGATGATCTTTTCATTTTGAAGATGTTGGTTTTTGTCAACTGAGCTAATTCCTTGGGATCGTCTTGCCACCTTGTTACTTTGGTGGGAATGCCTGAATCATACCTCTATATGTGTATTTGAAACATATGACATTCTTTTACCTATTACCTGTTGTCTTATCCCAAAAAGATCATTAAGTTGGGTAAAAAAGGATTTTCAAAATAATTTGAAAGTTCTTCGTCTTACACGTTACATTTTTTTTAATGCCATCTCTGTTTGTACACGTAACATTTTTTTTAATGCCATCTATGTTTGTTGTTAACAGCAAAGAATAGCACTTGCTTGATTGGTCTTTAGGGACCAACTATCTTTGTATTTATATAAAAAGAGAGAATTACAAAAGGATTAAAAGACTGAAAAGATAAATTTACAACTGGAGTCAACAATAAGAGCATTAGATTCAAAGTAGGAAACTCTAACTCTAATATAAAAGACCTGAAAACTAAATAGTACTAACTAGATGATACCTAGACACAACTAGATGACACACATATTTTAACAGTTTTGTTGTAAAAATTTTCATGGAAATGATATTTTACATGAAAGTTTTCCTCCGTATAAAAATTTCCCACTTTTTTAATGCCTTCTTTTTTTTTTTGGTATTTTATGTGAAATAGACAATGGAAAAACATGTTTTAATGGAGAATTTTCCTTTTTCACCATGGAAACAAACAGAACCTCAGTGGAAAAAAAAAAGGATTATATAATACAAAGAAAGAAGAAATTTTTTATTTTTTTACAAATTCTTAATCACATTAAGGGTGTCAACAAGAAAAATCCTTCTTTGGTATTGGCAAAACAGGGCATACCCCTCAATCACCAACCCTCTCTCTCTCTCTCTCAATATTGGAAACCCCACCACACTCATCCATCCCTCTCTCACTCCAATCCCCACTTCATATCCCTCCCTTGACCGAAATACCAAATGCACCCACTGATTCCACCTTGCAACCCATTGCCAGAATCTAAGGGCCTGTTTGATAAAACTTCTGCTTCTGGATTCTAGATTCTGGTTTAAATTTGGATTCTAATCCAGGCTACTCCATGATTATCTTGGAGTAAAAATTTGTTTGATAACGCAATTCTAAAATGGATTCTAGAGCATTTTTGGATTACAAACATGTTTAATAACACACTATCCCCTCAATCGAAGTCTAGAAAAATAGTCATAGTAATGGTGGATAGTGGTGATGGTGGTGGTGGTGGTGAGTGGTGGTGGCGATGATGGTGGTGGTGGTGGTGGTGGTGGCGGGGTGGCAGTGGTGGTGGTGGTGTGGGTGTGGTGTTTGGTGTGGTGGTGGTGTGGTGGTGGTGGTGGTGATGGTGGCGGGGGCAGTGGTGGCAGTGGTGGTGGTGGTGGTAGTGGGTGTAGCGGATGTTAGTGGTAGTGGTGGCGGTGGTGGTTATGGTGATGGCAGTGGTGGCGACGGTGGTGGTGGTGGTGGTGGTGCCAACGGTTGAGGCAGTGGTGATGGTGGCAGTAGTGGTGGTGGTGGTTATGGTGATGGCAGTGGTAGCGGTGGTGATGCCGGTGGTTGCGGCAGTGGTGATGGTGGCAGTAGTGGTGGTGGTAGTGGTGGTCAAGTGAGAGTTGACTCTTTTCTTTCTCCCAAAAAATTGATCTAACAGTTTGAAACAAGTATTTATGACTCCAAAATTTTGGATTCTAAAGCCATTCTGAATCCGATTCACTCTGTGGGAGTTGAAATCCAACCAAACTTATCAAACACGTTTCTACTCCAAAATAGCTCCCTAAGAACTAGAATCCATAAAATCCAGAAACAAAAGTTTTATCTAACGGGCCCTAAGCTCCCCTGATTTCAGTTCCAGTTCAAGTACAACACCAACTTTGGCGCCCAAACAACAATATATCTAAGTCCTCTATAGGTCACCCAAAACCCTCTGTATTCAGGACATCCGATACTGTACTACAACGGATGTGGGAAAGGTTCATTCAGCACTCTCTTGCCAAGAGTGCACATGCACATCAGGTGAAAATACACATGGAAAAATACGATTGTGCCAAACAGAGTTTGACCACCAAATTGACACTAGAACTAGTGCTAGCTGCAAGCAGGGAATTCAATTCAATAGCCATGTCCAGAACGAGTCCATGGCCTTCCTCCCTGTTTTTTATGTTATGAAAGAAATTTCTGAACTTCACGTAGAAGTATGGAATGCTAAAAGAAAATGGTACCCAGAATAAGCAAATATACATGTTAATCATAGAAGGAAATCTATGTACTGTAGTTGACTAACCATCCGATCAACAACAATTCTCCAGTTCTGGGAAGGTTTCTCAAATTTAAAGCAGGGTTTTCAGTTGAAGAATCAAACCTTCAAGCAGGCTTTTCGAAGGTCTTCAGATAGTGTAAGTCTCAAACGTGTTAGCTTTGGAATACCTTTCATGGTATTCTCTTCAATGAAATCTGTCGAAGTATCGTATGCGACATCAGTGTATGATGTATCATGGTCCAAATCAGCTTTTTGAACAGGGGAAAGAAGCTCATAACCAATGTTTCAAGCAAGTAGAGAAAGAATACAACTCAAAACTCTATGAATCTTTGAAAACGTCCAATGAACAAAGAGAGAATACCTACCACATCTGACGAGGATAGACAGAAACAATACAGTCAAAAACCTCAGCCTGCATCTCCACTCCCACCCCACCACCAAAATACAAAATGTGTTTAACTTCTTTAGTAATGTTTAACTCTGCCTGAAGAAGTAATCTAACACTGAGGATCTACCTTTCAAAGCCTATGCAGCAGCAAAACTTGTCAGCCATCTATTTGTTTAACATGTCATGATACAAATCTACTAGTTGTATAATTGACTTCTTGGGCATCATCATCATCAGAGAAAGGCAACCACCAAAACATAAAGAACTTGTTGGTCTTGTGACTGACGCCACCACCCATCTGCTTTTTAAGAGAGAAATTCTCTACTGAACTTCATCCCATCACAGCACTATGATTTTGACATTGAAGAAGAGTTTAATCTGTACGAAGCGTATCCATTTGAGGACTCAATCTTCCAGGCATCAAGTATGGAGATATAACTATGCAAGCCATAAACAACGAGAACTGCGACAGATGTGATAAATGAGTGGTTAGAACATAAATGCTACATGCCATAAAAACATAGTATGATCAGCCAAAACAACATGTACTATACCAGAAGAGGGAGGGTCAAAAAACTCCAAATTGGCCACAAAGCAAAGCACCACCTATAAAAGGAGGGAAAAAGTTTCAGCTGAGGCTTCTAGGCGCTAGGGCATTATAGCATACAGTGATACAAAAAATAAAGACAGATGGAACAGAAAGTTTGACTTGTCTTACAAGCAAAAGGAGAGAAGCCCAAGTATGGCCACAACTGGTGCAGCAGATGGAGTCAACACGTCCAATTTCTCTTCAGATTTCCTGAAACCCCATCCCAGAAGACTTGTATAAAATATGATCCCAATGTTCAAAACAATACCCGCCATTCCTAGATATAATGGCCACCTACAAGAACAAGAAAGGCAGTTAAGTTTGACCATAGTAGATAAAAATTCTTGTCTGTTGAGTAACAGATGTATAGATTGGCAGTCCAGGCCTTCCTTTAACCCAAACATGCAAGGATCTTTTAACATTTGGGACATATTGCAATGAAACCTGACTGTCCAATTATTGGATGGGACTTGGTATTGGCTGTGACTGGACGATGAATTCCACAACTGATGCAGAATCATTCTTCTATGGGGATTTCAGTGATTTGGTCGTCTACTGCAGTCCTACAGGTCTTTTTTTTTTTTTTTTTCAGTTAACCCACTGGGAGAATCATATTACTGCCGCAGTTAGTTTCCTTTTGACGGTTAACTACTCGAATCAATTATCTGTTTTCTGTTCAAAATGTCCTAAAAACAAGTTGCCAAGTTGTGGAGTCCTGAAGATAATTAACTTTATGTCTTTACTTTAAAGTAACCACCATGATTTCTTTTGGATTCTATCTCCTTTTCTCTCTCTTGTTGATTACTGTTATTTAATCTCCCTAGCTTTTCCTGATAATTAACAATTTATTGATGAAAAGGAATGAATAATAATTAACTTTACCTTTAAAGTAACCACCATGATTTGTTTTGGGGTCTATCTCCTTCTTTCTCTCTCACTGATTACTGTTATTTAATCTCCCTTACTTTTCCTGATAATTAACAATTTATTGACAAAAAGAAACGAGTCATTAAAAATTTCTCTCGTTTCTATTATTTTTTCCTCTTCCTGATTCCTTTTATTTCCAATTTCCTTTTTTAATTTTACAAATTTTATCACTCATTATCCATTTCCAATCTAATAAATGTTATCACCACCACCTATAATCTGTCATTATCCAATTCAGATTTGATTATCTTATTACCATCTGGCTCAATGCAGAACTGATTGTTGAATTGGACTTATGGTCTTATATAGAAGAGGGCGAGCCTTGGTGTGACAGTAAGGTTGTCATATTGCAACCTGATGATCATGGGTCTGAAACACGAAAACAGCCTCTTCATGTTGTGGGGGTAAGGCTGCATACATTCTACCCCTCCACAGACCCTGTAGTAGCGGGACCTCGTGCACTAGAACACTTTTTTTTACAGATGAAAGGCTCTTTGAAGACTACAACTGTGCAATCAGTTTGATTGGTGAATAGCTTATTGCTATGCTTCAGTAGCTCCTTAATTTTATTGCATCCACAACCTATTCCTCATGAAGCCCTAAGCAGACAAATCCAGTCAAAGAGCATGAAACTCTGTCCATCTTCAACGCAAAGCATATCCCAAATTTGGGTGTTCTGTGCTGACGACCAAGTGTCACATTTGTGAGTCTCACTTCAGAATAGCTAGAAACCTAACAACCGATCCTTGAGGAAAATATGCCTCTACATTGTATAATGTTG
Source organism: Protea cynaroides (assembly GCA_028583415.1). Lineage (NCBI taxonomy): Eukaryota > Viridiplantae > Streptophyta > Magnoliopsida > Proteales > Proteaceae > Protea > Protea cynaroides. The sequence continues at coordinate 94,557,008 of CM053274.1, forward strand.
CGGCAAAAATATAATATCACCATAGTCAACGTTACTCCAGCTATATTTGTCATTCCTGTATAGAATAAATTCCCAGTTCTGCAGTTTCTAAGCTATTTAATTCTCCTACAAATTGAATGGCTATAGTAGTTTGATAGCTAAAATAATTGAATATCAGATTAGTGCTACAACTTTAGTATATTAGTAGAAAGCGATGTACCATCAGTTTCAACACTAAAGAAGATTAGTGTACATGAAATTTAGCTAAACTAAAAGAGGGGATACAAAAGGGTAAAAAAGGACTATCAGAACTAAATTGGCTGTTTACCACGCCCATTTTCATGGTTTTTCCTATCTAAACCATTTGTTCCTGCTTAAAGTTGAGAGAATGCACAGTAATGGTTAGAGTGTTGGTACACACACACAAAACACAGACCAATGTATTTTTATATGGGCATATAGATAAATACACAAGTAAAAACAAATAAGAAATGAATATCCTTTGGAGGAAAAGTATGAAAATTGTGCCTTGTAAACTGAATGTTCCAAATCAAGAAAATATGAATAACAGTGAACAGGTGTCTTCCTCATATAGTCTTTATTGCAATCAAAACGAGGAAAAAAAATAAAATAACACAATTCAAATCAAGAATGAGCAATTAGAACGAACAATAACAGAACACAATTCAAGAAATTGGAAAAGATGTTCTTACCTCCTAATCCTATCATCTCGCCATAAAAGATATATGAGATTAGAATTTCGATCACCAAAGTAGATAATGAAAGCAGCAGAGGCAATCCAAAGAATATTTTCGATAACCTCAATCCATGACCTAGCCTTAGGGATTTGAGTCGTCGATGGCTGAAATCTTGAGCAGGCATCGTCCTCAATATCATCTCCACTAGAGGCATATCCTTGACTGTGTCTCTGTCTCATGAATCCACCTGCAACTGGTGATCCGCCCGACATTTTTTTATAAAAAAAATGGAATATAACTACACAAAGAACATGAATGATGTAACCCGTCACCAACGAAAATCCACTCAGTATACTTTGGTAACGTTTGAATTTTAGATTCTCCCCACTAAACAAGATAACAACAATCTCTTCTTATCTATCAATGTTCCTAATCTCAACTTCAGCCGCCCCATATAAAATTCCAAACCCTAGTAAAAGAATTGCCTAAAAGAAAAACCCAGCTAAGCTCTCAGAATAAAAGAGCGCGCAGTATTATCTACAAATTAAAAAGAATAAAAATAAAAAATCTCCCTGGAAAACGAATACCCACAACCCAACAATGCAACATTCACCGTCTCTGCAAGCCCAAATTCCCAATTGTGAAAATTCTCCACCGACCCATAAGAGGAAAAGATCATCTCAAGACCAATGAAAGCTCTGCAACTTCAAAGTACACCAAAGAAGATTTGATCTTCGTAAGAACCCATATCAATCATTCTGCTCGCGACAGCTAATCTGAGATCCAAACCCACTAAATCTCAACGAACCCATTGTGTACGGCCAGCGAAACCCCTGCAAACCCAATGCCTCCGCCCTTCCGTCATTCCCTATGTTTCTGAAAGATTATTTCAACCCTTAATTACATCAAATCCTGAAAAAAATTGCCATCATAATCCAAAAGATTCAAAAACAAAAGAACAAGGAAAAGAAGAAAGACGACAACGGTTGACTCTTCGATTCTGCTGATGAGAATCTGTTGTCGTATAGGGAGAGAAGAAGGATCCCTTAAACGTCCAAAGGGGGCTGGAAACTGGAAAAATGGGATTCGTTTCGTGTTCCACAGGCCACATGCATTGGAATCTTCAATGCTAATTTGGAACATGTCGTCTTAAATACATGGTATATAATGATTCGAATCTTACAGGATCACTGGAATTTGTGACACGGATGACAATGTGATTTCCATTTTTTACTTCTACCAAAAAAAAATTTCCATTTTCTTACGAAATTGACTAAATTAATCATGATTAGGTAGTTTTTGGGTAGGATTTATCCCAGACGCCACCTTTTAGCATACGTGCCTTGGACTATTGGAGGTTAAGTTTGACAAGCATGCGAAGTTTATAGCAGAAATATTAACGAAATAAACAGTGGATGGAACTACATCCTCTCAAAAATCTATTTATCATTTTATATTGAGATTAGGGATGAACATGTTATTTATTTATTTATTTTTATTTATAATTTTATATTAAAATGAAGAATGAGTAAATGAGTATTTTTCCATTTGCCGCTTTCTGGAGACTTCAATTTTATTCCCCACATTTTTCTGTCCGTCTTGATTTTTGATAATAAAACTAGCAAATAAGAAGTAAGAGAGGAAAAAAAACAGATGTGAAAGATGTGGATTTCAAGTCAAAGGACATGATTTCATGGACAAAGACAGTCCTATAGAAGTCAAAGTTTCACCTCGAACTCACTCCTCTAAAACTCAAATCCATCGTCACCATGGCTCATTCTCCTCCTTGTCCACCCCTACAAAGAACAACGGTAGAGAGAGGCTTAGAGAAGAAACTGATGTCAAACACAACAATCACTTCGCCATTTAAGGATTTGGATTCTTTGGACTCGGATCATTGCTCCTTGGTATTTAACGATGTTAATTTCTCTTGTTTTTAGGCTCTTAAGTTTCACTCTGAACATTGCTTATGAGCATACCCCAATTCACTATCTTTGTCATCCTCTTGTAAACTTTGCTTTGAAAAACCTCTCTCTCTCTCTCTCTCTCTCTATACTTCGAAAAACATCTCTCTCTTTCTGTCTCTCTCCATGGTTGTAGAATCAATTAACCAAAACTATTAAGTATTAACAAACCATTAACTCATTAAAAAATCAAAACTGAATAATAATCGATTTTGATAAACATTTTGAAACTGTTTAATATACGATTCAATTTTGGTTTTTCCCTTTACACATCGAACCATATTGTTAAACTGAAACAATACCATTTAACACCCTTAGCATGTTGGATTCAAATCCTCTCCTCACAGTGATTCGGGAGGAGGGGGATGCCCTCATTGGATGGCCGACACGTGGGGCTCGGGTGAATCTGAGCCCTCCATCTGAACCGACAAGATGAGCCGATGGGAGGTGTCGGCTTGGATAGAGAGCTCGGATTCACCTGAACCTCATGTGTCGGCCATCCAACAGGGACATCCCCCTTCCTCCCGAATCACTGGCAGGAGAGGAAGTGAATCCTTAGCATGTAATATTCTTGCATTATCAGCTCCAGTTCCATCTTGAATCCAAAGTGAATCCTAAAAAGTTTGCAATCTTGGTAATTGTACTTGACAATAATCCTAAACCCACATTGGAATCATGAAACTAAAGCTTAACCATAATTCTTCTGTTGCCTTTTTTTCATGGGAAAGTAGGGAATGCTATCAACTAAAGTTCAAGTTGGTTCCGGCATCAAGTATGGATATTATTAATATACATTTGGACTATGGATCCAGCACTTAATGGGCTCACATGGAGATGTAGTCCAGCTCAGAAATTGAACTTTTAACTGTACAAAGCTAAGCCTTCATTATTACTGTGGACAAGTGTCAAGCTTTGCCCCAACAATGAATCATTAATTGGGCCTCAAGAATTCAACTAAGGAAGAAGTTATCAAAGGGTAGAAGACCTTACGGACTCAGTTTCTTTCCACCCATAAGGGTGAAGAGCATATCTATTCACCTAGGGGTACTCTAGATGAAAAGGGTATAAAGGATCAAAAATAATAATGAGATCTTAGTGGTGGTAAACCATGAATAGAAAAAACTTTCTCGAAACACTTATTGATTGATCTAGACTTTCAAGGGTTTTGAAGCTAAAACCCTACAAAGCTTCAACTAAAGGCCATAATAGACTAAAATTGAAGTCAATTTGATAGAATCTCAGGTCAGCCATATGATTTATTGATTTTGGCTTCAAATATTTAGGTTACCTGCCATTTCATAATCTTGTTGGATTCTAGCGCACATGGCAAGACTCATATTTTACAAAATTGAGGTGAGCACGTTATGAATTCCTTACTTACCTTCATCTGAATGAAGGACCAGTTTTCTCTACTTACTCTGTTTTAACAAAGATCCTTAGGAACCTAGCTGGCATCATGGATAAGTAGTGCTCAAGACGTAGTGATTCACCAGAAAAAAAAAAAAAAATTAAAGACCAGTTTCTGAAAATGGCAATATAATGGTTGCAGATTCATTAATAAAAAGAAAATCATAGTAGTTGCAGAAAATAATGCAGATGAACCTACCACGATCAGATCAACAACCAATGCAAAGAAAGAGGAATATGAGATTCTATTGGAATAACAACATTAAAATACAAGAAAATTAATTTCGGCCACTAAAAAAAAAAAAAAATGAACCCACAATAAAATTAGTAAAAAATGGCTTCCACTTATATTGGACAAAGTCAAAGAAGTCATCAATGTAGAATACAATGCTTTCAAAGATAAATGCCCAATAATCTTCTATTTTCTGATCCATCCAAGGTGAAAACTATCTGAAGCTTGCTCTTTTCCATCATCCAATCTTTCATAATCAACCACCATGAGATGGATCCATGCGTATCTTCAGGACCCACGTGTGCAGTCTCACCCTGATCCAGCTCAAAAGATAAGCACAGAGAATCTTGACTCGCCTTCATTCCCACCATAAGAGCTTCCTGCAACCTGTCACAAAATCCCATTGACTGCACTTAGAATCAGAATGTCTTTGATTGATTTCAAAGCTATCCAAAATGGTTCTGTGCAAGTGAGTAAACATCAAATGCAAGCTGACCAGCTTAACAGTAGGGTTTACAGGTAGACTACTGATTGGGGCTATCATGGCATGCATGCCCTGCAATGTATGTCATCCATACCTCCAAAACGAGCAAAGGATAATACTATCAGGCTTAAAAATGAAACTTAAAAAATAATTAATGTCAAGGTTCTCTTTCTTGTTTCTTTAACACATTCATCGACTTCGTCATCACTCATAGCCTCTTTCTTTGTTTCTCTCAACAAGAATGAACTAACAAGGAAGACGATGTGTTGTATTTCTCTCCATTTCTGAAAAATGAATGAATGAGTAAACTAAAGATACAACAGGGTCTTTATAGAAGATACAATATGATATTCTAAACTATGGTTTGACTAACTATGGTTAGACAACTGTACTAGACTGTCTTCTGTTGTAGGCTTGAGTGGGCCTGAATGGGCTTCTCAATAATATTCTCTATATCTCTCATATGATCCTCAGCTGAGTCATATATTTTGATTTTGGTTTATAGCCTGAATGGCTACCAACAAACACAAAATGCATGAAGTGACAAGACTTTGGAGGTAAGTGTATAACCAGCATTCCAGCTGAGTCATGATCAATAGGAACTGTAGATATAACATATGGACAAACTATAGCCGTTGGAGCAGATAATGAATTATAAAACAGATCAATTGAGAAGCCTTTGCTGCCTGCTATGGGAACTGCCAAGTGCTGTCATTTAACTTTCAGTATTGCTGCAATCTATCCACTTGTTAGAAAGTAAGGTATATTTGAAAATAAAATTGTAGGATGAATATGAGCAGTTACTATGGCAAACATGACTGTTAGACAATGAAACCCAAAAACAGTTAATATGCCAAAATTGGCAAGTCACTATCAACCAAGGTACAGTTAATATGCCTAAAATTGGCAAGTCACTATCAACCAAGGTTCGATCTCAGCTGCTCAGCATCTATGCCCAGAACTAGGTGAACAACCCCCCATCCCCCCCCCAACCCCCACCCACCCAAAAAAAAAAAAAAAAAAAAAAAAATTCTAATTCTGAAAAGTTTAAGTTCTCCCATTTTCTTTCAATAAATTTATGCTCCCTAATTGTGTACTATGACTACTTAAGATGTATGTCTCATAAGTTATGATGTATTTGCCGACTTTCTAATTCCAAAAATGCCTAAATTTTCCTATTTTCTTTCTAATAAATCTATACTCCTTAACTGCATATTGTTTCATAATTTATGATGTATTTGGCCTTCTAGTCATGATAAGTTCTTACAATACCAACTAAAATCCATACTACCATCCCATATGTCCTTCTAATTCCAATTATGTAGTTTCCTTATCATAATTTATGATGTATTTGGCCTTCTAGTTGTGATAAGTTCCTACAATACAATCCAAAACCATGTTACCATCTCATATGGCTTTCTAATTCCCAAAAAGTTGATTTCCAAGTTTTGATAGGTCTCTATAATACCATATAAATACTCTACTACCATACAATATTTTCTTCTTATTGTCAAGTTAGTTGGACTTATCCCATTTTCTTTTCGACAAAGCTATACTCCCTAACTGAGTGTTAGAATTACCTAATTATGTACTACGTACTTAATTGTGTATTATATCATATTTTATGATATATTTGGCCTTTAGTTAGGATAAGTTGATATTTTTGAATTATCATCCCATGTTTCTTTCTAATTACCAAGTTTGTCAGAGTTTTTCCATTTTCATTCTAATAAAACTATACTCCCTAATTGCATATTCAGAGTACCTAACTGCGTACAACTTTATAATTTATAATATGTTTGATTTTCAAGTTTTGGTAGGTCCCTATAATTTATATTTTTTTTTTTTTTTTTTTTTTTTTTTTTTTTTTTTAATTTTTTTTTTTTTTTTTTTTTTTGATAAATACATAAGATTTTACTAAGAGAACCAAGAGCAAGGAAATGGTTGGCAATCAGCACTCTAATGACTGAAGCCTATGCGTATATCAACAATATTGGCTTAAGGGACAGAAAGCAATTAATTTCAATCCACAAAGAATCAACAAAAGGACTTCTGATGGCATAATCCACACCCAAATCAAACTAGGCCTACCAACTCCTTTTTTACGTACAACAAGGGAGTTGGCAGCTTCATGTTGCATTGGAACATGTCCAAGCTGGATGCAAGAGCTCCAATCAGTCTAAGAGATTGGAAAGCCTCAAGGCACACTCTTTACATCTGAGTGTAATGAACTTGGCTACCAAATGTGTCTTAATTTGAGAAGCTAGCTGATAACTGTAGCATGTGATATCTCATTATATATAATATACCACAAAATGTAGCTACATGCAGAAAGAGGATTGCTCATACTTATCTTGGAATCAGTATCATACTCAAACAATTAGAGGGTTCAGAAATTGATGAAAAGATCTCAATGGTTTAAGGAATTGTTAATGCAACTCAAATTCAGTATAGGATTTTAAAACGTGTTTCTTCATTCGGCACCTGCATGCTTAGGCCTGCCTGGTCACGCCAGCCACAGTAACTGCGTCTTAGCCACCTACGCAAAACATGTCAAAAGAGAAGCTATAAACAAACTCATGCTATTTCACAAGCTCTAAGAAGTAAAGTGGTCTTATCCAGTCACGAGGTTACCGCCACCATAATCCAGCCTGAAATACTACACTTCCTCCATTACTCATCTACTTTTTGCGGATGATTGCATCCTCTTCTCCCAAGTCAATCTCAGGGAGATTACAGTTTTTGAAGGATGGCCTTGATCTGTATTGCAAAGCCACTGGCCAATGCGTCAATTTCAAAAAAAAAATTGTCTTACATTTAGTCATAATACTCAACATCAGTTCAAAAGATGGTTTTCTCGAGTTTTGAAGATTGGATATGAGGATGGTCTGGCGAAAGACTTGGGATTCCCTAAACATTTGGGTTAATCTAAGAAATTTCTCTTCAATGGCATTAAAGGGCTCTCTCTCTCTCTAAAGATTATGAAGGGGTGGAAATCTGCAATGCTCTTTCATGCCAGTAAAGAGATCTTATCAAAAAAATCAGTGGTTTTTCCTACGTCTAACTGTGCATGCTTTAATTTAAAACTTCCATCCTATCATCATGCTGAGGTGAAGATGGCGGCAGTAAATTTTTTGTAGTTATGGTAGTAAGAAGAGTGGGATGCATTGGATTTCTTGAAATAGATTATGCTCTTCCAGAGAAAAGGGCAGTTAGGATCTTCGTGACCCATCCCCATATATAACAAAACCCAGCTTTCAAAGTTGGCTTGGCGTCTCTACGTGGGCTCAAGTTTTTCACATCTATTTATTTTCCCAATTAAGATTTTTTTGGTACTTATCTTTAAAGAATCCAAGAGTAGAGCTCGGGAAGCATGGGGCCTGTCTTTTCGTTTCATATGCTGGTACTTATGGAAGGCTAGAAACGACTTGGTTTTTAATGTCAAGACTTGTCTCCTATTGATGTGAAAATAGCTGAAATAGCATTTAATGTAAGGGTGTCAATGGGTCAATACGGTCTGATTTTGATCTGGACTAAGACGGTGTTGGATTTTTTAAGCTCAGTTGGATTTTTTAAGCTCAGTTGGAAATATATCCATTAAGGGTTCGGACTTGGGTGGGCTGCGTTGGACACAATAACTAAAGGGCTGGTCTGGTGTAGGGTTGTTATCGGGCTGGGTTTGGGCCGGCTTGGTCCGAGCTACCTTCGCATGTAGCTATTTTTGCATGACAATAAATTTTTTGTGCCTTTTTATGTTCATATTTAATACAATTGTAAGCCGTTGAGTTTTGATTGATTTTATGGGCCACTAAGCATGGACAATGGATTGCATATTTGTAATTATCTAGTTAGAATCGATAGATCCTTGGTCAATTGGTTATAATTTGAACAACAAAAAGAATTTGTTCGAGCTATCTCGGGCTTCTTAATAGGCCTTACCGGTGTTTGGATTGGGTATTATCAATTAGGGCTAGTTCGGGCTTCTTAGCGAACTGGTCTGGTCCAGTTTCGGTCTGGACCAAAACGGTGTTGGGCTTTACAAACCCAGATTGAAACTTGTCCATTAAAGGTTTGGTCTGGGTTGGGTTCGAGTTATATCAGGCAGGCTAGTTCGGTGCTACTGGGTTGGACCCAGATTTGACACCCTTAATTTAATGAATTCTCTTGCCCCGCAGGCTCTGTTATTGGCAGGAATGACTAGTTGGCTGATTTCCACTCCCCCCCCCCCCCCCACCCCACCCCACCCCACCCCAAATAAAAAAAAAGAAAAAAAAAGAGACGGACTTGAGCCAAAGAGATGATTCTGATCTGGACCGATTGAACTATGATTATTTATGGGGTATATCACTTGAAGCCTAGAACCAACTTAATTAGAAATCAGTTCACTTTTGGTTTTATCAATTTGATTCGAGATGTAATGAACATAGACCATAACCAAACTGATTATTAATCCATTTCAATTTGATTTGTTGATTCCGGTTCAAAATTGACTCCTTAATGGTAACACAATCATTAAATCCGATTCCTCTACACTTACATGTATCCTCTGCGTAATCCCATCTCCATCCATGAAATGCGGAACCGACCTCTAAAGTAAAATCCTACATCTCATGGATGGGGAGATGGGATCATGTTAAGTAATATATCCTAGGGTAAACCATGATGGAAAACTGCATCAAATATAAAATTGCCATTGAAACCTAAATTAATACAAAGAGGTTAGTGGTATCTTGGCAATTTTTCATGATCTTGGACACACCTTATATTTATTTATATATTTATTTATATATTTATTTATTTATTTATTATTTTTTTTATCCTCATGACCTTGGACACACTTGATGCATCTAACATACCCATTTTGATTTTTTTTGTTAGAGAGGACATTCTCACTTACATAAGCACTCAAAAGGCCCACCAATGAGACAGATATGGTACTCTTTATAAGAGGGGTCCACCCAAAGCTGACGTATGATTTGGGAAAAAAATCCCCAAGACTACAACTTGGGATTCTTTTCTACGTTTTTTGACATAATGAATATTTTCTCTCCTCCATGATTTTGTGGGCTCTACATCGATGATATTGATTATTGAATCTTACATATTGATAGGTGTGGCTTGGGTAATTCTCCCAAACCGGCAGCTTACACCCTTCCCAGCCATATGATATTTACAAACCCTTGTGAATGTTTATCAGCCCCTTGATTTAATCTTCTGCTTTTGATATTGAATGTATGTCTTGATATAATTGGTTATGATTCAAATTATTTGATTGATGACCTAGACCCTTTTCACATGTCGATGAATAGATTGTAGAGAAGAGGTTCTCTGGGGGAGTGGAGTAGAAAGAGGGAGCCCTATGATTCTCGGTTGAGATAAGAGGTATTACGGGAACTTTAAATATAGGAGATGAGTTTTGTACCTTTTTAAAGATGGATGACTCTAAACTATGGACTCCCGGTCTCTTTCATTGAGGGACAATGTAGAAAAACATTTAAAAAAAAGAAAAAAAAATTCTAAGGACGGTTGTGTGAGATGAGTTCTTCACTCCTTTTCTCTCTCCTCATTCTCTCTTTGGTGGGCTCCTTCACTTTCTCCCATAATTTATAGTACTCTCTTTACCCACTATACCTCTCTCTTGATTGTCTTTAGTATCCCTTTACCTTGTCCTCTCCCTTTTTTTAATAAAAGCCTACCATCCAAGCTTCTTCTTGTAGGAGTATTTTGTCATGGATTCACATACTCAGGAGGGGGATATTCCCGTTGGATGACCAATAAGTGGGGTTTGGGTGAATCCGAGTCCTCCATCTGAGTCGACACCCCTTGTCGGTTTAGCTTATCGCCTCGGTGTCTGTTCGGATGAAAAACTCGGATTCACTCGAACCTTACGTGTCAACCATCCAACGAAGACATCTCCCTCCTCCCAAATCACTGGGAGGAGAGGATTTGATTCCTTTCGCTATACACTTGATAGGTACATTGATGGGACATGAGTATACAAAAAAGTTAGTAAAACATGGACATATTAGGTGTTTTAGTGACATCCATTACAGACAAAACCTGCAAGAACATCTTAAGGTCATGTATTCTCATGTAGTCATTATCATATGGTTCCTTTTGTTGTCATAACTCACTAAGCAAAATGGAGTCATGAAAGGTTAAAATCAAACTTACAGGCTGAAAATGGATGGTCTAGACTATTCTCATGTAGTATGCCCTTGCCACCTCAGCCCATGCACCATCCTTCTCCTGCGTCCATCACTCCTGTTTTGTCCAAGAAAAAAGCTGTTTACCTTGCAGAGAAGGAGAAAGGGAAAATCATTTGGAAAGCTAGATAGGTCATAGGAGTAAAAGCAACAAGATAAATAGCTGATAAAAATAGGTAACCCTTTAATTTATTCTAATCTGTTTCTTGTTCTAAACAAAACAACGTGAAAAGGGTTTTCATGGAGGGGTAGTTGGATTGAAAGTGACCGGTCGAAGATTTAGATCCTCTGGTGTGCGGCAGTGAGGCATCTGACAGCTGGAAGTGCATTGACGGCTGGAAACATGTAAGACTTTGTGATTTATCTGTTAAGCTAGTAGATTGAGATTCTTTTCCATGCCCTCTCATATAAATAAAACATTCTAATTTCTCTTCTCCATAAATTAATTTGGGGGTCCTTTTTAACATTACCAATACCTACATGCCCGCTGATGGGTGAGGTTTGGGAAATTCTCCCAAGCCAGCAGTTTACCAAACCTTTCCTATTACTTAAATTATTCTATAGAGGACAAGTAGGAAATGTGTTTGAGAGGAAGTATCGTTTAGAGGAGAAGATTTCCCACAATACTAGTGTAACTATGTAAGGGGAATCTCTCACTCGTCACACCAATGGGGACACGAAAAAAGATATCTCTAATGAGAGACGCATAAGTTAGAGAGGAGAAAGAAAGTGTAAGAATGTCTAAGAGTGTGAAAAGAAATCCCACAGTAGTGTTGTAAGATCCTTTTCCCCTACGAAAAATTTCAAGTTTTAAAAACACTATTTGAGGCATAGATCAATTTGTGAATTACTTATCAATGTAAATGAAGTAATCAAGTAATCAACAATTCTCTCTCCAATGCATTGAACATGAAGTGATGTTATTTACCCCAAAAAAAAAAAAAAAAACATGAAGTGATGTTGAATAATTTAAATATCAGTTAATTAGTTCAAGACCTTGTGTGTCTTTATATACTAGATTGAATGCTAAAGTAATCAGTATCGAGATTCGGTTCTGTCCATGCCAATACCGATATCAATACCTATTTGGCTTGGCCGGATTGAACCGAAACCCTTAGATAGGTCACTTTGGGATCAATATACCTAAATCGATCTAGACTCCAGATTAATCTTTTTTAAATAAATTTAACACACAATTTTTTTTTTTAATTTAATTTTAGATGGTCGTAAGGGGCCAATCATCCAACCAAGCAAATGTTTACCAACTATTAAGCATTATAAAGAAGCAATTAAGATATATTCTTATCTAATGTATATTGATTTTTTTTTTGGGTAACATCTAATGGATATTGATTAGTTGCATTAAATACTGAAGATTGATGAAGCAACCCTACTTAATAAAGAGAAGCTGTCATGCATAAGTATTGCAGGCGTTTTAAACCATAAGACAGCCAGTGGGACAATTGGGACCAACTTGATCAGTGTTTTGTGGCTAGAAATATAAGTACAAGAGACAATGTTCGCATCACAAAAGGTGTTCGAAGACAACTTGCAAATAATAAAACTCAAGAGGATGAGATGGGATGGATCCCACCTTGCAATGAATTAATGTGCAAGGCAACCTACAATTTATAGAAATTAGAGGAATTAGTCAAGGTGATGGCAAGATGTAACTAGCAGGTGTGGAGTATAAGGGGGTTGTAATTGTTGTTCGTAGAACAGATTGTAGCATCATCCAAGGTGTTTTTGTAAGTACCCGAAGTAGGATGATGACGGAAAGAATTTTTATCCAAACAGGATTGAAAGCGCAAACTACTAGTTTTCAAATACGAAACATCGATCCATCTTATTCACTATGGAAGTATATATTTGCCCAATGGACACGCCTGAAGGAATCAATGCTGGACTTATTGGATCCTTAGCGAATTATTTGGTTGTCGGTGTGGGATTAAAACTCTCAATATTCCCCTACACATGTGGCGCACTTGCATGCAGTAGGTACTGTAGAAATATAGGAGAGATTCCGAGACCGTAAAAAGTTTTCTCACAAATATCGAATAAAGTTTTGAAACTCCAGTTATAAAAATGAATATATTAGAGTACAAGAGTACTTACGAGTTAAGAATATAGATGAGGTGAGGCTTTAATTAGTAGTTGTTTTTGTTATTATTGTTTCGTGAGAATATTTCCTCCCCTATCATCCCCTATAATAGGTGTCAATATACTGCCTAGCTAGCATCACACCAAAAAGATATTAATGAGGGTATTTTTCAAAAGTCGAAAGTTTTCTTACTCTCTAGGTGAACCCATGAATCCATATTTGTAAATTGATCCCTCAAATCTAGGGTTATAAATATTCAACCCCAAGTTAAGGTTTGAAATACCCTCACTGTATAGCAAAAAAAAAAAAAATCATTATTCTATGAGTCTCATCCAACCACATCAATGGTAATAGAATCTAATGAAAAGGACATTTACATGCAAGAAATAAACTCCTTTTATAATAATAATATCCGTATCAACATATCTACACCCTAATGCTTGTTTATGGGATGACGATGGAAATCATGGAATTGAATCGAATAGAAATAGTCAATAGGGAATAGATATCTAAGGTTATTATATAATTAATTATATAATACATCATGACATATATAAAGAGAGAGAGAGAGGAGGGGAGGAGGAATGTTTGGCAGTTTAGTTCTATGGGGCTTCCATAAGGAAATAAAATAAGATGTGAGAAACGTGTAATAGCTGTATACCGTGGCTGCTGATATGCATGGTGGGTCGCTCGTCATCCGTGAGTTGGTGAGATGGTCTGCGAAAGAAAGATTATAAAGGAAATCTATTATTTAATAAAGAGAGGATCTTCGATCGATTTTTTGTTTTGTGGAGATGAATACGCATGGTTTACCTGAACCGACAACAATGATTAAGGAACTGATCTATTTAATTAACATAAAAGGGTTATGGATAATTATTACAGGGTTTTTAAGCCCATGCCAGGGCGGCCATACTGGGAGTCTGGATCTCACACCCGGCCCATGGATGATGATGGCTCTCCCTTGGAGGGTACCCTACTGGATAAAAGATCTGGCCTAGCTCCCACCAAGGAAATTATCATTACATATTCAATCCTTAGAATACAACCTAATTTGGTCCACCCATCCTGCCCTAGCTGGAACAGTACAAACGGGGTCCCCAACAGGGTCTGAAACAGTAGACACATGAGAAATGCTTGATGAGTTTGTGGGTGCATGAAAAACGAGTCCTTACGCTCACACTCACCTAAGCATGAGTTTGTGGGTGCATGAAAAACGAGTCCTTACGCTCTCACTCACCTTTATATCATGTCTTCTTTGACTTATTCTTCCTTCTTTTAATTCTCTTGTACAAGGTTTGATCAACCAGGAGCTACCTAGCTAGTTAGGTTGAATTAATGTGGGTGTCAGCTTACATTATCCCACATGATTACACCCACATGGTTATTTCTGTTGCCAATCTAGCTAAAGTCATTAAGAAGATGGAGTTTGGATCATCTGCATGTATATGTATATTTTACTGGATTCCATCCCCGTTGATGTGGCCTGCGATTCATCCCTAGAGTTTGAGACCCACTAGATATAGACAGTGATGGAATCACATGGAGGTTACAAGTACATGTAGATAAACTTTTCTCAAGAAGACGGACGAGATCGAGGCTTAGGAAATTAACGGTATCTTCAATGGGACCCACATCATGAGGATTAAAGTGCTGCTGGCTCGATCCATTAAAGTTCGGTCCGGATTGGATTCGGGTTATATTGGGCTGGCTCGATCCGTGCTACCGGACCGGGCCCATTTTTGACACCCTTAATGTACATGTACTCTCCATGGGATCCCATCACCATCGATATGATGTGGGATTGAAAAAAGATCTTGTGTAGTGAGGTCACCCCTGCAGTGAGGATCCCACCCATTCAAAGTGGATCGATATATATCTCGATGCATTCTGAGTGGATCAAGATACGTACCGATCCACTTTGAGTGGATGAGATCCTCACTACAGCTCACTATAGGGTGGCCTCACTAGAGAGGATCTCAATCCTGTGAGACCCACATCTATATTGTGAGATCCATTGGATATGAACGATGATGATATCCAAAGAAACATATACAAGTACATGCAGACAAACTATTCTCGTCCTCGTCTCAAGACAAAGCTCCACCTCAGCAGCCATCCTTTTTTTTTTTCCACAATGAAATCGGTTGTTCTAATAAATATGTAGCCTGGCCCCGAGTCCAGTCCAGACTCCAGCCTACCCGAGTTGTAGCCTCCTTGCAAGTTACGCCCAAAGCTAGCCGATATCTTGTTGGGGTTTCCAACAAGTGGCACCTCTCATAACTGTTATTACGAAATGCCCACCATATTTTATCTGTTTATTAAATTGCACCGGAGAAAAGGATTAGGATATTATCGTCCGAGTCATCGACGTGGCATCTACGTGTTAAATACCATCGATATCCTAAATTTAAGACAGAGAAATGACACGTGGCACGCAAGAAGACACCATCAACGTCTATAAAGGATCACCACCCTCGTACGTTAGAGAACAGTGGCGTGAGAAGCTCTCTGTGTATGTGGCTCTGCGAAGTTGTCTCTGTTTTCTTCAGGATCGCTTCTTCTTATTTTCTATTTCCTTTTTAATCGTTCTTCCGTTCGTTTTCATTCATATCTGTTGATCTTTCACTGGGTTTTTGACTGAGAAAACCTATTTCCGGAATAATCTCTGCATTTCTTTTCATTTTATTTCGGTATTATCTCAATAAAGACGACCATCATCGCCTATAAAAGCTTGAAAACCCTAATTGTTCAGGTGTTTAGGGTGATTTTTTTTCATTAAAATTTGAGCCAATTCTGTAATTCGCTTTCGTCTTGAAAATGTTGGATACGGCCGGTAGTCCTCTGCAACTGACGTCCTTGAATCATATCTCACTCGTATGTAGGTCCATCGAGAAATCTTTGGATTTCTACCAAAATGTTCTTGGGTTCTTCCCTGTCCGAAGGCCTGGTTCCTTCGATTTTAATGGAGCATGGTAATTTTAATTCATATCATCCCGGATAGCTAGACTCAATAAAAGAAGTTGATGATCTTCTTGATTCTGATTTGTGGTTATATCATGTAGGTTATTCAATTTCGGAATTGGGATTCATCTTCTGCAATCTAAGGACCCTGAAAAGATGCCCAAGAAGACCGAGATTAATCCCAAAGACAATCATATCTCCTTCCAGGTTATTTCATTCCTCCTTCAAGCTTAATTTTTCCTTTTTTATGTCGGTTTTTTTTATTGTTTGCTAATGAAGCTAGAAACAAAAAACTAAAACCTAATCTTGACATCATTAATGACAAAAAATACCATGAATTCTCATGATCTCATCAATTTTGCTTTGTTTGTGTTTCTGTGGACAGTGTGAGAGTGTGGTTGCAGTGGAGAGGAAACTCAAGGAAATGGGAATCAATTACGTGCAGAGGGTGGTAGAAGAGGGAGGAGTCTATGTAGATCAACTGTTCTTCCATGACCCAGATGGTTTCATGATTGAGATCTGCAACTGTGAAAATCTCCCTGTCATTCCACTGGCTGGTGAGCCAGTTCTTATGTGCTCCATAATTAATATCAAAAAGCAGCAACAGCAACAACAGCAACAGATACAAGTACAACAGCAGCAGCAACAGATACAAGTGCTGCAGCAGCAGCAGCAGCAGCAGAAGACTCTGGTTCAATGCTCACCTGGTACTGCAGTACATGTGAAGGAGGATGACTATTTATCTTGTGCATAAATCATCAGGACCCTCTTGCCAGTTTTGGATCTTCATTTGGTGTTTGAATGATCGTTCATCTTCTGTAGTAATTCCAATAAAGGGAACCAAGAGGGTAAAAAAAGATTTCATATTTTATTCCCACCTCCACCTAGGTTCAAATTAAAATAAGCTTTTTCTATTTGGGTCACTTTCAGTTTTCCTTTAAGGCTCAAGAAGTTCATTAGTCCAATGCATAAATAAACATAAAGGAAAGATAAAAGAGTTCAGTTTTTAGCTTTGTTGCTAGTCTCATATGTGGGGACAGCCACTGCCTAGAGGCCCCACCCCAAGAGACTTCAGCAGCTACACCTTCCCCAGAAATGAATTCTGAGGTAGCCGGGAAACTGGTAATGGGGGAAAGGGCTGCTTTGAAGTCCTCATCAGGATAGGACACAAGGAATGTGAACCCAGTTTCTTCTTTTCCCATACAGTTATGTTTGAATAACATAAAAAAAGCACATCATTTGATGTGAAATGAGTTTTTATTTATGGTTTTATTTTAATGTATCAGTTATGTTTGAATGTCAAGAAAAAAGCATATCATTTGATGTGGAATGGGTTCTTATTTATAATCTTACTTTAATTTTTCATCACCTAATGGTGGAATTTGCCTGTCAAGAATCAATTTTTCCCAAACCCATCTATTCATGAGAATTAATTTCGACCTTTTGAAAGGAGCCAAGGAGATGTACTTTTCCATAGAATCAAAACATGAATTGACCCTATGACAAGAAAAAAGTATGCTTTTCGCCTTTGATTTGATTATTAACCTCTAAGAAAGATGAATTTACATCTCAGAGCTTACCAAAAATGAGCAATGGCACAATTCAGGGGCGGTGGGCTAGTTTAAATATGGATAAAAATCTTCTTTTGATGCTCGAGTCATTAGTTGTCCATGGACCAAGCTGAATGCATCAACATGCATGCTGAACGTCCCAGTCCATCCGATGAATGGCTGGCACGACTGGGCAACCAGAGACTGATTCAGGTCATTTGAGTATGGCATATTTTAGGTAGGCCCAGATAGTAATTTGGGCTCTTGAAGTACAAGCTTGACCCAAATTAAAGTTCTAGATCCAGTTTTGGTGATGTCTAAAACCGATCCAATCACAGGATTGGTATACGGATTCAATGGAAAAATTAATACGTAAACAGTACCATGTATAATAATATTAAATTGAAGAGGATCAGAGGGTAGCTCCTATTAGTTTTTTTAGATGAATTAGAGGGATCAGGCTCGTCTCAAGTTCAGATTTGAACTTGAAAATGTCTAGTGACGTTGGATAAGTGACACATGGCCAAGAAAATATCCAACGATCATTCCTAAAATAAGAGTAAAGAAGTATGATGAGAGGAGATGTACACTACAGTTGCTCCTATATTATGAATAATCTTTGCTTTCTGCAACTTCTTTCTCTTCTACTTTTTCTTTCTTTTTTTTCTCTGCAAACTTATTCTTCCTCGCAACCTTCTTCTACTCTACTGTTGAAATAAGCAAAATCGTTTTACCAAAAAAAAAAGAAAAAAGAAAAATCGTGAAAAACTCAGCCACCTCCGAAAACGAGGTTTGCAACTTGCAAAACCTCCGCCAGAATCCCTTTCTGCCGTCCAAAGAAGTTTCTATAGTGTTATGCTCTGCATCGTGCAGGATTCCTCTGTATTTTTATATCTTGCTGTCTTTGTGGATATATAAACACTTAGATTTAAAGAAATGTTTTGATAACCTCACAATTGTTGTAGCTGGAATCCGTAAGGGGATTAACCAAGACAAACAATATAGAACTCTCAATGAAACAATGGAGTTCCTTATCAAAACAAGGGTTTCCTGTGGTACTGTTGATCAATGAAATTCCCTTCCCCCACTAAACTCGGATATTGGAAGAACTTAATTGGAAACAACTGAGAAAAGAGATTGGTAAAAAGAGGGAGAGAGAGTTTCCCCTTAGATTTCACCAGAATATCCATTTTACTATATCCTTTTGCCTTTTTTCATTCCATTTTTTCGTGTTATTGATGAACTTGATATGACACTGAGAGGGGGGGGGGTGAATCAGTGTCTGAAATTTTTCTCTGATTAATTACTGCTGCCCAGAGCTGATGGAGATATATTCTTTTACACACACACAAGCGTATGCAAATTTACCTCGCTACCACTCAGTGGCAGGTCTACCGGGATTTGCACACCCATCCCGCAAGTCATTCCACGCACTCCAAAATATAATAGAAAATAAACACAATGAACACGAGAGATATTACGTGGTTCATCAACACAAGGTGTGATGGCTACTCCACGGAGTAATGCCCAACGGGCTCCGTATTTACTCAACACTCGACTTTTAGTCTCTAACAAGACAAGGATATTAACCCTAGGTTTTCCCAATGATAAAACTGAGAGGGCGCACCAACGCCAAGATTCAGGCTTAACAGCCAGTGTCCAGCACCCACTGAACACACCACGCTTAACTCGCACCCACGAGAAGCAAGTCACAATTTTTTAGGCTTATAATTATGCCTTACAATTTTTCCCCCACTAGCTAGGTATTCAATAATTTTCACCTACGCTAACATACAATATATTGAAAGCAACAAATAGATAGGGAATTGAAAAACCTTACAACCTGCTTTCGAATGACCATCAATATCTCCGAAGCTTCACACTGCCCTTAGGTACTCTCTAACAGTCTTCAATGATGATAGAGATCGATTCACGTGAGCACACCTCATCGACGGGCTTCCAATCTCTTCCACACAACCCATAATCACCATGAATATGAAAATAAAAGCTCTACTGACCTCTCACAGGGATTTAGCACTCCATTGATGCACAAAGAAGAGGCAGTTGGTGATTGATCACTCCCACAGAGCACAAAACCCTAGAAAACCTTCTCTTTTACTTCAAAATACTCTTTTTAATTTTTATCTAGGTTTTTACGACTCCCAACGGCGCCCAATAGATAGGGCATCAAAAAATATGAATGCTGCAATTTGAACGGACCGATTTGGAGCCCGGATGAAGAAGTTATGGCAGTTTGAAGATTGGCTAATCTCGGATAAGGAAAGAGAATCTTTCCTTATATAACCTGCACCTGCGCCGCACCGTAGCCGAGCCGCGTCTTTGTGGGCTGTCAGATGCGAATCTGAGAGGTGAGGATCAGTCCTCGCCGCGGATCTTGGATCTCCTTCTCTTTTCTTGACGAAAAAGCCCCCTATACAACTTGTGAAATGCCGAAATTGCCCCTAAACAACTTATGAAATGACTTTTTCGAGCGATTCGACAGAAACTGCGATATCTCTCTCATCCGACCTCGGAATTGAGTGATTCAAGTTGCGTTGGAAAGCTAACTCGATGCTCTACATATTTCCAATGCCGGATCTCCATGAACCTGCTGCGGGACCCACCAAAAATAGACCCAAAGTTAAAACTCTGTCAAACCTTGGAATTTGAACCCGAAACTTTGTGTGCATGCATACCAAGTGCCGTGGGCTGCCGTGTTGACATGTCACCTTGCCATCACACCTGTGGGTCCCACTCACATTTTTTCTCTCTCCTCTTTCTCTCTCTTCTGATTCTCTTTCTTCTTTCTCTCTCTTGAATTTCTCTCTTTAACGCCACAACACCAGAAACATGAGAAACATGGACATGATTAGAAAAGCTTCAGGAACACTGTCGCATCATCAGAAACTCGGCCGCATCATCAGAAACTCGGCCACATCACCAGAGGGGTCCACAAACACTCTCTCTCATCAAAATCAGTGTAATATCCCATTTAACTCATTGTAAGTCATCTAAAACATATGTAGAACCTTGTAGAACACATAAGCAAAGTTACCACATCTGTGCCACTGCACACTGACACTCTCTCTCCTACACTGATACTCTCTCTCCTCATTTCTCTGACTGAATGCTCATAAGCACTGTCACATCAGCCAAGTTGCCAACAATGACAACATAAAGTCCAACAGTTACATATATATAGATTCACACAAGTGTGTACCTTTCTTTTTTCGGCCCACTGTCTTAGGACTGCCAATATCTGATTATTAGCTATCTAGGATATGGTAGGTTAACAGGCCTACGACTCCCTAGCTCATGTTACAATGTCACGCCAACCACTTTTCGACCCCCTTTGATCTTTTTCGACCCCCTTTTGGGCTATGTTCCCCATAGCCCCAAAATATCTGTTTCTGTCATTGTGCTTCTACCAAGTAATATTCTGACGTCCAACCGATTTGGATTGAGATCTTACGAACCGACGGGTCAGATTAGCATGTCTTTCATTAATGGTTGTTGTCAGCATTTATGGTCATTAAAGACAATCCATTAATGACCCAACCACCCTTGTCTACCTGACACATCTTGTCCAAGTCAGATCAGAGGGTCGAACATGAGCTCTCTGTAACGCCCACTTTCCAACATCGTGGATCTCAATCTCTAGGTAAACGCCACGTGGTCACCATCTGAAGTCTTCCCAAAATTCTTTTTCTACGGTTGGATTCAGCTGTCGACTATTATTTTCCCCAATAACAATAACGACTTCATAGGTCAGGGAATTTGAGGGATTATTAGCCAGCCCCCTCCCCATTATTCCAAATCCAAATTTGTCAACAATGATTTTGATAAATCATCAATCACATTTCTGATACAAATAAGATGATCCTATCAGTCACTGGAAAGGTCCAGCCACAGAAAACAAAAAGGGGTGCCAATTAGGGCTGCAAGATGGTCGGGTTGGGTCGGGTTTTTCAAAACCCTAACCCCAACCCTGACTATTAAAACTTAACCCTAATCCATCCCAACCCTGCCAGGGTCAGAAAATGTACAACCCTAACCCTGACCCTGACAGGGTTGGGCCTAACC
Source organism: Protea cynaroides (assembly GCA_028583415.1). Taxonomy (NCBI): domain Eukaryota; kingdom Viridiplantae; phylum Streptophyta; class Magnoliopsida; order Proteales; family Proteaceae; genus Protea; species Protea cynaroides. Next base: position 94,578,676 of record CM053274.1, read on the forward strand.
CTAACCTGCCCTGATTGACCCTGACAGGGCCAGGTTGGGTCGGGTCAACCCTGATTAACCCTGATTCAGGATTAGATTGACCCTGATATTGACCCTGATTGACCCTAAACATACAACAAATTATCAAATAACAATTACAACTTAAAACATATGACAAATACAAGCAACCTATGATATTCTTTTAAGAACCTAACAAATACAAACCAAATCAGTTTAAGTGTTTAACAAGGAACAAATACAAATCATACATATATTTATAAATATATTCAAATATATACAAGGTCGGGTTGGGCCGGGTTCAACCCAGGGGGTCAACCCTAACCCAGCCCAACCCTGCCAGGGTTCATATAAAATTGAACCCTAATCCAGCCCTGTCAGGGTTCGGGCCGGATTCAACCCTACCAGGGTTCAGGACGGGCTTGGGGGAGTTCGGATTGTCAGGTAAAACTTGCACCCTTAGTGCCAATCTCTCAAAAGGTTCACAAAGAGTTACAGAATATGGCGGAGAGGGATTGCGGCGGAGATTCGTAAGTTGCAGAAGAAGGCAGAGAGAGACTCGACCGGAGGGTCGCAAGTTGCATACTTTGCCGTTTTCGGAGGTTGCAGAAGAAGGCTAGCTGAATTTGAAGGTTGTGGCCTTTTTCTCCACGATCTTTGTTTGAAAGTTGCAGAGAAGAAGGTTGTCCCAGAGGGTTCTTACTTTGAAATGTTTTTTCTTTCTCACGGTTTCGCAGTAAAGCAACTGTACTGTACATCTCCTCTCATCATACTTCTTTACACTTATTTTAAGAATGATCGTTAGATATTTTCTAGGCCATGTGTCACTTATCCAACGTCACTGGACATTTTCAAGTTCAAATCTGAACTTGAGACGAGCCCGATGCGAATTGGAGTCCCCCTGTTTAACATTTCTTTATAATTCTCTATAGACTCAAGACGTTGGATCTGAAGCTGCTGCTTGAATCTCTTTATAAACGCTTCTGCACACTCATCGATATTTTCCAACCTGCATTCTTCCTCCTTCGCATCCAGGACCAACTTTTTTTCCCCTTGAGACTTCAACCCTTCAAGGTCTCCTGCTATTGACTGCGGGGCTATCTGCTTCACAGCTCTGTTGGGTCTAACAAGAGAGTGAGACTGAAACTTCTCAGGTCTTTCTCTGTTGTCCAATGGAAGTGAAGGGGATTGCTTCTGATCACCTGCTTCCACTAGTACTCTTCTATGGTTGAGGGTAGACATGGGTCGAGCTTCTTTTTTCTTACTTGTTCTTGTTCTTGTTTCTCTGCCTCACTGATCTTCAAATTCGAAGGACGAGTTTATTCTAAATAAAAGCTTATCCTCCTTCGTATATTTATAGGGTGAGAAATCAAGATCTGAGTGACCGACATTGACGACTGCGAAAGAGATAGGAAGGAAGGATGAAGGATAAGATTAAAGAAAGAGAGTCAGTGAGCCCATGCTTGTATGCATGAGGAATTTAAAAACGAGATGGGGACGAAGGACCCCTGAAATGGGTTTTTGACAAGTGGCATTGTTGTTAAAGGAGATCTGATTAACTCTTTTTCTTTGGTTTAAACTTTTTTTTTCTTAATCTTTATGTTACAGGCGTACAGGTACAGGAAGAGGAGGAAGCTTCCTTCTTGCTTGACTGAATCCCTGATCCTTCACATGATGGGACCTGGAAATCTGGAGGAGGGATGGGTCTGACTCTGACCTATTAAATTATTTAATTAATAACTTAGAAATTCCGGAAGGTTAGGAATTTGTTCTTGAAAAAGACTAAGACGGTGGAGAAAAACTTGGGTTTGTCGGAGTAATTCCTATAACCCAGCTACAATAGGGATTAGGATAAAGGTTGAACTATTGAAATACGTTTGAATTTTAATTTAAAACTGAAGATGGTCTGCAAATCTAAGTGGTTTTGTGAAGATATCGGCCAGCTGGTCGTGAGAGCTAATGAACTTAACATCCAGCAGTGGTTGTGCGACAAGCTAGCAGATAAAATGAAAGTCCACTTCAATGTGTTTTACAGAGGATTGGGGGATGCAACTGTGTCACACCAAGTTCATGAATCCAGCCATTAACTAAACAGTCGCATTGGCTAAGTTCTGAATAATTTAAAGAGCTTCTTGGAAGGTTGCTGCGTTGAAGCAATTAGCCAATTTTATTCTCTTAGTTTTTTTTTTTTTTTTCGTTCATGTCTTGGGTAAAAAGGAATTTCATTCATAAATCTGTTCTGTGATTCAATTCCATCCTTAGCTAATTGCATGCATCCAGGACTCAGAGGCTGTGCCACCTTCTACTTAAGAGAATTTGAGAAGGAATGAAAAAAAAAAAATTAGAAACTTAGATCAAGGTTTCCCTTGAATTCATCTTATTATTTTTTCTGGGTATGTAGCTCATCTTATTTATAGAGAAAGAGAATACATAACTCGTAACCCGACTGGAGAACAGAAAGATCTTATATTTTGTGGATACAGAAGAAGAAAAGCATCAACAGAAGTTGGTTGTGAGATCTATTTTGCTGGATATCTGGAAGGTTTTCTCTAGATGTGTTTCTGATGATGAAGTCGTCTACTGATGGTTGGTTTCATCTCTGAATTTCCCAGTTTGAACAACTTTCATTATTTCCCTGGATTAGAGAGTTCTTGGTGTCTCAGAAAATGATTATGTTTCGAGTGTCGGAAGAAATTTCTCAACAATGGAGATGGAAAATAGACGATAAGAGAAGCATGGATCGTAATAGAAAAATCTGAGACAAATTTCTATTTCAAACGCTGAGGGTATTATAGTCTTTCCAGTTTCCACATATAACTTAGAACACTTCTTTGTCTCTTGGCTTCTCGACGGACTTCCAAGTCTCTGGTCTCATACTCTGCAGAAATCAGGTCTACTCTCTCTCTATCTCTCTCATAATTTCTCGTTTTTCCAACTTTGGTCGAAAGATCGCTCCAAATTGCTGTTACAGTGTTGATTTAAAAAAAGAATAAAATATATTTTCACTTTAGAGATCGGGGCGAAGCATGGATTCTTCATTTCTGAAGCGGGAAGCTAATGGTGGATTATTTATTTTAATTTCCACCATTGAAACAAAAGAATCTCTATTTCTTTCCCAAGTATAGGCTTATTTCCTTTGATGGATTGGATTGGATTGGAATAGATTGGACTGCTGGAGATTTCGGATGTTTCTTGGCTGATGTACTGAGCAAAGAATTCAGATATACCCTCCGCCACAGCAGACATGATGAATGATTGACATATTTATATATATTTTATTATCTTAACTTTGGAGGAAATTATATCTTTCTCATTCCTTCTCCTACGATTGAGCACGAAAAAATTGATAAGGGCTTGAATTAGTTTCCCCCTTTGCCTTGTCACAAGGTCTATCAGTTGCTTTAATTCCTTCCACCTCTGTCTGATCCTTGGTTGATTTATACTCTTCTGCATTGTATGTAAAGTATGCAGAAAGCCCGTGGCTTATTCTCAGTTACTGTTTGATTTCACGTCTCTTGTGTGTTACAAAATCTTTGACTTTGTTTTATCCTCTTTTGAAGTTTGAAACCCGTTGGGGTTTGAAAATTATTAGAGGGGGGCAAGGATATGGCAAGTACAGCATGTTTCATTATTGTCAGCAGAAATGACAACCCTATATATGAAGCTGAAGTGGGCTCTGCAGTTAAGGTATCGTTTCTTTTTAATTATATGCTGTAGGCATCTCCAACACCATATTTAATTTGAAGTCTTAATTCTAATGGAGAGTGTAGGTTTTATTCAGTTTTGAGATGATATGATGTTCCTAAACTTTGCTTGAGACTCTTTCTTGTTTTTCGTTTTTCAATTACCTTCAAATAATTATCATGGTGAACGACTTCCCTAGTGGAATGTTTACATTTTCAGGGAGTTGATATATGGGGACATATAGAAACTGTGTGCTATTATTTCATGAGTTATCAGTTCAACTTCTCTTTTTATTTCATGGATTTCAGATCATTCAATTAACTTGTCCTATGCACTTGAAGAGTGATAAAACTATTTCTACCCATTGTTAGCAATTCAGTGTGTGCATTTGTTTTTTTTTTTTTTTTTTTTACTTTCAATTGTTGGATGTATTAGATATTTTTTTGAGAAATACCCAAAGCTCACCTATATTATGCGAATTATGCAAAGTTCACCTATAAAATGCAAATTTTCTTACTAGGTTCAAAGAAACCTTTATGTTATAATTTCTAACAATATGCTGTTCTAGAGGAGCACTTTGGCCATGCTAAATTATTATGTTCCTGGTGCCCTTTGTGTTATCATAGAAATGTATATCAACAAAAATGTGGTTGTAGTTTTACACCAATAGAATGTATGTGGCTCTTGGTCAATCTAGCATACATTCTATATGTTCAGTATCCTCATTTTGGGTAAATGCTTTTGTACTTTCATTAGTAATCATTTAGGGTTGACACAATCAACTTACTACAATATGACAGAAAGAAGAAGCTGCCCATCAGCATCAATTCATATTGCATGCAGCTCTGGATATTGTTCAAGACATTGCATGGAATACAAATGCCATGTGAGATTCCATTGCTGATTTTCCTTTTTTTTTCTTGACAAAGGTTCACATTAGCCAATTAGTTCCCTCTTCCAATAAAATTTTTCTTGTGTTGTTTTCGTTCTCTAGTTTTTCATCATCTTCTCCCCTGGTAATTTTTTCTTGTGACATTCTTTGTTCAGGTTCTTGAAGGCAGTGGACAGGTTCAATGATTTGGTGGTGTCAGTTTATGTTACTGCGGGTCATATCCTACCTATCTGCAAATTAATGATGAACTAATATATTTTATTATTTTGACAAAAGGAACAGATGAACCAGAATTCTTGTATTTATTTTATCAGAGAGATACTTTGTTAGGGGGTAATATATTGTGGTATGCATATGTGGTTTGCATGTGCGTGAGTGTAAATTTGTGTGTGTACTTGCATATGTGTGTGTGTGTGTGTGTGTTGTTGTGTTTTCACATACTTCATTCTTCAATTTCTTTGACTGATCTTATCATACATACGCGATTTATGCTGCTTCATGATTCCCGTAATGATGATGGAATTAAGAGCTTCTTCCAAGAGGTTCATGAGCTTTATATAAAGGTATACGACTGAGCCCTGATTTTCTGTTGTGCAATCTATTTCCACATTATTTTATTCTGTATTTGGAGAATATGCGGTTCTATTCTACTACTATGCTAAACATAAATACTGATTTACTTTTTTGAGTGATTTCTAAAGTCTTTATATCCTGCATAACTTTATGAATTTGGTCCAGTAAACATGAATTTAAGACGGATAAATTGGGTTTACAAGCGATTCTATCATAACATTCCTGGCAAGGGCCTTGTGTCTACCTTCAAAACCAAACTTTGGCTGTTGAACGGCTACATCCAGCTGATTATAATAAGAGGCTTATGCTGAAAATTGTCATTCAGAGGGCAGGCCTTGGTGGCTGGCACAACGGTAAGGTTGCTCCATTGTGACCTGGTGGTCATAGGTTTACAGCCTCTCTGTAAAGCGGGGGTAAGGCTGTGTACATTATCCCCTCCCCTGACCCCACAGTGGCAGGAGCCTCTTGCACTGGGTATGCCCTTATGCTGAAAATTGTCATTTACTGAAAGTTTGAACTTGTCCGATTCAACAGTGTGCCATTGATTGCCTAGAATGTTTGAGATTGCTTTAGTGTTATTTCAACCGAAACAATTGTAAGTAGCTTGATCCCCGTGATTGATCTATGAAAATTGTGGAGCAGATCCTTGGATCTTCCTCTAGGTTTCTAGGAAGGCTGCCTTTTGTGAGGGAGGACCTCCATCTCTTGATTGTAAGTTACATCATCTCCTTGGCCTGCATTACAAAAGAAACCTTCTTAATAGGAGTTCCAAGTCAAACTTGTTCTAGGCTGGTTCACAGAATGTCATACTAATTTTCTAATAGAATTTCATGGAATTCAATAATGAAAATAAGAAAACTTTGAAGTACCTTTTATGTTATCATGACTTCGGCACGTCTTAAAGCTCTCTAACATAGACATGAACAACAGTGAATTTTAACATTGAAACATTGAACCTAGTTTTGGGAGAGAAAACTGAATCCAAGAGTTTATTGATGTGCATTTTAGGACCCAAAATTTTTTACTCAAGAACTTTGGGCATTATTCTCTGTTGACCCTGTATAAGAGAGTTAAAAAATGGTATGAGTTTTTTAATGCTTCATCTCTTTTTGTTTCAAAACTCTGACATTCCTGACTGTGCTTCTGGTGACCTGCCAAATGGTAGTAGTGCCCATTTGTGGACTGAACTTTTGTCCAATATCCTGGCAGAATTGCCAAACAGCACATATGGTAAAAACGAATACCCCTATGAAGGTTGAAAGTGAGTTCCTTTAAGTGCATGTTGCACGTAATCATTAGTTTCATGTATATATTTATAGACAGGTTGTTAGGAGAACTACTAATGAAGTTCATGACCTTCATGCACATAATCATCTTAGTTTGTGCAGTTTGTTTTATTGAGTTACTTTCTTGGCTGACATGCATAATTCTAATACATTTGGAAATTTAGCAGATTCTTTTCAATCCCCTCTACTTGCCTGGTTCCCGTATTATGTCGTCCCAATTTGATACAAAAGTACGAGCACTTGCCAGAAAGTATCTGTAAAGCCATCCTACCCTCTTGGGTGAAGACAAGCACTCGGGAGACACCATGAAACAGCTAATTAGTTTCTATGTTTCAATGCAGCATCTGATCTTGGTTTTGGAGTATGCATTTTTATGCCACCTTTCTTTGACCTGACATGAGATGTTGTATTAACCAGTACCATTGCCGTTTTCTTGAAGTAGTCTAGAATTTAGTTCCAAGATGAAGTTTAGAAAGGTGACGATCATAAAATTGTGTTAATTGTGTGGTTAACATTTTTTTTTCTATTTTACTCAACCTGAAGGAGGAATCATGTTTTCCCCTTAACCTGGAGGGCAATGCTTTCAATGCTAAAATTACTGTAACTTGATATTATGTGTAATACCACCCTTAAATGAATACAGCAATGATGAAAAAACAGGCTGAGTTTTCCATTATCCCAACTGGGTTCTAATCAACCAACAATGATGGCACACTATCATTCCAACGATGTGTGCTAGGTTTAGAAGTTCAAATTTAAAAGCGACCTTCCACATAATCTGTGTAGCTTGGGGAAGAGGGCATTTAATTTGAATCTTGTGGTACACCTCTGCATTATCTTATATTATTCCAAGATCATTAATTAAATATGTTCACAGCCTTATCCCTTGATCAATCTCATGTTAAACTAAAGAGGTTTGTTAGCACATGATGCAGTCTGTTTGGCATGAAGCTGCCACTATGATTATACTGATTGGTTTGGTTTCAAATATAATAAGTTACAGATTAAGAACCCCACCTTCCTTTAATGTCCAATTTCCTGTTGAAAATGGCCACAATGTAACAATTATGAAGGCCAAAGTTTGCTGTGATGAGACGAGGCTCATAAGCGAACGTTTGGTTACAGTAGTCAGAATCAGAGTTGCAGGTTCCATGAAATTGCCATGAGAACCAAATGGGACTGAGTAATGTCATGAAATTGCACATGATCAGTGATTTTGTTGGTCCGTGGTGACAAGAAGGGCCAACTAGCAATGAATCTAGTTGAAACCATTAGGTATCAGACTAAGGATAAAGACCTCTGTTATGTTCGTGCACTTCTGAGGGCTGTAATTTCTCTCTAGTCATACAAGTTCATTACGTAGTTCTATAGGATTGCAAGGAGGATTTGTTTATGAGAGGACAGAGTAAAATGCTATCGATAGTATATGCTCTTTCACACACTCTTTTCATTACCCTTTTGGATTCTCTCTCTCTCTCTCTCTCTCTCTCTCCCCCCTAACTATATGGGTCCCTTGTATACAAATCGTAAGACATTCCCTCATGTGTACCCATTGGCTTGATATGGGAGATGCCAATACATGTGGGCAGCACGTAGATCCCTGTTATTTGTTTATTTGTAACTTAATAAAACGGTTTGAGGATGAATGCCGAGCTCCAACTTGCCTCTCTCCATCTCGTTTTCTCCCACACAACAACAACAACAACAACAAAATTCCACAACTAGAATATAAGTCGAGTTATTTTGTCATCCAGAGTGGAGAGATTTCCACACATGGGTTTTGGCCTTTAGATGAGAATCCCACAATAGTGGAAAAGGGAGCATCGGAATTTGATTTGTAGGGGGAGAGGTAATAATGAATCCTAATGGTTACTTTCTCTTCAGGTAGGGTGGAAATAAAACTCTCCCTTGTTTATTAAATAGGGAGTAGGTTTAAGGATAAGCACATCCATAAAGAATTCTATGGATAGAAATTTAGTTTGAATTTGGCAAAAGAAAACAATGAAAAAATCCAGAATTACTAAAGGTGTAAAAACTACAAAGGTGTAAGGATGATCATGGGAGGAAATGCCAATACATGTGAGGATTAACGATCACATTTAAATCTGACATTAACATGTGGACAGTTCAATCATTCCCAATATCCAATGATCAAAATTGCCACATCAGCCTTCTACATGGTAAGAGTGGATATGTTGGTGTCTATATATTTCAAAATAGGCTTTTACACCATTGTAGAGTAACTGAAGAACCCCTTTGTATTGAATTGAAAAATTTGAATAACACCATGTTCAAACTCCCACCAGATCTAAATTCCTTCTTTTCCTGTGCAAAGGGATACACAACATCCTTACAACCAGAATTTTCTTGAACACATTAATGAAAGATATGTAGCATGCTTTGTTCTCTTGTCCTTATTCTAAGAGAGTATGGGCAGCCTCTTGTCTGGGCATCAGATCTGAACATTTTGCAGGCCAATTCACTCAAGCATCTGGTTCATCAGGTGTTAGATGTGGACTGATGGTAGTTATAACATTTCATCTGGTTGTTCTTCTGGATGCAGTAAGTCGTTCGACAGTCTTGACTTCGAAGTCAAACTAAATGAACTGAAACTTGCCTTTAAGATCTAGAGGAGAGAAAGATCAAAGGAACAACACTACTCACAGATTGCATGGAAGCAGTGGCTCGTTTACATTCTCAGTTACCAAAGTTGACGAGTGTACTCTCAAATATGTTCATAAGATGGATGTACAGTGAGCTCATAGGTTAGCTGAGAAGGCAAACACTGGAAATTTGGTCTGATTATGTAACCGAACAACATTTTCCAGTTAAGTTACTTCAGGTTTGCACTTTCACTGGAAAAAAAGTCCAAACTCAATGAAACAACCCAAATCCCCACTGTAAGTACCTTTCAAATTTCGTACCAGAGGAAACACAGCCAATGAACGGTTTGTATATTATTTTGGTAAATACAATAATAAAATATCATTACATAACGAAAACCAAAATCATATTAGACTTCAGTAACATCCTATCTAAACCTAATAGGATCCAGATATATTGGTGAAGAGGCATACATGAAAAATGTAACTTGAAAGTACTCATCGATGCCATTAACCCGACAACCCCCCCCCCCCCCCACCCACACCCCAAAAAAAAAAAGTCTGAACATAAACTACTTGTGTATCCTTTATGAAGTATCTTGTTATTTACATAGAGGTGAGCAGAAGGCAGGTACTGGGGCTACCACTGACAATAAAACGACTTTCCAAAGATTAGCAATCAATGCCACATTGACTAGCTGTAGAACTTTTCGTAGTGTCTGAGGTGAAGGGATCAATACGCACCCATAGCAAGGAGAAGATGGAAGCAAGGAGAATGGACCAGACAATGACAATCGTTGGGGTACGGTTTTGGCGACCCAATAAACCCTTCAGGAAAGGATAGAGATGAAGAATGACCCATATGGCAAAGAAAAGCTTGCCAAAGAGAGGTCCCCAGGACTGGTAACCACTGTTTATTGCATACGAGACACCAGCAACAATGCCCACTAAGTTCAAGATTATGAGAGTTGTCGGTGGTATCAAAAGCGATGTCCACTTGAACACATACAGCTCTGTGAATTCACCTTCTTCATCGGATGCCTTGGATGTAACAGTGAAGTTGGTATCAATCCCAGCAAGCACCTTCAACAGCCCTTGGAAGACGGCAAAGAGATGGGCAGATGTACCACCAATGACCCAGAACTGTTCATTTCTCCACCAATCCTCAATCCCAACCCCACTCCATCTGAGCTCAAGAATTCCGGTTGAAAAGATGGAAATGAAAAGCAGGATGAAATACATGCTTGCAAGGTTACTTATCTGCAAGTAATTGTGATAAATCAAAAAGATTTTCAGAGTTTGCTCAGGACATTTAGTTGTAAAGAAAAGCCCATACATAAACTTTACACAATTAAGTAAATGCAGTACCAAACGTGCATGTTATACTTGATAATATGCAAGACATATAGGCTCCATTTGTAACATTTTATACATAATTTTTTTCCCAATGCTTGTTTCCAATAGGTAAAAAAAACACAGTATTGTTTCCCTCCCCTTTAGAGATCACTATATTTTAGCTCTTGGAAACAAACATTGGAAAAAGAAAAAAAAATACAAAATAACAAGTAAAATTTTACGTCAAAACAAACGTAGCCATAGGGAATATCTAATTTGGTCTATAGCACAATTGACGTCCCAAACTTCTCAGGTTTCAGAAGATAATAGAAATATGCATCAATAATCCATGAGGAGAGGTATGCCTGCCCATGTGTGAACACGAATAAGTGGAACATCTAATTTGGTCTATAACACAAACGATTACCCTAAGTTATCAGGTGTCAAAAGATGTCAATAGAAATATGCATCAGTCATCCATGAGGAAAGGTATGCATGCCCATGTGAACACAAATAAGTTACCAGGAAAACAAGTACACCCAGGATGCCATAAATCCTCGAGTGGGTATGCATGTATGGATAGCTCAATGACATTTAAACCTCGCCAGAATTACAGTGGTCAACAAACTAGAATAACACAAGCATAAAATGGTCTTGGAGGAATTCTACTCACCTCTGGGATGATGAATTTCCCTGTGAGAAGGCAAATTGCAGGAAGTATACAATAGGCAATCAATGGAATGGAGGTCAGCGGGTAAACAATGGTATTTATGTAGGCCAATCTCTCCAACAGCTTCAGTCTTCCATTGTAACCATACCATATAGGACAATGCCTGCTCAGCAGAATTTCAATTGACCCTAATGCCCATCGAAGCACCTGATTCAGGCGATCAGAAAGATTGATGGGTGCAGACCCCTTAAATGCAGGGCGGGGAGGCATGCAATAAATTGATATCCATCCTCGGGCATGCATCTTGAACCCAGTTAAGATATCCTCGGTCACGGAACCATAAATCCACCCTATCTGATAGAAGAAAAAGAAGCTTTGTCCAGTTATGCTCAAGAGACAAATCCTCTTAAACTAAAGAAGTCAGATGTGGTTGGACTTGGTCACCTCTTTTCCCCATTCAGACTTGTCCTCGTAACCGCAGCTAATGACATGGATTGCTTCTTTTAGCAACGTCGCAGGATTGGTCGATTGAGGGATGCCGCCCTGCTCCATGAAGGTGGAGGTAATAAAAACTGGAGACTGACCAAATCGCTTCTCTAAGCTCTTTTGAGACATGAGAAGTGACTTCTCATCTTCATAGCCTGAAAAACATCGATGGACGTGATAGGCACATCAGATCAGGTAGACATACTACAAAAAAACATATAAACTATACAGATTTATTGTAGACTAGGCAGATATACATCACCTAACGTGGATGGGATCAAAAGTCACTATCATCCAAGATTTAAAAAAATAAAATAAAATAAAATAAAAAATAAAAAATATGAACTATTTTTACAACACACCTTCTACACCCTCTTCAATGTCTTCCATGTTGAAAATAGGCACTTGAGACTCAGTTCGTTTCATTGCTTGCTTCTTATCATTGTATTTTTTATTCCCGCTCCTTCCCTTCTTTCTTGAACCACAGCAACTCTTCACTATGATGTTGGGTTCCAAGTCTTCCTCCGTTAAGACAGGATCATATCCATATAGAGCTTGCCGGTTGAAACAGCATCCTGTTCCCACATAGACTGGACCCTGGATGCCATCCAACCCCTTCAAATTGATCTGCAAATAAAACAGCAAAAAGATTGAATTTCTTCACCTATGAGAAATTCACACTCAAATTTTTTTATTTTTTTTTATGTTTAGGAGATGAATCTATACATCAAAGAAGACAATGTTGCGATTAGCATATCGATCGTGGAAATCAATCCCATCAAAACGCTGTGGGAACTGGACATAACAAGTTTTCTTCCCCAGGGCAGGATCCATCATGAAACACATAGCTTCACGAAGTGCTTTGCTGTTATTGAAGTAGTGATCACAATCAACATTCAGAAGGTAGGCACCATTGGTCAGGACAGCTGATACCCTGATCTGTAAATACAAAGACAAATCCAAATCATTAGCATGAAATTGGAAAACTAGTAAACTACTTCTAGGTGATGCTACATTTTCCGTCTGGCAAATTGGCAATTGGTGAACAAATCATCCAATGTCATGCAACCAAGATAGTCCCATCGCTTAGCACAATTTTTTATGATGTGTGAAACGCAAGTGAGACTATCAAGTGAGTCTACTGGCAAGATATTTGAACAATGACCCATCCAATTGATACTCATTCACAGGGTAAATCAGCTACACCACCAGCAGCATCAATTACTCCTAAAGATGTATCTAAAAAAACACAACACATTACAATTGGGAATCTCTAGAGAATACATACCAAAGCATTCATAGCACCAGCTTTTTTGTGATGTTGAAAGCCGGGTCTTTTCTCACGGGAAACATAAACAAGCCGAGGTAGTTCATTTCCATCAGTATCAAGCCCCCCACTATGGCCTAAGAACACCTGCAATTCCACAAAATAAAAGTAAGCAGACAAACAGGATAATGATGATGTCAAAACATAGTTTGGAAGGGAACTAATACCTGGATCATGCCCGGGTGATCCCTTGGATTATTGCCTGGCCAAGGAGTGCCATCCTGCATTGTCCAACCCTCTTCTGGCATCTTCTGAGCTTTGGCAACTAAAGCATTGATTCCTACCTTGAATTCTTCATACTCCCTCTGTGAAACAAAAAAAGACTCATCTTAGAGGCGACAAAATCTATAAAGACAGAATGTACTAGTTCTAACCTAGACACATAAGGAAGTTCCAATGGTTCTCTATATGGACTGGGGTCCAGTATTTTACCATGACACCTACCTAACATACCTTGACATAATGATTCAGGTTGGTAGGTCAGCAGATATGCTTCTCTAATCTCAAATGAACCACCAACCAAAAGGTAGCCCAGTTACACAAGTCTGAATTCTAACCACCAACTTTGAAGTTTGCCATAAAACCACAACATTATTTCCTTAACCATCCAAGTTTACTCCACACAAGGAGGATAAAATTCCTCTGTAATTTTTGGGATGTCCAATTAAATGCAGTGACCAATTGACCATTTCAACAACATTATTCAGTGAGTAAGGGGCAAGATCCATTGAGACTGACTGACCAGGGATCCCTCATATAGCCTATGTACTTAAGTGTAATCCAGTTTCTACCAAAAAAAAAAAAAGGTGTAATCCAGTTACATTCTACATACATATCCAATCATAGTCATGGTCAAAAGGTGATGGGCCACTTCCATGATGCCTAGGCATCAAGACAAGTGCCATATATTACATTCCGGCTTCTTTAATTATTTAGCAACGTATTCTATATTTATTATAGTTATTTATTATATATTTTGGAGTTATTTAGTTCAATATTTATAATTCTTCTTCAATGGTCAAAGCGACCAGGCTATGACTCAACAACTAACACACCCACTCTTAATCACCTTCATTGCCCTGCGCTCTTTCACAAAAGATGGTTGTATCTTGTCCTTCAAGTAATCTATCTTCTGGGCAAAATAGAACTCAGGGGCACGAGGCTCAATACTGTGCTTCTTACAGAATGGCACCCACTTCCTTGCAAACTCTGCAGTCTCAGACAGAGACTCAAAAGTCAACATGGCTGAACCATCATCAGATACATAGCATGAAACCTTGTCAACTGGGTAATCCACAGAAAGAATGGACAACACAGTATTGGCAGTTACAAGAGGTGGCTCTTTGAGAGGGTCCACCGTACTAACAAAGATATCTATTGGAGCAAGCTGTGATGGCTCTCCTTCCCGGTCATATCTGTAAATTCAATCCAGAGTTTAAAAAATTATAAATAAAAATTTCCAAATTGTGGAAAAACAAATAAAAGCAGGACAATTTCTACTCCAACCAGAAAAAGGATGAAACAATAGAGGGAATTATGTATTTCTCCAGCATTTATCCTTCTCCATTCTAGCAGAAGTTCCACATGTTTTGGATCAACAATAAAAAGGGAATAGCATTCACAACTTAACTGACCTGAGAGCAAGCCTGTCAAGGTATGTTTCACGGTTGACAGGACACCATTTCGGGAACTGATCCAGAAGCCAAGACAAGGCAAACCAAATCTCACAGATAACTGATGTTAGCCATAATGGGTAAGCATCGTTTACAGGGTGCGTCACACGGTATTGCAAGAAGAAACCCAAGATAATAAGCCGCAGTATGATCACAATGCGATAAGGGGTGAGATGAGAAGAAGAAATAGGCACCACACGACTCATAGGTTGGCGAGCATCATCAGCCCTGCAATCGAGGGATGAGTTTCTTTGTTCAAATGTTAAAATTGGATGAGTATCTTAGTTCAAATGTTAAAATCAACTTGAAACACCAAAGAATATGTTGACCAAGGACTCAGTTATTCACCAAACTCTACATAGAGGACATCACCAAATAAACAGGCTAAAGAAATTTTAGATCTTGAACAAGTCAGTGCTCACATTTGCAGATCTTCAACATTTGAACCAGTGCCTTCCATGTCTCCCTTTCCTTCAGTGTATCTGCCGGTCATTTGCATCATGTTCTTTTCCTGTTTGAGTTTCCAACCTTCCACCCTTTCCTTCCAATCAACATTCCCAAGCCCATAAGAATTCAAATCCTTCGAAGGATCAACAATCCTCACTGGAACTGTTACCATAAGAACACGATCATAAAAGGCTCCAAAAAAAGCTAACAGAATCAATGAGAAATTTGTCTAGCAGTTTCCACATACAAGTGCATTGATACCTGGTTGACTTGGATCAACATAAGAAAGTGAGTGGCCACGCTTCTCACCAGAACCCAGAGGACCTGATGTAGTTCGGACAGACTGGTTGTCAGGTGTAGCATTAGGCATTTCTCCAGAGACCTGGAAAAGTTTATGCATGGTTGAGCAAACAATGGCATTGAACAATAAATTCACTTTCATAAATTCAATATACACTGCAGCAAGCCAAGATGGATCAAACTTTTACAGAACAATGAATGCTTATTACATAATATAACAAGGAGCTTGTTCTTACTATAGGTTATATCACTTTATCAAAGAAAAAGAAGAAAACAAGGACATTTTAGCATAAAGAGGGCTTGACAAGATGAAATATGTAAAAAGTTCTATTACTACAATAAACACAACATGAACTTCATTAATAAGGCAGAACCAAATCTGGTTGTAGTTACTGCCTTTACATGTGGCCTCAAATGAAACAAAAATTTTAGATGTCAACAGCAGTTGGTGTGGCTTCTCTCTTATTAAAGGCGTTCTGGTGCACGAAGCTCCCGTTACCACAGAGTCTGGGGAGGGTAGAATGTATACAGTCTTACCCCCAATGTGGAGAGGCTGTTTTCGTGTTTTGAACCCTTGACCACCAATGTGCAATATGACAACCTTACTGTCACACCAAGGCTCGCCTTTGTAGCTTCTCTCTTATTAGAAGCCTCAAAATGTTCCAAAGCTCTTCATTAATCAAAATCTGGCTGAGTCACATACTTTGGCCAGGTTCAGAGTTCAAGGTCAAAATTAGATTACAAAATAACTGTCATGTGAGCATTAGGGTCACCTGCTTATAGAATCAATAAAATATTCCGTGACCAAAGGTCCAAAGCCTGCACAGTTAATATGATTTGAAAACCAATTTCTTGAATTGGTGATTTATAACAGGTGGTTACCACAAAAGACCTATACTTGTGATTGGAACCAACTTAGAAACAACAAACTGGGAAAAATCTGGAGCTACCATCAGCTTGCTGGTGAGGGAATTCAGCAGAAGGGTATTTACAGCATAAGGATGAGAAACGTAATAAAAATAAGGATAATGAAAAGTGGAATATGACCAAAATAAGAAACAATTTTAACCTGAAACACATACTGCAAAAGTAGTGAATCAAACAGATGACCCTGAAAGAACAAATAGATGAAAATCGCCATTCTAGAACCCAGTTAATAATGTGCATATATTAAGAACCAGCATACAATAAATTTGCCATTATTCTCATATAGGCTGAACTTTGAGACATACATACCAAATAGAATATTTCACAAAAGATACTGAAAAATGCAATTATTTATTGTCTTGCCCACTCTACTAGTTGAATTTTGCAGTATGTTTCCTTATTATTCCATTCCTCCGCCGAATTTTCATTTCCAAAAGATATTATATTCAAAGATCAAAACTTTCATATCCATAAAAAATAAAATTGCATTAATATTTTATATCTGTAACATTTTGCATCGAACATAACCCCCATCCTATTTTTCCTGTTCCAAAATTTGTTTTCTAACTATTATAACCAAACATTTGAATTCTCCTTTTTTTTCCCCTTTTCTTTTTCTTCTCTTTTCTTTTTTTTTTTTTTTTTTTTTTTTTTTTCCAAATTGCTGTGCGAATGTGTGTGGTAAGTAAGCTTTTACTTTAACCCACCGGCAGTCCATTAGTGAGAAGTGGAATTGGATGTTGAGACTCATGTCTGGAAGATGAAGAAAGATCAACATCATCTCCCTGCCACTGACGCTTTCCATGGGTGTAATTGAACTCATTCTCCAGATCATCAACATCATCCTCTTCGTCATCTCCCTCTACTCGAGGACTCCCTGAAATTTGTACAAGTCAAAAACTTAGGACCCAGAATTCGAGTTCCAAGCCCACTACTGAGTTACTGACGACATCAATGGAATTTTAGGCACCCATAGTTGCAAAAGAATTATAATTTAGACCAATCAGAGGAACAGCATATGGGTATTGAACAATGGAGCTAACCTTTGTGTCTCTTGTACCTAGTCTTGCACTGGGGACAAGACTGGTTCCCATCTTTCCGTTCATACTCATAACAAGGCCGACATACAGGGAAACCACACTCATTGCAAGCAACGAAGACATCGCCGGTAGCAGTAAGCCCAACAGTATCTCCACAGATCTGACACACTTGCCCATTCAAATGCTTCAGGGGCTTGGGCTGCATCATCCACAGAGAGTAACTAATGAGTGTTAAACAAGAGGAATCAATAAAAGATGCACGTCATTTCCAAGGTCAAAACATACAATTCAACCAGAGCCCCTTGTCAATACAACTAGGAGATGAAAAGAATACGATCTAGGTGTAAAAAAGTTCACTTAATAATGGATATACACACCGCTGTCCATCTCTCAACTCCCAACAAGAAAGTCTAACGAAATTGAAGAAACCCGTTATTACTAGATTAGTCTAATAGGCCAATTACAGAGGGGCAAGCAGAAGAAAGAAAGAAACTTCGCATTATGAAGTGAACAAACGGTTAACGCATAGTGCCCAACACTAAGGCTGGAGCTTTCACACTGTGGAGCAACTAGATTTAGCAATAACACTGAACATCCTAAATCTGAGTCGAAAACCTCCCAAAATAGATGATCTAAATATGACCAACAATGCCCCACAATAACAATGCAACCATCCTCACTCATACTACACGTAAGAACTAAAAAACAGTAAGCAGATCTACGCAGAGAAGAAACAAGGAAAGAGAAACGGAAAGAAAAAAAAAATCAGAACTATAAATTTAATATTGGAAGTAAACACAAAAACAGTACAATTTGCCAGAATCCGGTCACCAAAACAAGAAAAGAGAAACAAAAAAGGAAATGCAAATGCTTCCACGAATTATACACAAATAATGTGTACTATCAACTAGATCCCCGCAGATGAAATAGATAAATCAATGTTTCAGACACATGTAGGATCCTTTAATCGGATCAATACCCACTGTCCAGTTCCACAAGAAAGTTAAAAAAAATTAAAAAAAAAAAAAAAAAAGAATAAAATGTCGAACCTCAGTAAACAGGATCCACGAGAAAATCCCAACACCACATTTACACAAATTAAAATGAAACCAGGAAAAAGAAAGGACTTTGGAATCGATTAAAAAAGAAGAAAAGGGGTTGAAGTAGGAGCCAAATTGGTTGAGAAGACAAACACACCCCAATTTCTCCTTCGTGCCGAATCATCACAAACTCGTTCCTTTTGTGCGAACCAGCAACCATTCCTGCATTAGCTTCCATGGCTTCCCAACAGAAAGAGACAAAGAGAAAAGCAGAAAAGCGAGAGCTTTCCTTCTCGTCTCCTCAACGATTTCTTGGTTTTATCAGTTGCATGGACATAAAGATCAGAAGGGAATTTCCATTAATAGTAAAAAATCTTCAGCTCAGACTTCTGACACTTCGAATATCTGTTTCTCTGCTCATCAAAATCACCAATTTCCCATATCCTCTCCTCCTGGCTCCTACTCGTCCGCCTCCCTCCTTCAATCTCTTCTCTCTCCTTGATTTTTCAGTCCTTTTTCCTGCTTTGCTTTGTTTATTATTTTCCGTTTGTGTCAGATGTAATGACCGGGTGAACCAGTAACATGGGTCCCAGCTCTTGACGGCTAAGGATCGGCTATTCGGTTGAGCTTAGCGGGTTACTCAGCCAAGGCTTTAGGTTATGTTTGGTATCTTTTTTTGTTTTTGTTTTTTATCTATTTAATAAAAATTATTTTGAAAATAATTTTTGTTCAAAAATAAAATGTTGTTTGGTAGCTATAATAAAAATAGATGGTAAAATGAAAAACATATTTGGCATACTATATCTAAAAATGATTTTGAAAGTCTTTGGAGAAACGACATCACCTCCGTTGGAATGATTGTCGTCGTCGTCGCCGTCAGAGCTGTCTCTAGGACGAAGTTACAGGTATGCGTCTCTGTGCTTTACTTCCGTTCGTCAACGAGAAGAGTGTTTGAGGGTTTGATTTGGGGTGGTTTTATAAAAAGAAACTAAATTACTTTTTTAACCCTTTATTTTAACACATGTTTTGAGCAAAACACAACAAAAATAATTTTTAACCAAAAATCAAAAAGAGGTTGAGACCTCTTTTTGAATTTTGACTTGTTTTTATTTTTATTTTTCATAAATAGCACTCATAAATTATGCCAAACTTCTTCAAAACTATAAATTTAAACAAAAATAAAAAACAAAAATGATACCAAACACAGCTTCGTGTTCAATTCGATTCGATTTCTTTCTTTTGGTCTACAACTTGGTTCAACTTCAAACCAAACCAGGCCTCTTCACTAGTTATGGCCTTAGAATGGTAAATTGGTGGCTTAATTAGGCACCATTGATCACTTGGAGGAGAGTGAAACAAAACTACATGCCAACAGCATGTCTTTTATGTCTCATATTTAAAAGTATGGAAGAGAGATTTAGGGATAAGATAACAGTATGGGATATTATTGAACTTCATAAATCCGAGATAAGATTTTATTCATTTTTGAAGGTGAATATCAGTAGACCATGGTGTTAGATACCTAATTTGCCGATAAATAAACTAATTTGTTATTCATCGGTGATAGATGTTACCAACATTTTATTGATAATATAGGTTGCTAAGCTAATCAAATAATGGATGGATAAATATGTATGGAGTATCATATTAGTTGGTTCTTAATTTTGATAACTCTATTATGTAGCATTTATTTTTTTTTATGAAAGGAGGGTTTGCCAAGCTACTTTAATGTTATATTGTATCACGTGGTATGCTAGATAGGAGTAGAAATTTGTGGATAAGTAAACCCTAGAAAATGAGATTATGAATTTGTGAACACGATAATGCATGAGACTATAAAAAAGATTTATAGACATACATAGGAGTAAAAGGGGTTTATAGACATACATAGGAGTTTTAAGGAGGTTATGCTTATATGAAAGAGGATATATTGAATTTGGGTTTGAATATTCTAATTAAGGGTGTATATCAACAAAACCATTTAGAAGTTAAAACATAAAACCGGTTTCATAATTTATTTATCTTTTTAAATAGGAGGCAAATCTAACTAGTTCTACAAATTCGAAAACCAAAATTTAATGGGTTTTTATTTTATTTCGAATTGGATTTAGCTTTTTTTATTAGATATTTTTTTCGGGCTCCTTTGTTTAAATGGTCCAAGAGTGAGCCGACCAAATATTGATAAAGTCTTTATTTTGTCCAAAAACTAATAATAAGCAATTGAGTAAATGTCATTTTTTATAATGGTGTAGCATTTGATGGAGACTTGGATAATGAAGATGTAGATTTTGGTACTCTAATTCATGGTAATCATGCAAATGTGTTATTAACAATTTGAGAGTGATAAACTTAACCGACTATAACTATAATTTAAATGTTTATCATACCCTTCATTTAATATATATATATATTTATATATATCAGACTCAAATCACCTCGTCTTATCTGAAAAAAATTCAAACTTGTGGTCACTCTCACCCCATCACTAAGGTCCAAACCGTTATTACTATCAGACCATGTAACAAAAAAACCTATCATCTTATGAGTTAAACCCCTCTCTCTCTCTCTTATTTATTTATTTATTTTTTCAATTTTTACAACAAATGTTTGACTTGATTGCAATGAATTATTATTGTATATTAACTATTATATTATATTACTCTACTTATGGACTTCTTTTTTTATGAATTTATATTTTAATGTTATTATTATGTTTGTTGAATGAAATACATACATCTACATAAGTGAATATTTGTTTATATTTTTTTTCTCCAGAATTTTTAAGATGAAATTATATTAAATACCTATTAACCATGTACATATTTTATATTAAAATTTCAAAATATAATTGAAATCTAGGCCGTTTAACACATGTACATATCCATAAATGATTCTTTATTGGATCCATTAATGGTTGCATATAGAAGTCCATTTTTAAATTACAATTACAACGTAATGTACACAAATACCCTTGATGACCCTTATCAGCTTCTCATATCTACGTGGCAATATATTAATGCAGCTGATAAGGACCTTCTTTTATTTTCCTTTAAAAAAATCCTACTTTATTGTGTTAGGTCCGTAGTAAGTTGTTGACAGCCTGTCTCCAGTTTCAGTGACCGGTAAATGCCGGTAAGAAAATGACACTCTTTGCCAACAACTCAACTAAGTGTCGGTGGCGTGTGCTTTCCGACACTCTTGAGAGTATAGAAATCCTCTCTCGCCTGAGTTTGGACGGAAAAATTGACGATCCAGATGGATGGTCATCACTTGATTCTCTGGTGGATCCGAGTCCTCCATTTGAGCCGACACCTGAGTCGACAAGCTGAGCCGACAGGGTTGTCGACTCGGATGGAGGGCTCGGATCCACACGAGACTCAGGTGACGGCCATCCATCCAGACTACCAATTCTCCCACCCAAACTCAAGCGGGAGAGGATGTGGATCCCTCTTGAGAACTTCAAAAATACCCACCTTCGCCCTTCATCTCTCTAAATTACAAAATTATCCCATCCCCTCTCCCATTGGTCAGCCTCAGACGGGGCCATGTGGACCTGTGTCCTCTTCATTCAATGGGTTCGAATGTTTGACACGTACATCAATATATTTTAATATTAGAAGACTGAACAACAAAAGAAAATCTTTTTTCCAATCGTTTAAGACAAATTACACTTTGATTATACTTTTGTCGTATTTGATGTCAACATAATCCATATATAATTATTTTACCAAAAAAAAAACATATATAATTAGATTATCCATTAATGACAAAGTACTAAAAATGTATTGACTACACATTTATAAGTCCACATATAATAAATTAGGGGAGAGACATATACTCGTCTTTTTTTTATTTTCATTTCTCATGTTAAGTCAATGGATGCATGTGTTTCATAATTCGTAGTCAAGAGAAGAGAGACTGTCAAAGGATATGTGCTCTCAAGTATTGACAATATATGTACTCCCGAGTATTGACAATGTGTACGTCATTTTCTTAATAAATTAAAAGAATATTTAATTTTATTTTCATATATTCTATAGTCATGTAGAATGTAGCTTTTGGAGGCTATTATAATATCGAGGAAAGCTTAGGTTGATATCTATTATTGGAATGAATTTTTAGAAATATATTTTTAGAACAGAAAATGTATTTTTAAAGTTGAATGATAATGGACTAAAGAGTGGTCTTGAGTGGATTGGGTTTTCTAGCACATTCGTCTATGATTAAAAAAAAGAAGAGAGAATTTGTCATATCAGAATGTGTTTTTGATTTAAAATGCATTACAAGAATACATATCAAATGATAAGATTACTCTATTGTAACCTGGTGGTCAAGAATTTGAATCTGAAAATAGTCTTTCGAAGAAACAGAGGTAAGGCTATTAAACCGCACAGTGCACTGGTTACGTCCCCACAAGAATACATACCAAATACAGCCTTAGTTTTAATCTCCTAGGCAATGTTTAGCTCTTCTTGTAGGGGTCAAAGGGGAAACAAGTCATGAATTCTCATTCCAAATTGATTCCATTAAGATCCTTAAAAATAGAATTTAGGAGCAACTAGAGTATTTGGAATGAAGAGGATCTGTGCCAAAGAAGATAAATCGATTGGGTACTATACAAATAATTAAATAATTCCTCAACATTGAAATGTAGAAGAAAATTTTGCACAAAAAATCCCAATTTTGACTCATTCCTCATGAAGTTTTCATTTCAAAAGATCAGAAAAAAGTCCCGGATGTATAAGGAGAATTGTAGACCATTTGATAATTGGTATGAGACTAAACTCCAATACTCCTTGTATGTGTGACAGTACTACAGACCAGACGCATGGATACAATAAAAACTCACTTTTATACCATTCAAAGTTTTTATCCCAAACGTTTGAACTATTAGGTGAAGGAACTCTAGGCGTATAAAAGGGGTCGTAGGTACTCAGCCTAAAACGAAATTCCAAACATTGTCTTGTGCCCTCTTAGCATTTTGTGATGAAATTGCAATCTACATCTATGGCATGGAGAGATGGAAAGTTATTTTTCAAGAAAATATAAGAAACATGTTCAACATCATTTGAATGAATAATTGACTTAGCTCCTTCTTGTTTGAAGAAACCCACCACTTTAATTGATTTTTTCTGACAAAAAACAAACATGAGATAACAAATTTAGTATTTCACTAAGATTTCAAATAGTTGTCTCGGATTCAAGTTGACTATTCTTCGCTTCTTGGTTTTGTTCTCCCCCTTAATGATAAAAAAAAAAGATGGATCAAATTTTATTGAGCCCAACACAGTGAAAATTTATTAAAAAATGACTCTAGTCATCAAATGATTGAACAACTCGGATCCATTTACTTACTACACTTTCGTTGACATTCATAAAAAGTATCTAATAGACTATAACAACAATAATAACCTAACACCTCCACCCACCAAAAGTGATTAATCCATTATCATAATTTATCAGCTTTTTTTTTTTTTTTTTTTCCTTTCTCGGAACATAATCGATTTGCACACATATAATACAAGGCGGCCAGAAGGAGAGCTAAACTCAAGACCTCTGTTTCTACATGGAAACATCTGTACACCTATATGGAATCATACTCTGATGAAAAACGTATTTTAGAAAATACTATTACCCATCAGAGATGATGGACTGGGCAGAAAAATGAAAACCTTAAGAAGCATCTCTCCCTATCTTATCCGGACGCATCAAAGGTGCTATTACTCCCTGCCCTCTGCCCTCCTGCCGACGGTTGTGTTCTTTAGTATCTGCAGGTTCAGAGAATACAATAAGCAATATTGTAAGGAAAAAAAAAATAAAAAAAAAGCTAAGACATACAAGACACTATTAAATGGCCTATGCTGTAGATCATGAAATCCATAATTTTCCAAAACACCCACCCAAATATTTTTTTTTTTTTTTTTTTTTTTTGGTTAATGAGAATTTACTCTTTACTGATGGAATCCTCAATTACAATTGAAACAAACCATCATAATATTCAATAACAGGAGCAGCTTCAAAAGGAAGATGTCTATGAAAGAGCCCTTGTATCAGGATAAAAATCTTTTTCCATTGTATCACTTCCAAACAGTCAGAGTGCAGCGCCAGCAGCAGGCTAGCTTTTATGGCTTTTGCCTTCCTATTGAGTGGGGCAATAGATGGGCTTCTGTCTGTCATGTTTGAATTCTCTTGAAAAAAATTCAATATCCTAAGGGTACCCATTTCTTTTCTTAGATGGATGACACATGTACGCATATGGTTCTCAAAACCATAATTCAAATTTCATTATAATACTATTTTATATATTTATTTTAATAAATTAACCATATAAAATAAATGACAAACAAGCATTAAAAAAAACTTATAATAACATTTTAAATTATATATATTTTACCACTCACAAACACTATAAAAGATAAGACTGCTCAACCTGAAGAAAAATACAAGGCAAGACAAAGATGATGAAAAATACAAGGCAAGACAAAGATGATGATGATGATGATGATGATGAGAATGAAAGGATGTGTATGAACATCATGAATATCTTCTTGCCTAACCCATTAATGTATAGAAATCAAATGAGAGAAATCACTAGAGCTGTGGATCAATAGCAGTAAGTTACTGTTAAAGATATTTAAGATGATAAAATCATGGTCATGGACCCATTTCCCAAACTAACCCTAAAAAAATAAATATCTTGATGGATATTGGATGGTATGTTAGTTATGTGATGTGAGAGAGAGAGAGAGAGAGAGTATTGATGATGGATATTGGATGTGGGTAAGGGAAACAAACGAAAGAAAGAGAGAGAGAGAGAGAGAGAGAGAGAGAGGGGGGAAAGAGAGAGAAAATCATGCATACCTGTCGGAGCATCTGGTTTTCATTTTGCAACGTGGAGAGTGTCTCTTCCAGGTCAGAATTCTTTTTCTCCAAACCCTTAACCTTCTCTTCCAGGTCACTCAAGTAGGCCTTCTTCCTTTCCCTAGCTTGTTGAGCTGAAACCCTGTTCCTCAGCAACCTACGATACTCAAAAACAATAAAAAAATATAAAAAAATCAAACTTTTCATTTTAATTCACGTAAATATTGAAACTAAGAGAGAGAGAGAGAGAGAGAGAGAGAGAGAGGGGGAAACAATGAAACGAATCAGTGATCAGAATCCCAACTTACCTTTTCAATCTTTTGTTCTCTTTATCAGCAGGGTTTCTTCCTCTCTTCCGCTGAACCATTTCTGCTGTTGAGGCCTGAAGCCCTCCTCCTCGTTCTCCAACTGAACTAACTGCCCTGCCTGAGGTGTACGGATCAGCACCTTCGCTTCCAATTTCTGGCACTCTCCGTATCTCATCATCGCTCTCCATCCCTACTTTTCAATATATTCGATGATTAATTCGGACAAAATTAAGGGGAAAATCCTGGATTCTCAAGATCTAACACTACCAAAGAAACAACATTTTAATTTTCAGGAATTGGGAGGAAAACATAGATCAGCTAACAGAGTATTTCTGTGTAAAATTCGATAAACTAAAACGAACCCAGATGATTGACTCTTATGTCTTACAAAACCCAGAAAGGAAAACCAAAAAGACAGAATTTTCCAGCATTGTACATCCATATTTAAACAGAGAAAAAAAGCAATTTAGGAAAAAGAAAAAATCCACCTTCTAGAACTCTGAGATGGAAAGTGGAGCTTGAAGATTTCTCGCTACTCGAAGGCAGCGAACTCGCCGCGAATGAACTGGTCGCCTGCTCTTGCATTTTGGTTGAGAAAAGCTGGAGAGTGGAGGGAGAAGATCTTTAATTTTGTCTTTTCGAGATGGGAAAAAGAGGCGGGCTTTATTATTACTGTTAGTTAAGATGGATTAAGGAAGCTGTAGCAGCCATTACTTTCATCTCATCGAAGGGATTTCATGTAGTGAGCGTGGAAGAACAGGAACCATAAAGAAGGTAAGTGATCTAAAAGCCAGGAGATAGGAAGCGTGGTCGATCAGGAACCGATCGATTAGATATAAATGGAATAGGATAATGGGAGATTGGGAGGGGATATGGGTGCAATGAATTGGGACTGAAACTGAGCTGTCTCAAGTCCCATGGATTCATTGAGGGTCCGCATCCACTATTCCCAGTCATTCTGAAGGACAGCGGTAATCTCCTTTGGATATTTGTCACGTGGTTCTTGATGAATCTAAGATTCACGTTCAAGTCGACACCCAATCGACAAGCTAAATTGACAGGGGTGTCGGCTCGGACGTAGATCTCGGATTCACCCGAGAGCCACGTGGCAGCCATCCGAAACAGATTACCGCATCCTCCCAGAATGACTGAGAGGAGACGATGTGAATCCATTGATCAGGTATTGGTTATATATTTTTTTGATCAGGTATTGGTTATATATTTTTTTTTATTGATCAAACATCGATCAGTTTTAACCACGTGTCATTTTATATTGGCTTGTATCGATCAGGTATGGATCTGTATACTATATACAATTCAATAAAATGATATTTTTATCCAAAAAAATAAAATAAAATGATATCGTATCAATCACTGCTGTTGGTAGAAATATCAGAAAAGCAATAGACATCCAGATGTCTCAAAGAACACCCGCAAGTGCCAAGGGCATAATTGTCTTTCTCTCATGAAATCATTCTTATACGTCAATACAAGATTAAGTAAGGGCAAAACCGTCCATTCAAATACCACTTGTACTCCAAAAGTCGCCTTGAACTCAATGCTGATGTCATCTCATCTATCCTCTAAATAGTTCAAAAAACAAGGTTATCTCACTTTATTATCATTATTTTTACTGTTTTACCCACCTCAATATCGAAATCCCTCACTTACCCTTGCCTTTGTATTATTTACCAGGTCGGTCTCTCAACGTCATTGTTTGTCATCTAGTTTTTTAACTTTAGTATTGGAATGACCTCGACCTCCGAGTGTCCCCCGGCCGCCATCCATCCGGCTCGATCTTTCAACGTCTTGTTTGTCATCTATTTTTTGACTTTAGTATTGGAATACCAAAGCATCTTTTTCTTGTTTCATCGTCTGTAGATTGATTCGAACCTTGTGAGTTAACTGCAACAACGATCAATACTACCAATACAATATCGATACTTAAAATCATAAAGAAACATCGTCTTTTTTTTATTTTTATCTATTAAGTATTAAAAACAAAATTTGAAAAAAAATTACATGTAAAATATCACATGCAAAATTTTACGTCAAAACAAACAGTCATAATGAAACTGAATAATAATGGTTCAATTCTATCTTAAACCAAAAAAATCCATTTAAAAGAAATAAAGAAAAAAAATCAGCTACCCCCCATAATAGTTTCAAAACATCACCTACCACCTACACCTTTCAAAAAACATCAACTACTATCCAAACATTTATCATCGTTAATCAAATAGATCCACTCTGTTTAACCAATTCTGTTAATTGCTGATGTCATCAAAAAACGAATTTTAATTGGACAATAATACCTTAATAGATAAGTTGAAAAACTTTTTTACCCTCTCTCTCACTACCCATCATAGCCTCTCTCCACCCTCTTGCACCGCCCCTCCCTCTCTCTCTCCACCCCGCGCACACCACCTCTGCCTCTGCCATCCCACACCGTAGAGCGAAGGAGACGAGAAGGAGCTCGATAGATAGAGTCGCCGGCAAGTCATGAGATGACCAATATGAGAGCAGACGAGAAGGAACTCAATAGATAGAGTCGCCGGCAAGTGAGACGACCAATATGACAACCAACGAGGGTTTTGGGTTTTTTCTTTTCACCAACGATGGCGGTCTGCTCTCCCTTCCCATCAGTCTCAAGAACATCGTCTGTACTTTTACTAAATCTTTTTAAATCCCCAATCACTTGACCCCAACTCAAATTTAATTTCAGTTTCTTATCATCATTATCCAATCTGTTCTTCACTATTTCAGAAAATCAAATCTTGATTTAATTCCAGTTTCTTATCTCCGTATCTCTACATCTGTCTGTGTGTAGTACAACCTTATATTTCCATGATCTAAATAGACATACCACGTGCCAACACCATGACGAAATTGGAGGAGATAAAACTGAAAAAACCAGAGACATAGACAATAGAAAGTGGAGTAACAGACAAATGGCTGACCATCAAAACACATCCAACTTTAAACCTCCACCTGTTCCCTTGCATGCTCTCCATTATCTCTACATTTTTTCCTTCGCCCATCCATACCAGCCAGACCAAAAGCACTGCTCTCCTCCCAAGTCCTATCCAAAAACCAGACCCCCCCTCTCTCCTCTCTCCTCTCTCCTCTCTCCTCTCTCCCACATAATGAGAAATGAAGCCAAAAACAACCTCTCAAGGCATAAGAAATACATATTATATGCTTGTAATTGAAGTTTGAGCAAAGAGATGCATTAAAATCATCTGAACAGACAAAAGGTAAAGGTTTCCCAGATGGAAGAAGGAAGGAAAAATGTTAAGATTAGGAAATGCAACAAGATTGCTCTAGTCGAAATGCAGGCATCAACGATTTGGGGACAGATTGAAAGCAATCATTAGTGATGTGTTTTCGTTGGAAGATGCAGCAGGATCAGTTGAAGAAGAGAGAGAAATGGGAAGGAAGAAAAAATGTAAAGAAGAAGCAGGTTTTGGTTTAGTTTTATCGAGAACGAAGTAGATAGTACTATCTTTTGAGAGGGGGAAGAGGTTTCATGTTTTTAGAGTTTTCATATTTCTAGGGCAGCAAATCAACAACAAGAACCATTCTCTCTCTACTTTTTTTTATTCTTTTTATTTTCTTTTATCTGAGCCGAAGTTATGAAGTGAGAGTTGAAGTCGGATTCTTTCTTGATTCTTCATAGCTTGGGTCCAACAAAGAGCAACAAGGATCGCAAAAAGGAAAGGAGAGGAGGGAATTGCAGATCGGAGAAGATAGAGTTTCTGGTTCTTCTTGAATTTATTCGTCTTCTCTCCGAAAATTCTGAAATTTTCTGGTTATTTCAATGGAGACAAAAGAATGTTAAAGTAGTGTGGATATGAGTAAATCTGAACAAACATAGCAACCAGAAACAGGGGAGCGCTGTGAGGGGAGAACGATGAAGGAGAAGAAAGAGGGGAGAATGAAAATGTGAAGGGTTATATTAGTCATTTTATTAGTTTTTAAAAAATTTCAATAAAAAACAAAAAAGGTAAAAATGTCTAACAGTGATTTCAGTCTCTTTTGTCAGTTACTTGGGTGTAGTTGATTTTTTTGAAAGGTGTGAGTGGTAGGTGATGTTTCGAAACTATTTTGGGGGATAGCTGATTTTTTTTCCAAGAAATAAACCGTTAAACTGATTAAACAATAAAAACCGATTGATTCCTTGACTTGATCTAAAATTACATATACTAGAGTACCTTTTGTGAGATTTTCTCTAATTTTCAGGTTGATTTTTTATATGGTTCATTTTAAACTCATATTTCAGAATTTTGGGTCATTTTTGGCCTGGTTGAGCCAAATTGATTATGAAGCATATAATAGAAGCCAATATAAAATCAAAAGTGGATCAATAATAAATTGTATAACTGGAAGCCAATATAAAATCAAAAGTGAACCAATAATAAATTGTATAACTGGAAACTAAACTGATAAACACCCTTAAGGCCCATTTGATAACCATCTTGCACGCAATCCCTTAATCTTGATCTGAAGCAACTTTGTTACTTCCATTTTTTGAAAGTAGAATACTGTTTGATAACGCTGTTTTGGAATCGATAGTGGACATGCTTTGGGTTAGGTTGTTACAATACCCAATCACTTCACATATTGAGTATAAATAGAAATAGTCTACATGCACGTCATGACGCAAATGTTAGGTTTCCCTAGTCATTTAAAGCTGCCAAGTGAGTTGGATTGCAAAAACTCTCCATTTCTTTTGTAATCATCAACCTAAAAAATGATTATGGATGATCCAGTTTTATTGGATAAGTGTAAAATTAACGGCCATGAACAAATATATTGCTAAATAAAACAAGACAATTCAATGAGTTTTGATGGATTCAAACCACTGTCTCTTGAGGAATCCCCCAAAGTTCTACCTATTTGAGCTAAAATTCACATACAAAAACAGACTCATGAATTGAACTCAATAAATTATCCCAACCATCCTTATTTAATTTTGATTTGCAAAAGTCACCACTTCTCATTAACCGGATAAATTTGGAAAAGAATAATGAAAGAAGACAAACAAAATTAAGTTTAAAAGAATAAGCATAAAGCCAATCCCGCACTAAAGACAAAGAGAAAAAAGAAAACCTAACCCACAGCTCATGAACCACTTAAAAAAAGCTGGCTAAAAGCATCCAACATGCAGACACTTAAAAATTTAAACCCACAACAAGGATTCAAATCGTCTCCTGGCAAGGGGGTCGATAGGAGACTCGATTGCATGCAATCAATGCCCGATACATGGGTATTGACTGAATCCAAATATTTAATAAGGTAAAACGCAAAAGGGTGTCAGTTTATGCACCAGTGTTGGCTAGACGGCTCGGATTTAGTAAAGACTCACGTGTCGGATATCGACTGGATGCAACCGCGTCTCCTGAAAATACCCTCACAGAAAACGATTTGAATCCCCACAACAAACACTCAGACTCCTAAAATTTCATTTGGAAGCTAAATATTAAAAAAATATTACAAATATGATATCAAAACAACAAAAAAAGGAATTAATAAGTACGAAAAAAATAACAAAAAGATGGAATAAAAACAATGAAACTAATAAGCATGTAATTCCATGATGGTGAATGAGTTACTTTTTTTTTTTTTGGTTGAAATGGTGAATAAGTTACTTTTGCATGTTTGTTAACACTTTGCTCCCACTTTTATTTTTATTGAGATTTTCAGGGAGTTATTTGGGAGTCATTTGGGAGCCAAAAAGTGTATGTGGTAACACTATGTTGATTCCAGCTCCTATGGAGTGAATCGATTCAAAAAATGACTCTTAGAGCCAAAATTTGAGAGTAAAAAACGTTTGCTTTTCTAAAGCCGGAGCCAAAAGAAAGAATCAAAAATTGAAAATCATAACCCACTACCACCACTACCCCCACCATCCACCACCTACTACCCACCACCACTGCCGCCACTACCACCATCTCCACCACCGCCACCAGCCACCGCCACCACCACCATCGCAGCCGTAGCCACCACCCCTGCCGCAGCAGCCGCCGCCACCGCCACCGCCGCCGCCACTGCCTCCACCCACCACCCACCACCGTCGCCACCACCACCCACCACCCAACACCCACCACCACCATCAAATCTGGAATTCATTTGAGATTCATTTTTACCAAACAACCTCCTGCTCTCAATGAGTTTTGGAATTGATTCCAGAGCAGTATTACCAAACATGCTTCTACTCTCAATAAGCTCTGGGAAATAATGGAAGCTCAAAAATAACTCCAGAGCAAGAGTCAGAGAGCCGAAATCAAAATGTTACCAAACAGACACTTAATAAGCAAGGGAATCATGGTTAAGATTCTTGAAGGCTGAGCCTAGCTTTGTCCTTCAAGAATTAGACTACAAACCATATGAATTTTCAGTCATAGAAATGCCAGTAATTAATATGCAAGGAAAACTACAAATTAGCTACTAAATCCACACATCCTATGCTCATTGAACCACATAGAGTCTTGTACAAATTCCATCATCCTGAACAAAAACTTAAAATCTACTTTTATAAAATGTACAAATAGAAACTATTACAACATTTGGAAATAGAAAACAGTAAAATTGAGTTGAGAAATAAGGAGAAGAAAAGGGGAGAACAGCATAATTGATGTTCTTAGCCTCTCCTACTTGCCACTATTTGTAGATGTAGAAAGAGTAACAAGAGAGATCTAAGACTTTACAAGTCAAAGTCTTAGGTAACAAACCAAATAAAAGAATGATGAGAGATAAGTAGAAATGGATATAAGCAGGCTACATGGGCTCTCAATTAAATCATGTATTGAGCCTGAATAATGATGTTCATCACTAAACACTTAAAAACTTAATCATTTAAACTAATCGGTAATGGGTCTAGTTAAATCCGAAGCAATACTTGCAAATGAAGAAATAGATATAAGTAGCGATTAGAACATATATTATCGAGACATAACTGACAATTAGTAGAAGGAGAAGAAAATACAAAAAAGAAAATGGTAGAAGAAACAAAAAAGAAGAAGAGGAGAAAGGGCAGGTAACTGAAGAAAAAATAATTGGGGAAAAAGAAACCCTGGAAGCTCTAGAGTGAAACTTTTGTCACTTTGAACTCGAAGAAAATTTCGAGCTTCTGCTAATTTTGGTAATGGAATCTACTGGTTTTAACATTTCAGGACAAGGGGAAGCGAAAGGAAACTAATAAACAGAACTAGAAGTAAAATAAAGGGTAAACAAAAAAGAAAAACATAGAAGAAGAAGAGGAGGAGAAAAACAAAAGGAAAAAACAAAGAAGATGAAGAGGAGGAGGAGGTCCTGAAACCCCCATTTGAGAAATGACTTTGTGGGAGTCAAATCAATGAAATCCGAGATTGTGGGTGTTATCAAATGGGCGACTTTGGGAGCGAGACTCCTTGTAGCTTACTTAAACCCATAGTAGACTTTTATCAAAAAAAAAAGAAAAAGAAAACCATAGTAGACAGATGAAACCGAACAGCAACATGGATGATGGGCTTGAGGTGGGTGGGTTGTCTCACCAATGAACGGGACAAGTAGGCCACTTTAAGGGCTGGGCTATCTGGGCTTAGACTAGCCCATTTCAAATTTGACCAATCCCTTTGTTACGAGATGTGGGCTTTATGGGAAGGCCACCCACGTTTCAACCACATTGTTCCAGATATCAGTTCCGGTACCGGGCCGGTCGGTATCTGCCTGAATAGGCTAAAATTTCACCTTTCGGATTGGCACATAAATCAGTCAATATTAGATTTTTGTATGTTAAAAAATGAGTCAAATAAATTTTTTTTAAATCATAGATAGTCAAGACATCGCTACCAATTCCTTTGGATGATTGACACGTGTCAATTTTCCATTGAATCCGAACACATGGCCGACATCTTATCTGATACCTGGATTTAAAAACCTTGATCATGCCAGACACACACTGTGCCCTATAACTCCTATCCAATCTGTTTAATACCATCATTTTCAAATATCTCCATATATATATATATATATATATATATATATATATTCAAAGTTTATTGAGAAAAAGAGAAACTATACAAAGAACAAATAGACTATCTTTCAAAATAGGGAGAAAATCTAAAAAACAAAGAAGACCAAGGACTCAAATCCTCTCCCGCGTGCCAGCCCACCAGTTCACCATCTGACGGGCTGGAATACATCGGTATATGTGCCGGTGTAGTCAGATGGTGGGCTGGCGGGCTGGCACGCGGGAGAGGATATTTTTGCGAAGACCAAACGCAACAATAAAACCCAACCTCAATAAATCATTTAAGTACAAGAATCTTGGAGACGACTTGAGGGCCATCGAAAATGAATACTTCTCAAAAAACTGCAGAAGGAGATCAGTGCATCTTGTGTAAGCTCATGTTTCCAAACAACCCCCGATAGATGTTGTGATTTATTCATGCATTTCCCTCTGGAAAAGAAACTTTTAACACTCTTCTTTTTACCTTCAGTGTTTGTGAACTCCTAAACCAACAGTTGACATTGATTTCATCTAATCCCAGTCTCATTCTCACCTACCAAACAACAGATGGAGGCCTTTACCTACCTAAGATCACAATCTTGAAAAAAATAATCTAAATATCTAAAATGGTTTCCACTTTTAAAGGCTGGACCTCCCTGGTCCCAAGCCATGATTTCTTTCAATGGAGAACTACAATTTTCAAGTACCAATTTGTCTCAAAGTTCTCTGAGTTGTATAACTGATAACCCTTATCTGGGTGCAGTTGGATTTGATCAAAGAGATGAAAGAATGCAATTCCCATGACACAGATTAACATTACCAGATTCAACTCAACACTAGAGTAATCCCACCAATTTGGTTTATCAAAATCCTATATGAGCCATGGGGTCAACAAATATTAATCTCTAAGAGAGGATATAGGATATGATCAGCTCAAGAGCACAAGTTATTCGGCTTACCGATGTTTTAAGCAGCTGTTACTAGCTCTAAAAAACTTCTCATGGATATTTTAAGAACTTGATGATACTCAAAATTCATCCTTGATTGTCTTACCATAAAGGGTGGAATCAGAACAGGATCAGGAGACTTAAGAATGAAGTTGCTTATTTTCCATGAAAGCTTGAACTCTAAACCAAGATCTTCAAAGCACAAAATAAAATAAAACAACTATCACATATACAAGTTGCCATATTGACTAGTTGGTAAGCTCTGTGGGTGTTACAGAAAAATTTGAATTCAGTACTTCAGTACCGCCTTCATCATACACCTGCTTGCTTGCTCCAGGAAAAAGATAAATCATTGGATATGATTACTCAAATAAACAAGCTTGAGCATTCTGTAGATTCAATAATATGATATACTTTTTACTGCTAAAGATAAAATTATTAGGGCAAATGGATATCACTCACAAGGCCATGACTTTTGAACACATGAAGTGCAAATAATCATCAAGGTCACTTACTTCAGCAGCCCATAAGATCAACAAAGGAAAGAGAAGAATTAGGAGCTCCCTTCAGTCCAAAGCACCTGGTAAGAGGATGATCATGGGCTGCTCTGGGCTGGAAGGAACTCCCATTTCTGCAATTTTCCCATTCCCACATACACAGGAGAGATACAGAGGCAGGATAGAATCATAGAACAGAGAGCATAAAAGAGAAGGAAAAAAAAGAAAGGAAAGCATGCATTTGCCAAGGTGTTTGGCTAGTTCTATAGCCTAGGAAAGAGTTGCTTTGCTCTTTCTCATTCTCTACTCTGTTATCAGATGTGAAAGGTCCTTACTCATTCAGTGGGTCAGGCTAAAGGCAAATAGCAATCATGCATTTGCATCACTGGATTTAATGAGAAACAATAAAAGTTTGAAGATGAAAATCAAATACATTTAAAACCCATATTTTATTTCTCTTTTATTTATATGGAGATTAGATTTTGCTACTAGAAGTTATAGTAGCTACCAGAGTCATGTTTCTCTTCTTCAGTTTTGCTCTCTTGAGTCATCAGTGACCCTACATACTTTTCTCTTAAAACTACAAGACTTCAAGACTTATGTTGTTTCTTTCTTCCATACTAGGAACCCCCTTCCCACTTTTGATAAAAGTGACTGTTTCCTTGGTTCCCTTTAATGGAGGTATGCTCTCTCAGCCTGAAGAAGGGATTGCTTTTTCTCCATGCTTTCCATTTATGTTCCCAGTGATAGAAAGTTACCTTCTTCCATCCACCATGTAAACATTTCTCCTTTTCAATCTATTTTGCTTCCATGAATCTGACTCCCCATTTCTCAATTGGATTTGCTTTTTAGTAAATCTAGTAAAATTGAAAGAACCCATTGCCCAATCCAATATTTCTAAGTTTATTCTGCAAGGACCATCCAAGACTACCTTGCACCCATTGTTCTCTCTCTCTCAATCCATGGTACAATACACGTATAAATGTGAGGAGATTGAAATATGTAGTTATGTACAAGAGCAAAGCATATCATTGTATAGAATATGGCTGTGAAGGCCAAGGTCTGCTCAAGCTTAGCCTTACAGCTAGGTCCCCACAGCTAGATATTTAAGGTCATAAAATGGTGAAAATAGCTTCTGACACTCTCAGCCAGAAATCAGCCAGCAAATTGAAGGGCCAGCTTTTCTTTTCAGAGAATCCAAATATGCTTTTAGCCTTTTATGGCTCAAGTCCCTGCTGAAAGTATGAATTGAAAGTGCAGTTTGAGCCCAAGTGCCCAACCCATATTCAAAAGGAAGGGTTGTAAGTCTTCCTTCATTAATAATTACTGTGTGTTCTTCATGCATTGTTCTTAATTTCTGTTTCTTTTATACAAGAATCCTAAAAAAGGGATAGCAATTTTAAGCTTCAAACCCCACATGACAATAATACCATTCATCCCCATCCCAATAGAGGGTGAAAAATACAGAACACCAGCCAACCTTCCCTAACAAACTTGTTAGCCCCACTATTTTCATCCTAGTTTTTTTTGGTTGGTTAGAGAGAGAGAGAGAGAGAAGGGGACCCACATCATATAGGAATGTTTTGGTCCTGGTTTTGATTGATGGGGCCCTTTTTTTGTTGGGTTTATTTTCAGAGATCTTATTCCCACAACCATGGGAATGGATCAATGGAACCAATCACACAAAGACACTCAAGTTTGGGGAAGATAAAGATGGGTCTTGGAACTCATGATTTCTTCATTACTTAACAAAACAAAAAAAATACAAAAGGCAGGAGAAGCCAGCAAACGGATAAATGAACCATGAGAATTAAAAAGTCCCAACCAGGGGTGAAAGTGAAACATCAGGCTGGGCTCAACCTGAACCCAACTAACCTTATCCCACCTGGAATTTTCATACTTCTGTTTCTCAACTGTAACTTCTTTCAAGAAAGCCAAAAATAGTTGTTTAAACAAATTAGTTTAATAATATAGTACATAATCACATGAAACAGTTACTTCAAAGTTGAGATTCATATTTATATATTATGACTTTTAAACAAACCCAATCCAGTAATTAGAGATTTGTTTATGCTGCTAGACAGCATAATATCATTTTTTAAACCCCAACCCTTGACCTTCTGAATAAAAAAAACAAACATCCTGAAAACAACATTATAGTACGAAAACCCACAGTTACTTCAAAGTTCAGATTCTTATTTATTTTTAATGAATTTTTAAACAAGCCCAATTCAGTCATTAGAGATTTGTTTATACTGTTAGACTGCAGAATATCATTTTTTTAAACCCCAACCCTTGACCTTCTGAATAAAAAAAACAAATATCCTGAAAACAACATTATAGTACTAGATTCAGTGAATCCTGTAGTGTTATAGGTTAAGATAGATGAAAATCTCAGTATCGTGATAATAAGAAAATCCAAGTCTAAATCCAATTAAGATGGTATGAGATCATATAAGCAGCAATCTGGACACATTATTGAACAAGTTTACATCATCTGAGTAGATGGCAATGGAGGTATTAAATCATGTAACCTTGATTCTTACCACCTCCATGACCTCGTGATCGAAACCCTCTCTCACTATTAACATTCATCTAATCTCAACCAATTTGAAAATTTGAAATTTCTTTAAAAAACAATCACAATTCAGTAAACTCCAAAGTGTTATATTCAAAACTTAGCAAAACACCATGCTATTTTCCACTGATTTAGGATTAAAATAAGCAGTTGAAACCATTAAAATGTACTTACCAAATTGGTATTTTATACCATGATTGGTGAATTAAGATGGGAGCCACGGAAAGGAACAACCTTGTGAGATTCTCAGTGAAAGGAGACATTAGAGGGGAAGTTGTCCACCTTTGCTGGCTCTCTACAAACATATATCAAATCTCTCCCAAGCACCTCCCACTATTTTTTTCCCCTGGATCATAAGCAATAACACATGTGTTGTTCCTTAAAACTATTCAACTTTATCTTAATTGGAATAGTTGCCTTGTGTTCCTATTATATACTCTGGGAGCTAAATATTCCAACCAACCCATGTTAGAGTTTTAGTAATAGATAACCATGATAGGCAGGTGCCGGCATAGGAAACTTCATGCCGGAATCAGTTGCAGCAGCCAAGGCAAGCAAATCCTTGTCAAGAAATTGGGTTCTAAGAAAATCAAGGACTTGTCATGAGGAGGAGCATGCTGGAGGTGGTGATACAGGGGAGGTGAACTTGATGGAGGCAAGGAAATCAGTGTCACATGTAGAAACAAACCTGTCATCAGTGACAGCATTCCTTCAAGTGAAAGTTCTGGCTACAGACATGCCTGGATTCATCCAGGTTCATGCCTTCCAGTGTGCTCGGACTACCTATGACAGCTTTGAAAATTTTAGTACAAAACATATGGCTTACAACATGAAGAAGGTTGGTCTTAGAGTTAACCCATGCACTTGATATTTTTTTTTGCTCTTCCCCTCATCTCTTTTGGTTTCCTCTAACCTTATTGGGATGTAAATTATAAAGAATCATATGCTTTGTTCAGGAAGGGAGGAGAGAGATGTAAAATTTTCATTCCAAAAGTTCGAATTAGTAGGTAGAGGGACTTCTAGATGTATAATGGGGCTGTAAGCTAATAGCAGTATGTATTGCAGACACGTGGAGATTGAATACGATGAAAACCCGCTCTGATATCGTGTAAAGTTTCCATCCCAAAAGTTCAAACTAATAGGCAGAGGGACTTCCAGGCGTATAAAGGGGTTCTAGACTAATTGGTAGCCAGTGTGGGATTAAACTCTCAACACTCCCCTGCACATGTGGCAATACGTATTATGTATTACAGACATGTGGAGATTAGAGACGGCGAAAACCTGATCTGACACCATGTAAAGTTTTTATCCCAAAAATTCGAACTAATAAGGAAATGGGCTTCCATGAGTATAAGGGGGTTGTAGAATAATTAATAGTGAGTGTGGGATTAAACACTCAACACTCTCTCGCACGTGTGACAGTATGTATTATTTATTACAGACACGCGGAGACTGGAAACGGTAAAAATCCGCTCTAATACCATATAAAGTTCCATCCCAAAAGTTTGAACCAGTAGATGGAGAGACTCTTGATGTAGGACTGAACTCTGAAAAAAGAGAGATCTTTCTTTAAATACATAGGACAAAAGGTGTCTGCAACAAAATCTTTTCTTATTAGATTTTTTTTCTTTTCATGTTTGAATTTTGTCAATGAACTAAGGCCACAAGGTAGAAGACAATAACTAGATGATCCAAGATTTTGGATCTTCTCCTCTTTCTTTTTCTTCTTACTTTTGGACTGGATCTGGGGAGATACATAATGTATCAATCAAGTGGACAATATAGTGACATTGATTAGACTTAATGGACAATATAGTGTCTTGTTCTTTTACTCACATCTCAAGGGAATCAAACATTGTTGCTGACTCTTTTGCCCGGAGGGCTCTGTCTTTATTGTGTAGGACTGTCTGGCCTATTTCCTCTTCTTGGATTTAAAATGTTCGTCCTAAAATCTCGACTTTTACATGATCTCTATTTCAGTAAAATTTCCTTTGACCCTCCCCCCCCAAAAAAAAAAGAAAAAAAAAAAGAAGGTGAGCAATATTGCTTTGCTGTTTATTCTGTAATTATAATGTGCCCATATCAATGTGGTTGATGGGTGCATCTGATGCTGCAGGAGTTCGATCGAGCATATGGGCCTCCTGGCATTGCATTGTGGGTTCAAGTTTTGGGTCCTTCGTGACACATTGGACAAGTTGTTTCCTTTTATTTTTCAATTAAAAAAACATTTATTATGATGTTTAAGACAAAGGTTCAGAGAGCTCAGTGACTAAAGAAATAGGCCAAAACTGGGTTTGATCAGCTCTGTCTGGCTTCATTACTATAATAATTCTTAAGAAAGATGTGCATGTTACAATCATAATTGGTATTTTTGTACTAAATGGTTCAAAACTGATTATTTTTGTAAAATAATTATTACTTTTTGGTGGTGAAAAAATCGTTCATTGCAGGATCTGGGAAGGAACAGATGCCGCAACTTATATCTACTTCATCATTTTCAATCCAATTTAACTTTGTCATTCATTAGAATAATACTTAGAAATTTTGTTTGAAAAGCAATCATAGAAGGGAACGGCAAGAACTCTTACATGGTGGACCGTATGGTAACTAAATTTGACAAGCGGCAATCTAGCAAATTCCCATTTATCTAATTGTCAGAATTATCGCATCATCACTCCACAGTTGAAGAAACGGGTATCGGCATCTAAATTATGATAGTTCGTTTTTTTAGAATCTAATAAAAAAAATATGTGTAAGAAGAATTTGAGTAATTATAGGATAAGTATAAGACAATTTGCTATTTAAAAACATCAGATGGGATCTTGATTGCTAAGGACTCCCTTAAAGTATGATCATAAGAAATACCCAATTTTTTTTCATGTCTCATGGCTCATGTGAGGTCAATGGCGTTTCATACATGGTTGATTGGTCATCTACCCTTCTTAGCCTCTATTGATCATTGAAGGTGAAGCCATCTTAATAATTAAATCCACATTTATTTTATTTAAATTTGATTTATGGGAAAATTTAATATTACTAATTATTAATCATCATTAAACAAAAGAAGCAAATTCAGTTTGACCACTACTATTCTGCTCCATTAATAATTTTATAATTGAATTATGTTTATGGTATATCAGATTTTTTGAAAAAAAAAATCGCAAATAGAATCTTTTGTGTGGCACTCTCTCCATTAATCACAATTTTTTTATTCTTAGACTTTCTAAAATGAATGCCCAATGATACGATCACATACATGACATTCAAATTAAAATAACCTTACAAGTAATATGCATCATGGTCGTCCAACCATCCTCTTCCCTGACTAAGAACATATATATTATTTATTACTATTATGTTGGGAGTACTTGGATGGGTAGATGGAAGGGCGTTTCACAGTGCAACTACATATTCACTACACCAGACTCAATCACCATTCTATATTCAATGGGCCCCATATTATAATAATCCAAGACGGGGATCCTCCTCCTGTCCTCCCAGTGGTTCTGGGAGGGCAGTGGCAACCTGCCTTGGATGGTCGCCACGTGGCTCTCAGTAAATCCGAGACCCACGTCCGAGCCAACACCCAGCCGACAAGCCGAGCCGACAGGGGTTGTCGGCTCAGACGTGGGTCTCAGATTCAACCGAAAGCCACGTGACAGCCATCCGAGATGGGTTACCGCGTCCTCCCAAAATCATTGGGAGGAGACGATGTGCATCCGCCATGACGGTTGATAGATGGTGAAAAAGATTCCCTTCTCCCTCTCATGTAGGGTATTTTTTTCATTCTTTTTCATGTCTAGATCATGTCACATAAGCCTTACATTTATATTTTTTTCTCGTTCAATATGGACCTCTTGTTGATGAAACCTTATCCGGCACAGGAATTGTATAACATAAGAAATTCCCACACTGACAGCATGAGAAACCATTCTCCCTTGAAAAAAAATAAAACAACAGTAGGAACACCATAAAGTCGGCTTTCTTACAAATGGCCCAATTGCAATGTGGCATGGCACCACATGGGTTTATTTTATACACTTTCCCTAGAAAATTCCACTCCATTATAACCAAATAAATAAGAAACATGACATGTTTAAGCAGTCAAAAAAATTAAAATTAAATATTTTTTTTGGGACACACATGACCCATCCATTGACTTAATCAGAACCCTTTTTACATCTCATCTATACAATTATTTATCAAATTTGTAAGATGGCAAAAATATTAATCCAAAGAAAATATTTAATTATATATTAACATAAAAAGATCTTACTCCAAAACTCTCTTTTTCCTTGGTGGGTTTAAATTATGATCCTGGAACAATAGGTATTACAGTAAGTGAGCGTAATTTATGATCTTGTACCTTAATTAGTTTCTTTTACCTGGGGTGAAGTAAAACTTTTTTCGTTCTTGTTAGGGTAATTCTTTCTTGAAAACAAATAAAAGCTTGTAAAAAAATAATTGATATAATCTCTTCATTTCAAATATATTTGATTTTTTTTTCTCTCCACAATGCAAACTCTAAAGATAAATAAAGTAGGGGCATGTGGAGATGCTGAATAATCATGTGATCTCTGAATCCCATCCTCGTGGTTGTGTTCATTTGTTTTAAATATGTTATTAAAACTTCTATATTTTACATTTTTTTTTCTGTAAACTTCATGACCAACATTGAAAATTAAATCAATTTCTACTCAATGCAACCAAAGTGTTTATTGAATAAACTTGTAAATAGATTGAAGATTGTCAAAATCAATATATCATGATCATAATCAAATATATTCAAACTGACTATTTAATTATTTTTCTTGATACAGGTGACTAAGGTAGTCTTCCGGAAAACAAGGAAAAATAAAAAAGAAAAAAGTTCTTTGAACGACAAAGTGAGAACTATGCTAACATCTCTTTTTTTTCTCTCTCTCCCTCTCCTCCTCTGCCCCACACTGATGGATCCATCATCGCCCACTACCATCAGTGGGCACAATCAATAACACCATTCAAAGAACCTATACCCGAAAAGAGAAAAAAAAAAAGTTTTTTTTTTTTTTTGACCTTTGCCTAATATTGATGCCCACAGCCCCATTTTGGTCAATGGAGTTTGTCATCAAGTAAGATCCATATTCATTTATGCTGATTGTCTTAGATGAAGTGATTTTCACCCCCCTCCCAAAAAAAAAAAAAAAAAAAAAAAAAAAAAAAGTCTTAGATGAAGTGATAAATGCTGTATGGTATGATCCATGGCAATCTAGCTTTTAAATGATTTGTAAACATGAACCCATAATTATTAAAAGAGATAATCATTACTATTTATCCTACAGAAAATGAAGAAAATGATTGGTGACAGCACCAAACGTCACCATGACTGGCTTCAAGCCTGGAAATTGCCAAACCCATCAACCCCTATCTTAATTAATTAATAAAGCACGAGAAAAAGATCAATATAAGTGCCCCTGATCATTTTCTAGATTAATTATCTCTCTTCATATACACCATTTAATATGCACCTCAAATTTATCAGATTTCCATGGCCTAATACTAATACTTGCCTTACAATACAAATTTTAGTATCACTGGTCGAATCAGGCCGATTGATTTTGATTATTTTATTTCAAAACCATGGTACAGAAAGTTTCTTAGAGAGAGAGAGAGAGAGAGAGGGAGGACCTATCACTTAGATTTTTTCCATTGTAGTTTGTTTATACATCAAAATCCTTTCTGCAGGACCCAAACAGACAAAGACACCCATATCCACAAGAATTACAAGCTTGCAAAAAGTATGCCATAAAACTACAAAACCATGTCTGGAAAGAAACTCTAAGAAAGATAGAACACTAAGATTCTGGTAATGGTATCTCTAGAGTAGACCTGTCTTTCATCTCATGTCATTAAGAAACTTTGAGATTTACAACTGAATTGGTCTATCTGTATATTTGCAATAGAGAAGCAGAAAAGGAGAGAGAGAGAGAGAGAGACATATATATACTACTAGCTAGCTAGTACTTGCGCTTACCTGGTGAAACTCTATTATCTTTCTGTGTCATTTTCTTCACAGCACAAAAGCCACACCAGGATACCTTAGGAGAAGGTGGGTCCATGTCAGGTGCGACCGGCCTTTCCCTCCGGTACCCATGTCCTCTGCCGCCGCTCCCTTCGCCGCCGTCCGACTTGCTACGATCCAACTTTATTGCACCAGAGTGGTGATCCATTTTTCTCTTGTCTTCCCTTACACTCCTGCTTGTCCTCAACTCCCTGGGTTCTGTTCCTCCTTCTTTCTGCTTCTCCATCTGATCCAATTCCCCTGACAACACTTTGTCATCCCATACCAAGCCTGATGAACCTTGCCTCCTAAAGGATATTGTGGATCTTTGCAATCCAGCCATGCCCACAGTCTCTTTTTCTTTCTATCTGGTTGGATCTAGAGATTTCTGTTGAGCCTATGGTCTCTATTCAGACTAACTTTCAATATATATCCACAGAGAGGAAAAGAAAGAGGAAGAGGGAGAGGGAGAGAGAGAGAGAGAGAGAGGAAGGAGGGGCATTGGGCATGTGTGATGTTGCCCACAAATATAATAATAAATTTCTTATTAGCTAATGATGTAATTATGACTTTTTTATATAGAGATAGTTGTTTCTTAACTAGACCATTCCTGGTTTTTCTTTAATTTATTGGTAGGCACTTATTTTACTGTTCATTTGATATCCTCAATAAGGGCTCTGATATTGTCATCAGTCACTGATCCAAAAAGAATCTAAATCGGCTGTATTAGGGTTAATGCCAATTTCTGCAACCTATTAATTAGGTCATGAGTTCTCTTTGATCTTTATTTATTTATTTATTTATTTATTTATTTATTTATCGTTTTTCTCTTCTTTCCGTCAATATAGCAGAAAGTCCCAAAAAAAATCTCTTATACTAAAACTACAAGTTTTTTGAAACCCCCCTTCCCAAAAAAAAAAAAAAAAAATCTAGGGTTCAGATTGATTTCGGGTTGAGTCCGATCTGATTCGAATTGGATTTGATGGAGGTTAAACTAGTTTAAGTAGTGAGTGTAAAAATTTCAGATTGGAATTTGAGAAATAATGTGTAACACCTTGGTTATAAGATTTTCTTTTTCTCTTTTCCTCCCTTAAAGATCATCAGAGCTTTTAACAAAACATCATGGGAAACCAGGGAAGGGAAGAGGGCCCACTAGAGGACATACAATGGGCAAATAATACGTGGGTTCACCAAAAATGGTTCATAGAGTGGACAAAGAACCGGTACCAATCACCCCCTACCTCCCAACCATTGACTTGGAGGGAAAAGTTTGGAGCTAGTCATGTAAGATTGGGAGAGCAATGAACAGATGGAAGAAACATTTCTAGAGTTTTCAGAGTCTGCATTGACTCAATGATCCACTTTATTTTCCGCATGATGGAGCATGCATGAAGGACCTATATCATATAATATATTAGGAAGAAAGTTTAGTGCACGACTGCACGGCTGGGCATGTACATGATCATGACTTCTACATGTACATGCCCATAGCTT
The DNA here is from genome assembly GCA_028583415.1 of Protea cynaroides. NCBI lineage: Eukaryota > Viridiplantae > Streptophyta > Magnoliopsida > Proteales > Proteaceae > Protea > Protea cynaroides. Next base: position 94,623,674 of record CM053274.1, read on the forward strand.
CTACCATTGGATAAAAAGAGAGAAAGATGTGTAATATCAAATTTATCCCTCAACTAGAAGAAGAGTTTCTTGCACGACTCTATATGTAAAAGGGCTGGCTGTCTATAAAAACCAGGTCCACCCATTGGAAGCCCATCCACAACAATTATTGCCTTCTGACTTAGGGTAACCGCCAAAAATGATTAAAAATCTAGAACACTATCATCGTCATCAATGACAATGTAGTCATCATCAGTACATCAAGATAAATTGAGTAGGGAAATTTTCATTTAGTATCCAAACATTTTTTAACTGACCTAACCTCCTTCATTTCCTCGTCTTTGCTGTTATTTACTTCCTTCACCTTCTGTTTTTCAGAACTCACTTTCTACGGTCCCCTGTTTTACACCACGTTCTGTCGTTGTACAAATCAGAATTTGGTGGTAGTTGATGTTTTCTTAGTTTAAAATGACAAAGGTATAAATGCCTACACACAATTTCAATTCTTTTCCGTCAGTGTTAATGAGGTAACGTTTGAGAATCTTGGATAGTAGATGATGTTTCACAAAATATTTAAGTACTACGTGAAAATTTCCCAAATAAGTAACATGACATGTCCCTCTACCATTTAGATATTAGGGAATAAAAAAGAGAATTAACCTTTAAATTGCTAGCAAAAAAATTTGTTAGAGATTGTCTAAATGACACCTCTATAAATGTTTATAGAACTTGATATATTCTTTGAATTGTTAATTGTCTTATTCCCAGAAAATTTTCAAGTCAAGGGTAAAAAGGGGTTTTTACAAAAAAATTGGAAGTGACGTTGTCAAGAATTTTCGTTGTTTTACACGTTTTTCAAATATAGATATGAAATGACAAAAATATGTCATATACACTTGGATAATCTGGAGGCTTCCTACTCAGCTTCCATAGTGGGGGAGAGTCCCATTTTAATATAAAGCCTAGGGTGCCATCATATGGCACATGGAGCTAAATGAAGATAAGATGAGGATGTTCCCTGTCTGTCTCAAAAGTAGAACTAAGCATTTTATGACACTGAATTTGAGACCTGAAAGTAGATGAGCAATAAATACCTATGAAGCCCTGAAACTGTCAAGTAGAACTAAGCATTTTATGACACTGAATTTGAGACCTCAAAGCAGATGAGCAATAAATGCCAATGAAGCGCTAGAATCTACCCTTGGAATTTTAGTAACTCATCTTTAACTTTTGAGACCTGGAAGTTTCAGAGCAACAATAAATCAGGTGAAACAAGCATGAACAGAAACTGCTCTATATAATATAAACAGGAACTCATATTCAAATACATCGCAGCCAGTTTTTACAGATCAATTAATTGTTAAAGACAGTTGCGGGAGCAGATCGCTGGTAGGGGAGATGGTGATCAAGGACCCCTTCTTCTGCACGTTTGTCTTCAAACCATTTCAGCACTCTTTTGCGTGGCAAGTTGGTCACATGAACTATGCTGCTAACCATTGTGTTCTGCATGGTCATTTTTGTGCAAGGTGTAAGGATCAATGGATTTATATACAGCTAAAACATTTCTAGAATTACAGTATTGATAGAATAAACAGCCATGATAAGTTGCGGTGGATGAGTAGTAAAACTAGAACAAAAGATAAAATAAAGAAATGAACAAATTAGAACGAGCCTAAGAGTTGTCCCAATACATGATAAATTGAAAGAAACTTGTTTGAGGTGGCATGAATGTGTGCAATAAAAGCCTTTAAATGCTCCAGCATAGAGAAGTGATTTATTTCAAATTGAACGAGCTAAAGGAGCAAGGGGTAAAGCCTAAACTGACCCTTGGAGAAGTGATGAGGAAGGACATGAATAGCTTAGGACTGGAATCAAGTATGGCTTTGAATAGGTCTGATTAGAGAAAAAGGATCCATGTATTCGACCCATTTAGCTGGGATAAGGTTGGGTTGAGATGAGTTGAGTTATATAGAATAAACAGCCACATTACATGAGTGTACATCCAATGAAAATAAATATCAAAAGAAATAGCATCCACACAACATGGTAATGCATGCATCCATGAGTATGCCACAGGAATGCCTCTATGCACATAAATATGCCATCAGATGGGTGGGTAACCTTGGTGGGTCAGTATACATCAATGAATAAAATGAAGGGCCAAGACAAAACAACCCTACCATTGCAACTAGTGATGCCAAAATATGGGAGAGTAAATTGAAAAGCATCGACTTCTGTTCTTGAGTTGGGGGCTTTTTGGTTCCTCTATATCATATTCATTCAAGGGAAATGGGGAAGGGGTTTACTGAACTCTAATGTCCAATTATGAGTATCTTCATAGTATTTCTTTTGTTAGATTCTTATAGGGTGGAAAGGATGGAAGCCGATTTCTTTCTTACTCGGGTTCATTCTAGATATTACCAAAAATAAGACCGGCTCCCTCATTTTTGAGAAAATCTTAAAAGATATATTTTTTTAACCGTCAGTCAGTCAGTCAAAAAATGTTAATGTTACATAGTTAATAAGAAACACATACTCGAGCAAAAAATATGCAAACATAGAAAATCCATCATAGTACAACCACACGACTACATGAAAATATTGTAAAATGGAATAAATATTTCTAGTCTATTTTGAACATTTAGATGTAGCAACTCTCAGTACATTTATGATGCCAAAAACTGAAGTAGCAAGGGGGAAATAAACTACTGTAGTATAACTTATATTTTTTACTCATTATCTCACTGGAACAGCAACCATTGAGCTGGTCAAGAATACAAAGATGAACATATCACTCATCGTTTGATATTTTGAGTCATTGAAATACAATAAAAACACGTTCACATGCAATTTCTATGTACCCATTGGGATTTAGGTACTTAGAAGAGACTAGGCCCCTTCAATTTGAAGACCATTTTAAATTATTTTTAAATAATTTCTTATTCTTACAGATCTGTTATGAATTTGGAAATTAAATAGCCAATGACTTTTTGATTGTTCTTTGCTTGACCCGTGAATAATAATAATATTATTCACCCATAATTTCTTAGCGATAAGCAATCATGACATAAAGAACAATACTAGTTTTCATTTCTTTTTTTCATTTAACTGATTTTGTTGTGACTTGAGATATTTCCTCTACCAACACATCACATACCAACATAAAAGAAACTTTACTTACAGATGGACGTTTTGTGCGTCTATAAACTCTTTCAAGGGTTTCAAGATGCACTTTCTTCAGTCTCTTCTGAGTGGACCATCTACTTTGCATTACATGTACTGGCTCTTTCACCTTGGCCTCAGGCTTTACAATATCAACCTTCTCTTCTACAAGAGAAGGCTCCATGCTTTTAGTTTCCGGCTCTGAAATTGCTGTTGCAACTTTATCAGGTAAAGCAGCAGACATCAATATGAGGTTTGGAGGGGGCTCACGAAGCAATTCAAGGACCACCGCCCTATCAAGACAAAGCTCAGCCGCAAGATTTTTAATCTGCAAGAACAGAAGCTTTCTGATCTAGATTATCGAAAGTTAGAATGGGTAGTTGGATTACCAGAACATTGAATAGAAGACCATGTATGAAGGAAAAATCATGCCTTTAATAATTACCACAGCATGCACATTAAGAGACTGAAAAAGCCCCGATGGGGCTAAAAAACTTCGACCACTCCATCCATGCAGTACTTTATCAACAAGTTCTAAAATTAGCCTGTTACCACACTTCATGGTAAGAGTAAATACACACACAACCTGTTGCTTGATTATGATTGTGCGAGGGGCTTGAGTCTCGACATTTTAGAAAATCCCTGGTTCTAACCTGTGGGGGGTTGATTTACTTACCTCCCTCAACCCAGAAGTGCAGTCTCTTTCGTAGTCTATGAGGAGACAGCATTGACATCTGCATACGAATAGTTTTTTCTTAAAAGCCAAATCATCTGAACTAGCTGTAGGCCAAGGGGTTAAGCTTAACTTACTCGAGAAGGGGCTATAGACGCGCTTTTGACGCACCTGAAATATGAAATAATTATAGGTAGGCTAGTTCCATTGTGTTGTGTTTATGGGAGAAGTGCAATAAGTGGACATTTCCTACTCTTACCAGACAGAAGGCCAATTTCTCTGGAATATATTTTTGGTTACAGATTCTGAAGGAGTCAAAAGAATACATATTTTCCACCATTCAAAAGGAGTGTGAAGCATCAATTTTGAATATGTATACAAATGTATTAAATTATTTTTTTTTAGGTTTCCATGTTGGTGGCTCATTCATCATTGACCATCTAAATTTGGAAATCATTGGTAAGTTGCGTTATGATGATTTCCAGCACCAAAATTGACCTGATCTCAGGAGGCCTACCGCATATACAGTCCCAGATTTCTTATCCAGCAATCAATTTCAGCCAAATGGAAGGAAGCAATGGTGAAATATTGCAATTTGCATCCATCAGAAAACAAAAACCTGCACTTACCACACATGAAGTTTCATAGTCCACTGCTAAGCTGATCGCCCACTATGTACTTCTTCAGTTTCCATATCAACCATCAACGTTAAAGTTAATTAAAAAGTGGACATAAAAGAGGGTTTTCTTTAGTCCTGTGAAGTGCTTCAGACCAGGAATTTACCACAAGAATATAGTGTCAAATGGCTACTCTGTCTAAACCCTTAAGGTGCACCAAGTTGCCAACTTAACAGACAAATAAAAGAATCTTTGACCCCATTTTCTTGCTAAATGTAACCACAGATGTGGCAGCTTAAAATTGATCCATATTTTTGCAATCCAACCTTCTTATCCTATAGTTAATTTGATCCTAAAAGGCTTCCACAATGGGGCAAAATGGCACCCATGTCTCTTTCTCGTGTTTACGACACATCCACATAGAGGCATCTGCAGCCACAATAACCATAAGGATGCTAGATACCTCCTTGTAAGGAGTTTTTCATAATAGAAAATAGCATAATTACTTACACACAATACATCACACGTCTATCTGTGTATAAACCAAATCAGTCCATAAAAGGATATATGCAGCAGCAAGATTGGGATTTGGGTCTACAAAAGTTTCAGCAGATGGTAAGAATTCAATCCTGAGTATTCCTATCAGGCAGAAGTTGTGGATTTTCAAAATCAGCAATTCACATGGCAGAGAACCTTCTTACAAACCTCCATAATGCCATATAGTGAGCATGTTCTTCTGCTAAAAAACTATATGACATAACAGAATATTAGAATGATCTTACAGGATCAAACTTTGGTCTAAAAGGAGGAACTTGGAAGAGAACAGCCTCTGAATTTTGGCCGCACCCCGGGCAAGAGTACCTCCATCCTGTGGGTAGAAATCCAGTCTGGCTGATGGATACCCTAAAACCCTAGAATATCCCATGTATATGAATGTGCCAAGCAAACAAAACATTTGGAAACAGATCAACACAGATTGGGGCTTACACTAGTTTTACGGCGACCAATCTTTAAAGCAGAAGCCAATCGTCGAAGCTGCCAATTTTTAAGCTTCAATGGTCTTTCCTCCTCTTCATCCTCATCTTCCTCCTCGTCTTCCTCCTCTTCAACATCATCCTCACCTTTTGTTTGGTCCTCAGCCAATTCAAGCAGCCCTGATAATTCATCATCTTCACCAAGTGCCTCTTCCAATTCACGTTCAAGCCTAGCCAGGTCTTCCTCACTTATCTCATCATCACTATCACCCATAGAAGGATCATCTTTTTTAAGATCTTGTTCCAGCTGACGAAAAAGAGCCTCGATAGCATCATCATCTAAATCATCATCTCCCAGATCATCACTTTGAGGCAAACTCTGCTGGAAGAGACAAAGTGAATGACTTTATGTATTTTGAATATTAAAACAGCCAAATATTTCGAATAACCCATGGAATTAAAGATACCAAAAAGCTTTAGAAATAACTGAACCAGACATTTAATAAAATGGTAACAAAATTAGCTAGGATATCCACACAAAGTCTCCATATACAAGAAGTATATCCATCATCAAGTAATTAACATATGGATCTTGAATTTTTTTTTATTTAGTTTATGTGAATGTCTAACTCAAAGAAAGAGAAGTTCAGAAAGAAAGCTCGGGCACTTTCAATGCAGTAGATTCTCATCTTGAATGAAACTGCAAGCCAAGGAGCAGTCAACAAAAAATTGAATTATCCAACTCAGGAAGACATCAGGACCCTCCTACAGAGGCCTGTGAATAAGGCCGAAAGTTTACCACTATGCTTTTAATTGTCAACTTCAGTTGCTTGCAGATAATAGGAGGAAAGAAACCCTCTCATAATGTTAATACACTGAGAAGGAGAAAAGCCTCCATTTTTATTATTTTGAATAATAAAAAATATGGTTTTGTTAAATACATTGAGAGGAAGAAAAGCCTCCATTTTTATTATTTGGAATAGTTAAAAAAAAAAAAAAAAGGTTTTGACTGATATCATACTGAGAACTAGTTAATACACAAATAAATCTACATTTAGAACCAAGTAGACAATTAGAGCCATCAGCTATTAAAATGAATTCAACAACTCAGCACCTCTAATAAATGGTTGCCAAAGGCTTTAAATCCCAGAACAGGATCAAGATTGAACTTTGGAGTAAGATCATCAACCTAGCAGAAGATTCTTTGAGGGGAACCCCCAAGCCCTGGATGTCATCAGGACATTATATCCACAACTGTGGAAGACCCAGTAAACCCAAGATCCTTAAGATGCAGCCAATTCCCCAAAGGCCAACTACAAGGGGCATCCACGGGATAAGATGCTCCCTGTTGCCACCTTGCTCCATGAGGGACTTTGCAGAGGTAACCACAGTAACAATTGTTTCTTAAGTTGTGCTCATGAAACACAAACCTAGTGGTGAGTATAGCAATGGAAGAGGTACTGTGATCAGCTTCAGATGAGATAGTCAACTTTAAGAACCACCGGGAACGCTGCCTAAGATTTCTAGGTTGACTCGGTGAAGTTTTCCTGGTTCACTGTATATGTATGAGCTCTGGCTACCGTTCCTATCATCTTTTGGGATTCCTCAACCTATTCCAGGCTACCTGGGAAAAATTCTATCTAGTAGTCTAGAGGTTTGAGCAGGAAAAGAAGAATCATTTTTAATATGTTCCCTCACGCACTGGTGTGTTGTGCTTGATCAGAAAGGAATTTGTGTGTTTTTCAGGACCAGCATAGAGCAAACTCTGAGAATTTGAAGCTTACTTGGGAGTTACTTACCTTCTGGTCCAAGCTTCCAAGGAGTTGGAAGGATTGTCAGCAAGTTTCTTGGCCTCCATTTAGTTCTGCAATTAGGAACTAATAGTTGTTTCTTTAGCTTTGTATCTGTCAAGAGTCCTCTATATTGTTACTTGTACCGGAATTTTCTTCTTATTCTAACAGAAATTGGCATACAACATGGCAATGGTCTTACTTAGTAAATTCCCTACGACGGCGTATACTACAGCCTGGCTCCTTCTGGAACCCATCTTCATCAACTAACCTACTAATAATAGCCCCATTTTCTTTCTCCCAACCTTCCAAACCCACAAGGAAAATAGTTCAAACTGATTTGTCTAGTGAGGAATATTAATCTTCAAGCAAATCAAACCATTGCCCATCATTTTTGAAATCATTAAACCAAAAAAGAGAGAAAATACAACAAACAAAAACAGTAAATCAATTTATCGGCGCCTCATTCATCTTCAAACAAGTAAAGCAGCTATGGAAGGCTTGGAAGCTCATATCATTATGCAGTAACAAGTGAAAAAGGTCAAAATTCCGATAATATGAATAATAGGAATTCATCACCTTCTTCTTGTTGTTTTTCTTCTTCGTTGAAGATGTTCCCACTGAGCCATCGTTTCGACGTCGGGAGAAAACGAGAGCGGAGCGAGGGAAAGGGAGACGAGGAAGAGTCAAGTATGGTCTGGGTTGGCTCACCAAGAAGCGTTCACTGAGTCGAGTAGCCGTTATACTCCCGAATGAAGAAGCAGAAGCAGAAGCAGAAGCAGAAGCAGAGCTCGCAGCAGCCATTGTTGCTCTTCCCAAACTCAATCCGCCGCTTCCGAAATCCGAAAAATCCAATTACAGGGACTGAGAGGGGTATTGGGGACATTTCATACTTCGTAACTTGTTGATGGTAAGAACCTTACATAGATCAATCAAGACCGTTGAAAGTCTGAGGGCGGTGCCGGTGCTGCTTGCGCATTGTTACACGAGACTGGGACCCACCCGCATGTTTGAGAGTAGAGGCAGTTGGATCCTTTAAAAGCCCATAATAGTATGGGTCAGAGGCCCAGCTTGATCTATTCACCACCTTGATGTCAAATTATGAGGCAACACCAGTATCCATATGGAGTCGTCCAGATATATGTCGTTGGCCTCGGCAAAATGCTACTGTTGTTTCATTGCAACGCGGTGGTCTCGGGTTCGAATGAGAATACAGCTCCTTCGCGAGGTAAGGGTAAGGCTGTGTACATCTGCATAGGTGCCTTGTGCACCGGGTACACCCATAGTAGCCCATAATCTGAGATGCTAACTTAGCTGTCACTCGTACTCAATGTTTAAGTACTTGGAATCCAGCAGGGGATCTTTTCCGGCTGATCCGATCCATGAACCAAAACCTTGCTGGTACTTACATCTTTGATCATTTTTTACATTTTCTTTTTGGAGGGGCTAAGTTACCCAAATAAGTTTGTTAGGACAGCCCATGCTTCTACCAGGTAGGAGATCAAATGGGCTCAAATTTTGTAGACAAGTAAACCTCAAATTCCCCAACCTGTATCTCGAATTTTAGTCCAAATAGAGTTTCACTAAGTGGCAAAATAATTTTCCAAAAAAATCTAAGGATTACAAGAGGATGAATTATCATACATGAATGGTTGAAAAATACAAGGACGCATGCCAATACATGAGAAAATATTTGATTGAATTATGTTGTGAAATTTGAGACTAATCCAATCTTAGACTTAGCTAGCCAATAATCATAAATATACAATGATGCATGCCTTGAGAAGATGTTTGGTAAAATTAGGCCTTGAAATTTGTCATGTGACTAATTCAATCCTAAATCTATCTTACAATCAAAACGGTCATTAACAGCCTAAAACGTAGCCGAAAATGGATGAACCATTTAGATAAGCTCCTTAGGATAGAAATTTGACAAATAACTAATCCAATCCTCCACCTACCTATTCAATGATCAAATAGCTACATCACCCACAACAAAGCAAAAAATTGGTGCACACACCTCACAAGGAAGGCTCATCCTAGTGAACTTTTTTGCCTTTTTTGGAGAGAGAGAAAGAGAGAGGGGGAGAGAGAGAGAGAGAGAGAGAGAGATCTATCCATATGCAAATTCATAGTTCAGCCTCAAAAAAAATATAAAATTGTAATTCATAGGAGAAATTTGTCTTGCTCATGTTTGCTATGCAGAATGCTCAACAAACAACTTTGTTCAACTGATATATGATAACTCCAAAATGACAACTGCACTGTACACAAAATGAGGACATACACCATACACAATAGGGATGTAATGATGTTCTCAGCTAAACTATGCTCTAGGTTAAAACTCTTAATACTATTAGGCACCAAAGGGCCCAGGCCGCCAGGCATGGCAAATGACCTCCCAAGGGTCAGCAACAGATTCTACTAGTCTTTCTTCTCAATATCTAAGACCTATTAAGTAATGGGACTTAACTGATTCAAGTGAATATGGTCGCAAGCTTCTTCTCAAGCCCATCATCTTCGTCATCGTAGTCTTCGTCATCATCATCATAGTTCTCGTCTTTGTTTATAAAATCATGCTTCTTACCAGGCTCACCATTATCATGCTTTGACCTGCCACTGGCATTCTCATCGTCTGCTGACCACGGCTTCCTTTTGTCCTTGAGAATTTCACTAAGAGGTTTAGGGCCCTGGAAATCCACAGATGTGGCTCTGTTTGGACGTGCTGTGCTCCCAAAGCCATTTCTATATTCCCTCACTTTTCTTTTTTCTTCTCTGATTTGGGCAAGGGTTTTTGGTCCACTAAACTCAGAAAATTCCTGCACATTTCTCCTGTCCCTAGGAGCTGTGCCCCTCGAAACTTCGGAGGGAAGAAACTCTGGCCTTCCCAGCCTTCTTTTTTCCCTCTCTCTGTGCCTGGGCCTGCTATGCCTCAGCTGAGGATGTCTAAACGAGTTACCTCTGTGGTTGTCCTTTGGCCCAGCAACAATATCACCACGTGACGCTATCATGTTCATTCCCACTTCTGATGCCAGTCTTCCATGAAGAGGATCACCCATTCCGTGCCTTCCAGGTCGTTCCCTTGTCCGATCATTCAGGTGTGACGAGCCATTCTTTCTTGGGTTTCTGGACATCAAACGACCATCCATCCTCTGGCGTTTCCTCAGGTGGTCCCTAAGATCCACACTATTATTCCCATCAATTTCAGGATCCCTGGGCAAAATTTTCCTTTTATGGAACAATATAGGATCTGCCATCCTCTCCCTTGAGCCCCTTGAGCGATCAGGACCTCTACGGACATAATCAGAGATATGGTCGTCCTCCAAATGTTCACGAGAGTCGTAATGACCATGTTTATACAAATTTCCTGCATCAGAGTATTCCATGGGATCATAACCAGGGGGATCTTCGTAATCATACTGGAGCAAATGGTTATGCAGCTCCCTTGCATCACCTTCATGGGCAAGTAAGTACTCAGGATCATCCTCGTAGCCCAAATTCTCTGATCCATCATCTACAAGTACATCAAACCCAGGTGACGATTCCCACCACTCCTCTGGAGCAACGGGACCATCTGCATGCTCCTCAGAACTCTGTTCTTGGCACGAAGGGGATCTAACTTCAATAAAATCTTCCGTGGGAAGTGGGTTTTCTGCTTTAATCCTTGCCTCTTCACACTCAAGCACAGATATCTCTGGGGATGGGCTTTGCTCCACAAATGTATTAGGAACTGATTCTTGGTTATTCCCCTCTGACTGTATGCTCAATACAGGCTTGGAAGTGATTTCAGATGGGTTAGGAAAGGCTGCTATTGATGCTGGCCCAGCATCACTTCCTGTGGAGGCCTTATTTTCAATAGGATGGACAGATGTGACCACGCCACTGGTTTTTGTGGATTTCGTACCAGAATTCACACCATTAGGAGGACCATGCAAGAAAGAGCATCTGTCGCCTTTGTTGCAATACCCACTGAAATAAAAATAACAGGGGACATTGGTCTTGTTTAGAGGTACAGATGACTGATGCAGTGGGGCACTGGGGTCTGATAAAGCTTCAGTATGTCCTTCTAATGGCTGTAAAAGCATCAACAAACGAATCAGTTAGCACATTACAGCAATAAAGCTTACGAGAAAAAGAAAAAAAAAAGGAACAGTAAAGCTCAGTAATTTAAGTACATCAAAGCCAAGAATATAACTTCTCTTAAAGTAAGTTATCCTAAAAGTGTCTCGAGGAGCAAACCCGAAGTACAAATCACAATCTGGCATGGACCTCAACCATCAAGATTTAGCATTCACAAAAACAGGTAAAGTGAAGCTCCAGAGATTCATCCCAGGTAGATTTTTGAGGAATATATTAGACTAAAAGACCAGCCAAGAACCTCCTGATCTACAGTTCACCTTCAAGTTATACTTTTCAAGTGTTGTTCCTCAATGGTTTGAACCAAGGATAAATACCATACCAATAATATTTCATCAACCACCTACCATGTCTCCATGAGGTGGTTAATATCCAAACCCCACATCTTTTCCCCTTTCCCTTTCCTTTTCCTTATGGCTGCTTAAAAAAAAGATTGGTATGCTTTGTTCCATTCATGAGATTTGTTCTGGTGGGTTTGATGGATCTTGTCAGCCTCGCCATTTGCATACCTGTTTCCATTTCTGTCTTACTGGAGCCTTCTTTCTTTGCCATTTTTTTTTTCATTTTTGTTTCTGCCTCCCGATCTCCTCGTGGGCTGCTATCTAGCTGTAATTGGAAGAGCACTCCCCCCCCGGCAGGGTCTTTCCTTTCCAAAAAATCCGATACCTTTCTAATATTTGCTTTCATATAGTTGAGGCTTACGCTTTTTACATATACATCATCCTGCCAAGTAAACACAAGAAGTACTTCTCATATTACACACAGACACAGCTTCCGCAACCACAGCGTTGGGTTAAACATCAATGCATGTTGAAGCCATAAGCAAGACTTCAAAGCCTTCTTCTTTTTTTGTCAATCATTCCCAAAGTCTGAATGAATTAGAAACGGAACCTTTAGCAGAAGCTGGTCTGCCACTAGAGAGACAGTCTCTATATGTCCTTGGATTAGACCCATAAATAATCTCCAATAGATTAGTCAAAATTGAAAAAAGGAAATACATTAATCCAAGCGTACCCTTGTGAAAATAAAAAGATTGGTATGCCTTGTTACATTCATGAGATTTGTTTTGGTGGATTTGATGGATCTTGTGAACCTGGCCATTTGTACGTCTGTTTCCATTTGTCTTCTGGAGCTTTCCTTCTAGTTTGTCTTATTATTTTTATTCTCGTTTCTGCTAACCGCTCTCCTCGTGTGCTACTATCTAGCTATAAGGATTTGGAAGAGCATTTTTTTTTCCTTTTTCTCTTTAATTCTGTACCGAATCTATAGCAGTTAGCACCCTTAACATTTTCCATGTATATCCGTCTCCCCCCCTCCTCTTCCACCCCAAGAAATTTGAAAGTTTTCCAAAATGTGCTGCCATATAGTTAGGCAGATGTTTTTTACATGTACATTTGTGTCGCACCCTTCAGGGGCCTTCACTTTTACTAGTGCTTCCCTGACAAGAAGTTGTTTCTCTAAAGCCTCCTTTCTACTCACTCACAAGGGATGCATTCATATACAAAGGCTTCTTATTCCACAACAACAAAAGGGCCTTTTCATTCTTTCATATACTAGGGGAATCTACTTAGAAAAGAAAGTGTTCTATACAAAAAAAATTCGGGCCCTCTTCCAGTCAAGCCCTGTTCTGCACTACAATCCACACATACCATACAGAGAAACCAGAGTCTTGTTTCGCTGCAATCCTCGCATCATTACCAGATTTTCTCTCACTGCTCCCATTGTTGACACCAGGACATCCCCATACAAGAAAATGTTGAAGGCATAAACAAGACTTCAGGGCTTTTCACCCTTTTTTTTTGTCAATCATTCTCCAAATCAGAAGGAATCAGATACAGGACCTTCAGTAGAAGCTGGCAGTGTCACTCAAGAGACAGCCTCTATGACCTTGGATTAGCCCCAATAAATAATCTCCAATAGATTAGTCAAAATTGAACAAAGGAAATACATTAACACCAAGTATAACCCTATGCATGTGGAGGGAAAAAAAAGGACAGATGTTTTGCAACCCAAAGTTCTTTCAGTGCTCAAAAAATGTTACATTATGCTGCATCTAACTGCATAGACTACGAAAAAGATAAATAAGCTTTCTCAAATATTCAGGAACCTTCAATTAATAGGTCTTATCAAATTAAAGATAAATATCGAACCTTTTTTTTTGGGTGGGGGGGAATATCAGATTCATTACGTGCAATCATTTCATATTTTCATTAAATGAAGAAATAAGACACCAGTACCATGTAAGTTCTACGTGACCAAGTGGAGAAAAGGTAAAACACATTAATTCTTAAGTTGAACTAAAAGTCATCCAAGTTTGATGCAACTTTGATTTCGAGCAACCAAATAGGTTACCCAACTGATACTTACGCAGACAACATAAACAAAATAGAATCAATATCTCACCGGATGTCGAAAAGCACAGGTTGGGTTGAGGCAATTCCCACTCAACCAGTACCAGCAATCCCTCGGATTCAGCCTCGCACTATCACTATGCCGATACTCGCATTCAATCCCCTGCAAAGAACATATAAAAATTCAATAAGGTTATTGAATAAAGATATCCTTCAATTGACATAAGTAAACACAAACAGACACTGAAACATGCAGTCACTGACAGAAATCAACTGGCCTCAATGCTCAATAAGTGCCCAACCTTTTTGCAAAAAATACAAGGGCCACCAGCTTCAAAACCGATTTCAGTTGATTCAGGGCAAGTTAGATGGAGCCGATGACAGAAATAGAACACACAATGCAAGAAGAAACACGTTTTAAAGGGCAATACAAGGAAAGCAAAAAGAAAATCGATTACCGGATTAGGGAAAGCAAAAGAGGCATAGTTTCATTAGACTTCCAAAAATATCTTTAAAAACCCTAGTAACAAAGATGCCCAGCAGATTAAATACGAAACGAGCAATGAATGAAACAAGAAGTTGAGAAACCAGTTATCAAAGCATCAAAAAAGAGAAAGTTAATAATTCCCAACATTCCATTTAATCTCCTTGGAGAAAGGGGAAAAAAAAAAACAGATCATTCCAAGGGAAAACCGGACATGCCCAAGATCCCCGAAAGGGTTCCAAGAACAGGAAGACAAATCAAGAGAAAAAAAACGAACGAAAATGAAAAAGGAATCTGACTACATTATACAAGTACTAATAGAAACATAAGCTAACTAATACGCACATAATAATCGAACAACAAATGGAAGAGAAAGATCGAAAGATATTTCTGAGAAGACCTTCTTGCAGGTGAGAGGAGAAGCCAAGAAGTAGACGCAGTCAGTGTTTCGCTTCTGTATTTCATCTTCCATTTCGAAAGACAAAAGCGTATCTCAAAATGAGATGATACCCCAGAAGTTCTTCGAATTTGCAGTCATGGCAGATACATCAGATCGGGCGAAGAAAGAGAGAAAGAGAGAGACGTTTCCTTTGTTTCGTAGTTATGGCTCCCCAGGGCTGGCTCTGGCTCTGGCTCTGGCTCTCCTTCTGGCCATCTCAGGGTCAGGGGTTTTTCCAGTATGAATTACCAAGTGCAATTTATGCGAATGGCCGTATCTCTCGCTAAAATACGCTTTGATGCCTTCCGCTAATCTACACCAAAACGATCTATATCATCCAATATTCCAATCCAACCGCTATGCAGAGTTTAATTGTACTTGTCTGTTATATACAGTAATCCCCCAAATAAAAAAGAAAACTTGAATATTCCATGCTTTCTCTATGGTGGGACCCCACCAACCCAGCAATTTCCACCGTTTGTTTTACAGAACTCCAAGAACTGGGCCTACGGTTTGAGCCTAGTGCTGCCAGTTGCGATCTAGGTCGAACCGGTTTTGATTTCGGGTTTTTTTGAACTAGTTTAACTATTGGTTCGGTTTTGATTTCGGTTTCTTATATGTGTATTTAGTAAAAAAAATTGTCTTATAATGAGTTATAACGGGTCTATCAAGCTGGTTCAGTTTGATTTTCTACATGTTAGTAAAATGCTGGCTTAATGGGCTGTTGTTTGGTCTATTGTTAGATTGATTCGGTTTCGATTTCAGTTTAAGTTCATATGGTCAATTTGGTTAGGGCTCATTGTGTCGGATCCAAATCTTCTTCTCCTAGAGATTCGGGAGGAGGGCGGCACCCCTGTTAGATGGCCGACACCTGGGGCTTGGGTGAATCCGAGCCCTTCATGTGAGCCGACACCCCCTTGTTGGCTGGACTTGGAGGGCTTGGATTCACCAAAAATCCCTGAGTGTCGGCCATTTAACAGGATTGCCGCCCCTCCTCCCCAACCTCTAGGAGGAGAGGATGTGGATCCCATTGTGTTTGATTTAAATTTTTTTATGAGATTATGGTCCAATAAGATTCGGTTCAGCTCAACCTAGGACTGAATCAGACTGATTGGGTTTCACTTCTGGTTTGGGCCACTTTTGACACCCCTAGATGGGCTACGTGTGTGGGGTCTAGTAGGGTTATGGGTGAGTGTGGTGATGTGATCCTGGTGGGTGTGGTTGTTTATTAAACCGGCCAAAACTTTCGGTGCCAATAGAAACTGCAAAAGTTTAGTGGCCCGTTATGATCCGGCCTGGTCTCCACCTGCCCCCCATGTTTTATTGACCCAAAAGATACCGACATGGGCTACAATTTTCACCTGTGAGGGGTTAGTATAGGATGCAACTAAAATGCATCATATACAGTGGATCCTTCAATGATCACCACCGTATATCTTGGGCAATTAACTAGTCTTCTAAATGGTATAGTTCATCAAATTATTAGAAGTTTTCATTTGATTTGATTGGATCACTATTGAATTTGATTCATATGGCCCCACCTGATGAACGGTCAGATTAATCTTTTGATACACCACGTCATATGGGTGTGGGATGCGTAGGAGATTCCATTATACTTGAGATCCAAATTTGGAAAGAAACGAGGACAACCACATCCAAAGGGTCCCACAAAGTCGGGTCATGGGGGAGGGGGAAATTGTAGAGAGCGAGAGAGTTGAGTTACACGGCAGAGGTAAACATCCAACAAAGGTCGTGCTCTCTTGCTCTCTCTTAACTTTCGCCCGATCGTGGTCGCGTCCGTCTGAGAAGAAGAAAGTAAAGCTCGTGCTCTCTCGCTCTATCTCTGTGGCAATGGCTTCAAGGGGATGGGTGGGCAACACGTCAACGATTGCTTCACGCATCTATTTCTTCATCATTATCATTCAGATACCTCTCTTCAGGTGAGTCTCACCATTTCTCCTCATTGACTTTTGCTTGTGTTTTTGGTGGATGGATTTAATCTACAGAACATAATCAATTTAGAGTTTGTTCTTGGATCTGAATTTTGTTTCTCATGGAATTTCTGCACTCTTGAGATCTACGATGGTGAAATTGGTAAACTCGAATGCTCTACGATCTGGGTCTACTTCGTTCT
This sequence comes from Protea cynaroides, assembly GCA_028583415.1. Classification (NCBI taxonomy): domain Eukaryota; kingdom Viridiplantae; phylum Streptophyta; class Magnoliopsida; order Proteales; family Proteaceae; genus Protea; species Protea cynaroides. Next base: position 94,640,414 of record CM053274.1, read on the forward strand.
TCGGAGTTTGGAATTCTACCATATTTTGCCTATTGAAACTTTGAAAACACTCGTGCTTCTTAATTTCATATACACTATGTTCTTATCATGCTGGAGGATCTCAGTTTCCTTTAAGTTTCGAAAAACTCACTTACGCTTATTTCAAGTTGATCCAATATGTCCCTCAAACCCTAACAATATGCTTTTTAATGTTGCCAAACTTTAAGGGTTATTCTCCTTAATCTTCTGTGAATTGGGTTTCAATTAACCTTCAAAAAATTCCCTTGCCGTAGCATCAATACCCATTTACCCACCGACTTTTATGACTGAGAAAGCTGCCATCTTTGGTCCTATTCCGATCTTTACTTCTAAATATGGCAAGGAGCATTAAATCTTGCTTCTCCATAAAAATCAATTATAGAATTCCTTCCTGTGTTTTAGTACATATATGTGATTTCTTGCGGTGGCACCTTTATGCAATTCTTCTAAAAGTACCCATGTTCAGAATTTTCATGAAAATAATGTAAAAAAACTGTATTAGTCGCATCCCTTCTCCAAATATTTGTGTGGTACTACTACCCAGTGAAAACAAGAAGCAACAAACTCATGCTTTCCTTTAATCAATCAAGTTTTATCGTTTCTTACACGTAAAGGAGTAACTCCAAATCGTGAGTGGGTCCACTCACAGAGGCATAAAACTAATGAGTCATACTATGAAACTGTGGGAGAGAGTTATTGAAACCCGTTTGAGAAAAGAAACTACCATTACGGAGAACCAGTTTGGTTTTATGCCAGGTAGATCCATGACAGAGGCTATTTATTTGCTTAGGAGACTAATAAAAAAATGTAGAGAAGGCAAAAAGGACCTCCATACGGTTTTTATCGATCTAGAAAATGCTTATGATAGAGTCCCTAGGGAGTTAATCTGGCAAGTACTAGAGAAGAAATTCTGTTTCAAGCAAATATGTGGATATAGTTAAGGATATATATTATAATGTGGTGACTAGTGTGAAAACCGTAGGGGGTCAAGGTCGGAATTCCCGATTACAATGGGGTTACATCAAAGGTCAGCTTTAAGCCTTTATTTGTTTGCCCTCATTGTGGATGATCTAACCAGAGGCAGAGGCATTTAAGATGAAGTACGTTGGTGTATGCTTTTCGCTGATGATATTGTTTTGGTGGATGAGACAAAAGCAAGGATTAATGCAAAATTGGAGCTATGGAGTTCATCATTGGAATCAAAAGGTTTTAAGATAAGTAGAATGAAGACGGAGTATATGGTGTGTAACTTTAGTTACATAAGACGGATAATGAGGTGGTGAACATTCTTGAGAGGGAGATACAATAAAGTAATTATTTTAGGTATCTAGGTTCAATCATAAACAAAGAAGGTGATATAAATGATGATGTTTCACAGAGGATTAAAATAGGGTGGATGAAGTGGAGAAGTGCATCTGGAGTGTTGTGTAATCGGCATATTCCTTTAACACTTAAAGGAAAATTCTATAGGACAGTTATTCGACCGGCTATGATGTATGGTGCAGAACGTTGGGCAGTTAAGAAACATCATATTGATAAACTTAATGTAATTGAGATGAGGATGTTAAGATGGATGTGTGGCAAAACTAGGAAGGATAAGGTAATGAATGATCGTATTATAATTGATTTAATAGTAACGACAATACATGATAAGCTACAAGAAAGTTGTTTGAGATGGTATGACCATGTTCCACGGAGGCCATTAGATGCTCCTGTATGGAGGAGTGATTTGATTCAGATTGAAAGGACTAAAAGAGCTAGGGGCAGACTTAAAATGACTCTAAGGGAGGTGGTGAAGAAAGACGTATATAGTTTAGGCCTTGCTTAAAGTATGACATCAAACAGAGCTGATTGGCGGACAAGAATCCATGTAGCCAACCCCATTTAGTTGGGATAAGGCTTTGTTGTTGTTGTTGAACAAACTCATGCTTTCCTCTAGTCAAGCGAGTTTTATCCTTTCTTACACGTAAAGGAGTAACTCCAAATCGTGAGTGGGTCCATGGAACATTCAAGAAATCTGCCGAAAGAAAGAAGGAAGAACTTTGTTCTGCCGCCGGTGGCTTTGAAGCTGAGCGATTGGAAATCTGTCGTGGCTGTAATGAAGGTAATGCAGAAGCAGATGAGATAGGATCTGAAGGCCTGCCAGCAACAACCAAATGGGCCTGGGCCTGGGCCTAGTCCATTGGGTCAAATCAGTCTTGGTTAAAAACCAGTCCAGTCAACTCTAGATGTGCCGCTAGCAATTACTAGGAGTTAGGATTCTTTTGTTTGACTAGTTTCTTAAAATATAGCTTCAGTTATTTCCATTGTTTTAGTTTCCTAAAATAATAGGCTAGCCAGTTAGAAGTCTCAATTACTTGGAGACTAAGATTTCGAAACTTTCCTATTTTTCAATTTTGGGAACTTTGTTATTTTTGTTTTAGAAACTTCCTACTTTATAAAGGAAGTTTAATTTCCTATTTTTCAGTTTTGAAACTTTCCTATTCTATTGTAACCTTTAGAAGTTATAAATAAGAGAATAGGGCTGGCGGTAGAAGGTAGAGACTATTCAAAAAAAAGAAAAGAGACTTTGAAATTTTCTGGATTGAGTCTCCCACGGTTGTGAGACTCAACCACAAATCATTCTTCTTTTGCTTCTTATCCTCTCCTATTATCGTGCTTGTCGTTTACAACTTATTACACTGCTGATTCAATTAAACCCAACTTGGAGAAGTGGATATAACCAATCCCATTTTCAGATGATAGTGGTTTTTTCGAAAATTCATAACTTCTTCATCCACTTGAATCACCTTCAAATTTGGGTATGTTATCAAGCACATCCTAGAGTACTTTCCCTCCAAGTTTGAAGACCTTCCAATGGCTAAATCTCAAGATAAGTGAGTTTTCCCATAATTTTATAATTCTGGTTTGTTAAAATACCTGTTTGAGACCTACGGGCAAGATTGGTTTCGATCCCACCTGTTGGATCAAGCTCATCTTCTGGAATATTGTTCCTCATATCCTAAGGATCAAGGATCCCAAATTTTGAAGCATTCCTATAGACGGATCTGAAGTTGTGGAATTATTTGTTCAATTTCAATTACTCTTGTTTGTTAAATTTGGATTTGGACTGTGTAGAGATCCTGTAGCAAAGAGGGATCTATGAATTGGATGTGTTGAAACCCTCTTTGCCACCAGAAGGAATGATCATTTCAGAAGCCATGGGTTGAGTCTTCAGTTTAGGACATGGAAAGTGGGGGTGTGGTGTTCGAACAGGAGTTCCCCCCCTTTCGAGCTCTGGTGAGGCTGGCCAGAGGGTTTTTGCTGAACCTCTGGTTATCGCTTTGGTTTTATTAGATGGGGAAGGTTAAGGGATTACGAGACATTTGGGAGGAGTCCCATTCGAAGGAGGTTGAGCAGGTGTCTTTGAAAGATCAGGCTGAGGGAGACTGTCCTACTCCTAATCTTCATCATGATGCTTCTTGGAGCCAAAAATTGTTCGACTCCCCTGAGAATCAAAGGAAGATATGAGCTTATTCTATGTTCAACATCTTCTAAAGGAAGGCGATAAGGAAAAGATTGGTAAATGTACCCCGGGAATGATGGAAGAGGAGGTTAAGAAGTTGGGACTGGCTCTTGTGGGGGTTTTTTATCGGACAAAAACCTGGGTTCTCTTTTGTTCAAATGTCCCTGGAAAAACAATGGAGGCTGAGAGGGAGAGTGAGCACCTTCATGCTTGCGGATGGAAGGTTTTTTTGTTCCAATTTTCAGATGAGGGCGATATGGGGCATGTGCTGGAGAAGGGTATGTGGTTGGTGGGCAATAAATCCATCTTCTTTAAGCTTTGGAATAGAATCTTCAGCTGAACAAAAATGGGGTGCTGTCGGTGCCGATGTGGATTTCATTGCCGGGGCTCCCATTGCACTTCTGGAGCAGGAATGCCCTTAGTGCGATCTGCTCTATCCTGGGTCGTCCTCTTTGCATCGATAAGACTATTTGGGCTAAAGATCGTATGGCCTATGCTCAGGTTTGCATCGAATTTTCTGCCGAGGAAGAGTTAAGAAACCAGATGCTTATTGAGGATGACATAGGGAACGTATTTACTCAAGCAGTGAGCTATGACTGGAAACCAGACCACTGCTTGGTCTGTAAAGTCTTTGGTCACAAGATGATCTCTTGCCTAGCCTTGTGTGCTCCCATTACTAAACCTATGCCTATCCAGCAGTGGAGAAAAAAAGGGTTGGGCATTTGGCTAGGGAGGTAGGTAGCAGTGGTAATGCTCAGGAGGGGGTGGATATGCCGGAGCCAGAGAAAGAAGGAATCTCAAGGAGAGAAGGTAGGCAAAGCCTAGGTCAACAGTCAAGGGTCCCGCAGGGCTATGATCCCTCTTTGGGTGAGTTGGTGGAGCTGCAGGTGGGTGAAGGACAAAATGGTTGCACAAACATGGAAACAACCTTGAAGGCAGTTGAGGAAGAGCCTGCTGAGACTATCTGGAAGGTGGCAGGGAGGGGAGCTCCCAAGAAGAAATCTGGTAATGTGCAGACCAGTAGACAAAAGGGCTTGGAGTCCTTGAATTACTTCCATGCGCTAGAAAATGAATCGCAAATGGGCAAATCATTGGAGGAAGGAGAGATTGACACCTTAGAGAATCCCAGTGCTGCTGTTGACACTCCTCCTGCTCGACATGGAACTCGAGAGTTGGCTAGGAATGCCTCCGGTGATCTCCAAATCGGGGGCCTCCCATTGGAGCATGCTGTTAAGGTTCTGTTGCGTAAGCCAGGTTTGCTTGCATGTTCGGCCATACCTTTGCTTTGTCTCCCTCAGTCTAACTCGAGGGCTCCCAGCTTAGCGCCCCCTTCGCAGGCAGCAGTCTCCTTCATCTGCTGTCTCCCCCTTCCTGAGCCCACATGTTAACCCTAACCCTAATATGCTGCAATCTCGTTCTAAGCCCCCTGGGTTCCACCTCCCGCCCCCCTCTCCCCCCCTTGTGAAGTCATGTTTAGTTCGGACTAGTGTCCTTGGCGGTAACCAATACTTCGGCTGCCATTTTCTCTCCCTCCTTTTCTTCCTCCAGTTTCTCAAAACCTACCTCCCTTCATATTTTGTTAATTCCACATAATCTTGCCTCAAACCCGGTAACTTTGCAAGGTGCCTAAATGAGGAGACCTCGGGCAGCAAGGATTCAGCCTTGGAGCCTCCCAATGTCCCTTGTTGGGAGGACAATGAGTGCAGTTTCACCCTTCCCCTTCGGAGAAGAAGCAACCGCCGTCTGAGGCCTCCTGGTCATCTTCAAGACATGCGATCATTCGTGTGGTTTGTTGGCATGCTTCTTTTTGGACTGACCTAATTGGGATTGGCTATGTTGGCCATTGGTCCGGTTGTCTTTTGTTTTGGCTCCCATGGCTTCTTGTGTTTTTGTTTGTTGTCATTGTCCCTGTTGTGGGAGTGTTTTTTCCTTCTTGGAGGGGGTGTAATCTTTTTCCATCCCTTTGTCTCCTTTCTTTTTCTTGTGCAATAAATGATCAAAGCATTTTTTTTAAAAAAAATTATCTTTTCTGGGAAGAAAGGAGAAGGAAAAATCAATTTTTATCATTTATCTTAAAGTTATCCAACAGTAGCATTGCAATACTTCTCCTGGGAGCAGCTGCAGAAGCCTCATGACTTAATTTTTGAGGATGCAGATTTTGTTGTTCTTGGAATTTCCACTTATAGTGTCTCAGTGGCTCAGACTAGTACAGCAAAGGATCTTCATGAAAATTAAACTTAGAATATTTCCGTCCGTGTTTTATATTTGGGATTCCTTCCCTCTGGAAACCTCATTTCTTTCAGTCTTAAGTCGATCCAAGATGTAACTCTCATGATTTACTGTGGAAACAGCTACTTTACTTCATTCCTTATAATCTAGGTCTTATTATCTTGGAAATTCCAATTCAACCGATATCAGGTTGATTCTAGGCAAGGCATGGCAATATATTTCTTTATGAAACAAAATACCTAATTTGTTTCACTTCTTGGTCCAAGATATGGGCTTCCTTCACTTACAAAAGTTCCACTTTTATTGACCTGAAGTCATTTGAATCAATGGTATATTCTTAAAAATTTCCCCCTTTTCTACCTTAGTTTGTCATCTAATGGTTATCAACATTAATTTGATCCAGACAAAGCTACATTAAGCTTTTTAATGCAGCCTTTGTAAGTTGTTTTGCTGGATGAAATCGAAACAGGCCTTATCCTTGGATCTTTGGCATCAAAATTGGTCTTGAAATTGATGAATAGTTTTTTGGCCGTGGCTCTGGAATTAATGTACTCGCTTCCGTGCTTGTATTTACTTTTTAATCTAGTCAAATTTAGTCCACTTCAAATTTCCATCTCGCTTTCTCTATAGAGGTAATTCCATTAAGCCCGCAAGTGTCTGTGATTCTTATCCCGAACTTACATTTTTTGGGAAAAAATAATAGAGCTTGGTTCTACCTATTTGGATTAATGATGAATTTTGATTCTCTTGACTTCACAGGGTCCCATGTCGATCAGGGATATGTACCACGCCATTAGAGGTGACTTCTTCACAGTTGATAACAAGTGAGATTTTCCCTGTAGGTGTAGTGAAGGCTCTTCTCTACCCTGGTGCTGTTGTTAATGGTATCATCAACAATAAGACCATCCCTAAATGGGATAACATACTAACTATCTACAACTTGACAAATGTGAAAGAAGCCTCGCCGATGACTGACCTCCAGCGCCTTGAGGTACATATCGACTTTTCCGCCCTTTTTGATTTAAGAAACCCAGGAAACTAAACAGGCTGCACTGTTGCATATAAGGAGGCTGGCCTGTATTTGGCGTATACTGCCCGGATCTCATATGCAGAAGGGAAAAGGGGAAAAAGTAAACACAGACACAGAGAGAGAACAAGAAAGGCTTCTAAACAATTAAACTTATAGCATTTTCTCTTGTAAATGTTTCGCCATTTGTCTTACAACTTAATGAGATAGATCAATTGGCTGAAACCATCTAAAGCTGATAAAGACTTTTGCATAGGAGATCTACCAGTACATGGTGCCTTGTTGCTCCATTGATATGCACTGCATACAGCTTTGCCATTGATATACTACTTTTACCAGATGAGAGTGCCTTGGAATTCCCTTTTCTATTTCCTTCTCAATTATTTCATCTCAGTTTTCTTTGGCTCTCTTACCAGGTCCTTGCCGGCAGCTACTTCTCTGTGGCAGGAGCTTTTGTGTGTCTGCTGAAACGAGGGAGGATGAGCATGTTTGGGACACTTCTGATCATTTGGGGTCTTGTAAAGGAAGGGATCCTTGGAAAACCTGTTAACACAGATCCTGCAAAAGCCATCTACGTATACCCAACAATGGTAATTGCTCTGGTTTGTGCATTTGCATCTGTAAAGTATGATATAAACAAGGTAACTAGTGCACCAGTCCGTCCTATTGCTAAACCTCTTCAAAGCTCGGCAAAGTCGAAGCTGAAATGAGTCGCATGTATCATCTTTCGTTGGAAGCAATTTCTTCAGGTGAAGCCCCCTTGTTTTGGGACTGAGGTGGCATAAAACAGTGAAAATTGTCTTGCATTCTTTGTGAGGTGTAAAATTTAACATTAGCCCGGCCATCTTTCCCTTTGTAATCGCTTATTTGGGCCATGATCTTTAGGGAATGGCATCATCATGATGATTTCCCCTTTTATTTATCTTAATTTCGTCTTGAGTCTTCCAAAATCCAGACAATGGTTGTGTTTTTAACATGTTGCCACTGGGAGACTCTTAGCAGTGATTTTGTTATTTGTTTTTTTTTTTTTTTTTCCAAACAAAAATATTTCTTAAAAGCAAAAACATAAAAAAATATTTTTAACTCGATATTTTTTTTAAAAACAGAAACACTACCGGGGTTCTATAATTTGAGAGGGAGCCAAACGCAGTGTCATTGCTTTTTGGAATGTGTTATGTTTGAACTTCACAGTGATGGCACTAACTTCAAATAATTCTGTTCATTAAATGGATCAAATTCAAGCTCATGCTCGGTTTGTTATGTTATAAAAAAATTTCGTAAAATTTAAATGGGTAAAAGACAGTTACCACCCCTGTAATTTATCTTATTGACCGTTGACCCTCAAAGGTTTTAAAAAAGACAGTTACCTCCCTTAAAAACACTATTAAAATACAAATAGACCCACGCCGTTAGAAATATTTTGTTAGATGCTAACGGTGGGAGTCCAATATTTTCTTAATGATCAAATTAATCCTTTACAAGGGTGATTGACTTTAAAAAAAAAGGGAAAAAGACAGTTACCTCCCCTGTAACTTACCTTATTGACCGTTGACCCCCAAAGGTTTCAAAGGAGACAATGGCGGTGGGCTTTCTCTTCTCCAAAAAGAAAGAAAAAAAACCCCAAAGTGCTCTCCCTGCAACTCTCCAGTGTGTCTATCTTCTTCTACCTCGTCTTCACCGGCGCGACCGAAACCAGATTTCATTTTTCCAACTGAGCTCTGCAACTCCCACCTCAAGGGCACCGCCTGCAACTCCCACCTCAGGGCATCGCCTGCAATTCCAACCTCAGAGCTCTGCCTGCAACTCTTGCCTCAAAGCTACAACCTATGATACCATTCCAGTTGAAGAAAAGTATGTTAACGAGGTTTTGCAACTCACCTCTTCTTTCAAACAAAACGCAGCAGCATGCGCGCAAGCCATCGTAGTCAAAAAGTGCTAGATCGTACCAGTGAGGGAGTTGTGAGAGAAATCAGGAATTTTTCCTTCGAGTTTGTAGAAGCTCCCAGAGAAGATCTGTAAATTGGGTGCGCTCCATATGTTATCAGGCAACTTTGTTCCAAATCAGAAATGTTGAGAAGTTCCAATTTCGTAGCATTCCCAAGATCTCTAGGGATTTTACTACTGAAATTGTTCATGCTCAGATCCATGTAAGTCAAGTTGGGTAATAGACCAAAACCAGGAGGAATTTTACCGTTATTCCAAATGGGTTTCCTGTGGCAACGAACCATTAAAACTGTTGCTGAAAGCCTTAAAAACAGTTAAAAATCTAAGCTTGGAGATCCCAGGAGGGCAGGATCTAGCACTTTTTGACGACAATGATCAACAACAATCGGTGTCGGGAGAAACGACAGCTCCAACCAACGGTGGTGGAAAAGAACGGTGGGAGCTCCTCCGGATGTAGCAGAGGAGATGCAGATATACGATGCTCTCACGAAAATGGAGGAAGTTTTTTTTTATTTTTTAAAATGCCCATTTGTTTCAGATCTGGTTCATGTTCATAGTTTGGTATCATGTGGTTCCTGTTCATGGAAGGGTGTCCATTTTTTGAAACCTTTGAGGGTCAACGATCAATAAGGTAAGTTACAAGGATGGTAATTGTCTTTTACCTTATTTTTTAATTTTAATTGGGATAAAATGTTAAGGGGTAGAGTTGTCCATAAAAAATATAATTTTAACATCGTTAAAAATTGAGGCCATTTGTCTTTTTAAAACCTTTGGGGATCAACGGTCAATAAGGTAAGTTACAAGGGAGGTAATTGTCTTTTTCCCAAATTAAATTTTACACGAAAAAATTCCCTGTAAACTTTTGTTTACATTTTATATTGAAACAAACAGTTTAATGTTAATTTTCTTTTATACATTTTAATGGAAATTTTTTTTTTCCGCCTTGGAGCTATTTAATGTTAATTTAACCAGCTTATTCTTAGCTGTAAAATTTCACATCAGATGCATCGGTATTCGGGACTACAGGGCAGTTCCCCCATTTTGTGCTGTAAAAACAAACTGGCGAACAAATTGGACTTCCTTTTTTACTACTACAGAAAAAAGGGAAGGAGGGGGGAGAGGGAGGACTAAATTCCAAGAGTCTGCAGTACAAACAAATGTTTCCATTACAGAATTTTAAGGTTTATAATGAAACTTGAAAGGCTTTGGCTTTTCAGTCTTGTCAAAACTTATATACCATATCCTCTGTGTATCCAAGGTCTTTTAGTAGACCTGATACCTGCACGTATAGGAGATATGGAGTAAGTATAAATGCAACACACATTTTCAGTAACAAAGAATCAGCACAGGTAAAAGCATAAAACTGTCTTCATATACCTCCCCTTGTGAACGGTCTTTAGCTTTATCTCCAGAGATGTGTTTCATCATTCCTGGAGGGCCGCATACCTGGAAGAGAGTAACAAAAATAGTAGCAGGATTTAGACTGAATTCTCAATGAAATGGCCAACACAAAGATCAGGATTTTTGTCTCAGTCCACTTGTCAATGTGCATAATTTACAAACGAATGACCACTTGAAATATAAACTTTGGGGTTCCTGATATATGTCCCTGTTGAATAATTAGGATGCCACCAATAAGTTTATAAAGTCAAAGCATTTTTTGGGCATGAGAATGTATGCAACCAGGAAAGGCTTATAATGCAAAGTACGCATTCCATCAACGAGAACATTTTAGAGATCCATCAACAAGAACATTTTAGAGATTTATCTCTGGAGGCTTATAGAAAATAACAATGCACACGTATAGTGAATCTCCCCATGGGAATGAATATTAGATAGCCTATAAACGCCATGCATATTCTGGGCATCAGAAGCAGCATCTGAGATCCTTCAACTTGTAGTCTTGATATTTTCATCCATTATCTTTTTAAGACCTCTCAAATCTTATGGAGGATGACTATAGTGGTCCTAGAATTTAATTAATTACTACAAACCTGTCTTAAATTTAGATTAACCACCAGAAAAGGGGGGGATGGTATGGGTACTACATAAAAGATCCACACTAAAATGGTAATCCAATTTTGCAGAAGCAGCCATGTATTGTAGCATTCTTTTGGATGTTGAATTGAAAGTGAGGAGTGCAGAGAAAATGTTCCACTGCTCAAACTGTCACATCCTGCTCTTCTTCTTTTTTTTCCTCTCTCTCTTGAGTAAAAACTTGACACTCTCATTAATGTTATGCAAAAGAATCACAAAACGCCCCTTCAGCCAGGGCAGGCTACATGAGCAGCCGTAGTTTAGCCACATGGAGGGTTCCTGTGGCCAATCCAAATCATTAGTTTCATAGATCACTCTATTAATTGATCAAATGCCAAATTTCACGGTACAATTCAACCATATGGAGCACTTTATATTGAAATTTTCCGTTTTGACCTGTAGAACGGTTATGCTACTTCTCAATCCTATTTTGATTTTTTAGCCAAGCTTTGACCATGATTTTGGTAACATGTAAGAATCCATTTAGACTAAAATTCTACACATGGATGAGAGTTTATGGACCCTACCTGAAGCTAAAATTTGAGCATCAAATATGCTGCCACATGGCAGTTATAACCTGCCCATATAGCTTGCCCCAATTGAACAGGCATCCAGCAAAAAGCAAAAAGATTCGAATATTGAATGCAGCAAATTTTCAGTATTATTGGGATGGAATGCTCCTTTGAAATGATTTTGATGCTAAAGATTGATAAATTAGTGAAAAGCTGCTACGCTTTGAGCACACAAAGTGAACATTACTACTCACAAGGATCAATGTGTCTTCACCAGGACCCGGCAAGCCTTTCACAACCATATCCTTTGAAATGTACCCTTTACCTCCTCTCCAATTATTCGAAGGATTATCTACTGTGAAAAATACCTGGTATTTCCAGGGGAAAAAAAAAATCAACACCTTATTTAAAACAATAAAACCAATCCCAGGACTCGAAACCACAAATAACATGGCAGTTAGTAACTGCAGCTACCTTCAGATTAGGATGGCTTGTTGAAAGTATGTCAAGTTTTTCTTTGAGTAGTATGTCATCTGGGGATACGTTAGCATAAATCAGATATACCTGAAAGAACAAAAGGCCATCCCACTTAGAGTACCACGACTCATGATTCACCCCAGATATTTTCAGCATGAAACTCAAAGAATGATTACAATCATCAAATCTATAGAACTCTTATGCAGGATGAGTGCCAAACCTCTACAGAAAGCCTGAAAATGTAGACATATTACATTGAACAGTAACAATCATCAAAGCAAGCAAATCTTTTGACATTGAAGGTCACCAATGAATGCATGTAAAATCAACCACTACGTACCATAATCATTACTGTCCACAAAACACATCCAATCTAGCAATGGACAGATCTTGGAGAATTTAGTTGAGCTCCAAATAAAAAATGAAAGATCCCCAACTCAACAAAGCTCAAATCTCATGCCACATGAATCCTGTTCTAGCATTCAAATCTGTCTAGAACCATTTCTTATGTGGACTTAACTATATTTTAATTACTATAGAAAGAAGAGGGTTTGGGGTCATAAATCAAATCAGTCCAGATCCATCCCAATATGGATTGGCCAAACAAACAGCGGATTTGGCAGGATTCAGATCTTGATTAGGATTGGGTGATCCAGACAAGGAACGTAGTTGTCTAAATAGCCCAATGAGATTGGAGTTTCTCATGCAAAATGAGTACCTGTGTGTAATATATTGGCTGTAAGGTCTGCCAACTGCCAAGTAAGATCATGCTCCAAATATAGCACACACCCCCCCCCCCTAAAAAAAAATTACAGAGCCCTAAAAACACCATGAAATGATAAATAACAAGCACCATCCCTATTTACACCCTCTTTATAGCAGACACATCAAACAGGAGGCTTACCTTTGTGTTGTCATCGGGATTCTTCAAAATTGCGTCAATTATCTGCAGCATCGGTGTAATGCCGGTACCACCTGCAATCTGAGATGAAAGAACATCTCTAAACATTAGATGGACATGACCCATTAAGTTCATGTTTTCCAGTTGGTATATATATATATATATATGTATGTATGTATGTATGTATGTATATATATGTATATATCCTGTATCCCTGTATGGTTACAGGGGTCCAAAATCTGCATCCGGCGTCCCTCCTTTATAAAATAGAGATTCTCGGATCTCGTTGAAACTTAGATGATGCCAAGAAAAGGTCCACCTATAGCCAACCTGACCCGCTGTGGTAAGTTTAAGCTCAAACGCAGTTTTCCATGTGGCAGGATAAAGAATTGGAGAAAGGATGTAAAGTCAACATTTTGAAATGGAAAAGGATTTGATGCCAATAAACAATGAGAATTTCCAAGACATGGTAGGGCATACAATAGAGATTGGCCACAACTTTTAACAAATGGAAAATCTAGAAGGCTCCCCTATCTATCCAACAATATGAAATTATGAATAGCCAAATCATCCATCTATCCAGCTCAAAACAATGGTCCACAAGGCAAAGATTAGCTAAGTGGCCACTAGTGAACCAAGTGAACTGGAATCACCTGGAGGGATGATGTAGCCCAGCTATTGGATAGATGTGGAACCCTCTTGATTTACCACATGCCAAATTTATGGCCCATCTCAACTATATAATCAATCATGTGATTGAGAATTCCCTTTGCAGTAACTGTCAGAGGGTTACTTCTTCTGATAAGAAACAATCCCAAATAAAGAGGGAGGGAGGGGGGGATTATATTTAAGAGAAATAAGAAAAATCTAGAAAAGGGGGGTTATTAGCTACATAGCGAACTGCATTTGAAGCCGAAACTGCACTATAAAAGGGTCAGTAATATGTCTATAAGATTTGGGCGCCAACTGAACTACCACATGGCTGATTATATATATATATATATATATATATATAGAGAGAGAGAGAGAGAGAGAGAGAGAGAATGTAAAGTTTTAGTCCGGTTGTCTAGGTGTCACCTAGCTTAGTTCTGTTCAAGTTTCCAGCTTTAGCCTTTTTTAGTTCTACTACTTGTAATGTTGACTAAGGCTTTCTCTTGAGAGTTTCTTTTATTATTTTAGTAAGATAGGGGTGAGGGGGAGAAGAGCACAATTCAGTTCTCACTCCCCTCTCATGATTTTTCCATCTCTCTTCTCTCTCCCTATGCCATCTGCTGATCTCTCATTCTGGTTCTTCTACATTAAACTTCAGTGCATGATCTGATCCTTCTTTATTTGGTATTGTTAGAGAGAAATCTGTTTTTTGTAGGCTCAAGGTTCTAGATATAAAATGCCCTTTTTTGTTTCCAGCCTTCTATACTTTCCCAAGGAGAAAGTACTGTTAAAGCAAGCTACTACGTTATCGATAGAAATAGTTCTAGCAAGATTCATTGCCTACTGTAATGGAACATTTACTTAGGGCCAACTACTAACAATAACTTCACTGACTCGTTTCTAGACCACCTATCATTATTACCTTTTTGTTCCATTTTTTTTTTCAATTTTCTCTCTCTTTGTGAGCACTCATAATTAAGTTCATCAAAGATATAAATCCAATCATCCTGGGATTGCAAAGAGAGGCCTTATGAACGTGTTTCAGGATCTCTAAGTAAGCTATGTTGGCTAACAACCTTACTTCTATTAACCTTCTTCCAAAGGAAAATGGAGTAGAGGTTCAAGCCCATCACACAGATTGAAGCATTTACAAAGTAATTGCCGAGGTGCTGGGTACCAAATTAAGATGTACGCAGCCATCTTATAGAATATGAGGTGCATGTATTACAAAAATAGACTTTGCACACAAGGCAGACATGAGGAAGAAGGCATGAACTCACATTTCATCTTTAATATATATTGCAAGTCACAGCTTTCTTAAGAGAAGAAGAAAGTTCTCAGCAATTCCTTGTGATTGGCCCTTTGCTCAAGAGGTCTCAGAACAATTTTATTAGGGTTAAAGAGTTACGTTAGGTGGGACACCTAAGGATCCAAGGACGTCTTGGTAAGCTGGCATTTTTAATGTTGGCCTGCAAAAGCAAGGGAAATCTGGTTACCAGTACCAGCAGTGATTCTTGGCCTGTGGGGCTGGAATGAAACAGCCAATTTTTGAGAATCAGGTTGAACCAGCCCACAGGGAAGCCCAAGAGCTGAGGGATACTAGGCTTTTGTGCTAGAAATGAATAGGATTCAAAGAGAAAACCACATGTTATATTTGTTATATCTGGCGGAGCATTTTGTGTTGTTATGTGACCATATATTGGCATAGTCATGTGTATACAGTAATTGTATACATGCCATAATTGGCAGAACAGTTTGCGTGGCTGTATGACCTTAGATAGGCATATGTCATATGTTATGTGATATCTTGGGCTCCTGTTCTGAAATGAAACAACAGGCCAAGATTGGCATACTTATATGCACACAACCACAGTAACCAACCCCCAAAAAAAAATGTATATATATATATATATATATATATGATACTATGTCATCGCATATGGGATAATGGTTCTAAAGATTCAAGAAGATACTACCAAATATAACTAATGGAGATAGAATCTTCGAACTTGTTTACTCAAGCCACATAAAGTTTATTATTATTATTTTTTTTGTTTTTTTTGGCCGCTCACTCGTGGAGGAGGTCTGAACCAAAAGCTCTTGCTGCTCATTTTGCAGCTGATCCACAACCACCCTCCTCTCGAGGTCCTTTATTCCCTGTTCCATTGCACACATATGGTCTCCTACAACGACAAGGTTCGCCGGGAACAGGTATCTCCAAAAGGCTGTTAAGATAAACTGGTGGTCGCACAGGAGGTTCTCTACGTGATGTATCTCCTCTCCAAATTAAGCAAGCTCTTCTGTGATATCCATGGTTAATTAACCGTGCTAATAAAAAATCTTTGATTTTCTTTTAGAGCATGAAGGCTTATCAAGCCTCTATTTATAGAGTAATTATTTTTTTAAACTCAAGCCACTTATAGCTCTTTAGTTTTTTTTCCTCCCTGGATAAAATAGATAGGTAAAAGACCCAAAATGTCATCATACATCAGATGTTTGTATCCTCAGATCAGGCTTGACTTTGATTTCTAAAAAGTTTGGTTTTTTGTTGTACGGTGATTCCCAACTCCCACACGTATGCTTACCCCGCATAGCAAGGAAAATGTACTTCCTATCTGTCCAACCTGATGTGGTAAGTTCTTCATTGTCATGGTTAACAGTCATCACCTTTTGCTCTTTTTATTTTTTGTTTCATGGTTTCTTTCGTTTTCTCTTTTTCCTTTCCTTTAGTCTTTTGAATGATGAAAATTAGAAATTGGTCTTAGGTCCACGGATGCCATTTCCTTACCATGCCAATGTTTTTCTTCATATTTGGAGTGTATCTGAGTTTCTCAATTGGCCTGCCAATAGAATGCCCATAAAATAGTAAGAACAAGCAACAAAATAGTAGTTTCCCAGCTGAGTGCAGGGGTAATTTTCCAGATGAGAACATGTGCATATGAAGAGGGTTACCCTTTGACTTCTAATACATCGCCTGGTTTTAAACTTGCTAGATGCTGACTCATTTTGCCTTCAGGATAAATCTGCACCATTTTATAGAACAAAGCGCTTCAAGATAATGAAACAAGAACACTGATAAATAGGGGCCAGTATAACTGGACAGTGATCAGTGATAGAAGATGAGTTACCATTGACAATGGCATACCTTAATCAATAAATCAAAATATCCTTTGGCATCTGGATCTGATATGGGTGTATACCTGAATACAAATCATCATAAGAAAACCTAACAATTCCATGCTCCTTGGAGGGAAAAAAATGATTAATAAAATCCAAAAATACAATAGCATTAGAACCAACAGAAATGCACACTTATTGGTTATTCCTGAACATGCCCACACACACACGAACACACACACACACAAACACACACACATGAGTGCATGCACAGGGAACTTTAGATAAAATTCCGACTCCAAACATTTTAAACTAAAGGACCACAAAAAGATCATACGATCACTTGAGTTATGTAGTCATATGCCTATATAATTAAATAAAAGAGATGTAAGACCATTATTATCATATACTATTAAACTATTAAATTAATAACCAATTAAAAGAGATACCACTGTTCCCTTTCCTCAAGGAATGTGTAACAAAGTAAACAAATAGAAGAAAGAATGGAGAGAGAGAGAGAGTGCATGTGTGTGATCTCTCCTCCTACTGCTATATTTATAGTAATAGAATAGAAACTAAAAAAGGTCAGCTACCCATAGTGTAACTGACTCAATTACATAAGGAAAGGACTTAAATAAAAAAAGAAAATACTAAACAGAACCACTACTAGTGACAACTCAAGTGTGATACTAAACAACACCAAGACTAAGAATCTCAACAGAATGGAACATTGCAACATACTTTGATATAAGGCCCCAATAACAAAGCTAACTTACCATGGTTTGGCTCCTCACAGATTTAGATATGGTTCTGTAGAAATCGACCCAAACACGATGCAGAAAAAGTAAAACAAAATCAAGAGACAATCACAACACAAAGATTTTACGTGGTTCAATAGGGGTTTCTTGCCTACATCCGTAGTGAGATAGAATCCTATACAAAGGTAATAAACTGATATACCTATATAGCCCTTAAAAAAATTCCTCAGGAGCTCCCGTCCCTGAACCCTGTATGGACCCCCCCCCCAATTTAAGGCCTCAAGCCCTACAGGCTCTTCGGGCTTTTAACTGCACTTCGGAGTTAGCACACACACCCATGCAACAGAATACAAGACATCCAATTCCCAACAATTCATCACTAATCAACAAATGACGACATCATCGCGCAAACAGGTAATTAGTGTTTAGTAGTTTTGTGAGAGAATGTGGTTTGAAGCCTAGGTAGGTGGCATCAAACACACAGAAATATTCACATCAAGAATGTTATGATTTGAACAAAAAGACTCACGGGCGAATCACATATTTTGTTTTTCCTTCATCATTTTGTCCTTGCGGGGCTCTGCAATAACAAGAAAGTATTACATATGATTGGTCAATTCAAGAGATTTTCATCATATAGGCCAACTTTTTCTATAAAAGGAACCATTTAAATGGACTAAAGTCATTGTGAAAGCTCCTCCCATTAAAAGACCAAAATGGTAAATATGCCATGTGGAGTACCTTGTTATAAGGCATGAAGCAATATCCAGGCCCAACTTAGCAGAAGGATCAAATGAAAACCTGCAATGTGAAAGATAATCACGCTCAACAATGCTGTTTCAAAAATTCCATTAAAGTTCAGATGATTAGGAATTTAGGATGAAGGAACTACAGAAGTTAAAGTCAAAGATGTTAGGCTTCGGAACAACTGATACACAATAATCAATAGGACCTGTGACCATTTAAGGGAATTCATGGCAAGGAAGCAGAAATCGAATGGATAATTGGACGAACAAGATCAAATCAGTCAGAATAAAGAACATGATCCATACACTATTCAACAGAACTCCAAAAACTTCACATTACAAGCGGAGATCCACAGAACCTCTAAAATTACATTTTTCTTTTCAGACATTTTTCAGGATTTTTGGCAAAAATACCACATAAAATTAAATACTAATTCAAACACACAACTCTTGATTCAACGTTCATCTAAAATGAGGAGCTATTACAAGATCTTACAAACCAGACTGGAGCAGGTTGACTGCCTCAATGCTTATGTCAATCCTATGGACTGATGGCAGCCAGAATTTCTTGTGCAGCTGTACCTCCCTAAGTTGCCCAAAGTTGTTTAAAAGTTTTCCTTAGGATCAGAAAGCACTTTCATACCAATGTTTTCCAAGTGAATGTGCTTAGGAAAAGAAGATTACAAGAGAGAAATGTGAGAGTGACATCTTATAAGAGATATTTTAATTCATATGCAAATCACACATAAAGACCAAAACACTGCTGCAGAGGGACATAAAGATCCAGAACACAATGAAAAAAGTACCTTCTAACTACATATAACAACACAATATTCCCTTTATTTATAGAAAATGGTAAATGAAGAGAATATTATTTTTCCCTATGGATTCCTCAGTAATACCCACAGTTTTTACCTCAGTACATATTTCTCTGATAACCATTCCGACAACTAGTTTCTCTAACCAAACTAAATCAAAGTCCTGCTTAGAAAACCACAAGTACTGTAGCACCCTGTCTTAAGAGTTAGGAAACTTCCCAACCTCAGAGCTTACAAAAATGTCTGGAGTTCCAGACCTCCTTACTAAATGCACCACAGAAATAAATTGAAAATACAAAAATCCCACAAAAGATTCATATTTCTACTCAAGAAGATATAAATACGAAGATGACAAAAAAACCAACCTCAAGACAATAATGGCTGAGACATCATTATTTTATCCTCTTTCCAATCCCTATTTTCCTTATTTCTTGGAATCTTTTAGCTCCTTAATTTCTATTTCTTACTTTATATTACTTGGTTGTTATTGCATGGTTAGTTTGTCTTATGCCTCTTTTTCTCTTTCTTTATCTTTTTTACTTCCAAGGTGTTTTCAGTAGCAGTGTAGATAGGTCTATTGGTTTTTTTCCACTTTCTCAATGACCTCAACCAATTATTCTTAACTGGTAATGAGAACATTGAGAAGGGTGCCTAAATCTGCTTTGCATAACTAGAAACCTCTTGTTAGATATAGGAAATGGACCCATTCTCTCTCTCTCTCTCTCTCTCTCTCTCTCTCTCTCTCTCTCTCTCTCTCTCTCTCTCTCTCTCTCGGTTCTAGTACTATCGACAAGAGGACAGCTGGCTTGTTGACTTAGGCAAACCAACATTAATAACTTGTGGAACAAGTTGGCTAAATGCCTTCTTCCTAATCTGATTATAATTCAAAGTCTTACCCTTCTATTCTTCCTCTCCTATCCTATTATCTCTATCCTATCTCTATTTCATTATATGTAATTAGGAGACTAGGATTATTATTAGTCTAGGATTCATTATTAGTCTAGGATTCATTATTAGTCTAGGATTCTTATTCATGTTGATATGGAATTCCTATTCCCATTGTAAATAGGACTCCTAATGTGGAGTCCACATACAGTTTTCTCTCTTTAATTCTATTTTGTTACATGGTATCAGAGAGGTTGATTTGATCTGCCGTTTGAGAGTTGTCTAAGTTCACCATTCTGTTGTGCAGCCACCATAGCCACCCCTGCTGCCTATGATCGACATCTGTGCATGGTTTCCTCATACTCGTGAAACCACCAGCTGTCAATGCTACTGCAAGTTATACATATTATTCTGCTACTGCTGATTCTACTTCTGCATCCTGGTTGATCTACTGTGAGTACCTATCGATCAGATCTGGTTTTCTATTGATCTGATATGTCCATCGATCTGATCTGAAACTGATTGATCCACTTATTATGCTGCTGATCCATTCTGGTGATCTATTACACTGCTGGTCTTCTCTTGTTGCCGCAAGCTGCTATTGTGAGTTGCTGGTTTGTTAATACAGATCTGGTTCCTGATCGCCTCCTCCTATATATATTGTTGATCTACTACTGCCATCAACCTGATCTGCTGCAAGTATCTGATCTGTTCTATTAATTTTATGCTGATCTGATCTGATCCACTGTCTATACTACTATTCTGCTACTGGCGATCTGCTGCCTTCGATACTGATCTGACCTGATCTACTGCTGCTAGCGTCCTGCACTGCTGATCTGCTGCTGAGTTGCTATTACTATTTCCTACTGCAAGCTACTGATCTGCTACTGATGTACTGCTGCTGCTCTGACATACTTTTGATCTAATAAGAAGTTATCAGATCTGATCTATTCTACGTCTAATCTGCTGGTACTTCTACGCTGATCTGCTACTGTCAACATGCTTCTGATCTGACCAGAAGTTATTATATTATCATGATGTGCTATTGATCTACTATCTGCTATTGCTACTGGTACTACTGCTACCTTATGATCTGTTGTTGCACTGTTGCTGTTCAACCTATTCAGATCTAATCTGATCTGCACCCTGGTTTCATAGTACTACAAGGATCCTATTTATTAGCTGTTGTCATTGAATCTATTACTACTATACTGCATCTGAATTAAGGAATCCTACCTCAACTAGAATTTCTTAATATTCCTAATCCCACCATTGGATGCCACGCTAGGGCTTCACCATATCTCTTTATCCGACCATTGGATGGTTTTGAAATCTAGTATAGTTTCGCACTTTGCTGCTGCTGTAAGCTACTCTCACTACTACTGGCTTCATTGTTCAAGTCTCCGCCGTAATTAGTCCACGTGGAATGTTCCACGTGAGGGGGAGAAGGTATATATATCTGCTCAAGTTCGTGGATCCTCATTGAAGAGAGCCTAGCCTACTACTACCTTGCTCATGATGGAGCTTGAATCTACTACTGCTTACTACATATTTGCTCGTGATGAAGCTTACTACCTCTTTGCTTATAATGGAGAGCTTACCTATTTGCTCATGATGGAGTCAACTACCGTATAATATGCTCGTGTTGGAGCCTATTACAGTTGCAAGTGATGCAACCTCTACTACAGTTACATGTAATGCAACCTCTACTACTAGTTGCATGTGATGCAACCTCTATTACCAATTGCACGTGATGCAACCTCTACTACCAATTGCACGTGATGAATTTCCTACTATCAGTTGCACTAGATGCAACCTCTACGCTCAGTTGCATGTGATGCAACCTCTACTATCAGTTCGTGTTTTCTTGTTTTGAATCCTACCACTACCTCTTTGCTAATGTTGGAATCTACTACCTCTTTGCTCGTAGAAGAGCCTATTACTACTACTACTACCAGTTGCATGAGATGCAACTCTGCACATGATGCTGAATTCTAGGGTCTCCAACAACCTGTTTACTGCTACTACTACTACCTGCCTTACTTAGGAAGAACCTATGCTGATTAATGTTCGTGTGTTTTGATATTACTACTAGAAGTTCACACTATGCGCCTTGGCATCTCTGGCTATCTATTGAAGATCGGTGTTCTAGTTCATATATGAGCTGGACATGGGTAACTTATATGCTTCAACTTTCAAAGCAATCCATGAAGAGGTTCCCGCACTAAAGAAGTTGTAAACATAAATGGAAAAAAAAAACAACTATATACACATATATATATTGTTGTAACTGTAAGTTTATGTCTAGATCCATTGTATGTTGGTAGGTTACTAGGTTAGTCAATCTTGGTAGGTATGGTGTAAGTCTTTGGTAGGTATGGTATAAGTCAATCTTGGTAGGCCTTATGTCACCATAGTCATCGTACCTTAATTATGATGAGTGGTTAGGCATCATACCAATTTATTATGAGTGGTTGGTAGGTATCCTAATATTTATGTAAATGTAAATCTCTTTGCCTATAAATAGGGAAGGCCTCTATAATAGCTGACAATCCAAGTATTCCCTCATTATTATTTCAACATTGTATCAGAGTTAGGATCAGCATTGGGATCCTAACCCTAATACTATTAGCCACGAAATCATAAGCACCGCTCACCACCACTGCCTCTTTCTTTCCTTCTTGATGTTAGCGGCCACCATCGCTCTAGTCTCTCCCCTACTCTCGGTTTAGCACCGCCTCCCACCGTGGCAAGTCTCTTTTCCCCTTTACCCTTGGTGGTAAATTTTTTTTATTCTCCCACTAAGGGCCTCTTACACCATGCAAATCTAGATCACGAACTAAATCATGATTTCTTGATGCTTTCTTTGGAAGTTGGCATGCCGAGTTGAAACTTCTGAATATTTTTCTACATGTTATGCCTTTTTTGTGACTAGCATTGACCAGCAATCGTGTCTGAGATTTCATCAGCCTCAACTAGATAGGAAAGACTCCATTCTCGTAACTTTCCTTCATTCCCTACTTGCTCCATCAAGTTAGATGGGAGCATTATCTGATATGATCTCATTCGTGTTATCTTGCTATTGGTTCTTGTGGTTTTTCTAGCTACATTACAAAGGAAACTCTTAAGCCTGCCACTGTTGGTCATTCTCAAGATAAATGGGTTATCTCCAACTATCTGGTCATGTCATATCTTATCAACTCCATGGATCAATCTATTTCCCGAGGTTATCTTCTTCTCGAAACTGCCGCTCAAATCTGAAAGATCCACTCTGTAAGGTATGTGGCAAGAGTGGGATTTTTATGGTTCTTTTACTACTATCTATGATACGGATGCCACTGTCTTTAATAAACAATGGGAGGACAACCTCCGAGTATTTGATTTTCTTGCTAGCCTCAATATTAAGTTTGATCAAATTCGAGCTCATGTCTTTAATCGTGATCCATTACCCTCACTTAAGCCGGTCTATGCTATCGTGTCTTCTACATTGCTATGGTCCTCCTTGTGACACAGGAATGCTCAGCTCTCTATTATGGCTCGGGTTCCTCATTTCGTGGATGTCTGACTTGTAATGTTATTGAACGTTCTACCTCTAATAAGGTTCATGTGAAGTGTGATTTCTGTGGAAATGAATGACATACTCGAGAGGTGTTGGAAATTTCATGGCCGACCTTTTAATATTCGTGGTTGTGGACAGGGTTTTCCCGCCTTTGCCACGGCACACCATACTGCTGCTGCCGATATTCCTCAGGATCCTTCCATCTCTCAAGAGAAGTTACTGACTTTGCATCATCTAATGACCATGCTGGAATCATCACCTTCCTCAGCGCCATTTGCAGCGTCCTCCACAATCCTGCCACTGCCTTCCGCTCCATCTCCTTTTACCCCTTTAGGTTTTTTTTTTAGTGGCCGTTCTGCCTCAGTAATAAACTCGGGTACCACCGACCATATGACGGGATTCTCCAATCTATTTACAGTTTTTCCCTTTATACGATAATAGTAAAGTGTTGCTGATGGTTTCCTTTCCATTGTTTCAGGCAAGAGCTCCATCCAGTGTACTCCTTCTTTATCCTTGTCCTCTGTCTTACATGTTTAGAAATTTTCTACTAATCTTCTTTCTATTAGTAGTCTTACTCGCGATTGAACTGTAAAGTAATATTTTTTCCTATCCCTGTGTCATTCAGGAGTTGAATTCGGGTCATACAATTGGCAGTGGTAAAGTGGTTGGTGGTCTCTACTTGCTTGATAATTCTCCATCACCTTTTGGCGTTTCAGGCTTCTCACCCCGACTCCTCTACTGTTGCTTTATCTGAGTTACATCGGTGGCATTGTCTTTGGGTCACCATCCACTCAAAATTTTATTTATCTTGTTTCGATCTTTAATTAAGAAATGTAATCCCAATAAATTCTTTTCTGATGCTTGCTCCTTTACAAAGCAAACTAGAGTTGTTTACCTTATTTCTGATAATAAAAGTTTAGTTCCTTTTGGTTTAGTCAATTTCTGATATCTGGGCCCTACCCATTGTGTATCTACGTCTGATTACCGATGGCGTATCTCCTTTATTGACTACTTTAGTAGTACCACTTGGATCTACTTGATGCGACAAAAGAGTAATGTGGCCAATTGTTTTCAGTTTTTTCATAAGATGGTTCGGAACCAATTTAATGCTACGGTGAAGATTCTTCGAACCAAAAATGGCAAGGAGTACATTGACGGGTCCTTCCAGTTGTATTTGTCTGATCATGGGATCATTCGTTGGATTAGTTGCGTCGATACTCCTGCT
This sequence comes from Protea cynaroides, assembly GCA_028583415.1. Lineage (NCBI taxonomy): Eukaryota > Viridiplantae > Streptophyta > Magnoliopsida > Proteales > Proteaceae > Protea > Protea cynaroides. The sequence goes on from CM053274.1 coordinate 94,664,823, forward strand.
CAAAATGGTGTCTCTGAACAGAATCATCACATCTTCGAAGTCACTATGACTGTTACTCCTCAATATTGGGGCGATGTAGTTCTTAAGGCAGCCTACCTTATCAATGGGCTACATTCTCGTGTCTTGGTCTCTCGCTGCCCTCTTGATGTGCTCATGGGCGCCTCTTTTTTTGAGGTTTTGCCTCAGGTTTTTGGTTGTGTAGTGATTACTCGCAACCATCATGTCCATGGCAAGCTCAACCCCTGGGGCTTCGTTGTATCTTCCTTGGTTACTTTGCCACTCAGAAGGGTTACAAGTGCTATCATCCTTTGAATCAACGATTGTTGATCACCATGGATGTTGCTTTCATGAGTTTGAAGCTTATTATCCGGCCCCTCTTCAAGGAGAGACTTTTACTCGGGATGTTCAGAAAAAATGCGCCTGTCATTGCTCCGCTGGAGTCTCCTATAGTGGCTGAAATTGATGTTGAGGGTGTGACAAGTCAAGAACAGGTATCAACTCCGCCCATGGGTGTGACAAATCAGGAACAAGTTGTAGTTTCATCCCAATCTCAAGGGGCGCTTTCTCAACCATCTCAACCACCTCTCAAAGTATTTGTTCAACATAAGCAAGTGGCAGATACCACCACCACTGCACCTAGCCAGCCGTCCTCAATTCTAAATTCAAGTCTTCCAAATCCTTCCTCTGATAAGTCTCTTCCTCCTAGTGATCCTAGTCTTGACTTACCTATTGCTATTTATAAGGGCATCACAACGTGTACTCAGCCTCTCATCTCTAATGTTGTTACGTATGATACTCTGTCTCCCTCCTTCAGTATTTTTGTTTTTTCGTTATCGTCTATTTCCACTCTAATCCCTGGCAGGATGCACTGGCAAGCACAAGGTGGAAAAAGGCAATTAATGAAAAGATGAGTGCACTTGCAAAGACTAACACATGGATTTGGTGTCTCTCCTTCAAAGAAAGAAACTTGTAAGATGCAAATGGGTCTATGTTATTAAACAAAAGGATGATGGATCTGAGGACAAATATATAAGTAAGGTTGGTTGCTAGAGGTTTTACTCAGCGATATGGGATCGACTATGAAGAAACATTTGCTTCAGCAGCAAAAATGAACACTGTCAGAGTAATCATCTCATGTGTCATTAACCAAAGATGGGATCTTCAGCAACTTGATGTAAAAAATGCTTTCCTCCATAGGGAACTTGAAGAGTGGATCTATATGGACATTCCTCCTGGATTTGCTTATAAAAAAAACTCAAGACAAAGTTTGCAAGTTGAAGCAAGTTTTTTATGGCCTAAACAGTCTCCAAGAGCATGGTTTAGTCATTTCCATCGAGCTATGATATTGATTGGTTATAAACAAAGTAATGTTGATCATACTTTGTTTATCAAGAAGACCAATGAGCACATTACAGTTTTATCATCTATGTAGATGATATTGTTATCACAGGCAGTAATGCTGATGAAATATCCAACCTAAAGACTTGGAGACAAAATTTGAGATCAAAGACTTTGGTAAGCTGAGATATTTTCTTGGGATCAAAGTTGCTCGTTAAGCTCAAGGAATCCTCCTCTCACAATGGAAATACACTCTTGATCACTTATCAAAGACAAGAACGTTGGGTTGTAAACCAACAAATACTCCTCTAGAGCCTCATTCTCGTCTCAAGCACAAGGTTAGGGACTCAGTTGATAAAGGTAGGTACAAGCGGTTGGTTGGACAACTGATATGCTTGTCATACATCCGGCCTAACATCACCTTTGTTGTAAGTGTAATCAGTCAATATATACATGATCCTTATTCCTTTCACCTTAGATGTCACATATAGGATTTTACAATATCTGAAATATGCTCCAAGAAAAGGTGTTATTTTCTCTCCTCATAATCACTTTTGTATTGCAGCCTTTATTAATGTCGATTGGGGCAGGTGTCACAATGACAGGAGATCTACTTCACGCTATTGCATGTTTGTTGAAGGCAACCTTGTCACTTGGATGATCAAGAAACAAGTTGTTGTTGCTTGGTCCAGTGCTAAAGCTGAGTTTCGAGTCATGGTCCATGGCATTTGCAAACTCCTTTGGCTTTGTAGTCTTCTTCAAGATTTGTGCATTCCAGTTGAATTGCCTATGCACTTATACTGTAATAATAAATCAGCAATCAGTATTACACATAATCCTGTTCAACAATATCACACTAAGCACATAGATATCGATCGTCACTTCATCAAGGAGAAGCTAAAACAAGGAATTGTATGTGTTCCCTTTGTTCTGTCTGATGCTCAATTAGTAGATGTATTTACTAAAGGGCTTAGTAGTAAGAACTTTATTCCTATTATTAACAAGTTGGGCATCTTCGATATTTATGCGCCAACTTGAAGGGGAGTGTTGTAATTGTAAATTTATGTCTAGGTTCATTATATCTTGACAGGTTAGTCAATCTTGGTAGGTGTGGTGTAAGTCTTTGGTAGGTGGTATAAGTCTCTATTAGGTATGGTATAAGTCAATCTTGGTAGACCTTATGTCACCATAATCATCATACCTTATTTTGTGATGAGCGGTTAGTCATCACACCTATTTATGATGAGTGGTTGGTAGGTATCCCAATATTTATGTAAATGTAAATCTATATATATATATATATATATATATATATATATATATAGGTATTTTCATTTGTTCACTCTTAACATAACACTGGATGCGCCTTCCAATTGGCTTTTCATTTTGTCAAGTCAATGCATTTACTTTGACACATCACCTGAATTTGAAAAGTAAAAAGAAAACACCCACACACATTTGAGGTATTAAATATGGAATTACAACCATCATTATGCCAGTGCCATGCTATCTAACCTCCAGTGCCAGTGTCAAGCCTAGGAGAATTACGTCAAGCAGGCCACCAATCCTTTACATATCTTGACACACTTCATTAATAGAATGTGATGTTGGAACATGATTCAAGTACATATTGCTGGAAAGAGGCATGCAAGATGATGTTAACAGAAAGAGAAAATCAACTCAATACAACTCAGAAAGCCCTGTCCTAACAACTCTGGGTCAGTTACAGAAATCCTAGCCAGCCATTCCACTGCATTCATCAGCACTCACGTGTTTTCTCACCACTTTATTTTGAGTCAATTTTTCCCTTCCCCTCATCCTTTACTCCCCTTACAAACTCAAAATTGTACGACATCCTCCCATGGAGATAATGGAGAGATATTTAAAAAATTGCAGAAACCAATGTATTTACTACTTATATTTATATGATGGAAAAATGACTCAGGTCAGCAAATTTGAACCAAGACATTCAATATTACCAAACTCAACCAAGTACAACCACTTTGTGCCTTTATGAGATGGCTGGCATTTAGACTTAGTAAGCTCAAACTTGAATCAATCAATCAAGTTGAAAAGCCACAGGTTCCCAAGTTTTTCAAACATAATATGTATAAATAATGCAAAGTAAAATTGCGGCTTAACTTCATTTGATGGAAATTGAGGAGAATCATTATCAGAGGATTAACCTGAATAACTTTGTGTTGTGGCTGACCCTTGCAGTGTCTTGCAGCTTAAACTCGACCCACTTATCTGGATTGAGTGCTGGAAATGGAACAAAGGCACCCAATAAGTGCATGATCTAATGTCAGGAAAATTTACAAATGGTTACCAAATAACTGTTAGCTTCAATTTTTGACATAAAATACTAACCACAAGGCGAAGGGCAAGATAAGAAAGGTGGAATTTGGGATTTTGTTCTGTTAACATGGGGTATTGTTTGGAAGGTGCACACAATTCCACTTTGACATCAAATGTACTAAATTTCTTATTCATGGACTTCTTAAAGCATGGTAAACTTTACAACAGGACAGCAATAAGAGACAACCATTTTAATATTCTACCAAGAAAAAAACCAATTTGGGCACATTTTACACATGCTGTGAGTGTCTAACATAATATTCAGTTTGAAATAAATAAACAGACAATAGAAGACAGAATCTGAAAGGAGGGGGGAAAGCCTACCAACTTTTGCACCCCCTTCTTCATTACTCTGATCTAGCTGAACCTGCAATCAAAAAAACTTTCACGTCTCAACGTTTAATCAAATAACAAGAAGATGAATATTAGATAAGAATTGCAGGATAAGAACTAGCACATTGGCTAAATAAAAGTAAGATGCAAAGAGGCAGCTGAACTTCTCGCATCCATGACTTATAAGACAAGACTAATAAAAATTAAACAAATAATAAGGTTTAGCGGTTAACCAACTTTTCATGAAGGAGTCAACAGTCAATCTGCAAACAAAATCTGATTGGCCAATTTCAATGAACAGATCATAATTGCAGCTTTATAATGATGAAGACTATAATGAGAACTATATTATTTTCAAGATAAAATATGGATTTTGTTATTGGAACAAAAGATTTGGCTCAATAAGAATATTTCTTAATAACATGAGGAAAGTAGCCTAAAAACTACCAAGGGAATTCAATAACTCCGAGAAAGGTATAACCAGAAGAACACTGAACTACAAGGAACTAGAATACTGAACTACAAGGAACTAGAAATTAATCCATTATAACCAACTACTCCAAATACCATTTTCCATTTTAAATTACCACTTCTCTGACAGAAAAAGGGAATTAAATATACAATTCAACGACTATTTATGAAACCAAGGAGAATCAATTGATCACACTATTTAGAGTCTATTGTATCTACAGAAAACATTCTCAAAACCCGAATGCATAGAACAATCATTTCCCACATGGTAAAGTTGAAACTTGAAACAAGAAACTACTCCTAATACCCCGAATCCAGAACAAATAAATGTCAAATACACATCAACCCATTTCTTCTATTTTATTACTCATAAAACAGACTTCCACGAAACCCAGATGAAGATTCCATGTTTACAACCCAATAACCTCGAACGCGTTATATTCAAGCAGTATGCATAAAAAAAAGATAAGATGGGCAGCAGGAATTACCATGTCAGGCGAAGACACGCAGTAGTAATATGAAATTCCAGCAGAAACAGCAGCGAATGTCCCAAATGGAATTCGAGAACCACCCAAATTCGATTTGGATCCACCTGTGAATGCATGGGACAATGCGACGGGAGCAACCTTCGTTAATTTCCTGAGGAACTGAGCCATTTCGATTTTCGATCGATTGAGAAGAAGAGACGAAATGAGGCTTTCGTTATATAGATTCCAGTCTTCTCAGTTCCTCTTTTTACTTACAACTGTTGGCCTCGGGAATCGAAGTGACTCACTCCCCACAAGAAAGAGCAACAAAACGAGAGAATGCCACGTAGGCTTGCGCAGTGTGGAGGCAAACTACAAAATTACTAGAACGTCCTCAGTTGATATTCATCGTTACTTCGGTCCGATTGGGATCTCAAGGGTATTTATGTCAATCTATCAAAAAGAAATTTCTTTTTGGCAAAATGAATTATCAATTAAAGGGTATTAGGAAAAGAAAGTGAAATAAAAATTTTATGTTTAAAAAAAAATTTGTAATCATTACATGGCATCATATTAGGGGATCGGGTTCGTCTCAAGTTCAGATTTGAACTTGAATACGTCCAGTGACGTTGGATAAGTGACACATGGCCAAGAAAATATCCAACGATCATTTCTAAAATAAGAGTAAATAAGTATGATGAGAGGAGATGTATACTACAGTTGCTCCTATATTATGAATAATCTTTGCTTTCTGCAACTTCTTTCTCTTCTATTTTTTCTTTCTTTTTTTTTCTCTGCAAACTTATTCTTCCTCGCAACCTTCTTCTACTCTACTGCTGAAATAAGCAAAATCGTTTTACCAAAAAAAAAGGAAAAAAGCAAAATCGTGAAAAACTCAGCCACCTCCGAAAACGAGGTTTGCAACTTGCAAAACCTCCGCCAGAATCCCTTTCTGCCGTCCAAAGAAGTTTCTATAGTGTTATGCTCTGCATCGTGCAGGATTCCTCTGTATTTTTATATCTTGCTGTCTTTGTGGATATATAAACACTTAGATTTAAAGAAAGGTTTTGCTAACCTCACAATTGTTGTCGCTGGAATCCGTAAGGGGATTAACCAAGACAAATAATATAGGACTCTCAATGAAACAATGGAGTTCCTTATCAAAACAAGGGTTCCCTGTGGTACTGTTGATCAATGAAATTCCCTTCCCCCACTAAACTCGGATATTGGAAGAACTTAATTGGAAACAACCGAGAAAAGAGATTAGTAAAAAGAGGGAGAGAGAGTTTCCCCTTAGATTTCACCAGAATACCCATTTTGCTATATCCTTTTGCCTTTTTTCATTCCATTTTTTCGTGTTACGTATATATAAATTCACACAAGTGTATACCTTTCTTTTTTCGGCCCACTGTCTTAGGACTGCCAATATCTGATTATTAACTATCTAGGACATGGTAGGTTAACAGGCCTACGACCCCCTAGCTCATGTTACAATGTCACGCCAACCACTTTTCGACCCCTTTTGATCTTTTTCGACTCCCTTTTGGGCTATGTTCCCCATAGCCCCCAAATATCTGTTTCTGTCATTGTGCTTCTACCAAGTAATATTCTGACGTCCAACCGATCTGGACCGAGATCTTACGAACCGACGGGTCAGATCAGCATGTCTTTCATTAATGATTGTTGTCAGCATTTATGGTCATTAAAGACAATCCATTAATGACCCAACCACCCTTGTCTACCTATCACATCTTGTCCAAGTCAGATCAGAGGGTCAAACATGAGCTCTCTGTAATGCCTACTTTCCAACATCGTGGATCTCAATCTCTAGGTAAACGCCACGTAGTCACCATCTGAAGTCTTTCCAAAATTCTTTTTCTACGGTTGGATTCAGCTGTCGACTATTATTTTCCCCAATAACAATAACGACTTCATAGGTCAGGGAATTTGAGGGATTATTAGCCAGCCCCCTCCCCATTATTCCAAATCCAAATTTGTCAACAATGATTTTGATAAATCATCAATCACATTTCTGATACAAATAAGATGATCCTATCAGTCACTGGAAAGGTCCAGCCACAGAAAACAAAAAGGGGTGCCAATCTCTCAAAAGGTTCACAAAGAGTTACAGAATATGGCGGAGAGGGATTGCGGCGGAGATTCGTAAGTTGCAGAAGAAGGCAGAGAGAGACTCGGTCGGAGGGTCGCAAGTTGCATACTTTGTCGTTTTCGGAGGTTGCAGAAGAAGGCTAACTGAATTTGAAGGTTGTGGCCTTTTTCTCCACGATCTTTGTTTGAAAGTTGCAGAGAAGAAGGTTGTCCCAGAGGGTTCTTACTTTGAAATGTTTTTTCTTTCTCACGGTTTTGCAGTAAAGCAACTGTACTATACATCTCCTCTCATCATACTTCTTTACACTTATTTTAATAATGATCGTTAGATAGTTTCTAGGCCATGTGTCACCTATCCAACGTCACTGGACATTTTCAAGTTCAAATCTGAACTTGAGATGAGCCCGATGCCATATCAGGTGATTGCGGATTTAACTTTAAATCAGCTATTTGTATTTAAATTTTTTATATTTAAAGAATAAAAATAAAAATTACGTTTAAAAAATATTATTATTAATAAATATTGTAAGAAATTTTGATACAATCACGTAAATTAATATGTAAAATAATAATTATAAAAATTTCTTTTTAAGATTTGAAAATTTTCACTTTTTTATTTTTATTACTTTTGCAACTAAATTGAATCTATCAACGACACGTACCAGAATTAGTGGCTCCTAAACTTGTGATTAAAATCTTCCTATAAATCATTGATAATCATGTTGACCGTTAATCGATTTGCAAATCTTCTTTTAAAGTTTAATATTTTATAAAAGTACCATTTCAATCGAAACATAATCCCATTTTAGCACACACGATTATAGGCGATTATAGACTGTAGATTTGTGAGAAAATTTTGTCCTACAGAAATCAAATATCCATTTGAATAACTGTAAACTTATACACTATGGAATATATAATTATAAAATTATACAACAAGAGACGATTTAAGAATCCATAGGTTCCATTTTGTAATTATCAAACTATGCCATTTGAGATAGCCATATGGTAAAAAAAAATTTCTTGGTAAGAACCATATGGTAAATTAAATCCTGATTTTTTGGGGAAAAAAATAAAAAAGAGAATACAAATTTTTTTAATTTTTATTTTTGGTAGATGAGAATATATTTGTTCAATAGGGATCCAATCAAAGCCTACCTTTGCTCATAGTTTCAGCCCATCCAACTATTAGTTTGACAGATCTAAGCAAAACAAGTTTTTTTTTGTTATTCTAATACCCTGCGGGCAGGTTGTAATTGCATTGTTTAGTCACTATTTTGCTTACTGATTCAGAAGATGTGTACAGCGGACTTGCTGATGTAAGCCAATTTTGGGCTTATGGAACTAATGGATCGGGAGAGTGGATTTATACAAAATCAAATGAATCAAAAGGGAGGTGAAGTGCAGAAATGGATTTTGAATTTTTTTTTTAACGGTAAAGAAAGAAAATGATATAATTGATGGAAGGGAAGGTGGGGTGACTTACTTCTCTTCTAGGATGTAAATCAACTCCAAATGTGGCCTACAACTCTTCAAAGATGTAGGTGAAGAATAAAATCCAACTCTTCTAGGATGGAATAAAACTTCTTCAAGGTTTCAAGGGAGAACTCTTCTAGGTTCAAGAATTGCACTTAAGCAAATTTCATTCATAAGAATCACTTCAAATTGTCTCTGCAATACAAACTACTTTGGTGGCCTTTTATAGTCATAATAGAGAAAATAAAAAGACAATCATATCTTTAAATTCAAGGACTGAAAATACAAAATAGAAAACAATAAATGATAGATTAAAAAAAATAAACTCTTCCAATGCAAGGGGTTACTCCAATGAGCATTGATGCAAGTTCCAAAGTCTTGATTCAAGGTCCAAGGTATTGATGTTAGGTTCAATGTCTTGATGCAAGCTCCAATGTAGAGAAAACTCTAGAAACATTGAATAGAAAAGACCACCTCATTATCCACTAAAGACTTGAAAGGTCACCAAAAAGGAGCTGGTTTTAAGGAGCAAGGACCAGGTTCATTTGTTCTTTTGTAGCTTGGTTCATACCTTGGTCTTGGGCCAAATGGGCTTTATAAGCTTGGGCTTTGATGCGGGCCGATCTTCGTAGTTGGATTGCATCACTTGCGTGTCTGGGTAGCAATCCGATCCTTCCATGGGGCTGATTCTTAATTGGTTGCGTAGGGGACTGTCCCTACAAAACGGTCTGCTAGTTTTCGACTTTTGAGCTTTGCTCATTTTCGCATTTGCTGAAAATTTTCTTTGTAATGTAGTTGCTTATCAATGTAATCTTTGGTTTCAGAGATTTGTTGAAGCGACCTACGAAATATCACACCAATAATATCTAAGTAAATACTAGTATATACATGGGATCATTTTAGTTGTGCAGGATAACTGGATAACAAGGCATCGTAACAGACAATTTATCTAGAATGATGAATAAACCAATATTCTTTTAAACCCTTCCAGTCATTTCAACTAAATTTTTTTTTATATTTAAAGAGTAAAAATAAAAATTACTTTTTAAAAAAATATTATTATTAATAAATATGGTAAGAAATTTTGATACAATCACCTAAATTAATATGTAAAATAATAATTATAAATTTTTTTTTTAAGATTTGAAAATTTTCATTTTTTTTATTTTTATTTCTCTTGCAACTAAATTGAATCTATCAACGATACGTATCAGAATTAAGTAGTGGCTCCTAAACTTGTGGTTAAAATCTTCCTATAAATCCTCGATAATCATGTTGACCGTAAACCAATTTGCAAATCCTCTTTTAAAGTTTAATATTTTATAAAAATACCATTTCAATCGAAACATAATCCCATTTCAGCACACACGATTATAGGCTGTAGATTTGTGAGAAAATTTTGTCTTACAGAAATCAAATATCCATTTGAATAATTGTAAGCTTATACACTTTGGAATATATAATTATAAAATTATAAAACAAGAGATCCGATTTAAGAATCCATAGGTTCCATTTTGTAATTACCAAACTATGCCATTTGAGATAGCCATATGGTAGAAAAAAATTTCTTGGTAAGAACCATATGGTAAATTAAATCCTGATTTTTTGGGGAAAAAAATAAAAAAAGAGAATACATTTTTTTTTTTTTGGTAGATGAGAATATATTGGTTCAATAGGGATCCAATCAAGAGCTCCAATCAGCTAAGATGGAGCATAGAACTAACATTTAGTTGAAGTAGGAGGCAATCCAAACTTGTTAGTTGTGTAAGTAACTATATTTTCAACATGATAATAATTGAAGAGAAAAAAACTACACATGTGGTTTCATTTGTTTTGAAATAAAATTAACATAAAAATTTTAAATGTAACATTTTTTATGTAAAAAAAAGAATTCAATGTTTATTTTCAATGAGTAATAGAAAGATGATGTTCCTTTTGCCTACCTTTTTAGAAGTCACTATTTTTTTTTATCTCTTGAAAACAAACATTGAAAAAAAAAATTACATATAAAATATTAAAAAAATGTGCTACTTGGTGATCTAGGCTATTGTGTTAGTGCTTTTTTAATTTTTAATATAAATGATTTTTTACACATTTTGCCCCCTTCTTTTATATATATGAAGAGCATGAGCTATACAATTAATGTGGGTCTTTCAATATTAGACTAACAAAAGAGCAAGTGAGTAAAATAAAGGACTGATATTAATGGTTACCATTTTACCAACTAGAGAGTACTCACTTCCCCTAGGAATGAAAATGGACTGAAACTATGAATGTTGGCAACTATTTTATTAACTTATGGAGGATTTATAATATTATAATGGATTTTTATATTACTTAGTGTGGTAAGTAGAGTGGAAGAACCATCTTCTTAATGGCTGAATGATATATCTATATGTATATCTCCATGCATGTCTTATTTCAAAAGTTCTTCAAGTCAAGGATTAAAGTAGGGTATTTTAAAAATATGTAACCATCGTATATGTACCACGGATTTGCCCCTACGCACTCTTTAATTATTAGGTATTTGTAAATCCAACGCCATTGACTTCTCATGTAACGAATAAATTTGTTCTTTACCATAAAAATAAAAAAAAAGGTAGAAAGAGATTTTTAAAAAATTATTTGAAAGCGACGTAATATTATATCATTGTCAATAGTTGTCATTATCTCTCATATTTTTTAAATATTCTAGCGAAATTACATGAATTTTGACATGTGTCTAATCTAAACTATGTCCTCCTCATCCAACAATTAAAATGGAATCTCCTTTGGATTCTTTTTAATTTATCTTGAATGAAGATATATGAACTTAATTGTCATCTTCTTTTCCAGTTTCAATTGCTATCGAGGTCACAACGACATACCAAGAGACAAGACAATATGTGTAGTTGTTGTTAACATCTCAAATATACCAGTCTCATTCTCCAAATAACATATTTTGATTCACCAATTAAAATTTGACAAACTAAATAACCAAACAATTCAACTAAAAGTCTTCTCTCTCTAAGTGTATTCTATACTTTGTGGCCAAGTTTTGGTAATGTGGGCCCTTGATTTGAGCTATGATGAAGGGCCCGTTTGACAACACTCCTAATAATTCATGATTCCAGTGATTCTTGATTCCTCTTTCGTCAAAGTGGTTTGATAGTGAAATTGTGTTTAACAAAACCAGTCTCATTGTTATGCATATTTTTCAATTATACAAATGATCAAATTTACTTTCGTTGAAAAAATATGTTATATCAAAATCATAAAAAAGTCAAGTAACAATTTTTTTTTTCACCAAACATGATTACAACAAAAAAATATGCCATGTGTTATGTTGCTGGTTGTAGTTTATATTAATTAATTTAATACCTTTTAATCAATTGAGGATATGATACACACTTCCAATAATTGAGCTACATAGCAACTGTCAAGAGTCAAGACCAATTTCATGAAATGAGGACAGTCTGTAATATACGCCATTTGGCTATTAATCACTGATTCAAGTTGATGGGTCAAATGGGTCAGTGGTCCACATAATAGTCATTTAGTTCTTTACCAAGAACTACTATTTTATGTTCCTAAATATTTTTTCCTACAATTGCATTAAAATAAAAATTATATTTCTACAAACAGTGAAGCCAACCTCGATCCGAATCAAATTTTAGCATTTTTCCTCCCTGAAACTGGTTTTTTGTAATCTTAGATTTTCTTAGATATGCTAGAAGTTTGTGGGCCCAATCGAAATTGGGTGAGATCAACTTTATCTTTTACAAGATTGCAATTGTTTACTCTGGTCAACAGTCAACTTGAATAATTCTCATGCTTGGTAAATGCTGGAATAAAATAATAAAAGAAAAGAATCCTAGAGGTGTGAAGAGTACAAATAGCTTTAGTGCATTACAATCATAGTTACCAATAATATAGTATTATAAGAAGGAAATTTTTTATAAAAAAAGATGGTGAAAAAAATATATTAGTAAAAAACTTCTTATTTTGTTTTTTAATTCAAAAACGTTTTTTTTTTTTCAATTGTAAAATCTTGTCTTTTTAGATGGGTATTCAAAAAAATATGCAAGACAATGAGAGATCTTGGAAATGAAGTAATAGTAAATCACTTTCAAATTATTTATTTTATTTTATTATTATTATTATTAATTTTTTTGGCACAAACTTAAAGAACTTTTGAAATTAAAATAAGGGACAATCAAAATAATGTCATGGTTTGTAATTTACACCAAAGGTACCTGACGTTATGAGAAATCATACCAGAGGTACCTCACATTTTAAAAATCATACCAGAAGTACCTCTTCTCATATTTTCAACATTAATCTTATTTAATATTGGTATCTTTTAAGTTAACCATTAGATCTACTTCAAATTTTCAAGAACTGATTGTTTCTTGTTAAATTATCCTTATTTGATGCCTGATAATTGGTACACCTATCGAAAAAACAGTAAGTTGGGGTGCGGAATTTTCACTAAAGTGTGTACTATAGTTGAGATATGTGACTTAGTGATGAGCAACCACCGATTAAGAAAGGATCACAAGAGAGGATAGGGACAAGAGAGGGAGTGGGCATTGAGACAACGATGAGCACATGAGATTCCGAGAGATAAGTCATTGCGGCAACAGTATGGTGAGAGAGTGAACCAAATGAAATCAAGAAAATTATGCTAAATAGGGGTAAATTTGAAAGTATAAAAATAAAAAATATCCCAAGTATAATATTTTTAAAATGTGAATACCTCTGGTATAATTTCTCAAAACGTCAAATACCTCTGGTATAAATTACCCTAATATTATAAGTTATCGGTCACCACTTTACTTACAAAAAGTTCCATTGATTCTTTACATAACTGCATGGTCCTGGTTTACATAAATTAAATTTATATATAATCCCAATCAATGTTGACACGAGGTGATGAGCCTTGTTACATTGATTTTCTTGTATTTTTTATAATTAAATTAAAGGTTTAAGCAGAGGCCCATCGATGGGTTTGTGATCAGTAGAGTAGGAGAGGAGAGAGAATATCAAAGGAGAAAGAACAACAGAGACACTGACATAGTTCCCACTCCATTGTTCGAAAAAAAAAAAACCATCTTCTCCCAAAAATCATAATATTTGGAGATTATTTTTTATACCCCTACTTATCTTAAACTCCTATAAGATGCATGGGACATGCAACATCATAATGTGCATTTTGGGGCATGCAACATCATATTATGCATTTTTTTTTGGTTTTATCCTCACATTTCTTATTGAAAAGATTCTGGTCATGTTATAGTTGCCCCACTCCCACATATGCACTATGGTTTTAGTAGTAGAGTTTAATACATTACATTTATATTTATAACTAGTGTGGCTATTGAATTGGATAAACATAGCTAGGAAAGAGATTGAGGGTTTTAGGGTTTAGAGTTTTGGGTTTAAAGTTTAGACCAACAGTTTTGATGATACGGTCTAAGTCAATTGGTTCAACCATAAAATTATTTTATTTTAAATGAGGCTACAGGTCCCAAGTTGGCATGTTTTATATCCTTTGGTTTGGCATGATATTACTTATAACTGAATCCTTCTCGTAGGGGTGGTGCTCATGTTCTTGAAAATTCAAGTTCTAAAAATGAGAGCACCATTATCAAATTCAAATGTCTAGAGCATGCTCTAAGGAAGGAAATTATCCTATATGTGGCTTAATGGTATGCTTGAGATAAATTGAAAAACTAATTTCTTATTGTTTTAGGTTAATAATTAAAGCTCTCATAGTCTCTTGCTCTTATTATGTGGATTTTGATCATTTATTTAGGCTATGTTTGGATCTCAAGAAAAGAAAAAAAAAAACATAAAACAAAAATAATGATGGCACAAGGATCATTTATGTGTATCTTTTTTCTCTAATTTATTTATTTATTTTCTTAACATCTAAAAATAGCCTAAGAGGTTGGACAAAACCATCCAAGACTAGGGTTTAACAGGATTTGATGGGTTTTTCTTTTGCACAGGTCTTTACTCATCCAACCAATTCGATCATTAAGGATTATGTGGGTTGGGTAACCGTGCTTCTACTTCTTCCACATGGCAATTCATTTGGCACCAAAATTGGCTCTCAAAGTGTATATCACGTGGCAAATTATCATTAGGGAGGTTTAAACCACAACTCCAAACAGTAGCTTAGCTGACAAGAGACCATGCAGAAGCAGAGATACTGGGGCCTAAATCGTTTGTAGTTGTGCAGAGGCTACAGACATTGCAGTCGCATTAGGATACATGTAGATATACTCTCAATGGCCTAGATGTGACCATACAGCAGCAAGAAATCCAAATCCGAGACCTGAGTTCAACTATTATCTACCCGGTGTCTTGAGCTCAACTATTCCCTGTTCTTCGGGCCATCAAACTGAAAGAGGTTTAATTTCTTGTTCATATGGGTTGTGGGAGTCTTATGGTTTATACCCGGTCTAGCCATAAAATTTAGGGTAGACCGGATTTATATATATATATATATAAAGAAAACGAAAAACCAAATGTTACAACTTGGGCTTCAATGGTGACAGGGATGTTAACCGAATCTTGTTCGCTTGGGAGGATTGATGGTGAAGTCTCTCGCAGTAACACAACACAGGTTACATACACAGAGGTACTAAAATGGCTGTTACCATACAACTTTTGGCTTATTAGAAATTTAGGATAGCTACGTGAGCCGTGGAGGAGTCTATAGGGAAAGAGATTTACAGCAACCGACAGGGAGATGAGATTTAAAGAATTTTACAGTACACCCAGAAGCCAAAATCCATCCTTATCCTTAGCCTTCAAAATTTAAGATTATATTTGACAGAGGGGAACAAGAAACCAGGGAAATTAAAGTTGAGAAGTCTGTGTCTTCCATGGGTTCGATTCCCTTCCTCTTAACTTATTATGCAATTGAACGGTTTACAGGGATGAAATAATTGAATGGTGAAAGGTGTTTGATGGACAAGCGCGTGGATTCCTCTCACTTTCCTTGATTGATCTATTGCTGAGTCCTAAATGCGTATAAAAAGCCCTCTCAACTTGGAGGATGATGTCTTCACTTGCTTTCTTCAGTCTTGCATCCATTAAAAAAAAAACCCATTTTGGTGTTGGGCTCTTGTTTTTATTGCAATTATAGAGAACCGATGGAAACTTATATGGTGTTACTGCTAAGTTTTAGTTTTGAGGCTGACTTATAGGAGGGAATCATCAAATTTCCTGATTCTGGAGTAGGATTTTGGTTTGTTTGCTAGTGTTCGCTGGGTCCAAGTTGAAGTTTACTGATCTAGGGTGGGGTTTTGGGTTGAGGTTGATATTTGGTCAGTAGATGAAGGTTTTCTAGTTTGTTGCAGTGGTTTTAGTTATTAAAGCAGAATATTGGAGAGCCCATGACAGTTTTTAGACTTGGGTTTGGGTTTTTAGGGGCTGAAATCTAGGTATTTCCTTTGGAATTTACTAGTTTTCAAGGCAGATTTCTGAGAACCATACAGATTTGGTAGCTTTCAGAGGGGAGTTTTAGTATTGAGGATGTTTGATGGAAGCTTGAAAATGTCTTTCCACACATTGTATTGTCCATCACATCTTGCCAGTAATCTAAACAAGCGTAGAACACAGTACAAAACCAGGTCCGGACCAGCTCAGGCTGTGCTACCTTCTGCAGTTCTCTTGCACACTGATAAGAGCAGTAACTCATCAGAATCTAAGAGGAATCCTGGTTCAGGTTTGTCTCCAACAAGCAGTCAGATAACTAGTCCCCTGCTCAGCCAAGCTAATGCAGTAGGTATCATTGGAGGTGTATCAGCTGTTTCTACTCTGAATTTCTTGGAAAAACTCATCTCATGGAGTTTACAATATGGAGAAGAGAACCTCCCTTTTATTGTCTGCAATGATCCAATTTTAAACAAGGAGCTTTTGTCCCGTGAGAGGAGTTCTTTACCATATCTTAATGTAAGAAATGCTCGTTCCCAATTGGATCACACTTCAATTGTGGATAATTTACAACATAAAAGGGTCTTTCTAGAGCAGTCAGGAGCTCGTTGCATTGTTATGCCTTGTCATATCTCACATGCATGGCATAGTGAGTTATCTAAAGACTGTTCAGTACCGTTCCTTCATGTGGGTGATTGTGTTGCTCACGAGCTCAAAGAAGCAAAGTTGAAGCCAATTGAAGCTGGGAGTAATCTGCGAATCGGAGTCCTTGCTACGGATGCAACTTTGACAGCTGGTTTTTATCGGGACAAACTCCAGAGTCAGGTATTCAGTCTTCAACTTGTGCTATATGGTGTGGGAAATCTAATTAGAGATTTGGATAATGAACTCTGCAGAAATCATTTCCATAGTGAAAACTAATAAAATTGATGAGCATGGGGATTTCTCATTAGTTTTTTTTTTTTGGGTGCTCCCATTAGATTCATTAGTGCGTGAAGTTGGATTTGCTAGGTTTGATGTATACTTCTATAGTAGCTTGTACGCATACCAACTTAGTAAGATGCTAAATGTGCACACCACTGAGAATATCTGACTGATCATTCTATTTTTATTTTTTTGGGATGCGTCTGTTTTTTTTTTTTTTTTTTTTGGGGGGGCGGGGGGAGGAAGCACATATCGTATATGAAATTGCACATCATTAAGTTTTTCTTTAACTTTGTTGAGCTGAATGAGTTCAGTTTAATCTATTTTATGTTCTTTCTAAAAAATACATCTAATGATCTACTTTCATAGGGATAGTTCCTTTATACAAAATATTGATAAAGTATAAAGTTGATGTATTAATATTGCTTGTGTTGAACCCTGGTTGGTTTATTTGGAGTATTATGGGTTGTTCTTGTATATCAACCCACCCATCCACCCCACCCCCCCCCCCCCCCCCCCCCGGCGGCCACCCCAACCCCAATCCCCTTCCCCACAAAACCCACACACACATACACAAACAAAAAGAAAAAAGAAAAGAGATACTTTTGGAGAGGTTCTCTGGGGGAGTGGAGCTGAAAAAGAGAATCATAATGTGACACTCTTAGATGGGATAGGTAGTACTATGGGAATTTCATATACAAGGGAGGGGGGGTTGTGTCTTTTTGAGGTTGGATGACTCCAGACCATGGAGTCCCTTAGCTGAAGGGTAGTGCAGATAAACTTTTGCCTTTGTTTTAGGAGAAAGTTTGGCTGGTCTGCCCCTCAGCTAAGGAGGGGCATGGTCTGGAGAATCTCACCCTCAAAAAGGTGCAAAGCCCCCCACCCCCTTATTTGAAGTTCCCATAATACCCTTCCCCTTTATCTAAGCACCCACAAAAGCCCCCTTTTGAAAACTGCTCCCCCAGCAAAACCCTCTTCATTTTATTATCAGCTTTTATAAAACAATTACCATTCTTAAATGTATGTTAACTAAGGATAGAAAAGCAAATTATTCTTTAAAAAAAAAAAACAGCAGCTTTGAAGAATGAATCTTACAGTACCCAAAAAAAAAAAAAAAAAACATACAACAGATAGATGACGCTACATGAGGAGATGTACATATAGGATTAGCACTTATGGAATTTTAGATTTCTGATGATCATTGATAATTTTGTTAGGATGCTCAATTCTGAATTCAATTATGTCAGTGGAGTTGAATTTGATGGAAAGTCATTGACAATTCAACAATTATTTTGAAAGATGGGATTATAAGAATTATGCATGGGTTATTAACTTACTTAAGAGCAGATTACTTGAGCACTGTTAACTGATATTTTTATGAGTTTTGACTTCTTTAAAGAAGATGGAGTGGTTGAGGTATCACAAATTCATAATGCCGACCTCATCTAATTGACCGGGATACATTATATTATGGTTACCCTCTAGAATTGTCAAAATAATCAAGCGCAGAACTGTCACTACTTGGAGCAATTGTTAACTGCTAATTTCTTTTAGTCTTGACTCCTTGTTGAAAGGAGATGAAACAGGTTTGAAGGTATTATAAGATCAGATTCATCCAAACTCTGAATGACCATTTAAATTTTCAGTAACTCTTTACAATTATTGAAACTGCATATAATTTCAAAATTGAGTTGACTGCAGTACTTTGGAATAGCTTGGCGTATTGGCAATTTTGCTAGGTTTTTTGAGCCTTTCTTTTGTTGAAAAGATAAAGAAAGCTAGAAAAGTTTTCTCCTGATACCTGCTAAAATAGTAATTTATTGGCCATCTTAAGATAGTTGTTGATATTAAATCATGAGACACATCAAATAATAGACAATTCCATCTCAGGTATTCACAACAAAATAAATAAATAAGTGAACTTCTCTCAATTGGGCATGGTTTATCTTAAAATTCTTGCTAAGTCTTTATGGAATCCAGCATGCAATGAGCCATGCTGGGGTGTTCTGAAAACTAATTTGACTCCCTTCCAATGTCCTAGTTTGTGCAAGTCATTTATGTTTCTTGACCAGAAAACATTTAAGTGTGCTACTACTTGGGATTTTTTTTTAACATAAAGTTCTGATATTTTGCAAGTTTTTAGGTAAAAGCAGGAGCTAATTTATCTAATTATCTTTGAGTTAAATGTCTATGAAAAACCTTACTTAAATGGTCAACGTGAGAAATGAAATACAAATCAACCGAAAGATTGCCATTCCACAATGACTGCCAAAACTGCAGAATGCATGATCTTCCTCTTCTCCTAACATTATTTATATTTGGAAAGAGAGCTTCTTCTTTTGTGGAAACTCTTTAGCTCCTTGAACAGTATTTTGAGTTGGATAATTGATGTGGGAGAGGCTCCATATCGTTTAATAAATATGAGTTCCTTCTTCATTAAATTTGGTGAAGAAATTTCAAGCACGATGAAATTGTGTCAGAAAAGGTAAGGTCTTATTGAATGGCAGTGGTGATTGTAAGAGAATCCAAAACACCTATCTCATGTAGAACAATCCTGTAGCATCCAAAACAAATGATGCTTGAACTCATTTTTACATATATGCTCTTTATATAATTAAACTTATTCTTGAGTTTCAGCTAATTTTTTCAAGGGTAATTTATGTATTTGCCTATAGTTTGCTTAAATGTGAAGTCCAGCAGAGCTTTCAATTCCTAACCTGTATTCAAATGACAGGAGAGACACATTTATATTGTTGTTCATAATTGTTAGCCACCTCTCTTACTCATTTTATTCTTTTAGCGAACTTTTCGAAAATGGGCTAAATAGAAATTATCTCATATTCTGAATATCCGTAATCTATGAAGGGGAAATGGAAACCATCTTGAGATTCTTATTCATAATTCCTATTCTGTTCCTCTACCATGTAGGGATTCGAGGTTGTGCTACCGGACAAAGATACCTTGGAGCACACTATAATTCCTGCCATTGAAGCTTTGAGTAGGAAGGACTTGGAAGGAGCAAGAAATCTCTTGAGAATTGCACTCCAGGTTCTTCTGGTGAGGTCTGTGAATGTGGTTGTTCTTGCTTCTGATGACATGCGAGGTCTTCTGCCCAAGAATGATCCTCTTCTTAAAAAATGTGTAGACCCTATTGATGCTTTAGTCAGATCAACTATAAAGTGGGCTCAATCTACTGAGAAGCTGCATGAGACCTGTTAATTAGAATTGGCCAGTGTTTTTGTGTAGGAATATCAATCTGTCAATTGAACCTGCTCCTTATTGTTTCATGTAATATTGTAAAGTTGCTATAGCCTATAAGCAGAGGACCATACTTCCATTATTTCTCCTTCCCCTTGTATCAATAAATCAGCTGTTTTTGCAAGGCCTGAGAAATGAAAATGGCGAATGGAGAACATTCTTGATTTCAAGCTTCAACTCTAGTCTCCTGCAAAGACCAAATTAATATGATGCACCTAAATACAAATACAGTTGGGTAGTGTCAATAAGAAGACCCCTCTTGACAATCCTTGTCTTAAAAAAAAGAGGGAAGAAAAATGCAAAAGTTTCATGTAGTGGTTCTGAAGTTTTGGATTATTTCTACTAAAAAAAAAGTTTTGGATTATGGAGGCAATGCCAGAGGTCCCACTTCATTATACATGAGAATCAGAATCTATCTTCGCCGGCTCATAAAACAAATACACACCCATAAGTCCTTGTAATCAATTATTAATCCAGCTGTTATAGGGGAAAAATATCATCCAATTAAAATCTTACACGTGGCAATCAATATCCTCGAAGCTGACCATGTATGATAGATTGGCGTTCGGCTTCATCTGCTCGGAGTTATAGTCCTGATAGGACACGGCGCTGGTCGGAGGTATAAACCTATTTGGTTACGTTTGTTGGTCGGAGGTCAGAGTCCTAAGGCGATTAGGTTACGTCAGAGGAGTCATTTTCCTAGTACGATACGGTGCCGATCATCACGGTCATACGACTACTTGTGTGGTACAAGAGAAAAATATAAGCAAGAAAGGTCACCCACCGAATAGATTCTGTTATCAGGAGATTCAGCACAGAACAGTACAACATAGATAGAACACAATCATTGTTTTCCTGTACATCAGTGGCCCATCGTCCGTGTTACTTGTTAATAGTTTGCACTTATTATTCATGAAGGCTCTGTTTGTTTCTATGTAAAAAAATGTTAAAAGGAAAAAAAATTTCCCCACATCCTCGTGGGGTTAAATTTTCATGTAAAGTATTGCATAAAATATTTTACAATAAAACAAATATCCCCCTAACCGGAAATATCCACCGGATTGATCAGAAAGAGAATCCTCCCCCAATGAGGTGATTCTAATGGCGGTGGCCGGAAAGCTTGAGCATGGTGTCTTAGGCTATTCTCCCTGGAGGAGCCCATTTGGTCCAGAGCTCATGCAAGAATCCAGCCCATATCAATAAGATAATGGGCCAAGGAGTATAACTGCCCATTTATTAACTAGGCTGATTTTGAGCAAGCTAGGCAGACGATGCTAAGGAATTCCAACCCATGTTATTGTTGCATATGGGCCTACATTTGTTTCTATTGAAGCCTTAAGCTTTCAGTTCTTAGCTCATGCTTGGACCATGGGAATTTTGAGAGACTGCTCATGCTGGGTTTAGCTTTACTTAAAAGTCCAACAAGCTTTTTTAGTTTGGTTCAGACCCAAAGTTCACAAGGGCCACAGATATAGATTTTTAGTAATCTATTTAATGAAGTAGTTGATAGCTTAGGATTGAAGGATATTTGGAGATTAACAAGAAGCAAGCATGGAATCTTTTTTTTGTTGTTGGTGTAAATTTTTTTCTGACTTTTTCAATGCATTTCTGTCCATTTTACGTTAAAACAAAACAAGGAAAATTTTGTTTGACTGGGAAATTTTCCTTTTCTGCCATTTTACATGGAAAGGAATAGAGCCTTAGAAACAATCAGTAGTGCAATAAGCATATGTTATGAGTTGATATCCAACCAACCGACCAAAAGCGATGAGAAGAAGAGAGTGAAAACAAGTAATGAGTTTATTATCTTAATCCCCCCCCCCCCCCCTTCTCCACAGAAAAGGAAAAGAAGACATTCATTCAAAACAAACCATTGTTTGCTTTACCGAATTTTTTTTTATTATCTCTTTGTTTAAAGTATCTAAATCATTTCCCCAAACGAACCCCCCCCCCCAAAAAAAAAAGAAAAAAAAGAAAAAAAAAATAACAACATTGCACTAGGTCGGCTATTTGATGGAGGACTGGAAGCCATGAGGGGAGGTAGGCAAGCCATGTTTTAATTTCTTGTTGAGTATCTCTGTGTATGGCGTGGCCTCATTCTGTTTACATGTGAGGGGGAGCATTGATAATTATAACACATTGGTTTAGGCTTGGATCTTGGATGTCTTCATATATCTGTTTGGTCACAAAGTAGCTTGAGTTTTTTAATTGGATTTTTTTAACATATCTAAAGTACAAGATGTGGAGATCAAGTCTAATTGAGCCATTCCTGCTTTCCTCATTCTCTTAATTATAGCACCGAAGAAGTGTTTATAAACAAATGATTCAAACAATTAAAGCATTAAGCTCCTGCAACTCCATCGAAAACTGAAGTTACTCTCTTTCTCTTGCTCTCTATATTTCTTTTATGGGTTTTCACTTTTGGATATTATTGACTAGAACAAAGTGATTTTGCTTCAAAAGATGAGGTGATTTGACTCAAAAATAAGATGGGTGTTTGAGCACTTCTTCTACATACAAAGATGTGTTTAGGGGGGAGGGTTGAAATGCAGTTTGTCGAAGGAGGGATGGACCCCAGGTCCTGGAGAGAATTGACAACCCATGGAAGCACTTGACTAACATTGGTAAAGCATTTGAAGTAACATAAAGCTAGAGGACAAGAATCTTGTTAAAAGATAAGTAAGGTGGTGTAGGAGGAGACACTAATGAATGTATAGTTGCTTTTTGACCAGTAATCTACAAATGTATTTTTAAGCCATGAGGTCAGTAAAGGGAACCAATGGAAAGATCTTAGCTCAAAAAGATAAGGAATCCAAGGCAAATTTCATCTTACATATCCTAAGTAAAACGTGCATGATTGGAACTACTCAGAGTAGTCAAAGGAACTCCTCCATAAAACCAGAAGGGTATAGCTTTAAAGTTAAAAGAACACCATCACCACTTCATAAAAATTAGCTGCTAGCAGTTGCAGCAGCATCCTTTATCATCTTTACAAATATCACTATTAACATTATAAACCAGTAATCAATATTAACTTTTGACAATACTATAACATTATTATGATGACGATAAAAATCCTTTACTCAAACACCCAAAAAAAATAATTACTAAAATTATTAGTTGTTATAATTGTTACAATCATCAGCATCACCATCTTTATTTTCATGAAAATTAGCTGCAAGTAGCAGTTGCAGCAGCATATTTTGTCATCTTACCAATATCTCTAGTTACATTATAAACCAGTAATCAATATTAACCATTGATAATACTATAACATTATTATGATGATGATAAAAATCCTTAGCTCAAAAAAAAAAAAAAAAAACTAAAATTATTAGTTGTTATAACTGTTAAAATCATCAGCATCACCATCTTTATTTTCATTCATAACTGGTACTATCATTCATGATCTGCTTGATTTAATGACACTGACCTACATATCTATTTCAAGATTGGAGAAACTTATCTACACATTTTTTAAGCTGGACCTTCAGCTTACTGAGTAATATTTAATGACAGGCTGTATTTGGCTGATCATAATTTTAATGGCTGACGGACAGTGTAAAAGGGTTTAGTCATTCTTACTTAAAGGCATGACGGCCAAGCTATTATGAACAAAAAAGCTTCACCTGGCCTCTTCAACTTTTTGAATCATATTAAATGACAAACTTCCAAGCATGATGATAATTCTAATGGCTGATAGAGTTTACAAAGGCTAAATGAGCTTTGCTTTCTTGAATAAAGGCATGAGAATCAATCTAAATTTAGGGTACAACATATTAAAGGTCACTTTACAGCACATCAAGAAGATCAATAAAAAAATGGATCCTCATGATTCTTTGGATTATCTTCTTGATGTGCTGTTGAGCAGATTTCTAAAATGATGAATAATGATACAGCAATCACATTGCCTGCTGGCTGTTCTGAAGGTTGAGGACCATGGTGAATCATTCTCAATGTCGAAATTTTTGTCCCTCATTGAACACCTATGTTATTTTTTAGGCTGAGATATTTAATACAGATGAGAATGGAGTCTCATGGAGAGTGCACCTGTATGTGACTGGTATGCCTTCAGTACCCTCTAAGGGGCTGATCCAGTATGGGTTGTAGCTAGCAGACTTGATCATTCCCTTTTGAGAATACATTTAATGTTGTTCATCAAAACTAAAAATCATGCCCTTAAGCCTTAAACATCCAGTTGCCTTTTTCATATCTAATATAATTATCTTGTGTCTCCTTACACTCTAACCAGTGATCAATGCTCCTGTATATGATATTTTATAAGATTAGAAGGAAAAATTATTCATTTTAGTGCCTTTTTATTGCAATCTGCATTTTGGTGAGATAGATACCAGCTGTAGCTTAATAAGGGTGTATCAGGGCACAAGCTCCATTGCTTAAAGCAGATTGGACTGTGTTTGTTAGTGACAGCATAACAGTCTCAAAAGTGGAAACTCACACTTCAATGCTTGCTTATTCAATAAAAAAAAATAGAGAAAAGGTTTGGTTTATCACTCTTTAGTGTTGGTATTGCATCCTATACTTTTCAAGCACTGCATCTGGTTCTTATCTTAATGACTCATCTTTTAGGGGCACTGATGCTTGGAGAATCATGAAGTTCATTGCCCCAACCTCTGTTATAAAGCAAACATGTAAAACAGTACTAGAAAGATATTCCTTGAATCTTCAATCTAATAATTTCTATTGCATTGGTTGAACGTACCCAAAGGCTTAATGGTGGTTCAAATTCTTTAATTGCTTTGAAGAGGTATGCAACTTTGATTGTCATTTATGAATGCAGAAAGGGTTGTCAAACATTCTTTGGACCACTCCAGAAAGCAGTCTTGAATTATAGATGTTAGAGAGAGAGAGAGAGAGAAAGAGAGAAGAAGAAGAAGAAGAAGAAGAAGAAACAACAGTAGAAGTAGATATATAATATCTCTATTGATAAAAGAAAGAAGGCTTTCTTAAGCTTCTTGTAAGAATGCTATGCATCATACAGTAAAGCTAGAAACTCTTCTTCCAACACATAAAAAGACACTGAAGATTTGATTGAAGAACACCACAACTACATGGCCATAAGTGTTATGAGAAATCTAAGAAAATGCAGAAGGGAAATTGCCCGGCAAACATGGGTCTTCAACCAAGGTTCATTTGGACAACCCTATCAAGGAAAAAAGAGAATAAGCTGGCTGACAAAACAAGTAACTTGAGCTATTATATTAGGAGATCTCTTTTTGGTTCTCTCAGACTGCAGTACCTGAAATGGAAGCCAAAAAATTTATAAGTCCAGAGAATATCTATACTACATTAGACAAAAGATAATAAAAATCCACCATGGGCTATGGTGAAGCTTTAGTCATATACCCAAAAATGGAAATCTATGATCAATATGAAGATTTGTCACCAGAGTCCCTTGGTGCACTGCATCTGAAGCACTCCATCCTGCTTGCAAAGTTATGCTCGTTGCACCCTGACCTGTCAATATAAAAAACACATAAATTATACTACTATATAAAATATTATAGTAAGAGGGCAAGCAAAGTAAAGGTCATGGGTTCAAATCTGAAAACAGCTTCCCCAAGAAATGGGGGTAAGGCTGCGTACATAAACCCCTCTCCAGACCCCACAATGGTGGGAACCTCTTGCACTAGGTAACTTGTTATAAAATATTATAGTAACTTTACACAGCATGACTAAGTTGGCATGCCCATATGTACTTATATAGACTTTGTGACTTCAGAGTTTCAACTTATTTTTAAATTGTTGTTTAGTTATTCAAACTTAAATTAAGTTCTCTAAAATATGAACCTAAGATGTGAGGAACAGGACAAAACAAAGAACATGGTCTGATCATGGAAGATACAGAAATGCTTTTCTGTATTAAAATTGTATACCAACCTAGGAAAGGAGAGAAAGAAAGCTGCTTCTTCATTTAATATGCTTTTTGGTGGAAGAAGAAACTAGCATTTTATTTATTTATTTATTTTGAGGAAGGGGAGGGACAGTCCAGCATCTTTTCTCTTTCCATTGCTATATACTAATATATACAACATAAAATCAAAACTTTTAGACCATCTAGTGGAAGTAACTATTGTGTACTGTGCCTTTTCCTCATCTTCTATCAGTATAGAACTAAGTAAAACTAAATTATACCTGGTGCAAATCCAGTCACCAGATTTCCATCCGGAGCGGCCGGCACTGGCACCGCCACCGCCGAAACCATAACCTCTTGAACGGGACATGTCACCTTCATTAGCACCAGAGGACTCATCCTTGAATGCACCACACTTGAAGCAGCTTGAGCGGCTAGCAAAGTTGTGGGCACCGCAGTTCACAGCGGAGCAGTACCAGTCGCCAGGCCGGACGTCTGAACCGCTAAATCCGAATGATGATCCAACTGATGGTCTACCACCAAAACCTCCATAATCACCAGACCTTGGCTCCCCACATCTTTGGCAAGAATCCCTCCTGCTGAAGTTCAGGTGCTGGCATGACCTGCAGTTCCAATCTCCTGGCCTACTCATCTTCTCTGTGTTCAACATCCAATAAATAAAACAATTAAGCCAATGATGGAAAAGAAAACAAGCAATAACCATGTATGTCTCAGTTTTTTTCTATAGCCCATAAAACAAAATTCTACTAGACACAGACTGTCCCTCTTTATTTTATATTACCACCTCTCCCTTTTGATGCTAAATCTATATTAAAGGCACAGAGAGAAAGTGAGAGCTTATGACAAGTTCCTCAAACAGGAAAAAGCCATCAAAGAGTACTTCTATAGCAGTGAGATTAGTCATGACCCATGACTTGAATGCAGCTAAATGGATTGCCATGAATAGCAATTGTAAGCATGGGTACCAACTAAGACTGAATTATGAGAAAAAGCAAAAAGTTAAGAGGAAGAGTGTTTAACGACTCACCTTAAGGAACTAAAGGAATAGAAAGATAGGAAGAGTGAGTTGTTGTGATGATAGAAGAAGAAATAAGTGAGTGTATGATTTAGTTGTGCAGGTTTGGGTGGTTTATATACTTGCATAGGCCTCAAGGATTGGGAATCCTGTGGAGGGCCATAGATGTTCTTTTTTGGTGTTCTTCATTGCCTTCTTGAACAATGGAATCACAGAAACCCAAAAGAAGAAAAAGAGAAAAAGAAAATGGATTCCAAAGATAGAAAATTTAGTGAAATTAGATAAATCATATCTTTTATTACTTCTTTTTGGGTTTCTAGAATTAGGAAGTGCATGCATCCCATTAATACCCCTCTCTATACGATTCCCCTTCTGTATATCGGTTCTTAATTAGAAGGATGATGGGCTCTAAGTGTTTCCCTCCATCTCTCATTGATATGGGTGGCCATTCCACCCATGTGTTTGTCAACCCACAAGTGTAGGAGCATGGTAGCCCATGCACTCACTTTTCAAGGATTAATTATGTTTAGCAAGTGCTAATTAGGAATTAATATATTATTTATCAGATTTTGAGATGAATTTTGTATACCATATTAGGTCTAGTTTGGAATATTTTCATCATGTATGGGCTTAGCATCCAATCATTGTATTGGTATGGATTAATAGAAGGGTGTTGCCATATGGGTTTTGATTGGATGGAGTCCAATACGAGAAGCGATCTCCCTAATGGGTAATGGGCTTTAATTTATCCGTTCTAATGTATGGATTTATTAGCAGCTATGCATTATTATGGGATAGCATCGGTTGCTATCCAGATGTTAAGGGTTAGACCCTGTTCCCAGTTTATATATTAATATTAGCAATGCCCGTAAAATAGGGAACACACAAAATCAACAATTAGGGTTGCTTTCAGAGGATGATATGGATTCAAGTATGAATTTATTCTTGAAATCCTTGCTGTTGTTTTCATGTTCAATGATTCGACATGGTGTTTGCATAATTAATTTCTATCATATTCACTCAACATTGCACAAATGGCTTCATCTACTAGAGCTCAATATGCTAAGAACTAATGTGTAAAAGTCACATACATCAATCATCCATAAGACACTGCAAAGGATTCTTTCTTTCTCCTTTCTAAGACTCATCCCACTTGCAGTTATATAAGCCTTCACTGGATATGGCTTGTGCTTTAGGTTGCTGTAATGGAGGTTCATATGGGTTAGGTCAACACTAGACCCTCGTCCTATATTGCTTCTGGAATTTATTCTCCTTCCATGTAAATCTATCACCAAAAATTTATTCGACCCTTATGATCCTTTTTTCTCAATAATTCAAAAGCTATATATGCATATGTAGCCAATAACTTGCTTGATTTCCTGGATCTTGATAAGGATTGGACTGGCGGACCTCAAATTCCTAGTGCGTTTATGTACATGGATTCGAATCTAAAAACAGCCTTTTTGTGAAGCAGCGATAAGGCAATGGGCATAAGTCTCTCCCCAGATCCATAATGGCGAGAACCTCATGCACTAGATACGCCCTTCTACGTAAGACAATATTTGAAACTGCATTGAGTTGTTTTCAATACTAAAAAAACTCATCAAAGAGACCAAGTTGGCCTGAAATGAACTTAAGCTTGAGCCATGTCCCCACATAAAGTGATAGAGATTGAAACCCTTAAACACAACATTCCCCTATTGAACATTAGGAGGACCCTTTGACTATGCCATAAGGGGGCCCACGTATCAATGACGTGGAGAATGGAATCGATGTCCATTTGGTACAGGTGCTTGCATGTTGACCAATGATTGGATAAGGAAGAATCCAATCACCCCATCAGACAAGATGAATATTCCAGATATAAAAAAACCTCAGACTAAGGACCCACCCCCACCTTATTCTCATCCCTGATTGATTTCAATGTGGGTCATAGTCTTTTTTCCATTACATGCATGCGCTTTGAGAACCCTAGCTTCACTGTAAACGGTCACTTCAACGGAAAAATTCTGGTTACTTTTCAATTTTGAATATTCTTTTCAGTAGTACTTGAACTCCATATTTAGGTCAAAAGGGTTTTAAAACAACCCTAATTTTCATAAACTTGACAAAACCATCAGTTTCACTTTAGTCATGTTTCCATTTTTTGGGTGAAAACTATAGTAAAACAGACCCACCTAGGCAATAACTAAAACCCATAATGTGTGGGACCAAATCCAATAAATATCTCTTATCTGGGCCGTTGCTTTCAGGATCTAGAACAAAGTTGCATTAGAGGATCTTGATGATACACTATCATGCACCCATGAGTCATGATACATGACTTGGGTTCATCAAATTAAAGTATTGTTACAATAGTTGTAACAAAATCATATATATTCATATTAAGGAACAAAGATAAATATCAAAAACAATTTTCTAGCAATTTCATTTGCTTAGGGGTGGTTATCAGGACAATGGGCACTGACATAAGTCTAGGGTCTCGAGTTTGAGTTCTACCTTCTTATACCAATGGGATATTTGGGCATTACATTCATTATCTCCTCCCTTCCTTACAGGACCACTCTCGCTTAGGCACCTAATTCCATATCCTGGCCCCACAAGGGGCATCGCAGCACTCAAAAAGGAGTCCAAAGTTGAAGGAAGTGTCCCCCACAGCACAGTGGCGACTGTCATATCTTTTTAAGTCGAAATTTTTGGCTCCGATTTTTGCATAGTAGGACAAATCAAATGGGTTGTATGGAAATGTTTATGCATCGAAAAGAAAAAGAAAGAAAAGATGAGAATAGTTCATCTGCATGTATGAATACCCTCCACGAGATGATTCATCACCTCCATATTTAAAAGGTCCCATATCATGATGAGGATGAGATCCAGTAAAAGATACATATACACGTAGATGCAGATGAAGTGAACTTAGAGAAAGAGAGAGAGGAGCCGACTGCCGACTGAAGTTAGAGCTGCATGGCTTTAGGGGTTGTAAGGGAGCTGTTGTGATCTTTTGGGATGAGATGATTTGGTTGTACAGACTATAGAGAGAGAGAGAGAGAGAGAGAGAGAGAGAGAGATAAGGAAGAGATGGTTGATGGTTCAATTCAAAAAGGGAAAACAAAGGAAAGGAAAAGAAATGGTGAGTTTCGATAAAGATAGTCGAAGCTGATGATGGGAAGAGAAGTCTTCGAGGTTATATTTGACCATCTTTTCTTTTCTTTCTTGTTCCTTCACTTCTGTGGTTTCCTTTCTGTCATTTAAATTTTTTTTTCCTCTTTAATTATACCCCTTTTTCTGACCCTCTCTTGTATTCATTTTGATTTTTGAATCTCTTTCTTTCTTTCTACTCTTTTGCTTTTTTCCCTCTGCAAAGAGAAAGAAACTTAAGAAGCTGACAGCCCATTTCTCTCTTTCTCTTTCATCTGTCGCATGAAAATTTCAAAACAAGAGGAAGATCTGCCTTCCATTCTCTTGGGTGCCGTTAAAGAAAGACCGTGGCAAACTGTATAAAAGCAAAAAGGAAGAGGCTGCTCGATTCCCCTTGGGAAATGCTTCCATGCATGACTATCACTATACCCCAAAACCAAAGTTTCATTTTCTCGTTTACGTATCTTTCTCTCTCCTCTCTATATCTCTCTCTTAATCTTTCTCTTTCTTGATGTGTTTGAATGGGTTCTCCAATAAAGAGGAATCCCTACAAACCCATCACATTTGATCACTGTCATCATCTTCTTCGATGTTCAAACTTCACAGCCTAATTCACTTTATGAGATAAAAATTATTTAGTCTTATTGCTTAGAATTGGAAGTGCTTAATCAACTTATAACCTCAACTTTTCTCTCTATGACATACAAGAAATGATGAGTGATCATCCCAAAAGGAAGATTTCTGTAATCTTCCTGCATTTTTTTGCAAGAGAATCAGCCACCGAATTCTTTGAAATATCTGATTGTAATCGGTCGGATCGGTTACAATCAGGTTACAATCAGATAAAGCCATTAATTATCATGGGTAGCCGTGGATATGTTACTATATTTTATTTGAGTTTCACGTATAAAAAAAAAACATTTGATTCTCTTTGGATTTAATAATTAAAAAAAAAAGTTGTGTTGAATTGCATGCACGTGAATTGGTGGTAAGGATTTGGATAATGTAGGTCATCACAATGATAAAATTCCCTACCTTTAATTTTTGGCTTCTTTTTATCAAGTTGAATCATATACATCTACGTGTATTTTTTATGGAATTTCATCATTGCTCATGCCATATAGAACCCACTTCTAAAATATGGGACCCATTAAATATAAATACTGATAGAATCACTAGAGAATACACATCTCCTTGTTATCACCCTCAACATCTTTTTTCCTCTGCAGATGCCATGAGGTATTTCTAGGGCACATTGTGTAGTTGAGATTCCTTTTTAGAAAGTTTCAAGGTGGTCCTCGTCCCAGATTGGTTTCAGTCCGGCCAATAGGTTGTCTTTACTCTTTAGCATATCCTGGCCTGAACCAGACTTCAATGAACCCTGGTCCAATATAATAAACTCAAATTCAAATTAATCAAACATGATTCAGCCATATTTGTCTCCTAGCTCTAACATTCCATAATTCATGGGATCACCATATTCTCATCTCTGATCTAGGTATTAATTAATGCGAATTAAAGTGAGTTCTATATTATGCATGACAAGAAGAAATTATAGATGGAATCCTCCATTGATCCTCAGTGAAAAATACCTCCAATGAGACATTGACGAGTATATGTACTTTGAGATAGGGGTGTCAATGGGTCGATTATGTTTGGGCCGAATTGGTTTTAATCCTGTAAATCCAATCTCAATTACTAAATTCCAGTTTCAGATTTTTATCGGGCTGGCTGAATGGGATTTTATCTGTCCATTGCCGATTCTTTTAAGGGTTTAGTTTCTCATATGCATATTTAGTAATAAGTTGGCTTAATGGCCATTATCAGGCTTGTTTGGTTCTATTTTTAATTCCTTACGTGTGTATATGTTGCAAAAAATTAGCTTAATGGATTCTTATCTGTCAATTATCAAGCTGGTTTAGTTTTGATTTGGCTTATTGAGTCGATTGGGTTTGTGCTAATCAATTGGGTATGGTTTCGATTTTTCTCTAGGCTCTAAAAACAGAGCCCAATTAAGCCCAATAACATTTGGTTTCAGTTCGATTGGAGTTTAAATAGGACTAGTTCGGTTTCAGTTTTTAGTTTCAGCCCAATTTTGACACCCTTGAAACATAATCAAAGAAATATAGGACATAGGATGCAACATGGGTTGGGCAAATCTGATCCAAACTGGGCGTACTTAATGTTTTTGAGCCCTGCCATGGGATTTCCAATTCATAGAATGGGCTCGGGCTGAAAAATAACAAGCTGAACTCGACTAATGGCTCATAATCCAATAGTTTTTTTTCTCCTTTTTTTTTTTTTGGTGGACTTAAAATCTAATGGATCTGTCTATATGACACCAGTGGGTATATGACACCAGTGGGTGTCGATGGCCCATTGACATCAATTCCTTTTCATGCACCCTCAATGAGTCATCACAAAAACCTCAATATATAGGGAATTATTATTGGTATTTGAGACAGGAGGGACGAGGGGGTTTTCTGTGATCTGACAGACGCCGATCATCGGTGTGTCAATTAAGAACATCTCTAATCTAATAGTTAGGATCATATCAACTCTCCAATTCATTGGAGAATAACAATTCCATTTTTTTTTTTTAATATATACCACATAACAACTTAGTTGGATGACAAATTTTTTTGGGCATTATAAGCATATATCAAACTTGTTGTGTGATAAGTTTCAATCCAAAAACACTTCATCACATGTAGGGGTGCAAGTTTTACCTTGACAATCCGAACTCGCCCAAACCCGCTCTGAACCCTGGCATGGTTGCACCCGGCCTGAACCCTAGCAGGGCTGGGTTAGGGCCTAAATTTTGATCAACCCTAGCAGGGTTGGGTCGGGTTGGGCTGGATTAGGGCCTAAATTTTGTGTTTATTATATGTTTAAGTTATAATTGTTATATATTTGTTATTTGACAATTTGTTGTATGTTTCAGGGCCAATTAGGGTCAATCCGACCCTGATAATCCTACCCTGAATCAGGGTTAACCCAGCCCAACCCTGCCTTGTCAGGGTCAATCAGGGTAGGTTA
This sequence comes from Protea cynaroides, assembly GCA_028583415.1. Lineage (NCBI taxonomy): Eukaryota > Viridiplantae > Streptophyta > Magnoliopsida > Proteales > Proteaceae > Protea > Protea cynaroides. Next base: position 94,698,073 of record CM053274.1, read on the forward strand.
GAGTTATGGTTAGGATTTTAAAAAACCCAACTATATTGCAATCCTAATCACATGAGAATATCAACAAGTCAAGATCTAAATGACTTAAGAAAAGACTCAATATATATATATATATATATATATATATATATATATATATATATATATATATATATTAAATTTTGAAGTATGTTTAATTTCAACTACTTTGGATAGCCTCATCAATTACATCAGCCATATGCTGACTTGATAGTAAAAAAATGAATAAAAAAAAAAAAACCCAAAACACCAGATGTTGGGTATGTATGTTTGACATAGGCCTTGCAATTTGAAAGACGGAATGGCTAAAGGAAATATTCACTACGGAATAGACTTTTAGTTCCAGTTTGACTTTAATTATTTATTTGAGTTATGGGAAAGGATTATCACACGGACCTGTAATGGCATTTTCCACATTAAGTTAAAGGGTGCACGAGAAGGGATGTCTCACTATTTTTATATAGGGGTATTTGAGGTGGGAGGGCAGACCTTTGTGATTAAGTTTTTTTTTTTGCCATTGAAACCATTGTATTTGAAAAAGGTGCAACTTGTTCTAACAAAAGAAATACACTTAGATAGTTGTAATCTTTTTTTTATTGTCTTTTGCCTAATTCCTAAAAGTTACTTTAGATTAAGAATAAAAAATGATTTTTTGATAAGTAGGTCCTAAGGAAAGTTCAATTTATCTTTGCTGACTGAAATATCCCATTGAGATTAAGTGAAACACTACAAAATTAATAACCAATAGTGGTTCCTTTAAAAAAAAATAATATAAAAATTATTTATTGTTGTGTCATTTTCTAGAAGGTCATTTTCATGGATGTTCTTCAAGTATACATGTTGAGATAATCAAATTTTATTTTCACTAGAAAAAAATGTATAAGTCTAAGCACAAAAAAAAAAGGTAAAGTTACAATATATTTTTCTTCAACTTTGGTTACAATAAAATTTTCCAAACTGAAACAAAGGTCCAAATCCTGCCTTCAGTTTGGAGAATATATTATATCTCATGCAAACAAAATACATACCGACATATAATGTCATACACCCTTATATATATCATGAGATTTTGGATGAAACCTGTCTTTAATTATTTATTACACAAAAAGAGAACCACTGATCAGAAAGAAGCAAAAGCTAGGAGTCTAGGACTGATATGTCCATCCTCTAATTAAGACTTTGTATAGTTGCAGAATAGTTAAGTTTCCATGTTGGACTTGAAAGAGTTCTTTCTTGCAGATGCCAAAACCGTTTTATCTGCAACTATGAAGTAGGCAGCACCAGCCACTACAGATCAACATAAGCACAAAGATGAGTTCCATTGACATACTGCAATTAGAAGCAACACTTGAGAATGAAAATCGATGAGGGATGATATATAATAGTAATTACCAGTTGAAATTATGAGAGCCTGAGCAGTAGGATTCAAGTTTGATCTTGCCCATGGCAACATTTTAGCACTGGCAATCTGCATTTGAATTCACAATAGTTTATAAAGGTAAGATATCAGCACTTCCCCCTTCAAATTAAGTAACAAACTTCTATTATAATGAAAAAGAAGAACACTTACTGTAGGAACTGCAGTTGCAATGCCTGCAACCATGGCTGCCTTCACTCCAGCCATCACACCCTCTGTTGATCCAAACAAAACTAAATTTCAACTGCTCTATAATAACAAAAAAGAAGAAAGAAGAAGTTAAAAAAAAAAAAAAAAAAAAAAAAAAAACAATACCATGAGAGCATCGTTTTGCCATGGCCAATCTCTGATCCAGTGAAGGCAACCCATTTCTTTCCAGAGGAGACTGAGCTACATTTTTTGCCATTTGTCTTTTCTTTTTTTCTTTTTTTTCAGAGAAGAAGAAAAGTTGGGGGAGGAGGTGGGTTAGAACTTTGAGCTGATCAAATTGAGTTTGCTTGCATGGTGGGAAATTTATAAATGTGAGAAATGGGAATCAGAGGAGAGTTGGAGTTGGATGGTTTTGGATTTTAATTCCAACGTCGCAGCCACCTGTTTTGAGGTTGGTGAACTGATCAGCCAAACAACCCAAAGATCTTGTGTAGTGGCCACTAGTTGCTGGTTTTCATAAAGCATCCCTTAAAACCGTGGGTCAGAGGACTGACTCCACTGCCAACCTGGGGTAGCTCAGGTCAGGTTCTTTGGTTGTATCCACTGAACTTGCAACTCCTTAGGATGGCTACCATGTGTTTCTCCTGCCACATATGTGTTTTCCCTCAAGTGTGGAGGAATCTTTTTTTGGGAATTTATTTTTTCTCGGGCATGGTTCAAGGTATCAGTACCATATCAGATTTGTCAATCTGTTTTGGCATGAATCCGGTATCCGTTTTGCTGAATCGGTATAATGATCGATATTGATCTACACGTGATCCATACTTACCGATACCTAGTTGGTTAAAGTAATCAATCATAGGTGTCTAAATTTGGTTCAAAATTTATCAATTTCCAAATGTAGGGCCGGCCCTTTTGCACCTGTGGCTGAACCTGATCTCATCCTGGTCCATTAGTGACCCAAAAGGAACAATGACCCAAAAAAATCAGGCCTAATGTCAACCCATGTTCCTTATAGGGATAGAAATTCTCTCTTGTCTGTGATCGTATGATTGGATTTTATTTGATGCGTATATTAATACATCGATATATGTATCGGGAGAAATCTAACCATGCAATCATGATTGGTGTGACTGGACAAAGGAGACGACTTTTATCCTCGAATAGAACTTGGACCACACCTATGAATCACGAAAATCCAGATCATGCATGAGAAAAGCATTGACCAGGTCTAAGACCAACATGGGACCGGTTTCTTATAGGGATCGATGAAACTAGTAATCTAACCAAGAACTGAAATGCTAATGGACCACCTCAAAAGCGGTTTATGTAATTGTTCCGGTCTCGTTAGAATCAGTGAAACTAGGAAAATGCAAACCGAAAAAGTGGCTGATTTCCATTAGAATCGGTTTACAATGGTTCTGGTTCAGTTTTATAGCTTTGCAATGGTGTCATGACGAAAAGAATTGTCATGGAGAAAAGTATCTCCTTTATGCCCTAATCATGGTTTGATGAATCTGGATCGGATCAGGCTTAGTCACTCCATTTCAGTCGATTCTTACAACCTTTTTTGAACAGCCTATGGCAAAAGGTTTCGTATATGACCGAGTATGTATACGATTATATTTTCTGTAATACCCTAGATTTTTATGAATTAATTATTTGTAGTGTCGTTTAGTGTTACACCTCTAGGTGACATTCAGACAACTAGTTGAGGACTAGACCTTGGTATGCCACTTGGATAAGGTATGCAATATTGTTCTATCCAGTTAAATTTTTATATACAGATTTTTAATATCCCTTAATTTTAATACTGAATTTTAATACTGATTTTAATATTGATTTTTAATACTGATTTTATTACTAATTTTTAATATTGATTTTTAGTATTGATTTTTAATATTAATTTTAATACTGAATTTTAATACTGATGTTAATAGTGATTTTAATACTAATTTTTAATACTGAATTTAATACTGATTTTTAATATTGATTTTAATACTGATTTTAATACTGATATTATTTTTAATACTGATCTTAATAGTGATTTTAATACTCAGCGAACATGTATATTTAGCGGTGAACAATATCCTTCCCTTAATCTTGGCCAGAAATTTGAGATTGATTTTATCAACGCAATAAGAATTCCTTTTCCAACCGTGTGGGGCACCTCCCTCCAAACGCTCCAACGCTAGTTTTTAGAAAATTTGCATTTGATGAAAGACGAGAACGGTACCAATTGGTGTACCATACATGGCTTAAGTACTCAAAAGTCAAACGCTTCAGTTGTGTACCAAAACAAAATTTTCGTGCTGGGTCTTCTGGAAATTATTCGATTCGACGAAGTCCGGCCTTGGATCAATTGAAAGACGAGAACAGTTGCATTCGATGCACTGCAACATACTCGAGAATAGTTTCACTATATGCTAGGCAGAAAGAGCTGTAGTTTGCAGTGCCAGGAACGCTCATTGCGGTTGGCACCACCATGGATCATCCTACTCCGACAGGTGTTGATTGGTTAGTGGATCAAGTCCTCGTGGAGGTTGGGACAATCCCTAAGGTTTTTGTTGAACTGGAGGTTGCAATCTTAAGCTAAGCAACCTGAACCTTAGTGGGGCCGACAGACACTCTCTCTCCTACATAACACAAAAAATTTATATTTGGTGGTAAAATAAAATTATTTTCTAGTGTGGGTATCTTTTTCTAGGAGAAGGCTGCCCCTGTATGGTAACAACTCCATCAAAAGATGGATAAGGAGAAATCGAAATTCCTTTTCCAATCGTGTCGGCCCCTCCCACCAAAGGCTCCAACACTACCTATTAGAAAATTTGCATTTGATGATTGGCGAGAACGGTGCCAATTGGTGTACCAAAAATGGCTTAAGTACTCGAGAGTCAATCCCTCTAATTGTGTACCGAAACAATTCCAATCACTATTACTGAATTATGAGTGTTAATCACAGTTTTAGTAATCGATTTTGGCATCAGCCCGTAGCCCGATACCGATTTTTTAGTATCTTTTATTGTCTTTTAAATGGTATGACGATATGTTTGAAGCACATTGGCTGTACAATCGATCCATATTGGTGTCGGATTTGTTTTGGGATCCACCAATACCTTAAACCCTGTGTTAATAGTTCCTAGCCCAAAATTAAGAAAGAATTAGGTGCATGGTTTTAGTTCACAGTATTCAAACGGTTATACAAGATTGGTATTGCATTAATAAGAAACCAATAACAGATGACACATGATCGATACTAAATTAAAAAATATTTAAAAAGAGTAAATTACACTCACCTCCCTTGTACTTTGATCAAATGATACTAACCTCTCCTTGAAGTTTAGATTTTACCTTCAACTCCAATCAACCAACAGTGTTAACATTAGGTAATGAAAAACACCAGGTTGGATTCTAAGTGTTCTGTATTGATTTGTTAAGCCATTAGAAAAAGCAACACAAGAAACCTTCATATTCTTCGCCTTTTTGTTCTTCAAGAAACCTCGCTGAGTCGGTGAAGATGAAGACCCACCATTCATCAACCCAACTGCCATAGCCATCTTGTGATCAATAAAACCCAAACTCTGATCAACTCCATCATTCTGTAAGAGTTCTTTGAAAAGAAAGCATAACCCAGAAAATCCAATGAATTTCCAAATCTCTTGAAAAAGTACTCTATACAAAAAGGAAAGGGAAACCTAAAGCCCCAATAATGGATGATGATGATTATACAGAAATGTCCAGTGGAGGAGAAACAACTTGAACTTGGTAAGGACACTAGTTGTGATTCTTAAGGCCTGTTTGTATTCAAAATCTTTTGAAGGGGTATAGTTGTTGATTTACAGATTAGAAATCACAAAGAAGAAGAAGCCTCTTTATATTTGAAAGGGGTATAATTGGAACTTTACTACTACTAAGGGGGTAGTTTGGCCATTTATGTTAATATGGCTGAGTGATGTCAGCAACTAACGTCCCTCAACAAATGGCCTGAAGTTGAATGTAATCTAATTCATAATTGAGGGAGGTTTGTGTAATTTTTAAACTACAAGAGGAGTTTTCTATCATTAGATCTAAATACTGGAGAGGTGAGTGTAATTTACCCTTAAAAAAATAAAAGTATCCGTTCGGATCCGCATGCTGAAATCCTTGGTTAGGTATTGAAAATCACGAAAGACATGCTTTAAATGAAGATCATGAAGCACATAAATTAGTTGAGAATCAAAGTCAGGTAATGATGAAGACAGACAAATAGTAAGAACAGAATATGTGGGTATTGAATGGAAAAAGAATGTGTTGTGTTAGGTTGGATATGGTATGTATTCATAGAATGCATTCTAGGTCAAAAATACATTTTGAGATGATAAAATCAATGTATGATATGCATATTTGTTCATTGATCCTGAAATGCTTTAAAGAACACAGTCCATTCTACATTTTGAACCCAGAATAGAAATACCTCGCTCATCCATTCTTATTTTATTTTGGAAAAATATTTTCTATTTTGAGAATGCATTTCCAAAAAAGCACACCAAACACAGCTTTGCTTGTGTGGCTCATATCAGGCGCCACACCGTTGTAGATTGACTATATCCTCGTTAATTAATCAAGCCTTACAATTATGCAAGGACATGACTACTACCAACTTTTCTTCTTACTCAAACCCATCGAAAAAGCCCAGACCAAACCGATAATGATACAAGATCTGATAAAAACCTAAAATTCAATGATTTAGTTTTGAACTTACTGATACCATATCGAAATCAGACCGAACCATTCGATTAACACCCTTACCCGAAAAGCTGTCTCATAGAAATTTAATACCTAATTTTTTTTTTTGGCAAAAAAATTGTTTCCCTTATCATCACTTCACCAACATGACCGAAACACTGGGCCTTCGATACCCATCTCCTTTCAACTTCCATTCACCATAAATTTATTTTCAGTAAGAACATTTCCATCTGAAAGAGGGTCACATATAGGTAGAAACTTAGTTTTTCATGGCTCTTTTGGTCATGGTTTTAGGTATATATATATATCGGTTGGTATCACTGGTCTAGTCAATATGGTATCGTTTAATTGAATCGATATGAGACTGACACTTCAATACTGACTAACATGTGACTGATACTGATCGATATAAAAAATATATATATCACGTCAGCATATGGCCAATACTGACCTATTTTTCCAGTGCCTCTTGTTCATCTAAAAAAAAAGCCAAAAGGGAAAGCATGTGTTTTCTCATCAATCTCCATCCTTGTTTCTCAGGAGGAGTACTGAAGAGCCTACTTAATAATTATAGTGTCTGGGTCTACTCCAAAAAAACAAAAGGTGCTTTCACCAGATTTATGAGTTATGTTGTTTGGAAGGTAGGAAAGTTCAATAGGTAGTTGTTGAAATACACATATATCCACCATTCAATTTGTCCAAAGTCCTTGCAGTGCATGAATTGCCACGTTTGACAAATTTAAGCCCTTCCATCCGTGCATATGATTGTGTCCATCTTATTTTTTAATATATTTTAATTAATATCGATCGATCACGTATTAGCACGTCATTGGACTCGTATTTGAAAACCGATCCTGATTCAATATTCGATTTATTTTTAATTATTTTTTAATCAATATCAACCAGGTTGAGTACCCCATTGGAGTCATAACCGGTCGTTATCAGATCAGGGACAAAATGAATATTCACAGGAACAATCTTAAAAAGGGGTCCAAAATTAAATTTTGGTGTGATTGCAGTTTGGCTATTCTCAATTTTTATAATGGATTAATCCTGCTTTTTAGAAAACCTAATGAAATTGCAGGTTATGTGATGACTAATATTGTTTCAGTTCTTCTTTATTTTAGTATAATGTTAGGTGTAAAAAGACCCTCATTGTAAGTAAGATTTCTTTTGGGCTTCTCCCTCCTAAAAAAGCTTCAAACTCTCATCATTCAATGACTATTCTCCACTCCCACCCCACCCATCAAATGTTTGCATGAGAGAGAAAGAGAAAAGAGAGAGAAAGTGAATAGAGAGAGAGAGAGAGAGAGAGAGAGAGAGGAAAGATATGTATGTTCAGTCACAGTCCTATTTTATGGAAACCTCGCGTGCACCATGAACTGACAGTCTCTGGGGCAAAAGCCATTAAGTGATATGACCATAATGCCCTTGACTTTTTTAATCTTACATTGACTGATTGGTCTTTCATCAGATCGTCAAAAAGTTTCTTACTAACCTAACTATATTAGTAAAAGAGGCAAGTGACCATGATTATGGGGCCTGTTTTTTATATTATTTTTTTTCTGAAATTTGGTAAAGAGAACTGTACATCTGTATGGTGTTTGTAGAGGTGAGTTCCCATCAAGAAGAGAGGGGAAAAAATAAAAATTAAATAATATAAATGGAGCTGGTCCATACTTCATCAGATCATTGTAATAACTATTCCTTTTATTATATTTTTCATCATTGACAAGTACCATTATTGTCATCACATGAGTTTTCATGAAGATCTTATAAAATAAGTTTTCATTGAAAGACTAGGATCAGAAAAACAATCATGGGTCCTCCTTTTTATTACATCTTTCCTCCCTTTCTGATAGTTAGAGAACATGGATACATCAATGCATGTAGCTAGAGGCAAAGATATCCAAACAAGATATATATATATATATATATATATATCAAGCCTTTCATATGTAAATATTTTCATGAATGAAGAGAAAAACTAGGAAAAAAGGAAACAAAATATATAAATCTATTTCATTAGTGTAATACAAGGCTCTTGTCTACTATCTATTAACTAATTTATCTCTATACATACAATTAGAAGTAATCAAAATGGTGAGGGATTTGATAAGTGGCATCTCTTTCTTTCTTGGTTAACTTAGGTATGGAAGCATTGCTCCTGATTTGCAGCATATCTCTAGGGACTTCAGGAGGCCTGACTGATCTAATCAAAGCCCAATTGACACCCTTGAAGAATTCATGCCTCTTGATCTCAACAGAACCCTTGGAGCTTCCAAGCCTCTTCTTTGGGTTCTTCACTAGTAACTTGCTTATAAGGTCTTGAACCTTCACCATTTCTTCAAACTCTTTACTACTACTTACAGCAATCCTTGGAAAGGTTAATGGCTGCTTAATGATGTTGATGAGGGTCTTCTCATTGTTTTCACCTATAAAGGGTGTCTTACCATACAAAAGCTCATACAAGAACACCCCAAGAGTCCACCAATCCACAGCACTACCATGACCAATTCCTGAGATCACCTCTGGTGCCAAGTACTCATGAGTTCCAACAAAGGACTTGGATCTAGCATTAATGGGTTCTGCAACCAATTCTGTATCAGTATCTAGCAAATCTACTTGTGCCCTGGTCATGATGCCCTCCTCCTTCTTCTTGTTAGGAGATGAGAAACAAGAAAGTACAGGTTGCATGGGTGTAGCACATGAGGAGAAAGAGCTCTTCTCCTCCTCCAGCTGAGAGTGAGGATCAAGCTTGGTTTTGAGGAGCTTAGGAACAACATCACACTTGAGGGAGAGATCGAAGTCAGAGAGCATGATGTGCCCATCTTCTCTAACAAGTACATTCTCTGGCTTAAGATCTCTATAAACAACACCCATCATATGTAGATACTCCAAAGCCACAAGGGTCTCCGCTGCATAAAACCTGTGTAATTTGAAAATTCATAAGGTTTCATAAGCTCCAGAACTGTTGGAACGCGGTTAAATCAAGCAATTTAATCTATCGTATCTCATGAACTATATTGACTCAATCTAAGGCTCGTATACTACTGGATTGGATCCTAGTAGACACATAACATAAAATGATCAGTGACGGACTTACTTGGCTGATGAGTTACTAAACCGCTTCCCGGGCTGGCGTTGGCGGGTAGCATGGAGGTCCCCACCGGGGCAGAACTCCATGACGAGACAAGAGTAGTGTGAAGCTTTGAACTCGGCATAGAGAGTGGGGAGAAAAGGGTGGTCAAGGATACCCAGTATCTCCTTCTCCATGTCTGCCCTCTGAAGCTTCTTTCTGAACTCAAGTGCTTCTCTGTCCACCACCTTCATGGCATACAAGCCCTCTGTTGAGCTTCGGAGCTGGCATAGGTAGACGTTGCCTATGTCACCACTGCCAAGTCGGCGGAGTAAATGAAAGTGGTCCAACCCAACTCGACCTTTCTCTCCCCTGAGACGTTTCATGGCCTCCCAGGCAGCTTGGTTTGCCTTATGTGGCTTCTGACCACCACAGTTGTCTGCGTTAGAACAGGCAGAGATGGAGCTCCGGCAACTGAGGTCACTGATAAAACTGTGACCGGAATCTGGCATCGTGATTGAAGAACTGCTGCTGTCATAGTCGGATTCATCTCGGCTTGTGACTTTCATGGTTCTCTCTCTCTCTCTCTCTCTCTCTCTCTCTCTCTCTAAACTACATGAGTTTCTTCAACTTCGTAACGCATGGGTTATTATATATAACAGATTCAAATTGACTGAGACTCACAATTACAATATTGTCCTCTAAACTCATTACATTTTACAATGATGTGCCATCAGTCTCTGATTATTCTTTGTTTATTAATAATGATTGGGTTCCTAATCCGATATTGATCCATGAATCATTAGACCCATTTTGGAACTGATGGAATTTTAGATATTTTCACTCTTTTGCTGAATTGTAATTTCTTTGAGAGATATTTTTGGGTGAAGAAGCTGTAGAAAGGTAGGAGAGGTTACATGGGGCATCCGTGCCCACATTAAATTCCACCTCAAATATGCATGTCACCTTTTTATCCCTTAATGGTATACTCATGTGGCATGTGAACAGGATGGGGACCTTCAGTTAAATTTCAGTAATGGATTTCAATTTTGTTCTTCCCATATTTGGTATTTTGTTTCTTAAATATTTGATATTTTTCAGGTTTTTTATTTTTTATTTTTTATTTTTTTTATGGTAAAAGCTTATGTTATTGTATATTGAGAAACTGAGGGAAAAGACATCTTATATATTGTAAGCCATATGATTGAAATAGATCATTGAATTTGCTATCGGTTAAAGAATTTTCCATGCATTGTTAATTGATAGAAACATCGTCACAATGGCAGAAATAGCAGGCATGCCAAACCATTTACCACTACATGATGCAAGAAACCTTTTTTCAACTCACTCATAGTCTGAATCTCTGCTCTAGAGACTGGAGAGAATACTACGGAAAAAAAATGGAAAAGAATGGAAAAGAATGGAAAAGGGGGGGGGGCACCACAAAAAGAAAGAAAATGAGAGACCTAAAGTTCATTGCACATAATGGAGAACAGCCCCCAATCAATTTATATGGCATTACCAACTCAGTGATATAGACCATTCAAGTGGTGAGCCACCCCTAAAGTGAAAATCAGATGGAGTCATTTCAAAGTTCTAATTGCTTGATCTGATTTCACTCATCATCTAACCCTTGCTTTTCCATTCAAATCATGACAATAACATTCCATGATAATCAAGACTCAAAAAGTAACCAACCGCTCACTAGTGATCAGTCAAAACCAAAACTATAACTGGTAAGTAGGCATGGAAATGATTCATGATTGAAGTGGGGAAGATCATAGCAAATCTTTCCCCTTCATTTCAGAGGTTTTGGATTATTCAGATCACAGCAAAAAGTTCAATATTTTATACTATTCTTCTTTTGATGTTTTTCCCTACTTTTCTTCCAATGCCTTTTTTCCTGCAGGATGTTATCATTCCCCCTTTTGGTTCCAATTTCAGGCAGCAGATCCAGCAAAAATTGCAGTATTTCAGAGGCAAATATATTGGAAAACTCAAAGCTCCATCACTTGCCCAGGGATACTTTTCATTGCTCCTTCAAATTTCATTTCTCAAATACCCATCTAACCTTCCAAGACCTTTGACCCATCAAAAAACCATCATAAGTACATTAAATCTCTCCTATACTCGCAGCAACCCATGGACCAGTTTTTACCAAAAAAAAAAAAAAAAAAAAAAAAAAAAACCTATGGACCAGTTTCTGTTCAACCGTTTTACCGGCTGGTCTGGGTTTTTTTAAACTATGCCCTCTCCTCAAGGAGGTCCAATTAAAGCCCTTTTTCTGATCAATAGAATGTTCTTTTGATATGACAATTCAAACTAGCTCCAAAACAGGCCAGGTTGGGATTTGAGATTAGATGGGTCATCTCCTGTCATCACGTACGATGCAAAAAGCCACCTATTCAAACCAACAAGTCAACAATCCACCAATGACCACCAAGTGGTCAAGCTTGTTTCTTCCAGCTTGATTTTCACCCAGTAGCCTCTTTCTGTTTCCTTGTAAAAGAATGGGGAAAATTTTCCACTAAAATAGGATTTTTCCTTGTATAATGCAATGAAAAGATAGAAAATTTTTCATGTAAAATATCATTTGTAGGAAAATTTTTACTGTGAAACAAACAAAGCCATAATAGGTCCAAGCCTCTAAGAGGTGTTTGCTTGTCACTCCCTTCAAAACAAGCATGATTTTAGTCGTTTTTAGAGGGGTCAGTCCTCTTGGGTCTTGCATGAGGAGTTTTGTTGGATATGCATTTGTTAGAGCCTGTTTCCAGCCCTGCCAATTTTATGGGCTGGACCGGCAGTCTGGTCCAGGTCTATCCATATCTGGTCCATCACTGGATTCTAGTTCTAATTCTAGGAAATTCTGAACTTACTAGCTTTGTCATGGTATTCCGTTGCCAGCTCAGTCATGTTTGGAAAGTAGCATAACTGGCATCTAATAAGAAACATGTTATCAGTTCAACTCAGAATGAAATAAGAGCAAACAAATACACAGACAGAATCAGAGAAGATGAATAGTGTCATCCCTACAATCATATCCAAATTGCAGACTACCACCCCTTCAACTATGTTTAGAGATTCAGAGAACACTAAAGAAAACAGGCATGGCCAAAACTGACACCTCACAACACATTATGAAAAGCCCATTTACAGGAAAACCCCAAACGGTTCCTTTAACCAATTCCAAAAGGAAAAACCATAAATTTCAGTGAAAGTGGACTTCATTTCAAAGGGGTTTGGACATAAGTTTTTTTTTTTTTTTGCACTGCTTTTAGGTTTATATATTTCCCTATTTGTGATTTGCTAAAAGCTGCTCATGTCCCTTCGGAAAAGGGAGGGGGGGGGGGGGTGCAATTGATATTTCAAGTATAGCTAAGATTTCTCTCAGTTTGTTTTAACGTAAAATACAAAGAAAGGCATTTAAAAAAAAAGGAAAATTTTACATGGAAGGGGGAAAAAAAGAAGATAAAAGCATCCTTCTTTTGCTTTCTTCACCTCTCATGTGCATTTGGTGTTGATTCAGCTAACATGTCAGGTTGGTTGGGAGCACATGTGAATGAGGGAAAAGATGGCTCAATGTAAACAGTGGCAGAAAATGGCTTAGGAGGAACAGATTGACATGAGATGTCATTTTTCTCACTGCAACCAAAGACTTCTAAGTAAATTATAACCTGAAAACAGCTAAAACCCTAAAACCTTAGACATGATCAACTTGATCTTGACCATCTTCAATATGTTCATTAAAGTAGGGTCTTGTTCACTATGATAGCAATCATTACCATGTTAAAGAGTGAACTCCTCATGTACCCCCAACAATGCACATGAAGGAATGCTGAGACAGGTTTCTCACATAAAGTCTATTTCTCAGTAACATTTCGTAGTTTTGTCCAAGTAATCATCCCTTGCTAATAGTTGCTGCTATTATAATGGTTTTCTAATTTCCAGGGCATAAGCTGTAACTCCAATTGGTTGCCTTCTGCACAACCATACATGGAAACAAATTAAAAGTATATAACTACCAATCTCCAAGTCCTACCAGATTTGAAGTTATTCCATGTTGAATTGGTATTACTGGACAAAGAAAGCCACAGATGGAATCTAAAACTCACAAAATCAAGAACCAAGCAATGATTTCCATGGCTTTTATTCTTCACCTGGTCAAATGTCTACACTGACAATACATTTCGAAAAGCTTTACTTCAATTCAACTTAACTAAGCATTTTCTTAACCTAAATGGGGTCAGCTATTAGATCCTATTTCGCCATTTCCTCCTATTTAAAGTCATGCTTGTAGCAACCCAAAGTTATTAATATCTTGCACTTCAAAGCATATCAATTATGTATGTGCTGCCTAGCTCGTCACTGTTTCATATTTTGGTCATAATAATTATGAAGCATGAATGTTGAGTTTTCCATTTTGCCAAGCATCATTGTCTTCTTTTAATATTCTGTACTGTTCCCCTATTTTTACTTTTTTGTTTATTAATTTTTAATTTCTCATTACACCATTAGCTAAATACATTTAGTTATTCTTTCCATAAATGCACATGCATTTTATTTTATCTAATTCCCCTAATTCAGATTAAATTTGTGTATGGTACCAAAATGTCATTTCATTGCAATCATTTGCTTTTATCTAAAATGTTTTCTGTGTATTCCTACTTCATCTGGTCTAGTTTAATTCCAGATAGGACTTGCAAGTGTCAGATGAATTAGTTTTAATGAAGTGATGGTATGACTCAACCAATATTGAGGGTTTTGGTTACTGATACTTCTTGATAAGTATATAAAGCTCCACTCCATCAACATAATTAACTAATTTAAAATCTTTCCAATAGTTCTGCAAGCCAATATAAATAACGTCATAAGCAATTTTTTTACTCAAGAGTTTTGATAAAATAAATAGCACCCGATTAGCTACTTTGCATAACATTTACAGGGGATAGAAATTATCAAATGCACATTTGAACATTCTTTCATATTGATATCATACAATCTGAATATTCCACCTCGTATCTGCAAGATATAAAAAACAAAAGAACACGAAAGGAAGAAACGAAAAGAAAAGAAAACAGAGGCCATCCAATCAAACATAAAACCTACATAACAAAAGAAAAAGAGATTTAACTGCTGTACATTTAAGAACCTTTTCTGCTCCGGCTACCCATACTAGCAGGACTCCTCGGACTACTTAACTCTGCAGAAGAATACAAGTCCCTCTTACCCATGTGCACACCGCTCCGGGACCCATGAGCTGTTAAATTCCCAGGAGACTCCATACTGGATTGACTCCCACTAAAGGTTTCAATCTCCAAAGTCTTAGCTTCTTCTGTCAGCATGTCTAACTGTTTTTCACAAAAGCAAGTCAATCTCCCATCTCAAAACATTATTCTAGATTATAGCAATAATGAATCTAAGATTCTAATTTATTATAGATTATTGTAATAATGTATCTCAAATTATGTATCAAGTAGATGGGCTATGATGAGGATGCAGCACCTGTGGTCCAGCCCCGAAGCTGAGGAAACACCTTAATGGGTAAAGAGTTTCTCATAGGACAAGAAATTACTTGAATGGACTATCCTATCTAACTTTTGAAGCTATGCCTGGTTAGTTGGCAATTCTTCTTCTTCTTTTTTCCCCTTTTTTTTAAACCCCCCAAGTTCCAAAATGACAGCTTCAAAACAGTCTTTCAAGGCATTGGGATTCCTCTTCAATGAGGGTGGATAAGTTTGCTCGTAGAAGGCAACTCCAGATTGATTACTGGCTGGCTTCAAGATGGGGCTGGTGGACCTTGGAGATACAATGCATATTTCCAGAAAGCCAGAGCTCTTTCTGCTAGCCATGACTTTTCTTTTGTTTGGAGAATCCGCACAACCAATTAAGATGCTGATGAGTTGGCTAAGTTACCAGGGAGAGAGACTTTATAGCTAATATCTAGGCCCCTCATCCCACTATTTAGTTCCTTGTTGGGGATCCCCAACCAGTCTCGGTTGGTGGTGCTGTTGTTGTATCCTAGCAACAAAATTTGTTCTCTCATTTCAATAAATTGTTATTTATCGGGGAAAAAATAGATTAATCGAGTGCAGATCTTCTACAACTCAGTACAGTGACAGCACTGTGGACCCAACAAAGAGAATGGTAAAGCACCATCCTTGAAAAACATGGTTTATCATGAAGGATTTCCCATGACAGTCATCTATGTCTTTCCTTTTGATGCGGTTGCGGCTGATGTGAATCAGTCTACAGCATCAAACCGCACACCTGAACAGTTCAAACATTGGCATTCAGATTAGTAGCAGATAAGGTGTCAATTTCACCCTATCAATGTGTACACCATATCCACCACCACAGTCTACAAACCATCTTTACTTGTCTTCCAGGACATCATATGTCACTACAGAAAATGAATAATTCAATACCTTAATTTCATTTTCTCTCAGACGGTCTTGAAGAATGCTGATAGCTGGACTTAAACTGCATCAATTATAAACAAAAAAAGTGAGTATAACAATAAAATGAACTCTCAAGCCATAATCACCCATAACTAGTAGAAACAATAGGAGGGTTTGTTCTAACCAATACTCCATTAACTTGCACATGGAAGCCTTGTATGTTGATGTGTGATGAATGAAAGCAAGGGGATGCATTTTCCCATCCCTAGCAATGCATCCAAATACAATAAATAAGAAACGAAAAAAAGATCACTAAATGAGCATGTAAAATACTTGTCATGACTCTTACTGTGATTGGGTATCATTTGCTTACCGCATGTTTTGTAAGATGGCCTGGTTATACGCAGCACGTTCCTCTTCGAAAAGCACACGTTGCAACTCTATAAATGAAGTTATAGGTGTGTCGAGCTTTAAGAGAGAAAAGGTTGGAAAAACTTGAAGATGAATTTCCTTTCTGACATACTCTGCACCACTATCAGCCAAGTAAACATTTCGTCCAGTTAGAGGATGTAATCGAAAGTACTTCTAATGAGTAAAAAGCTCGAACATACAAAGTATTCTAACAGAGTGGCTCAAATGTCCAGGACATGTAGACATGGAAACAAGAGAGAAAAAATAATACCTTAGATGTAGATCTTAAAACTAAAAAAAGAATGATAACCCAACCAAGCTGTGCATGTGGAAAAATCTAACTTCAACGGTAACAACATCATCAAACACATCTGCCTTGTATTGCAGTGATAGAGAATTCATGAAGTCATCAACACAGATACAGTGTGGCTGTCGTTGATTAGCTGACCCCAACGTGACTCAAAAAGGGACATCAATTGAAACACCCATAGGTATTATTGGCCAATGATGTAGCCTCTATAATAAGTTCACTTACTGTAGGTGTGCTAATCCGTTCAGAGAACACCAGAGACATGGTGGTCTTCAGTCGTTTATGCTGTCACTAACGAAATTAGTCAACCAAAATTATACATTTGGTGGTTAAAGCAAATCCACGGTATCCACCTACATATCCTTGGTCACTGATACTTAGCTCTCCAAACATCTTGATGCAGCCCAATCAAAAATTGGTCCTATTGTAATATCTATGGAGTGTGGACTTTTAATCTTTGGATTTTATTAGTAATGGGCTGGACTATAAGGCCCAAAAGTGGGAGTCTAAGGGGGTGAATAGATATTTAATAATTAATGGGATCCATTCGGTAATGTAGTTATCAGTAGTTTAGTCATTAAAGAGTCCTACTTTGGTTAGTGTGTGGGGCCTAAGTTATCTAGAAGATTTATGCTTCAACATTTCTAATTAGCTAAGTATTTTAGAGTCCTACTATGTATCAAATTGAAGGAATTAAAAGAGCCAGGGACAGTCCTAAAATGACCCTAGGTGGGGTGGTGAGAAAAACATGCATTGCTTAGGCCTTGTATCAAGTATCACATCGAACAGAGCTGATTGGAGGACAAGGACCCATATTTCTGATCCCCTTTAGTTGGGATAAGGATTTGTTGTTGTTGTTATTGTTGTATTATTAGTTAAGTTAGTCTAACTATCTAAGAGTTTAGACTTAGGAGGCTTCCTTTTTCTTATATATATATATATATATATAACCACACCCCCCCCCCCCCTCCCAAATAATGATGATGGTTAATGGAATCAAATATAAAATTTGGATTTGAATTGAGAAACTAGTCGTGGCTACCTCTTTTCTCTTTCTTCTCCCCTATCCCTCTCTTCTATCTCTTCCTTTTCTTCTCTTGGTTACCATTCATGGGTATTATTCACAATCCTGGAACAACCCCTTATCTCCCCTTCTTCTTCCCTAGCAGATCAAGTTCTTCTCTTCCATCGATCTGAAACCCACCACCAGCAGATCCATCTTTTCGATTTGAACCAACATCGTATCAGAGCCTAACCTGGCCATGGATACCTTTGTTTTCAAGGCTAGAATTCACGTCCAATGGAAAAGCTGTTGTTTTACTCATAGATAAAGGGTGAAGGGAGAATTTTATTTCACATTCTGTGGTGAAATGTTGTTTAAGACAAATGAGATCGTCATTGAATTTGAAGGTGATGTCTTCATCAAAATTTCAATTTCTCAAAACTTTGATGGTGCTTGTTGTGAAATGTTTGATTCTTCCAAAAGCATCTTTTTTTATGGGTGGTCATCCTGAATGCAAAAATAGACTATCGGAGGTATTGCTGAAAAATTGTTACTGCCTTTCAAGCTGAACATGATGAACATTTCAATGGAGACACTGCTTTAAACAAATGCAAAGCTGCTATTCGTCATGTTGAAAAAATGGAGAAAGATGTTGACAATGCCTGCACCCAAGCAAGGTTTAAAATCTCGGGTTTCGGAGGAGTCTCGGCCTCCTCCGAAACCGAGATCTCGCCGCCGAGACAGTGTATTTTGTCCGAGACAGCTTAAACGGTGGCCAAAATGCATTTTTTAGGTCTCCAACTTCAGGGGAACCTCATTTTTACATACATAAACACATTTAGAGTATAAAATTGTAAAAATAATGACTCTTTGTGGTTGTTTGGATTTACACCCATGTTTTGACAGTCAACGCTGAAGTCTGTTGTAAATTTAGGTTAATATTAGCTATTATATTCAATGAAATATGGCAAATGAGACAATAACATAATGCATTAGGGAAAAGAGAAACAAAATAACACTTCATTATAAATCATTACATCATAGTTCAAATATTCAATATTGAATGATCCCATAGTCCCCCTGTGCCCATAGTCCACAATTCCACAATCCTTATACAGATACAATATCTAGTAATACGTAGAGTGTCGTGGATGATCCATCCTACTATCATCATACATCTGGGAAAGTTGTCGATGCAAATTGTCTTCCAATTGAGCAACATAATCTTCCCATGACATTCTTGATGCAAACTAGTTCTGGTAGTCGTGCACATGATTCATAAATATAACATCAATAGCTGTCCGAAGGATACCTATCTTTGGGAAGAATGGAAAAATTTTTGAAGTAGTACTCTGATGCGTAGACTCTTGCGGAAGTACTGATGGAACGGAATAGAAGTTGGTTGATCCACTCTGACTCCGTATCTGTGCTCCTGCATCTGAACCATCGTCGAAGGAAGAACCATATGCAGTCGCAGTGGGATAGGGGACGAAGTTGATATCAACAAAATCATTTGAGGTGTATGCTGAACCAGTGCTGTATCCAGGAAAATTCCATTGCTCCTGTCCATTGCAGTAACTGCTATTCTCCTCCACACTCAATCCTCGTAAGCCAGAAGAGAGGCTATCAACGTCGAAGTCCATCGTGCTACTACAATCAGCATCTTCATCATGTTGAGAATGGGAATGATGTCGAGGCCTACGCGAATACGAAGTGGGTCTACGTGATGAGGATGGCGCACGTGCACCATGGTCATCATCCTGTGTTGTATGAGTGTACTGGTTCTCCCCAGTGTATCTAACAGGTAATACTCGTGGCTCTGGATCAGCCCCAATATTGACAATAATGGTTCGACCTCCACCTGGGTCTCCACCCCACCCCCATGATCACTACCACTAGCTCCACTACCACTCCAACTCCACTCAGGATCATCTGTATCAGTGCCAGCATGAGGGTCAAACGGCACGGGTGACCGTGTATGGACTCGACCCTCTTCCGAGGCTAAAAACTCGTCGACATCAGCATCCAAATGGCTAGCCAAATGGGAGACGGGCATCCCCCCGGGTTCGTCCATCACAGGTGCTCCCCTATCCCGCACCCACTCTACTAATGGATCTTCCTCTTCAGAGTCAAGCTGGAAGATGTTGGCGAGCTCGAGCGGGGTATTATCCTCCTTATCATGGAACATGTTTTGCACCCTCAACCTCATGTTGTAATGCATAAAACCAAGTCATATAGCCGTTGGGAGCCAAGTCAATTCCGCCTCTTTGAATGAATGAGGTTGAAAGTACTCCAGTTTCGTTCCCAGCCAGACGCAGAGCATGTCTGAGCTAACACTCTACTTGCTATCTTCTTCAGAGCAGGTGTATCTTTACCATACAACACCCACCATTCAGCTGCATAAGAATAATAATATATTTTAATTTCGTATGTCATTTAAACGTAATACATAAAACATAAGATAATTTAATTTCGTATGTCATTTAAACGTAATACATACATGGATCACTTTTGTCACGTCCAACCACTACAGCGGGGAACCCAAAACTCCCACGGGCTTCCCTGAAGGTTTTAATCTACACACAATTGAAAACTTATAAATATTTGCAATTACAATATACAGTTTTGCCGCACTAGCAATATCAGTAACCAGTACAATTAGTGTCACGGCGATCATATTTCCAGTAATTGAAGCACACAACTCACCTCTAGGTTTGCCAATGCATGTGCTTGGGGATCTGGCTCCAACTTTACAACCACTAGCTTCACTACCTCAATGAGTTCTGCGTTCGTCCCAAGTACATGCGTATACTGGTACTTGGGGTTCAAATAGTATGCTAAAATATTTGACAGTGGACACAGGGTTAAAGCAAATAAAAATTATATTGGTACATAAGTAACACTAAAGTAAATATATCATCAAATTTACTCACCAGTCTTATACAATGGATGCATGAATTGGCTCTCCCATCGGTCATTGATGATCTTTATATAATTCTTGTAGCAACGTGGTATCAAAGTTTTAACACGTACTTTCAATGCGTCCACAGCAGCATAAAGAAGTGGCATGGTAGGTTTTCGCTCAGTATCTACCAATCTCAACACCTGTACTACAAGATGCAACACCCTGACTACCACCTTCACATTTTGCCAAAATTCGTCTGAAGCGATGGTACTCTGTGCTTCCACTCCCTGGGGAGTAGCTAATTGTCTCCACGAAAACCAATCCTCAGATGCAAACATCGATCTGAGTCCGGCCATCTTCGCCTCAAAGCTCTTCAACGCTATGAAGTTCGTAGCGAATCTGGTGATGCCTGGTCTGACCAAGTCCCCTCCACATTTCTCCCTGAGCATGTTCAAGGAATAACCATGGTTGTAGATGAAAGTGGTTACTTGTCTTGCTTGCTCAACCACTCTCTTGACTTTACTTATCTTGCCCATGTCCTTCAACATCAAATCAATATAATGGGCAGCACATGGAGTCCAGAAGAGATTGTACTCGGCATTGTTCATTAACATCTCCCCTACCTTCTTAAAATTGCTGCCGTTGTCCGTCACAATCTGGACAACGTTCTGAGCTCCCACCTCAACCACCACCTCTTGCAACAGCCCATAAATATAATTTGCATCTTTTACTTCAGCTGATGCATCAACAGACCTAAGGAACACCGTCCTCCCATCACAGTAAACCATGAAGTTGATGATGGACTTTCTGGTAGGACCAGTTCAACCATTACACATAATAGTTACTCCTAAATCTTCCCAATTCTTCTTCTGGCCTAAAATCCAGTCTTGTAATTCTTTCTTATGTTGAGGCAAATAATGAGTCATTAACTCATATTGATTTGGCCCTCTAACCCCTGTACCTGCCTCAGTAACTGCATTTAGCATGCTCTGAAAGAAAGGGCATGTGGTGGCGTTTGCTGGGATGTCATGATAAAACGACCACTTAGAGTAAGAATACCCTACTGACTCCCTATTCTTTCCCCCAAACATTGCCTTTATTTTTTTTTTGCTTACTACCTTGCTTCGTAAAAACTGCGAGATCTTGCTGTAAAACTTAAACATAATCATCCCGTCCCCGTAGCTGAGGCACAGGTTCTTCCCTTCTACTTCGTGATCTAGAAAACCAAGAACCAATCCCTTCGCTCCATCTCTGTGGCCCAGGCTCAGCAAAACCACTACCACTGCCACCTGCTCCAGATGTACATGCTCCTGTCCGTCTCCTCTCTGCATCTGATCTAACGGTTTCTCTACTAGCCATTGCCGCATGACGCATCTGTCTTGCCTCTGCCTCTGTCATATCTTCTACATCCCATCCCTCAGCCTCATATTCCTCACTGGATTCTGGTACGGTGCCTCGAATTGCCTCCTCAAATTGTTGTTTTTCTCTTTCCATTGCTGCCCTCCTCTGCCTCCCTCCCCTTAACTGTTCACCTATGGCCCTGGATATCTCCACAGGACACTGCGGGCATTTGGAAACATCTTTGCCCAATCCACTCAAGTGTTGTTTCAGTCTTGTGATGCCGCCAGACTGAAGCTTCTTCCCACAAAAATTACACCGGGTCTTCTTCCTATCACCCCGAAGTGTAGTCGCATACTGCCATGCGGTCGGGTCGGGCCAGAACCGGTACCGTCGCCCCCATCGCCGCGCCCAACTTGGTCTCGACATAATTTATAAGCACTGTTTCATAGAAAACACAAACTTCAATAACCTTACAAACTTGAACACAGCAGAAATTACATTTCAAAATTTTTCTCATATTTTAAATGCGATCAAAACATTTTTCCTTATTTTTTCCGATTTTATAGCATTTTTAATCAATTTTAAATTAATTTTTAATTGCTGAAAATTATTTTTTTAATATAAATAATTCAAAAAAAAAAAAACATACAACAACCGAAATCGAAATTTGAAATCGTAGGACAGTAGATCGGCCAACAGTGATTAACATATAAATAGGTCATCATCATCAAATGAGTAATAATAATAATTATTTTAAATTTTAATTGCTGGAAATTCATTTTTAAATGCAAATAATTGAAAAAAATACCTACAACAATCAAAATCGAAATCTGAAACCGTGAGC
Organism: Protea cynaroides; assembly: GCA_028583415.1. Taxonomy (NCBI): domain Eukaryota; kingdom Viridiplantae; phylum Streptophyta; class Magnoliopsida; order Proteales; family Proteaceae; genus Protea; species Protea cynaroides. Next base: position 94,720,674 of record CM053274.1, read on the forward strand.
TTGTAGATCGGGCACACGTATCTAACATATAAAAATTTCATCACATTCTAAAAAAAAAAAAAATTATCCCTCGTAGTCTCATGTAAAAATCTCATTTTTCGACAATAAACTTACCTTCAACAGTTGATATGAAGCTCTTACAGCAATCCCCGTAGTCCGAAGCACCACCCGTAGCAAGTTAAAAGTCCAAACAAAGAAAGAATGGGGGAAGAAATGAAAAAAACTTGAAAAAACTAAGAAGAAAGAGGAAGGAGCAGTCTCGGTCGAGAACTCGACCGAGAACAGGCCCTTCTCTCTTTTATAAAGAGAAAAAAAAAAGCTAAAAGCTATTTCTCGCCGAGATCTCGCGAGAACTACCGAAAACTACCGAGATCTCGGCAAGATCTCGCGAGATCTCGGCGAGAACATGTAACTGCCGAGACGAAAAGGGTTATCGACCCTATTTTCGTCTCGGTTAGTTACGAAACCAGCGAAATTGGCGAGATCTCGCTCGCCGAGATTTTATTCCATGCACCCAAGGCAGAGTTGCACTTTCCTTTTTTAAAGCATATCAGATTTTGGTAGATTGTAGGTTCTGTTATCAATTTTTTATTAATAATGCAATGCAACTTATATTTATAAAGTGGTACCTGTCATTTTAAAGAAACCTTTTTGGTTGTTGACCCGTCTCTGCTTTGCATAAGAATACTAATGATATTGCTTTTCACCCATAAGACAATTGTCTTGTCCTAATTCTTTTGCAACAATCTATTGACATGGTTCTTGCTTTATAGAAATTAAGAAATGATCCTACCCAAAGTAACCTTATTAGTTCAGAAATTCCAATGTTAGACCCTGTTGATTTCCTTTTTGCCATTTTACCTCCAAGATAAAAATAAAAATAAATAAAAAACAGGCTTCTTAAAAATTAAGAAGCCTATTTCTGTCTCCTCTATGATCGGCAACAAATACTTTACAACATTATCAGAAATTGCATACTAAAATAAATAAAGTATGAAGCATTTGCTAGGTGATCAAATACATACTCTAGTAATACCTCATGTCCAAATTTGAGCGGTGCATTGCTTCCTGCATACTTGCTGTCATATCCATGGAGTCTATATCAACAATAGCATTTTGTAAGTTGTCACTGTGGTAGTCTGCTGCCATTTTCTCTTTCCCAAGATAGTTGACATCCGCATGAGCAAAAAATCCCTCCAAATCTGCAGCTTTTCTTCCATCCTAGCCAACCATATAACATTCATTATACATGGTGAAGGAAGTGACTGAAACACGAGTGATCTCATCTTTAAAATTAAAAATTGAATAAAAGTTTATCAATCATCCATCAGAAAGTCAACAGAATGGTTCAACTCTGACTTCATAGAGCCGGTAATGCTGCTGCCTACTAGGCAGCCATCCACCAACCCTGTCCCTGAAGCACTTAAGAGCTTTTGTTTTTGGAACAGACAGCAATGTTGTGCGGACAGAAGGGAAACAGAAAAAGGGGATGGGGGGAGGCTACCTTCCTTAACTGATAGAAAAGTACAGTGAAAGAAAATTACAAGTTCCTTCACTGAGGCTGGATTTGGTTGCTGCCTTAGGTGATAGAAAAGGAAAAGGAAAAGAAAAAGAAAAGAAATGACAAAATTTCCTTCACTGCTTGTTTGGTTGCATCAAGAGAATCAAGAGAAAATTTATGAAAAAAATCATCATTGTTGTTTGGTAGTCTATGTTCCCACCTTGAAAGAGAGAGAAAGGCAAAGTTAGGTAGGAATGTAAGATCAATTTTCCCTCAAGTTTTTTTTCCTTGTGTTTTCCGACATTATGGGTGAGCACAGAACTAGGGATAACTTTTCTCAAAATAGTTACTTTTTCCCTAGTTTGTCTTCCACTAATCCAAACAAACAATCACATCTCTAGATTTTATTTCAACTTTCCTTCAACTACATCTACGGGAAAGCAACCAAACATAATATAAACCTAATAACTGAACACTAGCCTGAATTACTAAATTTTTCTCAACACTACTTGAATTCAGTAGGCTGTCAGCAGCCACAAACCAATAAAAATGTCATACACAATCCATAAATTTTGAACTTACTCAAACTTTAAGCAATAACAAGGAACTCCTAGAGGACATTAATTTCATAAATTTGAACTGAAAACAAGATTTAAGATTCCAATTACTCCATAAAGTTTATCCATAAGTTTTCCTCCAACATTAGAAATGAAAAAGAGAGAAAAGGCCACTGAAGTAATTACTTACACGGTTACACCAGATGGGCATACTAAATGTCTTTGTTTTAAGAAAGGTGTCCCAAAAACCAAATATAATTTCTTTTCTTTCCCTAATTAGCACACTACATCATGCGCACAAATATCTTTTAGTGTAACATTATACAGTCTGTGATATTCCTTATATTCAAGGCAACCACAAAGATGCCTCAGCTCTCATAACGACTTAAAAGGGCAGAAGTGTAAATTGCTTTTTGTGTGGCATGAACATGAAGTTCAAGTTTGGAAGCCAATAAAGCTGGCACCCCTCACAGGAACCCAGCAACAAACACTATAATCAGATAACTTTGTTCTCTTTCTATATTGCAAATGCTATTCAAATTATGGCCAGTACGTCAGCCAAAACAGCAATTCGCTTATTTTGAAATCAAAGAATATATATTTGTACAATTGGCTAAAACCATTTGGGCCCAGCGGTGGCAACAGCCAACAAGTCATGAACTCTGTTGTGCAAACGCAAGTTGATCAACAAATAATGATTAAAACAAATGAAAACCCGATGACAAGGACCAGTCAGTTAAGAGCCGACCGCTCTACCACTAAGCTTCAGGAAGAACTCCCTTGAGGAAGCCGAATCCCATTCTTCAGACCAACCTATGACCGAATTTGCCAAATACCTTGGTGACTCCAGCAGTTGCTCTTAAATCACCAGCGTCTTGTTCAAGACTGTCTTCCCTTGAATTCCCAGATCTCACTGATGCAATCGCAGAGGAAGTCCAAGGAAATTCAATCTTTATAACTGAACTGTCGTCAACAGGGGATACAGAAACAAGCCTAGGTATGTGCTTCTGCTTCCCATCCAAGGACTGGAATGCAATGACCTGGATTCTTCCAACCTAAAATAAAAACTAAATGTTCAAATCAAGATATGAGAGATACTTAATGACACCATTAAAATCAGAGCATATTTAAATTTTGATCCAGACCTTGAATGCATCTTCACTGAAACATGAAAATATGAGCCCAATAAACCCAGAATCTAGAAGTTGATACATGGCCTGAGTTCGCACATCTGCAGAAGGTAGAATGCATAGAGAATTTCCTTGTCAATGATAACAATACTATTTCCAACCTAAAAATAGAAAAGAAAAAAGGGGGGAAAAAAAATCATATGCAGTCTCCAAAAATGTAAGCCAGAGTTATTCTCTTACCTTCTTCAAAAAAGAATGTTACACAGGGATATTAGTGGTGTTCAGTATTCTGAAGACTCTAGTTATTTGCTCTACACTCCTCTTATTCCACCTGATTTGGTGCAGTTTACTAAGTAATCTAATTATTCCTTCACTAGCTTAATCTTTATGTGAAGTTTAGTCAATTTAAAAGAAGGGGGGGGGGTTCAACGATCCACTTTATCTATAACACCAATTTCAATTCATTAAATTAAAAAAAAAAAGTCACAACCCATGCTTTTGTATTCCTCTTTCCACTTCCAGATCAGACAATGGCACAATCTACTATATTACAACAGTAAAACCTGTAATAATAGCCGTGCTAATGCTAACCTTTCTTGCTCGTGCATATAGAAAACAAAATTAGAATGTTCAAGTGCTTAGTTTCAGTAAGTGTGATCCCATAGCTTTCTCTTGTTTCCTTTTTTGCATTTTCTATACTTTTTGTGGTGCTAAGAGTGTTGGAAGAGTGTTTCTTAGCACCAGAAAACCAATAATAAGTACAAGAAATATAGCATGAACATAAAAAGAGAGACCATAGTTGAGCAAATATACTGAGCCAACTTCAAGAATGATGAGTATGTTAGCAAAAAATAATAGTTGTCAATCCTCCTTACCAACATGGGACGGAAGAACAGTAATGTGTGGATGTGAATGGTACCAACCAATCACTCTTGTTGTTCTACCTGTAGCCAGTGTCATTTTGTGCTATAGGATTAAGGTAAACAACCAAAAACCTAACAACTAACCTCAAGTATCGAGTTTACAATTTATACAGAAATAGAACAGCCCACGTAAGGAAAATAAAATGGAAGTCAAGGATATCTCAGCCTGCACTGATGCTGCAGCCAATTGCTCAGGATTAGTCTCTACTCGGTCCTTCCGACGATCAGACCGTGTCTGAGGTGATGCTCCCCAGATTATTGCAGTGGCACTCCCATTGTTTAAGTACTGAATACTTCCAATATCAGAACCAAAATAAAAGAGGGAGAATAACCAAATTGATAACCTTATTTCTCTTTCAAGTTGAATTATTTCTAACTGGACGCAGGCCTCACACAAACTCAAGGAAATCAGAATTCAGTAAAGATACAATAAGTGACCAGGAAAAGCAGGACATCTTTTACAAGCAAACGATAGATGATTAACCAAAATAAATTAAAGTCGCACTCTTTCACAAGCTATATTCAGTGATCCTGTAAAACCCATGCAATGTGATACAATTGAGGAAACTTATCACATATCACATAACTTACAAACTAAAGAAAAGCAAAAGAAAATCACATTGGAAGGAAAAAAGAGCCACAAAAAGGTTGTCCTTTTGTTCTCCAGTGCTGAATCTGAGTGATCACTATTTCAAATGGATACCTGAAACACGGTATTTGTGGTGAAAACTGAAGGAAACATATTCAGTTCTCTTAAATTAATGAAGTTCACATGAAATGAAAACTTTCAAACCCACTCAAGAGAAGAGCCAAAAAATTAATTGATAGAAGCTTGTTATCCAGAAAAAGAAACAACCAATAAAACTAGTGCCACCACTAATAACATCTTTTAATTCAACTTCTCTAAACCTGTACAACACCCATCTAATTCACAGCTACATAAATAACCAAGTAATAGAAAAAGAACTGAACAAAAAAAATAAAGAAGTAACGTTCATTAATTTTGCAGACCCAAGTCATGAGAGTCTTCGAATTTATTTTTACATGGACTCTGCTCAAGTGAACAGAGCCCCGTTGCCATTACATAGGCTGACTACATGAAATCATGTTCAATCACTCCATCCAAATGACAAAAAGATATAGGTCAAATAGAGAATTGCATCACATTCCATACACGGGATTCAGAGGGGAAAAAAAAGGGGGAATCGACGACCAATGCCCATCACAAAACCCATGACAAGTAAGCTCAATTCTGCTCAATTACCCATCACATTACCCATGAAGCTGAACTCCTTAAAGTATATTCCCAACAGGAAACGACCCCAGAAGCGTATGTGATCCTTCCACACGAGCAATACCAAACACTCATATTCAGCTCCGTTCATATTTAACGATATAATTACCTTTTCAGGAAACTTGGCCCCAAAAAAAAAAAAAAAAAAAAAGATTGCGCGAGTGAATAAAACCCCAAAGCCACATAAGGAGACCCATTTCAATCCCATTTCCAACAGAGCTCCTCAAATGATCCTTTCAAACAAACCCAATATCTCCTATCCATCCACAGACTCCAATTAACAAAAACAAGAGAAATCACGATTGAATCAAATTTAAAAAACCTACCTGAATGTCTCCAAGGAGAAGACCCATGATCTCTTCGGTCTCCGTAGACAATGCATGATTGAGACATGTTAACCAGACATCCTCCGACATTTTCACCCCCGTTAGAGACATTTTGCTTTTTCTCTTTCCCTCCTCCTTCGAGCTTTCAACTTTATCTACGAAACCTGAAGAGGAAACAGAAACCCAGATTCGTAAGATCTTCGGAGGTCCCCTCCCTCGTCCTCGAGCACGGTTTTGGGAGGGAGGTGATCGAGCAATTGCTCTGTGACAAACTGAGACTGAGGGAACCTCGTCTGTTGATGTTATGGGACTCGTAACAGTATAATAAAATGGTCACAACGAATATAATCTGTTCGATTACCATAATTATGTTACGAAATCTAAGGTTTAAAAACCATATGTCGTTCTTTGAATTATGAATATGTATAATTATAAATGCAACATGTACAGCTACTTTATTTTTCCAAACATAACGACACACTAATTACCCACCCTCTTATGATCATAGTTAGTTAAAACAAGAACGACAAAAAAACAAAATGGAATGAAACGGATTTTATACGAAGCAAACCATTAATTGTATGGTCAAAAAAACGGACAAACATCTTGAGAACGACAAAAAAAAAAAAAAAAAAACAGTATAGGTTTTAAACGGATCAGATATAATACGATATGATAAAAAATAGCAATATATTCTCATAAATTAAAGAATTATATTTAAATCAATGGGAACAGATAACATTTATGATGTATCTAATCATAAAATGATGAGAATTATTATCTTTAGTAAAATAGTTAATTGATGATTTATGTTTGTCCAAGACTCAAAGCATGAATCCATATGAAGAGGAGAGAAAGAGAGAGAGAGAGAGTCTACTCTACAGTGGCCTACAATATACATTTGTTATGACACACAACCCATAACCCACCCTAAAGAGTAATAAAATAATGAGTTTAGAAGTAATTATAAGAAATTGACCAGCCTTTAATCCCACATCGGTTACATGTAAAAAGCAATGCTAATATTAAACAATATGAGATTAATCAATTCATTACTCATAGAAGATGCAAGTTAAAATACATATATGGTACGGTACGCATATTTAACGCATTTTAAATTACAAGGCATGAAATATGGAATATTTATCATATTTTAGGTCAATACGTCAATACATGTATTAAATGGTTGAATAAGATATCGTTGTACAGTACACATTTAAAACGAATTTTAATTAATAAATGACATAATTGAAAATAAATTACCAGAAATTCCAAGTTTCTCGTCCTGAGCCAATCATTATCGTTTTAGCAGCCACCTCTGCCTCTCAGTCAATATGCCAAGGATTAGAACAATAGTGCTGCACCCAAAAACTCTAACTCCAATTATGCTAAGTTGCAGAAATATCTAACCATGAGGCCCTCTGTTGCAACTTAAACCCAAAAGCCTATTTAAGGAGAAGTTGAGAATCCAATTGAAAATGAGAGTGAAAGGCTATGAATATATTATGAAATGACACAAATGTCATTTTAATTATTAGTTTATAATATAATCATAAGATTTAATAAAACACTCCAACCAGCTGAGATGTTAAAGTAGCTTTTTGATAAGAGTCTTAAAAGGGATTTTTTATGAAAATGGTATTTTTGTATTGTTATTTTAAATTATTAAAAATTGGTTTGTATAGTTTGATGCACATGATTTATACTACAATATTATCCCAAAACCCCACGTGTCATCTCCTGGGGAACATTTGCCTTTCGCCTTGATCCTTCGAATTTAGGACAGATCTGAGTAAAATTGGTACACGTTTCTCTAACCCTTGTTGGACACGTGGTATACACGTGTCGCAGAGAAAGACAGACGTCAGGCCTGTAATTACCAGCAGCGTGTATAAATATGCATGCATGAAACCTTGGATTGATCAGTGAAAACAACTTGTATTTTCAACTCTGCAAATCCTTTTCAGTACAGAAAGTGTTTGTCAAATTTCTTCAGTGAGAGAAAATGGCGTCTCGGGAAACTGGCCGTGTCGAGGTAAGTTTGATGCTTCTTTTCCTTGTATTTCATTTTCATGAAAAAATGAAAAAACATCCTTGATCATCATCTGTGTTATCATCATCATCATCATCAACTGTAGGAAGAGAAGAACAGGATGATGGAGAAGGGGAGAGAAGCTGCAGAAGCAACCAAAGAGAAGGCACAACAGACGAAGGACAAGGTATCTGAGAGCGCCCAAGCAGGACAAGGGCGTGCGCAGGAGAGCAAAGACCAGACTGGCAGTTACCTTGGTGAGAAGACCGAGGCAGCCAAGCAGAAAGCCTATGAGACAGCTGAGGCTGCGAGAGCGAGAGCCGAGGAAGCGAAACAGACGGCTGAGGGTGTTATGAGGGAGAAAACAGAGGCTGCTAAACAGAAGGCGGCGGAGGCTACTGAGAAAGCTAAGGAGACAACTCAGGCTGGGAAAGAGAAGACTGGTGGGTTGTTGCAGCAGACTGGTGAGAAGCTGAGGGAGATGGCTCAAGGTGCTGCTGAAACTGCCAAGCAAACTATTGGAATGGGTAGTACTGATGAATCTAAAGAGACCCAGACCACTACCACTCGCATTAATAGCAGGGAATGAAGTCAAGAAGCTCTGCCTCTGTAAATGGGGCTACAGATCGAGCAACTGTTGCTACTACTGTTGCCGTCGTTGTTTCTGTTATGTTATCTTTTTGGTGTTTTAGTTCATGCTTCTGCATCTGTGTATCTCTATCTCTCTCTCTCTTTCGATCTCGAGTTGTGCATGAGCTGCAGTGAATGAGAGGGAAGGGGGGAGCTTGGGTTGTAATAAAGGGAATTCAGTAGTGTAACAATCTTGTAATGATTTGTTGTCATTCTATGAAATGCAATCGTGAATTTCTCTCTTTAATTTTCACTTCTGTACCGTGCATTTTAAATTCCTTGCCAAAAATAGAAGCAAAAACATAGGAACATTCTATTATTCATTGCCGTTTTAATCATGGTCACTTATAACAGGAACAGGAACAGGAAAAAAAAAATGGATCAGATATAATTCCGTACAGTAAAAAGGGTAATATGTCTCCATAAATTAAATAATTATATTTAAATCAATAGGAAATAAATCATATTTATGATATGTTTAGTCGGAGAATTATTTTTAATTAAATAATTAATGGATGTTTCATGTTTGTTCAAGATTCAAGATATGAAAGAGTGAGAAAATGTTTTATGATGGTCTATAATATATATTTGTTATGATCTATCATTTATATCTTTAACGAGTAATAAAATAATAACTTTTAAAATAATTATAAGAAAATGGCAGTCATTAATCTCATATGTAGAAGGTAATAATGATATGAGATTAATTAAATTATTATTCAAGATTAATCGAATTATTATTTATAAAAGATGCAAGTTAAAATATAATACAGTATGATATATTTTTATTTTTAAATAGTAAGATTTAGAGTATGGAGTATTTTATTGGATTTAGAGTATGGAGTATTTTATCGTATTTTTAAGATCAATATCGTGTACTAAATGATTGATTATAGTACGTGTTTAGAACGAGTTTTAATTATCAGACCAGAGATTTTAATAGTGTAAAATTGGATGTCAGAATTGATTTCAAATTGTTTAATGGTTGTTCTTATGATTTTTTTTTATTTTCTTTTATAATTAGGTGTTTTAATTGTGTGGATAATTTTGGTGTTTGGGGGTGTTTTAATTGTGTAGATAATTTGATGTTTTAATTATGTAAATTGGATGGTTGAATTGGCATAGGTTTTAAATGGTCCTATGGATGAATGTTTCAATATAATGGCAAATTAAATCATTATAAAGAAATCGAGTATGATTTTGATATTTCAAATCATTGGCAATACTGATCGAAAATGTTTAAAACATTTATACAGAAAACGTTTTATATATTAAAATAATCATACTGACTACATAGACTTATTATCAATAAGACGAATCGAACTCAGAACTTTTTTAGTCATACTGACCATTTAGAACGATTATTAATAAGAATAATTGAAATTTGTGTTGCCAACTAATTAGATATCTCTTTTGGTTACATTTACCTAACATGTGCTGATAAGATACTAATTAGGTCTATCGATGCATATTAGGTCAAAGTCAGACCAACCCTAACCTCGCATGCTGTGTCTTCTCGTGGCAAAGCTAAGCCCACACACAATTGCATAAAAAAATTACAAATATTAAAATAATAATTAAAATATTAAACCAGATCGTTGAGTCACCGATTAGCTTTTTAATTTATTAAGTCTAACAAAAAAAGCAATCATTATATCACATGATTATGTAATTGAAGCGAACGTTGGCCGAGCGATATTCCCTGCATGGTCATTTCATATCCATCAAATCATTTTATATTTGGTTATTAACATATTTTATTTCATGTCTAAATTGTTTGCATTTGAAAACAAAATCAAAATTGATATTTAAAAGTATCAATATTAAATATAATAAGAAATTTAGATAGTTTATACAATCACATCTAGATATAAAATTTTTATTTTTAGATTTGAAAATTTTATTTTCAAGATTGAAATTTTCATTTATTTTCTTTTTAATTTCCCATGTCAAGTAATGGATATGGGATTAATTGAATCATTATTCATGGAAGATGCAGATTAAAATACGAATACGTTTTATAAACGTTTTTTAAACCACAATGCTTCTTGTGTGGAGTATTTTTTCGTACATCTGAGGTTAATACGGTAATATGCGTGCATTTAAAATACATTTAAACTAACAAGTACAACTCTGATTGGTTGCAATGGGAATTCAAGGGAAGGGAAGTGAAAATTTCTAACTTGAAAAATAAACATTTGTAATAATAGTTAGAACCAATGCTATCACATGACTAAGTAACTAACCCCAAATTATTCATTATTTGGTTATTAACTTGCATTTCACTTTGCATCCCAATCCCTTGTATTTTAAAGTAAAATAAAATTTACAGCTAATAAGTATCACTATTAAATCTGGTAAGGAATTTTAAGGGTGTTAAATGGTGCGTTTCAATTTCAGTTTGGCGTGTAACTAGTAAAACCAAAACCAAATCATTTATTAAACAGTTTAAAAAAATGCTCACTGATAGGGACAAATAAGACCTCCAATCAGGAGAGGGCACGTATCCAAACTTTTGTCCAATAAACGACACACGTGTCATCGCATGCAAATAAACAGGCGAGTCCCACATCGAATAAGATAAAAACATAAGGGTTATCCCCAAGATTGCAAGAATAATCGTTGATATGAACTTAGGAAAGGAAGATTCCCCATGGCCCCTCATACGCCAACTCATTGGGCGAAGATTGTGGGGTCCATCATTGGAGATCCATTGCAAGATCAATGTCCAACGGGCTAAAAGGTCTCCTCCCCACATTTGACCCCTGTTTCAAGGGGTCAAATCATGGGAATCCTCCCCTTCCAGAGCTGGTGAAAGACTGCACATTACCATAAACGTGTCCCCCCTTATCCGAATTGCATGAAATCAAGGTCGAAAACAAAACTACATCCAGCCTCTATAAATATCAACCAAAATAAATGTAATCAGAACATGTTAGATTTATGTGGGCTTAATTAATTACCTAAACTAGTCAATTCAGTGGGAGTCCAATGAACATGATAAACCGGTTTGATTTGGTTCGTCACATGATATGAGATAGGTTAGGTAACCCTAATTCTATTGTGGGAAGGGTTTTAGGGTTATAGCAGTATTCTATAAATACTAGGTTAGAGCCCCCACAACCACAGTTAATCAATTATCTCTGCACCCATTAGCAATAGATATCAAGATATCTTCTGGAGGCTGTGGAAGACTATAGCCGAGGGATTTCGATCAAAGCTTAAAGCATCGTGAAGCGTATGAGAATCAATCTCTTCACAGACAGGTATGTCTTTATGATTCATAGTTAATGGCTTCTCTGTTTTATTCTATGGTAATTGTATGGATGGATAATGAGTTTGGTTCAAACCCTAAGTACAATAATTTATAACAGAACAAATTTTTTGCTCCCTCCTCTCTCGATCAAATCGCTTTGACATCACTCTATAGGAATTTTTGCATTTCTATTTACGGAATTCCATCTGCTTGTTTCGGTTATAACTTAAGCATCGGAGTGGCTACAAGGTTTCCAATCTACCCTCTATTGCTTGATCTGCTTCTTTATTGATAGGTGTCGACACTAGAAGCTCCGGACAAGAACCAACAACAACACTTACAAAAATCGATTATTAATCAATTCCAGTTTTACAATTTTTAAACAGTTTCGTTGCCAGAGGAAGAGAGTTAAGAACAAAGTAAAAGAAAAACCAAGGAAATCATTAAAATAATTTAAATTGTATATAAAAGTGGATTTACTATTTAGAAGTACGCCATGTGGAATGCATTAAAATAAAATTTAGTTCTACAAATATATAAACATTTAGCACTAAGAGATTAGCGTAAAGGTTTAATCGGTTCTAAACAACTAGTTTAAACAATTTTATTTTTGAAATCATAATCGAACTATTTAATAATCTATTTCAAGGTTTCGATTTAAACAGTTTAATTCAATTTTGGTATACGATCCGATTTTATTTTTTACATTCTTAAGAAATTTATATATTTTATCCAATCACTTTGTATTCTAGGCTTATAGTTATAAAAATTTATTTAAATAAATTTCAGCTACCACCCAAATTAGTTTTGAAACATCACCTACCACTCACACTTTTCAAAAAACATCAATTACATCCAAGTAACTGACGTAGGAGACTGAAATCACTGTTAGACATTTTACCCTTGTTTTTAATTGAAAATTTTTAAAAACTAGTAAAATGACTAATATAACCCCTCACATTTTCGTTTTATAAACAGCCCAAACCCTACTCTTCTCCTCTGCAAAGAAAAAACTGCAACTGCCATTGTTGAACTCCAACTTTTTTTTTATGGCGAAGAACTCTTCTCCTTTGCGAAGAACATCTCACTGCATAACAATCTTCTCAACTCGGCTCACCAAATAGAGCTTCGTAGCATATAAATTTTAGAAAGAATACTTCAAAAGCAAAGTATGCAGATTTATAATGGAAAAAGAAAAAGAATGGTTTCAAAGACTTTAAACCTAATTTCTCAATGAATTCCATGGTTTTTCATATCGTTGCTGCAAACATAAAATAGAAGAAAACCTCGAGAATCGCCGAAGTTTTCTCTCTTTTTTTTTTTTTTTTTTTATGCGTATAATTAAAACCAAAGTTTCTCTTCCTCTTCCCTCGTATGAGATTCTTGTTCTGTAAAGTCGCTACTCGAGACAAAGTATGATTCCTTGTTCGCTTCCCATTTCAGAAGGACACGTCTTGGCGGTTGGATTATCCGAAGACTCATCCCTTTTGATTTCTCTCGTCTTCTTCTCTATTTTCTCCTGCCAAACCCCATGGTTTCAAGTTGAGTACACCCTTGAGGCCGTACAAAAGGGTAACGCCACTGATGGGGTTCATGGTATTGACACCATTGTTCTCGGCATCGAGAAGAATTCTACCGCTAAACTTCAAGACTCATAACATTTTTCTTTACAGACACTAGACAAACAGATATGTTCTGTCAGGAGTCATTCATCCCTTAACAGACACTAGATCGTCAATTAGAGAAGAGATGAAGAAAACCCTAACTTTATCAGGATCCAAATACCCGAACTTTACCAGAGAATTTTATTGATGAACAGAGACCGTAAACAACAGAAGAAGAACGTCGAATGAAAGAAAGAATCCCTAAAATATTGCTCAAGAATCAGGTAAACTTCTTTAGAAATTTTTTTCCTAGGTCTGTTTTTTATTAGTTGCAGAGGCTCTATTTCGGCGATCTCTGGTTAGTGGGTAGGTGAAATGATTGATTCATTTGTCCTCGAAGAAGATCTCAGAAGAAGAACACAGAGAAATCCAATCTGCTCAAATATCGATATGAAACTAACTATAAATCAGTTCCAGGGAATTGAAAAATATAGTCGATGTGCCACTGTAGAACCAAAAAAAAAAAAATTGATCCAATCTCTCGTCTTCTTCTCTCCTTTCTTTCTTCCGTTGAAGTTGGGACTCGGGCTTATCATTTAGGGATGTATAGTAAATTAAATGGGGGGTAGATCTAGAGAATAAGAAGAAACATGATTTAGATTTGGGGTTTTATCCTCCTTAAGTGAAGGAGGATAAAACCATCTTTTAACATTTCTTTAAGGACATTATTGTCTATTTCAAAATCAATTTTGGGTGACATTAGCAACTAACAGAATTCGTTTAACGGAATAGATCTATTTGATTAACGATGGTAAACGTTTAGGTGGTAATTGATGTTTTTTGAAAAATATGAATAGTAGTAGATGTTTCAAAATTATTTTAATGGATAGTTGAAATTTATTCAAATTTATTTTTAAATTAAAAAATTTCACTTCTCCACATTTTAGTTCCTCGTGCAAGTTGCAAGTAAAGTGAACCTACAGGTAGTTGTGAGGTGTTTCGTCTCAACGCCGCAAAATATAATTTGTAACTCTTTCGGAGGATCGTTTTTGTTCTTCTGTTCTGATAGAACGGAAAAATTGTTCAGAATGACCAAGAATGATAAAAAAATAATCTGATCAATTCTCCCGTTTTCGAAGAACGAATCGAATAAAAAGAACATCTCAGAATAAAAATTTCAGAACATGATATTATAGAACATGTTTTAAAAGAATAAAGCCTAAAATCGTTCTAGACAGAAACCAATACCCCAATATACCCTACCCTCTTCTTCTTCACTCTGCGCTCCTCTTCTCCACTCCGCAGCTACCATCTTCTTCTGCTCGCAAGATATCGAGCTGCAACTCACAGGTCTGCAAGAAATAGGTATGTGTTCTTCCTTCTCTAGGTATGTCTCATTCCCTCTCCTTCTCTCGCTATCTGCTTCTCCGTTTTTTTACAAAATCAATTGTTTTATTTATACCAAAAAATCATTCTAAGGTTCTAACATAGAGCACTTTCAACCTAGCCATTGAGGAAGGGTTCCGCTAGTATAGTGACTAGGTTTTGATCTCGCTTTCATGTCTGCTTGTCTGTATAACTGATGTTTATTTGATACTGTGCGTTACTTTGCTTTGTAGTTGTCTCTGTTTTGATGAGTGAGACTGTGAGGGTGGATTTTTCAATTGAATTTTTTGGTTTCTGTTGTCCTCCTGGGCATCTGTTTTTGTTGGGTACTTGTAAGCAGATCATGATATTGTGTTATTACTCTGGTGTTTTTTTTTTTGTTTTCTTGCCTGTGTTACTTGCCTTGAAATTTTAGATTCATGCCAACAATGCAACTTTTTTGCTTGGATTGGATAATCAAATTATGTAGAATATACCTTAATCTACCTAGCAGTTCTATGAGAACCACTGGAATTTTTATTTTTATATAGATAAGGAGCCAGGAGCTTCGTTAGAAAGCACTTCAGCAAGGCCATTCTGATGTCTGTACTGTAGAAATGATGCATAATTTCATTGATCTGTTGAAGAAGATGAGTACCTAGACGAAGATACCATAATCTAAGAAAGAACAGAAAATCTAATAGAGAACAGACATGAATTATCTCAGTAAAAGAATTGGTGCCAAATCAGTAGACATTTGAGAAAACAAATATTAATAACCCATTACTGTCTTGAACCGCACCTCCTTTGCGTGTTATATGATTCTACAATTCATTAACTTACTGTTGAGCTTGCTATGACAAACTTGGTAAGTCCTTAGATTCTTTCTTGATTATTTAGGCCTCTTGTTCTGCTAGTGGTATTGAAATTCTACAACTCATTAGCTTAGTGTTGAGCTTGCTATGACTAACTTGGTAAGTCCTTGGATTTTTTCTTGATCAGTTAGGCCTCATGTTCTGCTAGTGATAGTTTTCTAACAGAAAGAACAAATATATTTTCTCATCTCCATATTACAAATTGAGGATGTGACAGTGGTTGGTTGTAAATAAATCTCTGCTCTGGTTACTTCTATTTAAAAGTTCTCTCTTGCAAAAATGACTTTCCTCCTCTGAAACTAAGAAGAATTATGCAGTTTTTGTGGAAGATCTTTAATTTATCACTTCTACACATCCTTACTTGTTTTAATCGATGAACCACTGAACCAAGTATATCAGTTATTCATGCCTCAACTTACATAATAGGGCTAAATATCTCACCACTCCATTCTAAACTATGGTTTTGTCCACCTTTGGTATTTTATATATTTAGAATCATTTAAATAAAAGATTCCTTTTAGCTCTCACTTCAGTGCTAACCGTACAAGCTAGGTGTTTGCAGTCACCACTTCTGAGTTGATTTGGCCCTACAGTCATAGTTCTCATGATCGATCTGTGCCTCAGAAGGTTCTTCAGTATGGAGTTATTTCTGCTATTCATTGGTTATCAACATTGTTTATTTTCTAGACTCATAATGGACAAATAGAGGTTGAGTACCACTTTGTTACATTTTGTGGCTTTTAAATTAACAATACCCTTCAACTATGTTTTGCCCATCTGATAACAAAAAGCTGCATATTTTATATTAATCTGATCCTCTATCTTTGATGGGTCAATTACAACCGGCAACTGCCCCCAATTTTTGCTTCCCTTAAATACCCCCCAAATGAATACCTTAACCCACATGATGTGCTAAATAATGTGCTTCTGTAGTTATTATTTTGTTGATTAATATTTGTAATGTGAATTAATTCAATCCAAGCAAACATCTAATCATGAAGGACTTAGTTAGGTACTTTTGGCATTTCATGATATTAAAAGCTAATGTGAACCTGAACCATATGACAAAAAGGAAAAAAATGTGGTATCAAACAGGTATAAATATACCTTCATGTGGAGATATTAGGTCTCAAGGTGTCAACCCAGATTCATAAGAGTTGTTAAACAGCTGCTGCTATGTTTTTTGTTGCTCTAGTGATTCTATTGATGGGTTTTTCAGCCAAAGGCCAAGGAGGCTTGAAAACATGTTTTTATGCTTCTGCATGCCCAAGAGCTGAGGCCATAGTAAGGTCTACTATAGAAACCCATTTCAGAAGAGCTGAGGCTCATTCGGCCATGCTTCTTGTGTGGTACAAATGTCAATTTATAAACTGCATGTTCTAGCTGTCTTTTTTTTATTGTGAATATTTGATGAAGCTTTGAAATTTCTTTTTTCCTTTGGCATCTTTCTAAAGAAAAACTAATTTCTTTTGGTGGTTGGTGGTTTCATATGTGTCCTTGGATGAGATTTCAGCTTTCCTGTTCTTAGTAAGGATTCTATTGAATAATAGAGGGGGAGAGAGTAAGTTGAGTAACTAAGAAAGGTTTTAAAAAAATAGTAATTTTGATGCTCCATGTCTTTCAGCATTCATTCTGAATATCCATCTAGACCATTATATTCATATATTTTATTGTATTAGACCATTTTGTTCATTTACACTTCACAATTGTCATAAATATTTTATATTTTAAGTCGGACAATTACAAAATATATGTTTAATATGGGATAATGGTTTTCTTAAAACAAATTTCCATATTTGTGTACTTAAATGGAATTAATATGAATTAATCAGTCAAGATATTGGTTTGGTGGCAATTCTATAATATTTGAATCATTTGAAAAAAAAATTCTAGAATAAATGTTACAAAATAGCAAACTGGTCAGAACAATGTTCTCAAACTAGTTCTGGAACATGTTTGCCAAACGGTTTAAAGGCCAAAAGAACAGCCAAAGAACACTGTTCCAGAACATAAACATAAAAAGACCATTTATTGAAAAGAACACCGGTCCAGAACAAGAACGTAACAGAACGTTACCAAACGCAGCCAAAAGGGCGGAAACCCTGCTTCCGCTTTCGTTCTCTCAGGCTTTCAGCTGGCTCTTGCACGTCTAGAGCAAGCATCAGAATTTCATACAATCTCAGACTACTAGAGCCTTGAGTCCTGATCTTCTCTCCTCTCAACTTTACTCTCGCATTCAGAGCTCCACTCACTCTAGCCTTCAGAGCTCTCACCGCGACCGTCTTAGCTCTCCTCTTCTGCAAACGGCACCACATAGGTTTATGCTCTTGTCTTCAGCTCTTCTCTCTTTCTTTCTCTCAATCTACCCGCGAACGGCACCACACATAAATGTTACTTTTCTCCAATATCATATTTCCAAATGCGTTCCATGTGTTTAATCTTTCCCTAATTTCTCTATCTGGGAAGTTCTTTCTCTATCTTTTTCTGGTAGCTTGATTTGGTTAGGGGTTTTTTTCTCGTCTTTCTCTGCAACAATCGACTGGTTGTTAGAATATCTTCTTATTATATTTTCAAACTTGCTTCTTCTTCTCCTGAATTCTTCTCTAATGATGTTTTTTTGTTGCCTTGCCAGTGTGTTTGATTATTTGAAGGGTAAGTCACTGCTGTGCAAAAGCTTCTCCTACTTGTCCTCCTTCTTAATAGGATTAATCTCATTCCTATTGCAAGTCCACGAGCTGAAATCTCAATGACATGTGGTAAAGCCATTATCTACAGCAAGTTACTATTTTTTTCTTTGTGATTTCTGATATGGGGTGAAGCTGCCAACATTAGTTTTCTTCCTGTTAATGCTGCATATTTCAGCTGTTCTCTTTTTAGTTTTTCCCACTCTTTTAAAATTAAGCCTGTAGAATCTCAGTGCCTCTGTAGGGTTTTCTTCCTGAGTGTTTAGTCTGGTATTGTATATTTACTTAGTTTTTTTTTTACTCTTCCTTTCTATATGTGAAGGTTTTACAGTATCCAGTTTGCAAGACCTTGATTGTAATTATTTCATTGAATCATGATTCCATTATGGCTACTTTAAAATGGGAAAGAGAACTGCAGTTTACTTGTGGGACAGAAACTGGATCAATTATCAGAGCTCAATTTTCATGTGGGCTGTTAGCAATGAGTTTTCCTGTTCAAGTTTTTCAGTGCCAAGTGCCAACAACCATAGTAGGAGGTTCTACAATCCCATTGTTGATACTGTTTAAGTTTATGTATAGTTCTAATTGACTGAAGAGTTTCTATACCCCGTAATATGTTCAAATTCCATTGAATTAATGAGGCGCTGATTTTATACTTGCGATGGGGTCTGGTTCTAATTGCATCTCTGCTGATGCAAGTTAGGCTTAATGTTGGGTTTTAAAACTACAAACAAGGAAAAGGTGCTGCTTTGCAAAATTGATTTAGAGATATTGTATGGTTACATGCAGTGGAAACCCCACCATAATTGTTTATGATGTAGTATTTGTACATTAGAACCCATGTTTCTTTTTTCATTCTGAATCTTAAATTCTCAATTGCATATGATGGGGAGGGGTGGTACATGGTGGTGTGCAGGTCTTATAGTCAGACCAGACATGTTGGAAAATGGTATTTTCATAAAATATATAAGTGAAAACGGCATTTTCGCAAATATAGACAGGTTTTTAGAAGTAATTTCATTAAAGTGCCTGCCAAACATCATTTAGTTTTTTTTTCTTGTTTCGGAAGCACTTTTTTTGTTTTGTTACCAAACGGCATTCTACTCCCTGAAACCACTCTCTGCGAGCAGAAACAGAAAAAAATAGTTTTGGGTCTAAACTACTTTATGAGAGCAGAAATGTTACCAAACACAACCTAAAATGTCTCATCTCTTCTGTGTTTCAGCCATGGGGGGAGAGAATCTGAAGTCTCTCATCACTTCTTTCACTCCTGAGGGTGATTTCCTTGCCATTTTATCTCCAACTAGAACCGTTAAGGTACGTTTTTCTATGTCCGTGTGTGTGTTTGTGTGTTTCTCTACCTATTAAGTCTGAGAATTCCTTCCATACTAATTGTTTGATTTAATGCATGCTATATTCCAATCCTTTCATTGAATGATTGTTCATAGAGAAAGAAATGTCCCAGATACATCAAAGTTTCGAAAAATAGAGTTGTTTTGTTGATGTAGGATTTCTATCCTTTTTGAGAAATTTGTTAGCGAAGCAAATTGCTTGGAAATTGAGGACTTGCTTGCTCATGTTGCTTGAATTTGTAAGTTGTAGGATATTTCAATTGCTAGGAGCACACCTGCCAACAATTATTGCTGCTATGTGAAAGATTCCATGTATGTCAGTGATGTCATGGATTAATATTCGGGGGCATGTTCTGGACTGCTTACTTGGTTTCTGTTCTCCTCCTTCCCTATTACATACTGTTTCCTCTCTTTCCCTGGGAGCATTATGCAGCAGGGGTCCGTTTGGATATCATCATTCTAGGATGCCTACTCGTTGGTTATAAAGAGGGTTCAACATGGAATATCGGTTCGGTCTTCCACTAATTATTCAGATTCCTGTGCTCTATTAGAATTACAACCACACAAATTAGGTTTAGGTCTGAATTCCTGATGGTCGTGGGAATTAAACTGGGTTGATGTTACTACATTGAACAAACTCCAGGCAAATTGTAAAAAACACTTTCTAGTTAGAACTGCTTGATGCCCTCATAACAGCCACAACTTATCACTTACACCTGCTAGCTGCCCTCTGAGGCGACATTTTATTTAGACACACCCAGATGCTGCAGAAACTCAAACAAGTGAATGATGAAGATTCTAGTTACAGACATTTAGCTATTGTAGTTTAGCTTTAACTTTCTTAATATATCTTAGGCTTTGTATCTGAGGTGCATTCTGTAGATATTCGAATTGCCTGTCCTGGGCACTAAAACCTCAAGAGCTTTGGGTCTCCGGCAGTTTGGATTATAAAGAATCCAAACAGATTCTGATACAAATTATTGCTTCTGTCGTTCCTTCAACTCTACATATTTTTTAAATGATTAAGTTTAGTAAGTGAAGGCAAACAGAGAAAGTTTCATACAAATTCTTCTTGTTTTTGTGTTCTTTAATTTTTCAGACTGTTACAGGGATTCCAAAAGGAAATATATTACATTTAATCATTATAGAAAATTTTATTTGCTCTATTGCCCGTAGTATTTTTTTCATAAACCTAGTTTGTCAATTGCAGATATGGAACACAGGTAATGGCGATCTATTCGCAGAGTGGAAGGAACTGAATGCGGTCTCTGATATAACATATTCATGTTTGGCATGCAGTTTCATTGGCAACAAGGTACTTTTGGGTACATAGTTTTTCCATTGTTGAGCTTTTGTTGTTTTGATAATATGATACATGGAATTTTACTCTCGACATTTTGATCTTTCAGCGTAGCAAAAAACATGGTACATTCTTACTTGCTCTTGGTACAAATGCTGGTGATATTTTGGCCATTAATGTTCTCACTGGTGAGAGGAAGTGGATATATGCGGGATGCCACCCTGGGTATGTTAATTTGAACAACGAATATTTGGACATATATGTAGCTAATATCTCTGGAAAAGTTCAAGTGTACTTAGTAGGTAGGTTGGAAGGAAAGCTGACCATTGCATGCCTAGAATAATCACAATGTGCAGGGTCTATCATTGTTTTTATTTTTTATTTTTTTGTGGGGGGGGGTGTGTTCCAGTAATTTATTTTAAAGAATAATTTTGTCTACAATCGAACTACTTACATCATTGGTATAACATTCAGATGAGATTTCTATATTCCATTTTTTTTTTTTGGGGGGGGGTGAATATTCTATATTCTATCTTGCCAGTAACAGTCTTCTCTATTCAGTGGAACTGCAGGTCTCTCTTTTGCAAATAAAGGCCGTAGCCTTTACACTTTCGGCACTGATGGGCTGGCATTTGAGCTGGACTCCAAAACTGGAGAAGAAGTTCAAAAGTTCAAGGTTTCAAAGAAGCCCATCTCCTCATTTGCCCTTTCTAATGGTTAGTAGTTAAGTCATCCTTGTTCCTCTACTTCGTTAGCATAATATCTTGTGAGACCTTCTTGTCTTGTCTGAAACAACTTCTTCTCTTGCATTGTGCCAGATGAGAAAACTTTTGCTGTGGCCTCCACTAAGATCCGGGTTTTCAGCCTGGAAAACATAAAAGAAATTCAAAATGGCCTTGCTGATCTGGTAAATCATGTCCATGTACTCAACTTGTCCTTGTAACAGGTAAAACCTTCTGAACCCATTTGTTGTTACAGGGCCCAGTGCAGTATATTGCCGTCTCTGATGGTGCCAAGGCGATTGTTACATCCAGGTTCAGCGAGAAGCAGCTTCAAGTGTGGGAGTGTGATTCCAGCAGCAAAACTATAGTGGCTGGACCAATCCTTTCCATGAGACATCCTCCATTGGTTTTAGAATGCCAGAACTCTGGCAATAACAGAGATGGTTTGGTCATCCTCTCAGTTTCAGAGTCGGGTATTGCCCATGTATGGGACTTGAAAACCCTTTCACAAGAGGAGGCAAACCCTACTAAAATAAGAGTCAAATCTGTTGAAGCAGAAGCAAACCAGCAGAAGCGTAGGAGTGCCAAGAAGGGTCACATTCCTGTTATTGCTGCCAGATTACATGATTCAGGAAAGGATGGGATAGTTTCTGTCCATATTGCTTATGGGTCAACAGATTGTCCACAGTTTAATCTCCTTGACATTACTAACATAGGGGAGGATATTGTTATAACTACTAAAGATGTGATTTCTGAAACTGTAACTTCGAGTCTTCAAGAAAATGGGGATATTGGCATCAAAGGTATTTCAGAATTTTCCTTCTGCTTCATGACTTTCATAAAAATAAATAAAAATCTTCTGGATATTAAATATTTGATTTGTGTGGTGGAAAAATTGTGCTATTGTATGCTCATTACACGTTGTTTCTAGATTTTAGCAGCCATATAGCATAAACAAATCTTCCCATAAATTTTTTCCATGTTTTTTGGTGCTCTTGTCAACTTCATGGCATAAAATTGACCAATTTTTGAATTTCCCAAAAAGAAGAAGAAGAAGAAGAAGAAGAAGACAGATAAAAAGCTTGTTCTTATTTTAGCCTTTTCTACTGGGATGTTTTATAG
Source organism: Protea cynaroides (assembly GCA_028583415.1). NCBI lineage: Eukaryota > Viridiplantae > Streptophyta > Magnoliopsida > Proteales > Proteaceae > Protea > Protea cynaroides. The sequence continues at coordinate 94,743,347 of CM053274.1, forward strand.
TTTCATTGGTACAATTTGATAAGTTGAATGCCAGCAATCAGATTTTTTTTAGTCCCCCACCCCCTTCTCCTTTTGAAGTCATTCTTTGTGAGGGTGGGTGCCCAAATATATATATATATATATATATATATATATATATATATATATATAGTTGAATTTAGAATAATGGTTTGATTTGTCGCAAAGGACGGAGGTCGTATTATTTATATAGGAGTACAAAGAAAATAAAATAACAACCCTAGACAATTTTACCCTTGGACTAAACCATGCCCATATTATGAATTTTTTAATTTGTTGTCTTTATAAATCTTGGGATAAAAAATTATTTTCTTATCTCCTTTTTTTCTATCAATGCCATTAAAGTAATGGAGTTTGTTGAGTGAGACTGTTAAGAGTTTTTTTCAAGTGATAATCTAGGATTACATTTTCAGGAATGAACTGCATTGACAAGTGTTCATGCAAGTTTATTGTGTTGAGTTTACTTATGTAAAAGAATTATTCTTTTTTAGAAAATTCAAGTAACTAATGCATATTGGAAGATATGCTGGACGGTTGGAGATATTCCACTTTTTTTTTGGACAACGTTTCCAATTTTTTTTAGGTTTCATAGAAGAGAGCACTTACCATCTCAGATCTCTCTCTCTCTCTCTCATCTCTTTGTTTATCTATACTGCAGAAAAATCTGTGATGGATCTCCAAAACCTGGAGTTACGGGCAACAAATCCACCAACCAAGAAGGAAAAAGTGAGTAAGAAACGAGCAGCATCTGATCCAGATCTTGCAACAGAGAACATGGCTGATCTTGGTATGGGGAACTTTGCATGTTGGACTTAGTTTCTTTAGCTTTTTATTTTGGGTTAATAGTTTCTTTAGCTTTGTTATTGCCGTATCTGGAGATAGTGGTGAATATGTGTAATGCCCAATATAATCATCAACAAGAATAGCATTTCAGTATGAATAGAGTCAACAAGGTTTACTATAATATAATAGTGGGATTTTACTTTCTAGTAATATCTGGTTTACAGTCTCCAGACACTATGGTCTTCAATATTTTCTTAATTTCTAGTTCCTAAACAGCCAAAAGGGTTCCATGAGGTTCTTCATAGGGGCTTTCTCATATGGTGCAAAATGATGACTTATTATGTTGTCATTGGTACAATATGAACTTCCCCCTTTTATAATTGGCTAAAGAAGCTCCTGCACAAAATCCTGTTCCTGGAACAACTTGTCCTCTAGTTCATGTCACTCTGTAAAAATCATCTATGCTCATGTGCTTCTGCATATGTAATAAGGAATCACCTTTGCTATTGAAGACAAATATTGAGTAGATCAAGGGTGTCTTTCAGCCACACTTGAATCATGCTTACATTCCATGGTTTCTAAAAACTGGAATAAATGGTTCTGAAAATTCTTTTGCTAGTTTTTGCAATAATAACACTGACCCTGCCCTCCTGTGGCATTTCTGTGAATTAGATGAATGTTACTTGAACAAAACTAGCTCTTTTGAGAGTACATGTGGGTTGTGGCAGTTTACTCTGTAACCTGAAACTTGTTGGACATTTAGGCATGAGGCTTTGTAGCTCTCATCTGGTCGAATAATAGCATTAACTACTTTTCTGGGTCTCGCTGATCATGCCTCAAATTGATTGATGAACATTCTCAATAGATGCTCAAAATTTGTATTTCTTTCTTTGTCTTTTGGGCAGAAGCCTATCTTTTGGCTCTGGCCATGAGATAACAAACCTTTTCCCTCCTCCCTTTGGCATCGAAATTCTTGATAAAAATTGCTGTTTCCAGGAAACACCTATGCTCTTTATCCAAAAATAAAAGCATGGCAGACCCAGGATATTGGTCACATTACAGGTAGAGATTACTAGGAGCTGTTGGAGTATAAAAAATTGTACAAAGTAGAAGTTAAAAGAACTTTTGAGAAAAGTATTCATTTTTACATATTCTCTAAACGAATTTCACAGTTTATTAATAAACCTTTAAAAGTAATCCTAGGACAGCTTGGAGCAATTTAATATTCCTTAGCTAATTCAAAATAAAAGTAAATCTTTGAACCATCCACCAACTCATCACTGAAGTAATTGAGGGTACTTTACTGGACAACTTTCTAACTCTTTAAATTTTGATGCATTATTATCTAGACTTTACTGAAGATCTCTGGAATATAGTGAATCTTTTTGTGTTGAAACTAGACTATTCATATGGTCTATCAGTGCCATCCTTGTCATTTAGCAATGAGGGTACTTTACTGGACAGTAATTGAGGGTACTTTACTGGACAACTTTCTAACTCTTTAAATTTTGATGCACTATTATCTAGACTTTACTGAAGATCTCTGGAATATAGTGAATCTTTTTGTGTTGAAACTAGACTATTCATATGGTCTATCAGTGCCATCCTTGTCATTTAGCAATGAGGCACTTTGAATGTACTCATTCTTCAAATGAAAATTAAGGGCCAGTAGTTGCAATTACAGGTGTTTATAAACTAACCTAATTTTGGAATTGGATAGGTCATTCAGAGGCTATTGATAGGCTCCATGTTGAGGATGATTTGAATGAACCAACAATGGGTGAGAAGCTTGCAGGACTAAACTTACTTGATGATGACAAAGCCAACACTTTGGAAAACAATGGATCTCCCACAGAGACAAAACCTCCCAGTGCTGATTCAGTTCATGTTTTGCTTAAGCAAGCGCTACATGCTGATGATCGGGCACTTCTGTTAGATTGCTTGTATACCCAAGATGAAAAGGTGCATTCTTTCTCATGGATTGTATATATGACTCGAACATCACCAGTAGCTCCATAATAATCATTGCTGTGCTTGACACTTTACATGCAGACCCAATTCACATAACCCGTTTATATGATCTTACTAAATGAGCATGATCTACTTCTGGCTTGCAGGTTATCGCAAATTCAACTTTATTGTTAAATCCATCTGATGTTCTCAAACTTTTGGACTCTCTAGTATCTATGATCCAGTCAAGGTGAAACCCTAGTAATCTTTGATGGGCAACTTCAATTAGATGAATCTTTCACATTTTTTGAAAGCTTATCTTTTTCCTTACCTGTTCAAATCAAGAATTTTAAAAAAATTGTTCTTCAACATTGATGCTAGTCTACATTTCTATTTAAATAAACTACCAATAGCATTGGTATTCTGTCCTTTTCATGACCATGTTGAGATTCTTGCTGGGACAATTGCATCCTTTTGGCCCTCTTGCAAAATCTCAATGTGTACTTGCAATGGATGGTTTGGTGGTCACGTAGTGTGGCAGTGTGAGCAAACAGCTTGTAAGAAAGTTTGAGCTGGTTGTTTTCAGTGAACGGTAAAATATAGAGCATAATGGGTGTTCATTTGGAAATTTTACAGTAGGGGCGCTGTATTGGCTTGTGCCCTTCCATGGCTAAGAAATTTGCTTCTTCAGCAAGCCAGTTGTATAATGTCCCAGGAATCTTCTCTGCTCACACTCAACTCTCTATATCAGGTGAGTCTTTAGCTTCAGTAGAGTATAAAACTTCCTGTGGGAGAAAAACGAAGGGGAAAAAAGGGGGGAGGAGATGGATGGGAAACAGGAAAAAGATGATATTTTCCTTTTGTCATTGTTTCCACGTTTTCCATCTATTTTTATAATTTGATTATATATCTGTTCATCCATTTTCTCCCTCCCCCTCTCCTTTTAAGGTATTTGACTATGATCTGATGGTGATCTTTCTTCCCTTTGCAGTTGATTGAGTCCAGAGTTTCTACCTTCCAGTCAGCACTTAAGCTATCAAGTTGCCTAGACTACTTTTTTGTAGGGGTGAGTATGTTAAAAGATCTTTTCTGTAAGTGAGATCATTCTATTTGTTGAGGTTCATTATTGTTATTTATCCCCCTCACAGATCTCTGATGATGTAACTGATGAAACGAGCACGATAAAACCCATAGTGTACGAGGATAAAGATGAAAGTGATGAAGAGGAGCCTGAAGATGCTATGGAAACTGATGAAGATAATGAAGGCGGCGTGGAAGCCATTAATGGTTTTAGTGATTTTGAAGGAAGCGATGGCATGTTGGATTGAGATTATAAGTATTGAAAGCCCCTTGTAAGAAATTCTGAATTTTTGGTCTTACAAAAGAAACAGGAAACAGGAGATGGTACCGGGTTCTCGGGATTGCATATCATCCATTGCAGTGCCTCTATTTGAGAATTTGATCGTCACCGATTGATAGCTTTTTCTAATGTAGTGAATTGTATTGCACAAGTTCGTGCTAAAATTTTGATTTGTAGTTTCGGAATTAGTACAATATGAGTTAGAGATTTGAGATCTCAGTTTTATGTATTGTTAGGGCTAGGGATCAGAAAAAGTAGATATTAACTCAGAAAACTCTTCCCAACTCAAAATTTATGAAGAAAAACTTGCAGAAGTTTGCCTCCTGATCTGTTTCTTTATCTCTGTAAAATGGGGAGACGGTTGTTGACAAAGATGAACAGCATGTTATTCTTTGAGCTTCATTAGTTCGTAGTCGAATTTGATCGAAAACGGTTGGATTCGATTCCTAATTCAAAAAATCAGGTTTTTTTTTCTTTCTTGGAAGGTTTAATCTGATTCCGGTCACTTTTTGTATAATTCAGCAGACAGAATCAGCCTAGCCCGTTTTGTTTGGTTACCGAATCGGTTTACTTGTACCATAACTTCAAGAGGAGTCTTACCTCCCTTCCTTTTCTTTCACTTTTTGGGGTGCAAAATTAAAAAGGGGAGAGTTGTGAGGCCGGATCTGACCCAAGGGTTTAGTTCCAGGTATCGTTCTGTATAAGTTATTAATGGCCACTGATCAACTGGGATGTCCCGTGTATTATCCAAAAAACAAGAATCCAACCTTATCATATATAATTCGATAAATCTTACTATGTTGAGTTTGGAAGATCTTACTTTCAAATTTGTGAGTCTGATGAGTGGTGGGTTCAGTCGGTCCCACACCCAAGCCCCACCATTCCCCTTCTTTCAAATCACGAATATTGAAATTCAAAAGGCTGCCAGAGAGTTAGTTAGAAGAGGAACATGGAAAGCTAAATTGGTGGGACCAACCTAGTCAAATCTGACTTATACTAACCAATCTAATGGTCAATCAATTGGGTGGCTCTGATCTAACTGCATGATCGAACGGCAGATACTGTGCATGCATAGAGTGGATCTGTCTGATGGGTGGACTTTTGGGTATTATTTGACCCATAAACGATCTGAACCGTCTGAAAGTATTCCATTCATCTGGACGGCATGATGACCCCCTAAATTCTTTATTAAAGCGAAGGATCTTTTGGCAAATTCCTATGAACAAATCCCAGAAATGGCGCCTACCTAATTGCCGACTTGATACTTTATAAAATTTATTCTTTTCTTTTTATAAAATAAATTCCGATTCAATGGTACAGTCCTTTGTAACACTTTGTTTTGTGACAGTCAGATCAGTATGTTATTAAGAATCATACCTGTAAATGTGGGCCATGGTTTCCATCAAGCCAATCATATCCTAAATCTACGGTGAATAGACACTATTACAACTGAGTCGGCTAGATGAACTCGGAACCTCTCGAAGATATGAAACGGCACTTGACAGAGCCAGCATCCACGTCAGCATGCAGCTTGGAAACAATATCCCCCTATATATACACATTCTCTTTCTCTCTCCACATTTGGACTAAGAGAGAGAAAGAGCCCTAGAAAGCGGTTCTCTCTAGATCGAATGTTTTTTACTCTTCTTACATGGATCCTACGAAGTGACTAATCAATCAATCATCCCCACTCTGCTGGATCGACCTCTGAACAATCCTGGTAAATCTCTTCACGATATTCCTTTTAAGTCAAGTCGGATCTGGAGAATTTCTGGACATTCTAATTTGTTTTGGTTTTGAGTTTTTGTTCATTTATTGATTTGGGTTTTGTGTTGGAGCGGGATAGAGGATGTAAAAAATCAAAGAGGAAGGGTTGTTTCCGTGGGTTGTTTGTATTTGTATTTTGGTTAGCTGGGAGGGGGTTGAAACTTTTGGTGCCTGATATGGCTGGAGATCGTTGTACTTGCATCTAATGGTGTTTTTACTCTTTGTTATTAAAACTACAAAGTAATTTTCCGAAAATAATGTGGAGATGCGTTATGGTTATTATACTGGATATTAATGACAATTTTAAAGCTTAGACATAAATCAATAAATTGATTCTTCCTTCTGTTGAATTTGAATTTTTTTAATCTTCAATTCTTTACTGTTTCTTGAGTTTCTATGAATGTCCTTTTGTCCCAATTCAATAGAATTTTGGTGCTGTTTCTTTTGATATTTTGGAGGAAACGAACTGGTATTAGTTTGCTTTGTTCTGGTGGAGTATGTTAAGGGGAACTTTATGGAGATTTTGTACTGACAGTGGGGGGGTCTCCCACTGCTATTTTTGTTAATTATTGCTGGAAAAAAAATTCAGTTAGCCTCTGGGTGCAGGTATCCAAATAAACTGTTTGCCATGTGATTCTTGTCTTTCCCTTGGTGAAAAGTAAGCTCAATGCTATGTGGGTATGGATATCACAGAAAACAATTATTATGTGATCGCTCCTTGTCCAGCCACAAGTTGGCAATTTCATTACCACTCATGATTCTTAGTTGCTAGACAAGGAGTCAACACATATTTCAAATTGTCACCATAGGAATGTTGCTGACTGTGGTATTGGGATGCCAAGCATTATCCAAACTCAGTAATTCAATCCAGAAAGTCAGAATGCAAATAATGATCATTAAAAGTGGATGAATTTCAGCAGAAAGATATGCTGAACAAGTTATCATCAAATTTGATTGAATAAAGGATTAGATGAAAGGCTCTATGGCAAGAAAAACTTCCATCATCTGAGTTTTCTCAGCTAAAGGGAGTGTTCTCAGGTGATTGATGAATGATAAAAGAAGGGAGCCACTGTGTTATCTGCTTCAGCATGTATTGGATTATATCTCTGTTTAGATTTGTTACCGTGTGCCCTTTGTTCTTGCTTCTATGGTCTGGAAAATGGTATGGTATTTGGTAGACAGAGCTTTGACATGATGGTTTTCAGTTTTTTGGGTAATTGGATCCATCTGTGGGTTACTTGAATTAATGGTTTTTAACGTTTGGGGAAAACAAATTTTTTTCCTCTTTACTTCTATGCCTTTTCTTTGTGAAGATAATCTCTACAAGCTTTCTGCAAATGGTTTTAACATATAGGTTGAAAGAATAATTGGACTAGGTTATTTAAATCTGTAATGACTATCTAGAATGATTTTTTATTCTCCTTGGGTGATCTGCACATGTGAATTTAGCTGCACATTACCATAGGATATTTGGTCTCTCTGTCATCCAGAGCTTGGTTTGAATTATTTGTCCTTCTGTTCAACTTGAGTCGTTCTGCTATGGATATGCAACTAGTTATACTAACTGGTATATTGATAAAATGTCCCAGAGCTTCTAAATCTGCTGCTCCATTGAAGAGCGTCAACATTTTCACTGTTTGGTCATATCTGATCCTACCATAATGCCAAAGGATAGAAGAGGCCGTTCTGTGTCATCTGAAAGGTCCAGGTTATCTCCTTTCCCTTGCAGCTCCAATTGGAGTAGACAGTCTTCATCCAAAAACCCTTTGGAACCTGTGGAGGATGCAAGAGAATGGGAAGAAGCGACGCAGTCAGCATCCGAAAAATCTTTGCAGTCTGCGGATGATGTAAAAGAATGGGAAGATGCTAGGTGTCCTGTCTGTATGGAACATCCCCACAATGCGGTACTTCTCTTATGTTCCTCCCATGACAAAGGCTGTCGCCCTTATATGTGTGATACAAGCTACCGACATTCAAACTGCCTTGACCAGTTCCGCAAAGCATTTGCCGAGGCCCCATCGACGACAGTACAAGACTCAATTCCTGACATGATGAGCTCAGAAGCGACACACAGGGATGCACAAGATGTAATGTATGAGCAGACCTTAAACAGTTCCATCCTACCTTCTGCAAGACACTCACTGTATGCACAAGATGTAATGAATGAGCAGACCTCAAATAGCTCCATCCTACCTTCTGCAAGGCACTCGCTGTATGCACAAGATGTAACGAATGAGCAGACCTCAAATAGCTCCGTTCTACTTTCTGCAAGGCACTCACAAACGGAGCTTCTGTGCCCTCTCTGTCGGGGGATGATTAATGGTTGGCGTGTTGTGGAGGCTGCTCGCCGGTTCATGAATGCCAAGGCAAGAAGTTGTGCTTCTGAGACTTGTGATTTCTTTGGGACATACTCTGACCTCAGGACGCATGCAAGGCTTGAGCACCCTCTTGTTAGGCCCTCAGTGGCAGACCCAGAACGGCAGCGTGACTGGAGGAATTTGGAGAGGCAAAGGGACCTTGGGGATGTGCTTAGCACAATCCAGTCGGCATTTGTGGAGGAGAGGATCCAGGATGATATGTTTACTGTAGACAATGGACGACTGCTGACTGTATTTTACTTTGTTTTTCGGCCTAGGTCCAGTACCAGAGGCAGGTGGTCTGGTGCCTCAATAATACGAGGGCAGGCAAGAAGTCGAACGAGAACAATGCACTGGGGGGAGGGGGACGACATTGATACAGGTTCTGCCTCCGGAGAGGATGAAAATAATCCATTGGAAGGCATCTCAAGAGCCTGGCGACGCCGTGAACGGAGTCGAAGACGCCCAACACCAGAGAGTGAGCCTTGACAGTTGTTCATATGTTTGATCTGTCTGTGTTGCTGCTCTGTGATTCTTCCTTTGGGCTTCTCACTGTGTCAGGATTATGTAGAATCTTTGAGGGGTGGCTTGAGAATTGTTTCATGTGCGGCTTCTAATTGTTTGGACCTGTGACAGTGAAACAAAAGGGAGGTGGTGGCCTGCTGGGTGTGGGTTCCTCACTTATGCCTATGAATCTGGTCCGCTTGAGGGCTGAGCAGTTCTTGAATGAATGGGTGGGAATTCATATACAGGAAATAAACAGATTTAAGGTTTTTCATTGTACTTTGTACCTAATGAATTTTTTTTTGTGTGTTTTAAATTCACTTGCAATTTCAGAATCAGCTTTTTGCCTACAATTATGATTTAATTGTGGTGTACAACTGTGTATATATGTATTTTTTTTCCCTTCTCTTCAATTTTCTTTGCTATCAATCAGAACCTTATTAATAACTGAGACGAAACATCCACATTGGTCTGGCACTTCTCAACCACCGAAGGGTGTAAATCGGTTCGATTTCATTTCAATTCGAGATGTAATGGACATACATCGAAACTGAATCGATTATTAAAACAATTGGTTTTCATTTTTCCAACAAAATCGATTAGAAATCAATTCGATTTAATTGGTTTCTCCTTTATAACCTCTTCCCATCTGAATTGCATAACAAGACAGACATTTTCCTACCCATCTTCTCATCCACATATAGAGGGAAATCAATGTGGGAAAATTTATAAATTTTATCATTTAAAGGGTGTGAAAGTCTATAAAAATCAACGGAAATAAAACAGTGAGAGAGAAAGAAAGAACAAGATTATATTATTTAATGGAAAAATTACATGTATTATTCTTGGACTATGGATTAATTATATTTACCATCTAATAGTTTCTAACAATTGTGTATACCACCCTTAATTTTTTAAACGTGTAATAAAAAGGTCTATTCCGTTAACCGTGTTAAGTTTAAATTTGAAAAGATAATTTTGCCCTCGTTTTGTTCCCAATTCTTCTTCTTCACAATAGGTAAAAAACAAAGAATCGTATAAAGAATCCAGTTTTCATGGTCTTTTGTTTCTTTACTTATTGTGAAGAAGAATGGAGAATAAAATAAAAGCAAAGTTGTCTTTTAAAATTTAAATTTATCATTGTTAACGGAATAAACTTTTTTGTTATATGTTTTATAAATTAAGGGTGGTATATGTAATTGTCAAAAATTAGTAGAGAGTAGATGTAATTAGTTTATATTTCAAGAATAGTACGTGTAATTTATCCTTATTTAATTGATTTTATATGATTGATTTCGATTCCGGTTCAACCTCAGCCCAGCCTGTCGGGCCAGCCTTTCCCGGATATTTTCAGAAAATGTGTAGGGAAGCCAGCTGAGTGGGTGGGTACACACCCGAGCGCAGATACGGACCAGAGCATCTTTTTTTTTTGGGTTTATTATCCGATTTTGCTACTGAACGTTTTCAGCTCTAGCGAATCACGAGATCTCTCTGCCTTTTGCCTGTTTGGTGCTGTTTTTCTTGTGTCGTAGAAGATCAGACTGGCATGGAGCCATGAAGGTTTTAAGGATTTGAGGAGAGTTTGCAGAAGGAATCAATAAAATCAATGGGGATGACGATCAAGAAAGGTTCTAACACAGCCTCTGAAGGTAGTGAAGGAAATTACGAAACTCAGGTGTCCTTGAATGTCTATGATCTCACCCCTATCAACGATTACATGTACTGGTTTGGGTTAGGAATCTTTCATTCGGGAATTGAAGGTAAGATATCCTATTTCTACTTCCACTTCCTACTTCTGCTTACAATTTATTTTCCTCATGGGAAAGTTTTCGTCTGAAGAAGAAGAAACTGCGTTTGTTGACTTATTGGTTCTCTTTTCATTTTGGTTGTTGGGTATTTACTAGTCCAGGATTTGACATCTTGGACTTACTTGCATACAAATAAATTGTGGTTACTTTGGAGTTCTGCTGGCCAGAAATGGTGGGTTTTGCTAGATTTCTATATTTGACTGCTAATGAAATCCATCACGTAATTTGGATATCTTCTGCTTTGGATGAGGGAGAGGTGGGAGCACTTCATTTATGCATATGGAGATACTTTGGTCTGTGGAAGTTATTATTTCAGTGTTTCTTATCCTCTGGACATGCCTGAACTCTGATCTAGGTTTTAGCTGTCTTTCTGAATGCTCCTTAAGTATATGTAATACAGCAACCGTTTGCTGCAATTGTTATTGTGATTGGGCAGCCATTGACATGAAAACAAGCATATGATAAATGAAATTTCAGATATGGTACGTTTGTTCTTCCGGTATATACTGTTTGTTGCAATTCTCTTCCAGGATTATCAGAAAGGAAGAGCCGAACTCATATTTTTGGCACCTGCCGCATATCCCAACTTTACTTCTGAGTTTGTGTTTTGGGTAACTTAGGATGTTGGGAAAATAATCACAAACGGCAACTTAAGTAAAACCATGAGGAATGAGACAATAAGAATCGAATTTGATATGTTGATCAAATCCATCAATATCTAACCCAAAGAAAAAATGGGGAGAACAATTGGAGGGGAGGGTAAATCTTTCTAGTTTGAAGGAATTTGATGTTGGGACTTAATTTTGTTCATCATTTAAATTCTCAAGTGGTCCTTGGACTTGGGGCTTGTAGGTATTTTGGGTGAATGGTCTGACTAATTATATTTGCCATTATATTGTTGAAAAAATTTCACCTACACCCCATCAAGGACTGCTAACATCATCTCCACCCACAAGAATGCAAACATCACCTACCACCCAAAAACTTTGATGTGCTAATCAAAGAAGTCCACTCTATCACAAGATTCCCATTAGATGCTGATGTCAGCTGTATTGGAATATTTCATGGATGATACTACCCTTTTAGCTAGTTGAAAAGACCATTATACCTTTTATGTGATTTGTTACCCGACCCCCAAAATTTACTTTCCTTTCGTCATCTTCTTCAACCTCCTTTTTCTGAATTAACGCCATCCACGCAAACCGAATCAACCCATCACACAATGAACAGAACCTAGAAGAGAAAACAGACAACAACCAAAACCCACAAACAAGAAACGAAATTTATCCTCACCAAACCAAGATTTTCCTTAATTCTTTTTGTTGCAGAGGAAAAGGGGAAGATTAAATTGTGGATAAGATTGAGAAGCTATCTAAGAATGGCGAAGATTGTTTACGTGCACCAATCCACAAGCAGGTGGTCTTTAAAAGGCGCTCTCTCTTCTCCTTCTTGTTGTCTTCTAATTTCCAACTTTTCCTTCTCCACGGGGATAATTACCGGAAAAATCAATTCTTCAGTCCTTTCTTCTCCTAAAGAGCCCAGCTTTTCTCACCTTGAATTGAGAGCTATTACAGAAGAAACTTATTGAATTCATATGCATTTTGTAAACTCTTTTGCCGAGAGAGAGAGAGAGAGAGAGAGAGAGAGAGAGAGAGAGAGACGTACAACACCAAAACAGAGGCCAGGGAGTAGGCCTTTGTGGAAGAAGCCGTAGGAGAGGAGAGCGATGGCAGGAACGGCATTGATGATGGCGAAGACGTCGTTGAGCTCGAAGGGACAGTCTCTCGGCCGATGGTGCGACTGTGTATCAAACCCCACATTTAAAAGATTAGTTAATCCATCACTTACACCCATGTGGCTACAAATTTGACCATTTCTGTTAGTTCTTGTGAGAGTTGACTATTGATTGTGAATAATTATACTTAATCCTCCGCTGTAATAATAAAAAAAAAATGAGAACTAGGTTGAAGAAGACCTCCTCGTGCATATGACAGAGCGAAGCTTGCCAGAGAGTCGAGCTAATCTTCCGTGGTATCTTCTTCATAGGTACTACTACCAATCCCCTGTTTTTTCTTCTCCACAACGAAGCACAAAGTCAAGCTCATCTTCTTCTTCACCTGGAAAGTACTGAGGGGACGACAAACGATGGGAGAGAATAGCGAAGAGCGGCTGATGACTGAGTTGGGTTTCGGAAAATGGAATGGATTAATCCGGTCGATTACGAACATTTTAGCCCTTGTAGCGACGGAAATTCCAGCCGCCATGGGCACTCTCTTCGGGAATCTTGAACAATAAGGACCTCAGAAGAAGAAACTACTCAACACAGAGGGAGAGAGAGAGAGAGAGAGAGAGAGAGAGAGAGAGAGAGGAGAGAGAGAGAGAGAGAGAGAGAGGAGACGACGATGTGAGAGAGAGAGAGTGAGAGAGAGAGAGAGAGAGAGAGAGAACATAGGGAAGCAACTAAAAAAACGGAAAGAAAATGGAGCATGAAAATTCTCACGTTGCAGGTCGTGTGAACATTGGAATTGCAGGAATGCACAAAGGCAAGAATGCACAAGGGATTTTGCTCATGGATGTTGGAGTTACAGGTAGGTAGCGGGAATGAAAAGGGATTCTGTTCTCATTAGAAACAAGAAAAGGGAAGGAAATTGGTACAGTTTAAGTAAATCCCATTGGATGGTGGTGCCTGGAGGTGCAGGACCATGTTTCATACCTGATGGAATATTGGGGAAAAAATATCCCCGTGTTTGTTGAAGAAGAAGAAAATGTGGGATAAGGGGACTCCAATGTTAGGGGTTAGGGCTTGGGTGAGAGTGAAAAGGAAAGGGAGAGAAAATATAAGTTTGATTTGAAGGTCAAATTAGTAAATGAACATAATTTTTTCTATTTTTTTCAATTTATAATATGACGGGTAAAACTGTATTTCAACAATTTTAGTGATTTCCGTCAATTAAGTGGACCTAGGTGATGTTTTTGCAATCTTGTGGGTGTAGATGATGTTAGCAATCCTTGATGGGGTGTAGATGAAATTTTTTTCTATATTGTTTGTACAACCGCTGCAACTACTGTATGGTAGTCATGGCGAATCTAATATGGAAGCAGAAAAATGATGCAGAATTTTTGCTGTCTATTCTTGTTGATGGCAAAATTTTATTTAATTGAATCTTGTTCTGTCTGATTCGTCAGCAAAAGTATTTGCTTGTATTTTTTATTTTTATTACAGTACATGGTATGGAGTATGGATTTGGAGCTCACGACTTGCCAACTAGTGGAGTTTTTGAAGTGCAACCACGGAATTGCCCAGGTTTTGTCTACAGATGCTCAGTCCCATTGGGTCGGATAAACATGCCTCCCTCTGAATTCCGCACATTTTTGGAGAACGTTGCTGCAGAATATCATGGTGACACTTACCACCTCATCTCCAAGAACTGCAACCATTTTACAGACGACATCTCGCGAAGGTTGACAGGAAAACGGATCCCTGGATGGGTGAACCGGCTTGCTCGATTAGGTACGAATATCGTGTAAATCTTGGCAGTAAGTTGTCTTGTATAGCATGATTCATATCCTTATTCTTGTGCTTCAGGCTTTTATTTAATCATACACACAGCAGAATGTTTTGCAATTCAATTGGGTGTATCATTTTGATTTAGAGCATTTTAGCAGCATGTTATAAATAGTGCCTGCTGCTTAGATTTTCAGTAATTTGCTGTTTCTCCGTTTGTTCTTGGACTTCTTACGCATGTTTCACTAGGATTAACACTGTGCCAAACATGATGTCTTTGACGCTTCTATTTTCTTCATAGAGAAACAGAAATATCTGAGGTGGCAAACATAGTGTAACAACCGAAAGTTGCTGATAAAGAATCTGACTTAAATTGCAGGTGCCTTGTGCAGTTGTCTGCTTCCTGAAAGCCTACAAGTATCCGCTGTTAAAAAGCTGCCAGAGTACCACGGGTGCTCAGGTTAGCAGCCCGATTCTCTTTTTGAATTTGTCCTAACGTTGATTACATGAAAACCTTCCTTGACCTTATGCATATTTTGTGGAAGTTTTTTTTTTTTTTTTTTTTTTGGGTAAATTTTTGTGGAAGTTGCATTGCCTATTTTCTTGTGTAATCATTAATATTTGTGGGTTCATTGTTTTAATTGACATCAGAAGAAGATGGTTCCGAGTCTCTCTCTACCACTACCCCATATGAAGCGGCAGAAAGTGATGATACAGATCAAGATAAACATCTTCTTTCAGCATCAAATGGTGGTGCGGATGTGTGTTTTCTCAAAGAGGTCCACAGATGAAGCTAAGCTATCTGTGGGAAACAAAAGATGGTGATTTGTTGATGTATTCTGCCAGATTTTGTCAAGAATCCAATTTAAAAGGGAATTTCCCATCTACCATTTTGAAGTAAGAACTTGGACTTGCTCCAACCCCTTCATTGTTTTCACAACTGTTTAGATAAACATCTTCTTTCAGCATCAAATGGTGGTGCGGATGTCTGTTTTCTCAAAGAGGTCCACAGGAGCTAAGCTATCTATGGGAACAAAAGATAGTGATTTGTTGATGTATTATGTCAAATTTTGTCAAGAGTCCAATTAAAAAAAGGGAATTTCCCATCTACCATTTTGAAATAACTTGGACTTTCTCCTACCCATTCATTGTTTTCACAACTGTTAAAAGGTTCCTCCTAATATATTGGTTTGTTTGATGTAATTTGTTATATATGATTATTTGTCAGCAAACAATGCTTTTCAGATTAGAAGCTAGTGGTTGGTTGATTGGGAATTGGGGATGAAATGCTTTCATGTAATGAATATTGATGGTTGGGATTTGGCGCTTCAGATTTCCTTCTTGTAAGTTGTAACTACTTTGTAATTTTTGAGTATGAACAGAGACGGTGAATTACCTCAATACCTGCGTTTCTCATTCTCCACAGGAACTCCTCCCATGGGCCCACAATACCGCTGAATTCTTCATATCAGCCAGTCCTCAAGGCCTTCCAATAGATTAATGATGTACCAAACCCAATCTTTCCTCGTGGACTGGCTGATATCTGATATGAAGAATCTTATTAAATCCCACCGGCCCACCCTCATGGTTAGGGGGTGTGTAATGTTTGTTTTCTGGTGGGGGATGGAATGGGAATGGTGAACTGTCTGTCAGTGTCTGGAAAAAGTTTCTTGGTTCTGTTGCGTGGCATGTTTCATGCCTTAAGAATATTTTGAACAGATTTTTTTTTTCTTAACCTTTCCTGAGGAAAGTCAGAAGTACAGCAAGAGGTAGGCCCACTGAGTTAGCGAGTCAGCTACACGCATGGTTTTAATATATGGACTCGGTCACTATCGGCCCCTTCAGATCCCAAGTTGGATTGTCATAAAAAGGCCTAGAATTGGCTTACTCACGGGAAAAATCGGCCAAACCCATGTTGATTTGGGCGTGTTGCACGGGATTGATCCTGGCCGAGTCTGAGCCGAATCGCCCGATCTCAATCCCTAAAGCTATGGCTCCTCGTGTCAAATCTAAGAGATTCAGGATGGATGATGAATTTGATTTGACTCCATTGTTTGACAGTGTGTCATGGCTCATGTAACACTTGACATTTTCGCATGCCTTTTTCTAGCTATTTGGACGCCAAATAAAAAATGACAGAGTTACCTTGAAATAGGGGGTCAATGTTTTATCTGGTTGGCCAATATTGTGAGGCTTATTAGGTGGCTCATGATATCTTGATGGATCCTCAATTTTGTGGAAGATTAATTTCAGGTCTTTTCTCATATGTCAAGTTTCAAATGAACAAGATTTCAAGGAAACTACATGTTAAAACGTCGTTATCGAGAAAGGATGCATCTTGAGGGACTTCATGCCAATACAAGAATGCATGCAAATAATTTCTCTCTTTTTTTTCTTTTTTTTCCCTTTCTTTTCAGATTTTTTGAGCCACTTAACTTTAGTCAAATTGAAGATGGATGGAAATTACTGGTTCCACTTCCACCTTCACTCTATGACCATCCATTTTACAGTTTTTATCTTTTATTTTTCAAAAATAGAATTGAAACTTTAAATTGAGTTATATTTATTAGAATTATAATAGATTATGTGAATAATATATCCACAAAATTTGAATACTAGTAGCAGATATTTACTCTGTTAAAAATGAAAACAAACTATTTTTGTCAAACCAGGGCAAGACCCAGAAAATCTCACAAAAATATAATGTCATCTTTGAAGGTGTCAATCATAGCAATGATCAAAAGATATTGGCTTTGGTGATAATTATTTTTTCAATGGCAAGGTTTCATTTTCACTAATAATTTTTGAATGCTCTAGTAATTAAGAAACCATAGTGAGGTGACAGGATGTAAAAATTTTCGCTTAATCAAGACTCTCTTCGGTATAGTTTATATTTATGTTTATAAACTATTTATGACAAATTATTTATGAAAATAAATTATAAATCATAAATAATAATCATTTGATACCATTAAACAGAATAAATAATGATTTTCTAGAGAGTAGTGGTTGTCTCAGTTATGCAAATCTTATCAATGGGAAGAAAGGAATTTATGCCTATACACAGGGTTGCTGTATAAGCATTACTAAGAATCTCTCCTTAGATACCTTTACCTTTCTTCTTGGTAAGATGTTTCAAGAGTCCTTCATCTTGAATCATCAGGAACATGCATTCCAAGTGTAACCTTACAAGTCACATTTAAAGAGAAGGCAAGAGCATCACAAGAGGGTTTAAAACTTTAAGTTCCCATTGTACTGATCTTGAAAAATCTGTATAACATTCAGATCAAACAATTTCATGTAAGGAGGCAAACAGAATCCTCTGAAATTACATACATAATCATGAAGATACTTGCACTATGAATGAATTCCAAATTCCATACGAATAACCAAAACATGAGAATTTAAGATTCAAAGCATTGCCATCCCATCCAGGTAAGAACAAGGCCGCCTCCCCCCCAAAAAAAAAAAAAAAAACAAAAAGAACAAAAAAACAATCTTATTCAAAAGCTCCTTTCAAGATAGGCTAGAGGAGCAAAAGGGAATAGGCAGTTTATGCCACTATACCATATACCCACATCCATTTCTATTCTTTAACTACCCACTTCTACTCCTTACATGTAACATGTAACGGTTTGTATTCTTCCTCCAACCCCCCTCTTCTTTCTTTCTTCCTCACTAGCTATCACTCGAAAAATAAGAAATGGCTCTGCAATTACGAGCGCGACCCCTCAAGCCCCAGCCTTGCATTCAGCCAATTGCGGACCTCATCCATCTCTTCAGGGACAGTGTAGTGGCCAAGCCTGCAAGGTTAAATAGACCATTGTTAAGGGGACTACTCTTTAGTTTCTATTATATTATAAACAATGTAATCCTATAAAAAGAAAAATTGTTATTTGATACCCATTGTAGGTTCGGAATGTAAGATTACGAAACCCAGCTGTGTTTAAGGCCTCTGCAGATTTCTCTCCATATTTGTAGAGGACTACATCATCAGCTGCAAGAGGAAATTATGAATATACATCCATAGTGAAATCACATACATTTTTTTACATAGAAAATTACAGTACCAAACAATATCATTAAAGGCTTCGCACAAAACAATGGAGGCCCTAAAAGCAGTGAATTCAATACGGAGTTTTCTTCTACCACAATTAACGAAGGGGAATAAATCTAGACTAAAAAGAAAATAATTCACACATATCAAGGTTTAAAAAGTTGAATCGAATCCTCACTAAGAGAGTTCCGGAAGTAAGCAGAGGTTAAAAAAAAAGGATAGATCAAGTGGGGAAGCTAAATATGCTATCTGTATCTAGTACACTTTAACAGAGCAGAACGTTCAAAATCAAAGACGAAACATGACAGCATGGGGATAGTCAAGATGAGGTGTTCAAAGAAGCCTAGGAGTAGCTCCAATATGTAATAAATAAAGAGCAGTCATCATTTGCAAAAAAACCACTGACTACACCCGTGAGAAGCACTGCAGTGCATTGTTGATGCTTTAATGGAGAAAGGGGAAGGCTAAAAAGCACCATAATCAAGCTCATGAACAAAAATTAAACATGAGCTTTCACCGAAGAAGTGACTCTTGAATACTGAATTGGTTTGAGTGGATTCTAAGAACTTGATAATTACATTGAACGAATTGATCAAACACTGGTCCAGATTTCTAGGTAATTCAGTTTTATAACACGCTAGTACAAGACTAGATTCAGTAAGGTCAAACACTATACTGCATAAGTTGGTTTTAACTAGCAGCAATTCTGACAAATTCTTCAAATATTGGATTAAGGTTCAAAGACAGCTGGGTTATAGTCCACACAAGGCCATGGTCACTGGGGAGTCTGAATATGTGCCACCCCATTTAGCTGGGCAACAACAAGTTTTCAACTACCACAGATCCTAAATGCTTTTAGGTGGTGAGGACCATGACATTTTAGTATTTAAATATTACTCTCTCCCTGTTCCATTTTCCACCCAACCATCAAGAATAAAAATAGAGTTGGAGAAGCCTCTGCTGATTCCCAAGGGTTGATGATCCATCTTTTATTGAATCATCTGAGATGAAAAGGAAAATTTGGAAATAGAAGACTTAATAATGGAGATTAGGACAAAAGAAACAAGTTGCCAGATCAGTTTGAACTAGTTTTAGGAACATTCAGAGAACAAGAAAAGGTGCAATAAGATCATCTAGAATTTAAGTTTAGCCTTTAAGAGTGAACAGATTTTTAAGAGAGAGTCTAGGGAGCTTTAAGTCTATCAGTTCTAGGCAGCCAACACATATAATGTTTCAAGGAGCACATCTGCATGAGTAAACTTACTCTAAGGCTGACTTTCAATAATCAACATCCATCAAGATTCAAGAAAGGGGGATGCTGCTCAATACTAGGTCAACTTATGGCTGTTAGGTCCATTAAGCTGACCAATATCATTCCCATGTTAAAATTGGTGTTTAATAGTAAGCAATATTAACTAAACTTGTTTAGGACCAAAAATTTGGTGACTCAATTGTGTTGGAAAAGGAGAGAGTTATAGAATATATTTCAAGTGAAATAACTTGTTATGTAAAATAGAAATAAAGGTACCTCTGCCATGACATAGCAAAAGGGGCAAGGAGGAAGCACGCCTTGCAGCCTCATGTGAACCCTCTATCTTGTTCCTCAAGCTCCTGGTAAACAATAGCTGTTTTCTTGTGAATATACAACTCTATATATAGGAAAAGAGAGTATAGTAGTGATATAAAGTGTGAATTTGTAAGCATCGGTACGTATATATGTTTTTTTACTCTCACTCCCCCCCCCCCCCCCAAAAAAAAAAAAAAAAAAAAAAAAAACCACACACACAGGGGCTCATTGGAAGGAATTAAATTAAGGAATACAAACCTTGAACATGGAAGCCAACCACTTAAACCAACAACTGCACTTAAGTTGACAGGGTACGGATTTCCATTTCCAAACTTCCCTTGGATATAGCAAGTGGCAGAGTAGAGTGCAGTAGCAGTACCCATGCTGAAGCCTCCAATACCAAGTTTGACTGTAAACAAGGTAAAAAGAAAGCACCACGATCATGAATTGTGAAGCTACAAGGATAACTAATTCATTATGAAAAATGATTGCCCTCACTAAATTAGCATAAGACAGAATTAGGTTAGAACCTCATCCAAGAAGTAATTGAAGCACAATTGCTTTCCTAGCAGAAATCCAGTCAATTATCTAAGTGTCATAAATCTCATCTTTTTAACACGGGCCGGGGGGTGGAAGCAGAGAAAAATGAAAACAAATTTTGTAGTCCAGAATGAAACTCCATGGATTTGTTGTTGTTGTTGTTGTAATGAAACTTCATAATTTGGTGTATTGATGGTTCTTAAACAGAATCACATCCTCTTATAGATGCAGTCAGATATAATGCCATTTCCTCATTACACAAAGATGAAACCTACCACCAGCAGGCTCTGTTGACAACAAGTTTGCAACATGTGCTGCTGAAGCATCTAAACCCTCCACGTCATCAGGAGCATCTTCTGAAAGGTCTCCTACGTCAAACCCTAATACAAATCAACAAGAGATGTTAGAACTTGTTTTGGTGCTGCAATGGAAGAGATTTGATTTCAACTTTGAAAGAAGCTCAATCATGAAATCACAATGAATGATCCCAAAAAGAAAGCAGCTCATCTAAACTAAATAATCTTACATGCAGTGCAAGGAAATCCACCAAAAATTGCTACCGGTCGTGTAGGAGCAGTTGGACATATCCATTTAATCTATGTCATGAAAATCCAATTAAAGCATATGATAAATTTATTCAGGACATAAGAAGGCATCTTATAGATATGTACAAATAAAAAAAAATTCAAATTTAAGCAAATTATAACATATATATATTATCCTTACATTCGGAAGAGGAAGAGTTTCTAGGAGCTGGGACCAGCTGCACAAAAATACCCCAATCAAAAAGGAGAAAATCTGTTAATCCCCATTGGATAATCAGTAAATGTGCAGCAGGAAATAGAAACTTTATTGAGACTATAAAATCGGAGATCAGTGACTGACATAGATGCTGTCAGTCTTTAAGTAGTTTGAACACCTTGGCTGCAAATTTTCAAGAACAGCCATATACAATTTTACTAACTTATCCATTTTTTTTCAGATGACAGAGCACAGTCCTCTACATTAAATAGAAAAATATGCCAAAATAAACACCCAGTGCTGAAGCATATGCGAACAAGGTGAACCTATTATAATTTGATTCAAGAATTTATTCACCCCAGGAAAACACTCAAGAATTGGTGTTAATTATGTTATACTTCTGAAGAGGAAAATAGTTCCCTAGGCACTTGTATGAAGTTAAATATTTAAAAATAACATTTGGGAAAAGGTTACCTATAAGGCCAACCAATCTCTCTTCTCAGTTATCTGGGCAACCCGAGGTAGTGAACTAGTGGTCCCCTATTCAAGCCTCTGGGAACATTCACTTTTATGATTTAAAGCTTTTCCAGCTAAGCTCAGATCAAAAGAGAGAAATGAAAGAAAGGACAAACAATCAAGTTTTATTTAGTTCATTATTCTGCTGATCTCAATATAGAATCGATCAGAATGAGAATCTTCACAAAAAGGTGTATGGTTCAAGTTGGTTAAATTTAACATTGAACAACTCGCCAGGAAGAACAGGACAACGCATTGACATTCCCCCCACCCCTTTTCTCCTGTTCTGCAACAAAAGAGACTACCATTTGCACACAAGGTATATGCTCAGGAGTCAGGACAAACGGAAAAAGAATAGAATCTCAACAACGTTGCTGACAGAGCACAGGGAAGCACAATAATAATGATAATTATTGACATTCCCCAGTCCCTATCTCACATTCTGTTGATGAGCCATGCATGCACGTCTCTAGCAACCCATGAAGCACTAACCCTACAGTACAAAAGACATTAGTTTGACCAAATATGAACAGCTAAATACACTGAATATGAAGATAATTTAACCCATTGCCCTTGTATGCATTCCAACTCATAATGATTGATCTTTTTTAAAAGAAC
Organism: Protea cynaroides; assembly: GCA_028583415.1. Lineage (NCBI taxonomy): Eukaryota > Viridiplantae > Streptophyta > Magnoliopsida > Proteales > Proteaceae > Protea > Protea cynaroides. The sequence continues at coordinate 94,765,438 of CM053274.1, forward strand.
ACTTAAATCGAGAAATGCCACTGAGATTAGAAAAAGAAAAGCATATGAACATAAATTTCTACTAATGAAAATGCTGACAGAACAACCATGACAATGGCAACTGAAAAACAACAGTAATACCTTGATCCATTATCACCAAGGCCATGCAGCCAGACTATAGTGGCCTGGTGTTTGCCTTTGGGCCTGACCACATGGGTCCTTCCAAATTCGAATGTCCTTCTAGCAGGCCTACTACCTGAAACTTTGCCTCAAGTTAGTTAACCACAGTAAGCCCAAAAAGGACCAAGGAGAAGTAACTAAATATACAAGCATAGAGACGACAGTGTCACTATTCATATATCAATGATACCACAACATTACAAACAACATACAACTCAAGAAAAAGTGGGGGAAAAAGCGAAAGAATAAAGGAAATGAACGATTCAGAAACCATAAAAGGGTTCCATTACAAATAAAAGGCACAACTATTACCAAAACCCAAATGAATATGACATTATAGAAGGAAAAAGACTAACCTGAACCAACAGAGCTAGTAGAGAAGCTCATGTCGACAGCCCGAATAACTGTACTAACAAATTCCCCAGTGAAGCAAATGATTGAGAAGAACTCTAGCAATGAAGAAAAACCCAAATTGTCAATCTCTATTTATACCCTACTGGGTGAGTGAAAAAGGGTATCAACTCCATGAATCTGCATCAGCTACTCTTGCTTACACGCACCCCAGCTACGCCCAGTTCCTGAAACCGCCTAAAAACTCAGAAAGAGAAAGGCACCCACAAAAAAGAAAGATAGAAAGGGAGGAAAAGCACGAAATCTTTTGAGCAGAGAATCCACAACACATCAAAGCGAAAGAGGCCCCCCCGCCCGAGTCTCTCGATTGAATTACGGAGGGGAGAGGGAGAGAGAGAGAGAGAGAGATAGAGAGAGAGAGAGGAGAATCTATGCTTGTTGGCAATGGGTAAAATTAAAGCATCCCAACTACTACAACTGATACAACTCTAGAATATTTCCAAAAATGAGAAGAATAAACCCATTTTCTCTTATTTCTTAATCATTTAAATGATTGACGGGCACCCATCAACCGCAAATTAAAAATTGAGAATAAGGCGGCGCATAAACCTGTAGATATTTTTCTCTTATACGACAACAATGGAAATAATCAATAGCCTTCGAAAAAGAAAAAAAAAATTTAAGGAATAGTTGTTTCACTAACCATTTATACCAACCTGGTTTTACTTGTGGAGGAGACACAAAAGCATAAGAACTTTTCTCCCTTCCCTTCCTTTTGCTTTCTCGTGTGACTTCCCACCTTTACATTGGACATAGCAAAGAGTCCAAAACTGGTCCTTTCTTACAAGATTCATGACGAGACTAAAAATGCCCTTCCAGCCCACATCTCCATTTCCAAACTATTCCGAATCCGAACAAAATTCTGCATAGTGCAACTAAAATACTGTAGCCACTTCCCGTAAAAAAATTTATTAAGAAAAAGTTAATTTTCGAAAACCGAAACACCTTTTTCTTAATTCTTTAACCCATTGATGCTAAAAACTGCTAAAAACTGCAAAAATGAAAGGAAATTACATAGAAAAAAACACACAAATATTTTAATGTTTCTCTCTATTGTGGCTTGAGTCTTCACATTATATTCCCTCTATTGCATGAATGTCTGAAGTTAAACCATCCTCATTACTAGAGATGTCAAAATTGAATCCAAAACAAAGTACAATTTTCGGATCAAATTCTTATTGAATCAAAATTAGACTTTATTTTTAGATGCCAAAGAAAAATCTGATCGAATTGACCAATAAGACCGATTCAATAGAGCCACAAAAGTTGAATCGATAACAATATAATAATGAACCGAAAATATCTAATCAAGTCAATCTTTTAATAAATATACATATAGAAAATTGAAAACTGAACCGATACTAGTACCTAATATTAGAACGATAAGAACCCATTAACCCAATATTTTATAGAATATAAGAAACTGAATCGATAAGAGTCTATAAAAACAACCCGATAAAAATTGAAACCCGAACTAGACTTTTCTCAAACATTTGATTTTAAACTTATCATTACAAGAAATGCAATAGTTACCAACCCTTAATTAACATCCACATTCCAGTGAATATGCAAATGTGAAACTCTCATTTTCGACACTGGGCACTTTTATGGAGCATGATTCCATGTCTATATGTGGGACCAGAGCACACGTTTTGTTAATGTAAAGAATCTATGCCATTACAATGCCACATGTCACACAATGCATGACATGCGTGTGTGACACATGAATGCACATTTCTCCAAAAAGAACAATGCCATTTGGCATTGCAGCAGAATGGGAGTAATGGCATGACAACATTCATAATTCTTTTTTTGGGAAAAAAACACTGTGAAATGATCACCTCATACTGATGTCACAGGGATGCTGGTTTTCTTTTCCTATGTTTTTTCTAGTTTATAAGTTCATAGGGTTTATATATATTGTATAGTTGGTTTTATATATTTTAGGTATGTGTTGTTACCAGTCATCCTCTGCCGATTGGTAAAATGGAAAGGGGAAGAGTTCTCATGCCCCTCAGTGGAAGGAATCTTCCATGGCTTCATGTTATAACAAACATGACAAGAAACAATTTAGTTAATAGGAGATTCAAATTATTAGAGAAGACAAAGTGCTAATGCAGAACCCACATAATTATGATATAAAAAAAGCATAAAAAAACATCCACACATCTTGACGTAAGAATTTTTTGAGAAAAAGAAAAAATAAAACAAAACAAGCAAAAGGTAATTATTATTGGATTCATGCATTCATGGCATAATGCTTTTGGAAAGCTTAATATGAAAGGTCTTTTCTGTGACTGTTAACAGACTAAGGGCCAGGGTTTGTTTGGAGAGAAAAGAAAGATAGCTTTTGCAATTTCATCTTTTCTGCAACTTTTGAAACCTCAGTTATCACCACAACTAAAAAAAAAAGACAAAGGACAATTTAATGGACTACAAGATGGTTCAATGGTTCAATCTATGAGACTCTTAGGTTCAGCATCTTGGGTCCCAACTGACAAATTAATAGGGTTGCTTACAAGCTGTACAAAAATTTTTTTACCCCATTTATGATAAAAGAATATTAACTTTTCTTCTTAATAATATTAAGAAAAGTGTAATTTGAATTCATAATATTTTTAAAATTTGTCAACTCCTCCTCTACCCTACACCCAATATAGAGAGAGAGAATAAAATTAGAATATAAAATTATGAAATGGGATGGATACAAAAAAAAATTCTGCTTTCTGTCTTGTTTACTAGTAAAACAATATGCTGTTGCCACTTCCACTTTGGAACAAGTTTTTATAAGTTTAAAGGGTGACTAAAATAATCACCCAAGAATGGTTCAAAGCAAAGATTACAGTAGAACTCTAATTAAATATGGTATGTGGAGCATTTTGAATTTTTTATTAAAAATATCTTAAGATCAGATCCTTGCACCTCCACACGCATTGAGTGCCAGTTTCTGACCGGCGACAAACTTGAAATGTGGTCCTTGTGGGTGAGAGACCCGAGATTGAATGCCATTGAAAGTCGTCACACATTCTGCAACTGTAAAAAAAATAAAAAAATAAAAAATAAAAAATGGGTCATTGACAATACTACTTGATTAGCAGGGAAGAGAGGATGAAGGTTGTCGTTAGGCACAATGTGAAGACAAGAGAGTCAAACCCATGATCACCTAGATGATTATACTCTACCAATAGGACACCAATCAACTGGGCATGGCAATTGTTCAAAGATGCTATTGTTTACTTTGACTCCAATTCTTTCAAATCGGACTTTTATGATTAATACGGCGCATAGGTTAAAGGGATGTTATGTGGGAAAACCATCATCCACTTAAAATCTTACACGTGGCATCCTTTATCTTCGAAGCCGACCACGAATGATGTGGTGCACTCGGCTTCTACCGCTCGGAGTTACAGTCCTTTTAGGACACGGTGCTGGTCGGAGGTATAGACTTATTCGGTTACGATTCTTGGTCTGAGGTCAGAGTCCTAAGACAACTGTGTCACGTCAGAGGAGTCCTTCTCCTAGTACGATACGACGCCGATCATCGCCGTCATACGGCTATCTATGTGGTGACGCGTGTCACTCTTACTGTGGACCGGCTTGACTTCCTTGGCTACAGTCCCCCACTCCTACTTGAAGTCTATGACCTGGGTGTCCCTCAGAGCGACACTTAGCAATCCTATTGGCGATCTACTTCCCTGAGTCCTGGTACCTCCATGCTTCTTCCCAATCTCTATAAGTAGAGGACGATCCCTTAAGGTAAATATCATCTCACAATCTCACCATTCATTCTCAAATCTCTCGTACGCTCAAACTCTCTCATCGTTCCCCTCTTTCTCTAAACTGGAGATAGCTTCCTGCTATCTCTTGACTGTTTACATTGGGAATCTGACTTAGGCATCGGAGTGTACCCGGGGCTTAGTCGCCCAACTCTTTTGTCTCATCTCTGTGATTGCAGGTTGCTCGGATCGCAGACCGACGGGTGATTTCCGACTGTAACAAGGGATAATGGAGATTTTACTTAGGAGAGTCGTTAATGTGTTTATAATAAGGTTTTCTTCTTTATTTTTTATTTTTTTTGGGGGGGGGGTGTGAGGGGTTTGTGTTGACCATGGAATCCCATCTCTGAGAGGCAGACCAGAGAAACTTTTCCCTTCCCACATAATCGCCTTCCTTCTTCTTCTTCTTGAATCTATTATTTATGTTTACCTCTTTGCCTTCACAGTGCATAAGCCCATTTTTACAGGGTTGCTCTGAATCATCCCAAATTGGTATATGATTGTTCTAGCTCATGAAAAAATTTATAATTAGCAAAATTTATTGCAAAGTATGGTTTTCAATTCCTTGTGCCAGAGATGGGAGGTGACCTTTGGGTGTGTTTTAGGCCTCAATTGCATGCATCAGTTGGGAATGCTTAATGAATTTTCAGTTTCAGTTTTTAGTGTTTGATATAAGCTGTATTGTGGATCACAACTCCACTGAAAATTTGAAGTTAAACAGACCCCAAACCATTAACGCAAGCTATTTGAATCTTGATGGTTCTCCTCAGTTTCAGATTGTTTTCTGCTCAGTCTGGTGCTCAACCTAAGGTGACTGAAAACAATAATCTCCATGTACTGCAGATGCCAAGTTGGCCAAGAGGCTATTCTTTCCAAATTGGTCTTTATGCATTTGGTGATTGCTGGACCCACTTGGTTTAATCTTGTACCCTTCATCACATATCATAGGATTCCTGAGAATTCTATCAGGAATCCACTTGGTGATCCTAATTCCTAATTACCCCATATTTTTCAGATTTTTCTTCTTCTTTTTTTAACCAAAAAAAAATCCTATGTAGCCATTGCATCCTCATAAGCAAAGTCACAAACCCTTTTTGCCTAAAGCCATGAAAAATATTGTAACTATTTGATGAAAATTAAAGTTACCACCACCATTTTATCTGGGTAGACAGGGAAAAAATTGCTGTAGAAAAATAAAAATAAAAATTCCCCTTCTGTTTTGGGTGAGAAAAGCTTGTTTTCCCCATTTGTGCCAAAACTTATCACTCACAATTGAAATGTCTTTCACATCAACCTGTCTATTTGATTCTGATGGGAATCCAAGCCTATTTCATTCTTCTGCTTTTCTTAGAAATAGTGATGGTTGTGTGGGCTTTGAGGCCAACAGTTAACCAAACAGAAAGTTCTCTTGGAAGATTACATAGATTAAAAAATGATTGGTCTTTAGAAACCATAGAAGTATTTGCAAAAAATTGGATCCCTAGTGAATATTGCTGTGAAAGCAGATTGAATCCCCCCTCTTTTTTTCCTTTTCGATGTTGGATAGTGATTGGCCATGACATAATTTGGATCAGAAGTTCTATCATCAAGAGGAATCTAAGTGGCTGATATCATATCCATATTATCTTTGTCTTCCCCTGTCATCCCAAGGAACAAAATCAAAATTATTCTGAGTCATTGTTGATAAGATTGTCTGGAAGCACTCTTCTGAACAAATATTATTCTGATTCTTATCAACTTTCTGTCACATTGTTAAAGAAACATTTGGATTTTATTGCTGAGTCAGAGAAGAAGCACTGAGCTGGTTCCCCTCAACCAGACCTAAATTCATATCTAAATACACATGGACAATCAAGATGTTCATACTTGAAACCAGAAATGTATACATACCTGATGTATAGATTACATTGATTATATGCAAAAAAAAATGGATTCTCTGTTAATAAACAAAGAAGAGAGAAGTTTCCTAAGGATATCAATCTACATTTGAGGACCCTTAAAGTACAGATATAATTTCTACAATCAAAACAAATGTGGGTGTGTAAAGGGGGAAGGGGGTAGGGATAAAACTGTGACCCCAATCTTCTATCATAATAAATTGAAAATGCTTTCTTAGCTGAATCAAATTAACAGATCAAGTGGATCAAACCTGAGTGTTTCTCACTATCGACCCGATAGAATAGATACGCTAAGTGAGCAGTTTGATGTGGAAGGTCTCTCAATCTCTACTTTAGATGTAGTTAGTGCAGCATTCTTTACTCTAATATGATCAATGATTGGATTATGATCCATCGATAATAAGTCGACAATGATCATTTCAGTTTCAGGAGGTTTGTCCACAACCACATGCCCTTCAAGCATCTCAACTACACAGGCCATGCTAGGCCTAAGCTTGGGGTCCTCTTGAATGCACCACAGAGCCACATGAACCAAGAGCCTAACTTGCCTCTCATCAATACCTCCATTTCTCACTAGTCTCTCATCAACAATCTCCATAAGCTTCCCTTGTCTTTCCTTCTCAGATACAATCCTAGGAAAGTATGACCAATACCTTTCTTCATCATCTTCCATTAACCGCACGTTTCTCCGTCCTCCTATAATCTCTAGGACCACCATACCATAGCTATAGATATCAGATTTCTCACAGATGCCATTTTCCAACAGCCACTCAGGTGCCAAGTAACCTCTAGTGCCGTGGACTGACATAATAACTCTGCTCTCATTTTTCCCCATCAATTTTGACAACCCAAAATCTGTAACAATTGCTCGGAAATTCTCATCTAGAAGTATGTTTTCTGGCTTGACATCAAGGTGTAAGATCTTCGACCGACAATCATGATGAAGGTAAGCCAATGCCTTAGCAATATCAATTGTAACACTATACCTTAACTCCCATGGCAAGCATCCTTGCAAGCTACTGTACTTGCTTCCATGTGGGAAGATCCAAGAATCCAATGACCCATTTTGAATGAATTCATAAACAAGAAACTTAGGCCCTCCAACTACACAACAGTACCCAAGAAGTCTCACAAGATTGATATGTTGAGCACTAGCAATTGCTGCAACCTCAGCCTTGAATTCCTTCTCCCCATGTTGTTCTGCAGTTATCCTTTTCACAGCAACAAGAGTATCATCATCAAGTTTCCCCTTGTAAACAGAAGCAGATGCACCTTCACCAATCATTGATTGGAAGTTATTTGTTGCCATCTCAAGCTCTTTGTACCTAAATTTTGTTGGAACACCAGCTACCCTCCTAAGGAAGCTGAATCCTAACTGAAGCTCCCTTCCATTTGAAACTGAATTACTCTCCATCAATCTCCCACGATTATTTCTATGGTATTGAACAAACACCCATATGAAGATTGCAAGAATTGCTGCAATACCAGCTCCAGCAATGAGGAAGAAAGCCCTGGAGAGTTTTAGGAAGATGCGAGCGACTGCAATCACTATGATGAGGGAGATTAAAGCACCAACTGTGATGATATTAGACTTCTTAGCTTCCATCATGAGTAGAAAGATGATGGAAAAGTTTTCCTTATTGTTTTGATCTCCATTTTCATCTTCCTTTTGTTTAAAATTGTGGAGTGATGACAACAAGGGTGAGAATGGTTCATATGAATTTGAATATTCAAATTTATAAAACCTTCCAGGGACCCATTTCTATCTTCAACGCAGCAAATGGTTTGACAATTACAATGTGAACTGCAGATTCACTCAATCTACACCGTTCAAGAGAAGCAACCAAGAAGCTCAAACACGCATGGTCAAAGTTGATGTGCCCATGGTGCATGAAGTTTCCGCTACTGTGGATCTAGGGAGGAGATTATCTAGCACCCTTATCCCTACTTCATGTTGTTTCCAAATTCGAATTCATCATGATCACAAGGTCAAAGTTCATGTGCCCATTGCCATTCTCAAATAATGGGTTTTACTGAGTCTTCAGAAAAAAAAAAAAAAAAAAAAAAAAAAAAAAAAGATTGCTCCAAAAGTCTGATAAAAAATCAATTATTTATGATGTCAGGAACTATCTACTTGTCAAATTGATCTAGCAGACATGGTGGTGTGGGGCAAAGTTGGAAATATAAAAAAAAGTATCTTTTTTTATAGTCAAGAAAAGAGTATGTGAAAAATAGTATTTAAAACATGAGTATCTCAGACATATTTTTTTTCAAACGTGGGTATCCCATGTGTAATTTATCTCAAAAAATAATCACTTTATTTACCATTTCAATTGCTTGTGATGCAAATTGGATAAAGATTTCACCCTCTTATAAGTCCCCAGCACAAATAAAATTATGCATTTTGTCATATTTGCAACCTTTTTTTGACTTTCTAGGAATAAGACTCCTTCAAATTTTTTGTCTTAGACATGAATTTTTTAATCAAACCCATAGGAGGAGTATTAAAGCCAAAGTTGCATGAATCCCTCATCCATAAATCTTGTGAAAATCAAAATTGGTGAAATTTTTTTTTTAAGTATAATACATTTTTTTAATGAGAATAAAATTCCTATCATTTCATATTGGTATTTGAAAATAAGGATATAAGACAATGACAGCTCTTAAAGATCATAATGATAAATCACTTTTAAACAATTTTTTTCTTTTTTTTTTACACTTAACTTGAAAAACCTTTTTCAGTTTACTATTTTAGTTACAACATGAAGCAATAATAAATCTTTAATAGTTATCCAATAGCTTTAAACAAACAAGATTCGAGGGATGTACAATGATAGTTTTTTAAGATCATAATGGTAATCATTTTTAAATTATTTTGACTTTTTTTTTTTTTTTTTACTCTTTACTTAAAAAATGCCTTTTCAGTTCACTACTTTAGTTACAACATGATGCAAGTGAATGCATTTTCATAATTTTCTGTTAAAATCCAAGTGATTTGTTAACAAATGAAATATATGGACCGGAGATCTACACGTGCGAGTAGTGTGTATAATGATATCTCTTATGCCAAACCAAACGCAGCATTGAGAGAGATTGAGAGGAACTATATTTAAAAAATATCTGAGTTACTGTTTATTAAAAAAAAATTGGTGTAATAGACTCTATCGGTTTGTTTCGATTTTTGTTTTCTATATAGACATATATTTAATAAAAGATTGACTTAATCTACTCTTATTAATCCATTATTGGATTTATTTGATTTAAATCCATTAAATCATCTTGATTCAGGCTTATCAATAGATCCGGTCCAGTTTCAATTTTTTTTGATCTCTAATAACATGACCAATGGCGGATTAATGACAAAAAAAATCCTGCTCTATCCCACCTAAAACGTGGCACAAAATTAGTGGAGCCCTTGTCACACATTGCATTGTTGACTTTTGATGTAAGGAAATTGAAGTTGACCAAAAAACCTTGGCCGCCATGTCCAATGAACAACATTAGTGGAGCCCATATCACAATCCAACTAGTGTTCTAATGGTGGTTGACCCACACTAGTAGCAAGGCAAGTAGGCAGTTGAAATCCTTCACTCGCCTGCACATCTGATCTCTAAGTCCCTATTTTATGATATGAAAAGCATAAAATATTGGGAAAATGTTGTACAAGTCAGTGGAATATAGTGGAACCTTATAAGTTAGAAGTTAGTAATGATTTTTTTTCGTCAATTACTGCTGCCTCTACATCACCTGCAATCCACCGTATCTCTTTCTCTCTCTCTCTCTCTCTCTCTCTCTCTCTCTCCTTTCTTTTTCTTTCTAGCTCCAGCGTTGATTTCTTCCAATCTAGAAGGCCAATCAATTTGTTTATGCAAGGCCCTTTCTTCTTGGTCTTCAAATCTCTAGTGGCCGTTCAGAAATTGAACAGTCGAAAAGCTCAATCTAAAGTGAGTAAACTAAATCTCCTTGTGAGGTTATCTGTAGAGTTATTTTTTGCTTAATTTTTTCTTTTCATTAATCACTTAACAAACTAGAAGAGTTATTGTAGTAGTTTTGTTTTGTTTTGTTTTGTTTTTATAGACAATGAAATTCAGGGGTTGGAGGGTTGCAAGCATGGATCAGAGGAGGCTGCAAGTCATTGTCAGAGGGTTGCAGGACAAGTAGGAAAGAGGTGGGAAGACGAAATGGTGGTGGAGGACTTGTTTTCCCCTCATGAAAATACAAATGCCTCGTAATTTACCTTGTTCCACATAATCATCTTCCAGAGAACAGAAGAAATTTCTCTCGCTGAATTGTTGAATTCTAATTGGATCTCGCACTTCTCTTCTCTGGGTTGATATCAAAATCTATTCTTTTTTCATCTCTAAGCAAAAACTTCTGGGGCAGCTCTTTTGATGGCAGAATTACAGGGAGGAATCTTTGGGGAGAGAAGAAGAAGGCAAGCACAGTTTGTGACAGTAAAGCTAACGGGTAAGAGAGGAAAAGAAAACTGTTTAAAAATTGTTAAATCGAAACAAAAACAGTTAACAATCGATTTTGGTAAAGAATTGGAAACCATTTAATAAATGTTTCGATTTCCAAACGAAACCAATACAATACCATTAACACCCTTATCTCTATCTGTATTATCTTCTGATTAATTGGTATATGTGATATGATCAGACAAACAGGAAAAAAAAAAAAAAATTTGATTGATAGGCGTTCTCTCTTAGAGTTTCAGACTTGTCAGGACTTCCACAAGAATAGAGCAGCCAAACAAAGGAATTGAAATAGAGCTTATACCGTTCCCTTAATTTTGAAGGGAGAAGATTTTAATGAGCACAATGTAGCCATCAATTATTTGATGATGCATCTCTGAGGCTAAAAAAAAATCCAAAGATCCAACAGGCTATCAAGCCAAGAAACCAAAAAAATACCGACCCAAACATGGTCGGACGTGTGCAAGAGAACTACAAAAACATCTACCAAACAACAGAGCCGTTTGTAGCTACAATGTATGACAGGAACTACGCAGCATCTCACCAGATCTTATTGGAGCAGGAAAGTTGCACTCTGCATCAATGATGATGATCGTCATCTCCATGTCCATCTGGTGGTCCTCCTGGGCCTACCACTTCCAGCTGCAAACATTAGGAATAAAATCAAGACCCTCCATGCTAAACATAAAAGCCAATTGATGGGCCGCAAGTGATCATAAAAGCGGTTTTTTTCTTTTCTTCTTTGACAAGCACAATCATTTCTGTTGTTACTCATTCATGGGATATACCCTTGCCACCAAAGTAATCAATATCAGAGCGGCGAATCAGGTTTGGACCTGACCAATCCCCGATCTGAAATTGTTTTAATATTATTATATCCGGTATCAACCACGTGTCAGCATCCAATTGGATCCATACACCAATCTGATCCGATCCGGATCGGTTTTGGATATGGCTGATACCATGTACAGTACCTGGATTTAAAACCTTGCTTACCACGAAATATTGAGAACACACAGGACACTCATGTGGCGTGCCTTTCTCCAGCCAAAACCAAACAACATCATGCTCATCCTCTGGAATATATAACAAGTAATTTATGTTATCAGAGGGAAGATATCAAATCTTCACAATAAAACTACTTATCATATAAATTTGTCATTGATAAAAGTCTAAGTAGAAGGAAATTTTTAAAAAGTACAATCGGTAAGGGGTTTTTAACTGAAAACAGACAGCCTTATAAATGAAAACGAAGCAAGTAGATAATAAAGCCAAGGCACTTACCGCCTTCACCCCCAGGACATCCAACGATTCTCTTGTCATAGTATGACTTGACAACAGCAGGTTCTTCCTGCAAGCAAATAACATGGCAAGAAGAAGATATGTAAATGAGATTTTAGTAAAAGAACCACCAGTATCAGCTCATCAATGTCAATGAATGCCATCTCTGTATACCCAACATATTGACCATGAAAGTAACGGGCATGGCCCATCATTATTGAGAACAAACACAAACATTCACTAAGCACACATGCATAAACCCAATTGTTGAGCTCAATCATTATGGAAAGATAACATCTCAATTGAACAACACTCAGGATGTTTATTAAGCCCACAGCAGAGGAAGCTATCTTTTCCTAAAACAAGATGCATGCATTTCAAAAAATACTGATGTTGATAGTACAAGTCACAACACACCAAACCAAGTTGCCCAATGCATCCAGGCATCAGTCACCAAATATCGATTCTCCTGCCTTCTACATCTGTATTTTCTTTGCTTGTACCTTTGCTCCCAACAAGAAATAGAAATCAAGAATACCCATCTTCCTCTCCTGAAGTAAGGGCTACTCTCAAGAATCAGGATAGCCACAATGAATACAAAAGAGAGATATTTGCCCAAGTGGGAGGGACAACAAGAAGATATGAGCATGGGGCACATCTGTTTCCCATCAAGACCTTAATTTGGAAGGATTGATCCTTCTAGCCTATAATCTTTATGTGACAACAAATTGGAAATCACCAAAAGCTGATCTCATTGAACAGGAGAAGACACTAATTCAAGTTTCATTACAGCAACATCATTTCACAGAAACAAAGATTAAACAGTGGAGCCCTTAAAGGACCATGCTCAGAAAAAGAAAAAAGAAAAAAAAATAAAAAAATTATATATATATATATATATATATATATACTATATTATTTATATATTTTATCTATATATATAGATATATATACCGCAAAATACAAGTCATGGTTTAAGCTTGTAATGAAGGGTTAGTTTATCAATAATTGAAAAATAAGGACGAAAAATTGTAAAAAAAAAAGTAACAAAAAAGGATACCAAAAAAAAAATTTAAAAGAACACTACAAGGAAGAAAAAAAAAAGAAGCTGCATAATCTGAAGATGGAATACACCACAAAACTTCCAGTTTCTTTCACCTGCTTTCAATTCCACAGCCAATAAATCACATTCACAAGCCATGATTACCCATGAATCAAAATTATAACTCTCACATGCTTTCAAAAATTGAACAAAATATTTTACATTTTTGTGGCAGGAAGGGTCACCTCCAAGATGTCTAAACATTCACTAGTAAGAATCAGCCAAGTTTTTTGCATTTATAAGAAACATGCATGAACACTTCATTAGATTCCAATTCAACAAAATCTAAATTCCATCCAAAACCCAGAACAAAACATTGGAATAATCAACTCAGAAACTCACAGGCCAACAGAATCTTTAAAGCAGGGAATATAAAATCAGTTGTATAAAAGATATGAAGAATAAACCATAAAGCCATTTTCTCGAAAGACTCTCCAAACAAATACAATGAATGTATGCCACTGGCAAACTGGACAAGCATATTTTCATCCATCATTCCACAAACAAAACATGGTGCTGTTTCTGACTAAGTTCACCTTAAACCTGTTTTTGCTAGAAGATACCCCCACTTTTTATGGTTCTGGCTCTTTGGCCCTCGTAGCAAGAAGAGCAATTCCCTAAAGGGAAAGGGATAATAGTATTCTCAGGTAGCAAAATCAATCCATTCAGGAGGCCACCAATTTGAATAACATCAAAGTGGCGTGGTAAGTTTCAAGGGTCAACTACGGACACATCTCAAAGGAACTGCTTCAACTACAATCAGAACTGACCAAACATGGCATGAGTAGCTTCCCCTCCTCCACAAGCTAATGCAACTGTACCATTAATGACACTAAGGGAGAAGACTATTCCAATAAATTTTAATTAAAAAAGGAGCTCAGTATCAAAATCCTATGAGAATTGAAGAACAGAAGAAAAAAAAATTTATGGAAGATTTTGCTTCAATTTTATGATGTATCAACACAAGTACAATACACAACAGACACCAGCATTGCCTCAAAAAGTGAGTTCAATATCTCCATAAGTTTGATGGTAATTCATGTGGAATTTACGATGCATGAATCTGAAAGAATTTGGGACAGGAAAGGGACAAACTTTTAGTGCCAAATAAAGTGTTCTTAGCAATAATGTTGAAAATGAAGTAAAACATTGGAAGCATTAAGTGTGTTAGTAAAACAAAAGCATTTCACTAATCACCAAACATATTGTACCAAGAATCAACGGCGCTGGAGAGTTAAGAAATAACAGATTAAGGAGAATCACTGCATTCATAATTTGGGATCGCTCATGAAAAGCAATTACGAAGACAATCCAATTCCACCGTTTTCCATAGAACAAAAATAACCATCCCAATCAAAAAATCAGAAATGAACATGTGGCATAACAAGTCAATTCCGTACTAACCTTGGTGCCGAAAGGACCAACAGGGAAATTAATTTCGAGAATATTTTCCCCCTAAAAGAAACAAAACATAAAAATAATTGTAATCTCTCAATCATAAAATCAAAAAGCTCAATGAATAAAATCTATAATAAATAAGGGGGGGCTTAAAGGTATCAACCTGGAGCTCCGCCTCGAGCTCCTCACGCTCATGCCCGGTAGCGATAGGCATTACATCTCCTAAACTCTTCTTTGACTTAGATAGAATAGAATCTGCCATGGATCCCAAAAACAAAATTACACACCTCTCCAAAATAAGAACGCAGACCCACCACAATAGAAGATCTAAGAAACATCAAAGGGTTTCGATGATGATGTTACCGGCATCAGAAGTGGCCTGATTAGAGAAAAGAGGGGCAGTTCTCTGGAACGCGGAAGGCGACGTCCCAGAAGTGAGAGCTCGGTTTCTTAAGCTTTGCTCTCCCGCGATGACGGAGCGATTAAGATTCAGAGCAGATCGCGATGCCACTAGGGTTTTGAGATGAGAAGAAGCCCGTCTCCACATCTTGCGGGATTGTGATTTCAGATGATCTCAGGTCTCCCCTCCTTTCAGAAAACTCAAAAGACTGAGAAAGTGCTCAAAGAGCAAAAACCTTCTCTAAAATGAGAACTTTCTTCGGAACAACAAAGTCACAATTCACAGATGTGACCTATGACGACCAACAAACACAGGCCGACAGGTGGATGGAATGTATCTGAAGATTTTGAACATTCCGAACCTTCATTTTTCTTACACGATAGAAATAGCCGAAGATCGATGTGAGGCGCGTGCGATCGACCGTCGAGGTTTTTGTTGGTCCCATTTACGAGGTTTTTCCCAATAGGAAAGCTAGGAAAGATAGGCGTTATTTGTGCTTTAGCCTCGACTGTTTCCATGCATGGGTGGTCCATTGTTCCGGCCAGGCTTAGATTTATGACTGGCCAGGCTTAGATTTATGAGGATCCATGCTGAACTACTGATCTGGGCTTCGTTTATTGGATTTACATCGTCTCCCCTGGGACGGGACCTATCTTGGGTGCCCGCCAGACCCGCGCACCCTCTGTTGGCTTGCTTGTCGCTAGATGTCGGCCGATGTGGGTCCTCTCTCCAGCCTTGGGGGAGTGGGTCCTCGTTATGTTCCCAATCCAATCCAAAACCCTTGGAGGAGGGATTCAAATCCTCTCCTCCAAGAGAATCTGGAGGAGAGGTGGCGTTCTCATTGGATGGACGATATCTGGGGCTTGGATTCATCCAAACCCTCCATCTGAACCGACACCGAGTCGACAAGGGGTGTCGGCTCGGATTCACCCGAGCCCCAGATGTCATCCATCCAATGGGGGCGCCACCTCTCCTCTAGATTCTCTTGGAGGAGAGGACGTGGATCCTTCAAGGAGAGGGTGAGAGTACTGAGGTTATAAATCCAGCTATCGGTCATGTTTAAAATCGAATCGGATCGGTGTAGGATCCAATTGTATGTTTAATGTGTAGCCTTGTTACGTATATTGGCCTGTTCGTGTGTTGCACAGCAAGATGATTATTCTCAAAAGAGAACGGAAGAGGAAGTCACCACCTAGAATTAGGGTCGAGGACCCGTATTGCTCATCTCACCATTGAGACAAACAGGAATAACTCCATACTTTAGTTTGTGGGTGGAGGTTTGGATAAAGGGTCAAATTACTAAAATAGGAAGGTGTTAGGCACTCATTTTGTCTGGCGTGTGCCGATCTTTCTGCTAGACACAGTTTTAGAGTTTTTTTTTTTTTACCAAACCAACTGTACGTTATTGTTACATTTAAAAAGCAAATAAACATGTTCAAGCGGAAAGAAAACTTAGGAATGCTTCCTTGAGTTCCATCATCCCCATGTTTTTAGAGAAAGGAAATAGAGTGTGCACATTCGATCCAGCTTGCGGTCTTATACTACTTTATTCTACTTTGACTGAATATAAACATAAGCGTACATTGATCCTCGTAATCACTGATATATTTCTACTTAGACAGAAATATAAACATGAACATGCGATCTATTTATAAAAGCAGTAAAACATGCATGAATATCTACATTATTCTCTCCTCCCTTTTAATTAAATATTCTTTTGAAAATGTAAAGAAATGAAGAAAACTTGCATGCCTTCCTACCCCCTAAACGAGGGCTTGTATTTTTTGGATCCTCCCGACTCAAGGGGTGTCAATTATTCGAACTATTGTGTTTAAAGAATTTGGATAGGGTTTCAAATCCACAATCGAAAAAAGTATTTCAAAGTTGACTAAAAAACACAACAATTTTAGCAAAGACGAAGGAGAGAGAATGACAGTGTGAGGGGCTCAACAGTGTGACAGAACCTTCAATTATTGTGTTTGTCCACACCTCTCTCTAAAACTTGTTTCAAACGTGGGAAACAACGGTCCTATTTATAGGCAAATCCGGGTCTAACCTCCGCAATACTACAGGGAGCATAGCAATACTGCAGGGACCACGGTATTGTGCGCATCTACCAGTAGGCTAGGTATAGACCAGACCCAGAAAAGATGGACACGTGTGATTGGGCCTAGTCTATGGTGCAGCGGGGAAAAGATTCAATGTCTTGTCAATGAACGATTGTTTTTTACAGCAGCGCCGCAATGAACTTTTCTTGCTACTGTGGTGCCACAGCCTTTGGGTAGGGGTATTTTGATCTTTTGCTCATTCTTTTTTTTTTTTTTTTTTTTTAGTATTGTGTCCAATCCTCTAACCTTGCCCTCTATAACACGAGAATGCGAATAACCTCATACCCATAATCATCATCGTTAGAGATATGGGAAAAATTTGGTGTCTACAGCATTGAGTACCAAATCAAGATTGACCACTCCCAAAATGATATGATTCTTTGATCTGGCCAATCCGATATTGATAACGTAGTTACAAATGAAATACAAAACTTGCTCCACTGTATATTGAAATTTCCGTGATTGCCCAATGAGTGTGCTCTGAAAGGAATTTATTGTAAATAACCTTGTAACCAACCCTCTTACATTAACATGGGGACTTCAAAAGCATTTGAATTGAAAATTAGGTTTCAAGTCATAGTTGGGGCATAATGGTAAAACGATCCAACCACACACCCATCTACGGCCTTTTTTTTTCATTTTTCTTTTTTTAAACTCTTGGTTATTCCCAATTGTAATTTTATTGAATTTAAAATTGAAGATTCACAATATTCTTTTAATCATTATTTGGGTACAACCATTTCGAATAATGAATAGGCTAGTCTTGTGGGGAAAATATAGTTTTTGAGGTTTGTTTTTTGGACAGAGAGAGATGAAATTTAGCATATTTTCTAATAGTGGTTATCTCACAATCTCTGACTTCATTTTAAAGCATTAAATGGTTGGCTTTGTTTTTTACTAATTGGACACAATTTTGACATAATCGAAAAAATGCATCAGACGAATGCACATTTATTATCAAAAGCCTAAACTGCTTTATCTTGAAGCTAGTTTTACATTATAAACCAACTACATCATAAGAGGCAAATACTACCTTTAGAACATTACTAACGTAGTATACTAATGCATAGCCAACTAATCCCCAACATGGAGGTCTCATAACAAATTAACAAAATAATAATGTGGCCAAAGAGTAAAGGGGGTCCAAAACCCCAATTGCAGGTTAACAAAATAATAATAAGGTCAAAGAGTAAAGGGTGTCCAAAACCCCAATTGCGAGGAATAGGCCAATTCAATAACCATACCTGTTGATAATGGATGCAACTTGAAATTGCAACGTGGTCGAATGGACGTGTAATGATAAGAATTACTCTCATTAATAATAATAAAAAAATCCCTCAAAGATATTCTAGCATCCAAATATACCTTCCCAACATACTTGGTTTGGTGTAAGATAGGTCACATGCACTAGTAGAACAAACCATTGCAAACCAATATGTCCCAACTAGAAAATATAATCCAATAAACCACTCAAATCTAAAATTATATCATAACATAGCTCTAATTATTCTAAAACATAACAAAATTCGATAATAAACCAACCAATACCTCAAGGTCCTACTCAAAATGGCAGAGAAACATCCAGCATCATTAAAACATACATGCCTCAATTCCTCCAAACAATTACTAGACAACACACATCACTACATTCCTACCTTTGTCCCGAGTCAGGCGACCCATCCCCATATGAAACAAGGCCCTTCTTCCCATCAGGGCTGACAGAAGGGGACATTGACTTGGTTTTGCTTGTCCTTTTGGGAGATGGTGAGCCTGAAGAGGACCTTGATTCTGATAGGCTTCTGCTCCTAGAAAGTGACCGCTTCTCGGCTTTTGGTGATCCACGTGACCTAGATTTCTCAACAGGAGACTGGCTACGCAAGGGGCTACGGCTATAACGCCCTCTACCCCGGCTTCGGTAACGGATTGGGCTGAGTGATACACTTCGACTTCGTGTTGGGCTTCTTCTGCTTCTGTATCTGCAAACAGGTTTTAGAAGTTATACAAATATGGAAATAGATCTATATAAGATACAAGCTGAGGGTTATCCTAAGTTGCTAAACCTAATATATGGCATCTCAGAACATAACCTAACCTAAAAAGGAGTCTGTAAACGTCACCCAATATAGGCATTAACATTGACATTTAGCACTTCACAGACTGTCGTGTGGGGAAATGAATGCCTCCAATGTGATAAAAAGGACAACTCCCTACGCCAACCCACCACGCCCCGGGGAAAAACCATTCTCACCAGTGAACTTTCAGCCCCAAGATGAACAAGACGAGTGATACAGGGCTTAATCCACAAAGGGAATATAAATAGACATACAAAATTGCATTTTTTTTAATTCTGAGCCACTTCTTTCAGGCTGCAATTTACCAATAATATGGGTGATGTGTGCTCTAATCACAGAAACCAACTAATACCTCACGATGTGGCAAATTGTAAAGCACTAAATGTGAGTAAGCATAGAGACAATTAGATTTCCCAACAAGCCACCATAGACATCGAATCACAATGACAGTATTTCAAACACACGGATAACGGTTCAAAAAAAAAAAAAAGAATACGGAAAAATATATCGAGTACTTGATCAACAAGTAAAAAATAAAAATAAAAAAAGATTTGGGCCAAGCAGAAGTTAGAAGATAGGTAAAGGCAGGATCAGTAACAAGACCTGGTAACAACAATCCAAGGCCCTTACAGCTGGGGCAAGCAGTATACACATGTTGACAATTTTGTATATAGCATTTCAGCTTGAAGTCTGAACCAACATCTAGATGACTGGATCTCATATGAATAATCCAAGTTTATACCAGAAATACCTCTGATAGTTACAACCATTCAACTTATCACATTCCTCAATCCATCCAGTAATGAACCTAGAAAAATGACAACGAGCTGGTGAATAAAATATCTACTAGTTTAATTTCCCATGAACGAGGAATTCCAATGGCAGGTCCCTACTTGGTGTTTGTCCCTTTTTTTCTCCACCATATAGAAAAAAATGCACTACACTACACCCCCTTCATTAAAAAAAAATGGCAACCATGTTTTACGAACACGGAAAGGGTTTTTTTCCTCCACTTTTTATGGTGGAAGGACATGTGGGAGTTCATGACTTCATTTTTCCCTAGTGATAGAACAAGAAAAATAATATATAAATATCTACTTACCCAATAATAAATACACACACACACACTCACTCTCACACTTTTACCAGAAAAAAAAAAATACACACACACACAGAGAAGGGCAAAGGATACTAACCTTGGAGGAGTTCGGCCTCGTGGCGGGCTCCTATAACGCCTTGGAGAACGATTGGAGTAACTTCTGTAACTTGAATATCTGTTGTACAAACACAAACTCTCCAAATAAATTCAGTATAAAAAAAATATAAAAAATAAAAATAAAAACTGAATAAAAATTCTGAACTTAGAAAGACACTGCCTACCTGTCACGGTCACTTCTCCCATTATAACGATATGGTCTTACAGGAGAACGATCTGGCGATGGAGTTCGATACCGCCGTGCATAAGAGTACCGCTGGCTGAAACCCCGTCCCCTTCGTATGCGCTTAGGTGATTCATCTGGAGAAGCACTTCTTGACAAGCTCCTTGCACGCCCAGGACTCACAGGGCCTCTTGAATAGCTGCGGCGATTATTTCGACTAGGTGCCCTTACTGGACTTCTGCTAATGCTTCTTCGTGAGACACCCCTAACTGGACTTCTGCTAATGCTTCTTCGTGAGACACCCCTAACTGGACTTCTGCTAATGCTTCTTCGTGAGACACCCCTAACTGGACTTCTGCTAATGCTTCTTCGTGAGACACCCCTAACTGGACTTCTGCTAATGCTCCTCCTTGATGATCCCGTTATCAGGCTTCTATTTATGGTCCTCTGAGCTCTTACAGGGCTCCTGCTCAAACTCCTCTCAGTAGATCTAGCAGGGCTCTTGCTCAAACTCCTACTAGCAGATCTGGCAGGGCTTCTGCTAATTGTTCTCAGAGGTGGGGCTCTTACAGGACTAGGACTCAAGCTTCTCCGTGGAAGAGACCTCACTGAACCTCTGCTCACACTTCTATGTGGCTGTGCTCTTGCAGGGCTCCTGCTAATACTTCTCTGAGATTTACCCCTTGCTATACTTTGGCTGAGACTTCTAACAGGGCTTCTGCCACCCACGCTTCTAACTGGGCTCCTGCTACTGCTACTTCTTCTAGCTGGGCTTCTGCTAATGCTCCTGCTCCGCTGTAATGACCGTGGGAGACCTCTACCACCACTTGGTGTCAGACTCCTGCTTGCGGTTCTTTTGGGGCTCACACTTGGGCTCTTGCTCAAACTCCTCCGGGGACTAATACTCATGCTCTTACTCATGGCCCTTCGAGGACTCATGCTCCGGCTCCTGTCATCAACTTGAATAACATAACCAATACAGAAGACTTGAAAAGTGTAAAGAACAAGCAAGGTAGTGGAAAGACCTAGATTTGCTTGGGCGATCATCAACAACATCAGGTTGCCTGTCTGCATTTCTGTCCATCTTAGTTTCTACTTCAACGCCATTGCTCCGCAGCTCTCCATTTTCCCTTGGGGATTCAACTTCTTGGTCCAGCATATCCGTTGTATCTCCTTTCTTTTGCAAAGGAGCAGTTACACCCTCCTTGATTGATGGAGATTCTCCTCCAGCTGAAACAATTTATTTAATAAAAATGCATTTATTATATAATATACCGCACCATCACATCAATACCGAAGGCAGATGAGGGAGCACGAAACATCCCAATGGAAACAATTTATAACTAAAATTAAAAAGGCCCACAGTAACTATACAAGTTTTCAAACAGCATAATTAGAGTTATAAACCAGAAAGGCCTAACTATATAAACTATTCAAACAGCATAAATGGACCTTTGTGCAGGAAGGGCAAACCAGATGCCACATGAGGCATAACAGCATAATATACTGGAAAGGGAAATGGTTTTGATAAGAGCAAGGTAGAGGTATCCAACAGCCATATTCTATCCAAGGGAAGTCAAATAACCCTAATGACTTACGATGTACTTAATCTGGGCCATGTGCTGATATGTCTGGCCAGTACAGACAGGACTGGACTATAAGCTATGAATCTATCATGAGAGTTATATGTAACTATGTATATCATCTATAACTATGACACATAATAGATACATCATACATATAATATACCTTTACATTATAAACTACAATATACACTTAAAACACATAAATATCACAATTTAATAGGCCCAGCTTATTTACAACCATCTCATTTTATGCCATACATGCTGCTACATAACTTTCACAAGCCAACCCAAGGATCACGATGCTCTACTAGGAACAAGATGGCCCCTGCCTGAAAACTTCAAGGCCAATCGGGAAGAATTATATCCCTAACTGCATAAAAACTCATTTTATCGACAATGCTAACAGGTACAAACAGAGATTCTGAAATCATGATCATAGTTGTCAAGGCGCCGGCCTTGTGATGCCTTGGAAAATCAGGCACCTTGGTCGCCTAGACACCCCGTCAGGACTCCAACGCCTTGGTTCGCCTTGGCGCCTATGATCGTGACATAATGTTGAACCCTTTACAGTAGGGCACATAAAATCAGACAGCAAGACAAAATCAAGTAACTGCTACACACAAAAAAGAACGTGGAAGTGAATGGAACTTCAATGCTTACCAGAAACCTGGGAAGGGAGTTTACGGTTCCGAGCTGACCTAGGAGAATCAACCCTGCCCTCTGAGCTATCGTCACTCGTACTTCCATTCTCACTGTCACTGGTACTCTCCGGCAGCCTTGTAGAAAAAACAACACAAAGAAACTTTCAGCATGATGCCTAATATTTGAAACAACTCCTTTAAAACTCAACAAAAAAATTAATGATAATTGAAGCAACCACAACAACTCAACCAATCAATATATAAAAATGAATAAAAGGCAGCTCCAAAGGGCAATCATTGCAGAAAGGATAACACAATGGTTACTTAAGTACAAGCATGAGGAAATAGTCCACACTCCACATCAAAATACCCACTTATTCTGTTTTAAATTTAGAAATTTTATTCGTGAGACAGAATAAGCAACAAAGCACTTGAAAGGTTACTCAACAATTCTCTCTATAATTAAGGAACTAAACATAGATTACCATAGCATACAAAAGTAGGACATTCGTTTAGATGTAATATATGCACATAGAAACTCATAGAAGAATAATTCAAAGCCAACAAGCTAACCATAATGACTAATCAGTAACGAAATACAAGTCCCAATTCAATGCCACCACCCCACCCCTCAAAAAAAAAATAATAACAAACACATTCAAACAAACGTCATATGGCAGTTTCTGTCACAGATTCACTCACTAAGAAAAGCAATCTCAGGTCAAATTACAAGAAAACAGAATCATGTGCCTGTATACATGGTAATTAGTAAAAATAATTGAGCATCTTATGATGGAAATTAGGGCAATTACAATCTGTTCATTGTCCTCGATAGACAAGGCTTTATCATTGACTAATACCAACCTGGATCACCCAATGGATCAGTTTCAATGGTTCAGATAAGATCCATCATTGAAATGGATCAACTGAAACCGCTGACATCATTAGGATGTTGCCTTCCAGACTTCCCATCCATCTTGATTGCTTGGATAAAACAATGCATAGCAATTTGGATAGGTATTACCTGAGAATATCCAGGTTCCAATACTTACCTTTACACCCCTTCCCGAAATCTGACTCCACTGCCAATCAACTTCTTAATATAGATTTTTAAGAGATGAACAATTAATCAGGAACAGAAAAGAACAAATCAACTAATGAAACTCAACCAATACCTAAAATGTCATGACAGACACAAGCTTTAACATGAAAGATTAGGGAGATATTGAATTTTCCTGTATCTAGTTATGAAAACTAGCCAATACGCTAATGTACAAGCTTTATTGAATAGTCAATGACCTTCTTGATTTGCGTTTTGATTTCTTATCACGCCTTCTGCGCTTCTTCTCACGACGTTTGTCCCTTTTCCTTTTTACACGTCTATACTTGTCCCTCTTAGAAGATCTCTTTCTCCTCCTGCGCTTGTCATCACTTGAAGAACTAAGGTAAGAAGATGAGGAAGAATATGAATCAGAATCACTGTCAGACTCTAATGATTCAGTCTCGGAATCTGACGAAGTCTCTGACTCAGATGTGTAGTATCTTCTTCTCTTTTTCCTCCTCTCTCTTGAAGATTTCTTGCCTTTTCCCCGTCGTCTGGTTTCATAACTATCAGAATCAGAACAAGCATCCTTCCCTGATTTTGATTTATTTGTTTTCTTCTTATCTGCAGATAAAGAGTGCTCGAGTCATCAGACAATAAAAAAAAAGGACCAAATCTATATAAACATATGAATTAAAACAGCCCACGTCAAGAGCATAGTAACACTGTCCAATGAAGCTGGCCCATGATTTTTACCTTCGCAGAATTCACCACAATTTACGATTTTCACTGAAGCAGTAGGTTTTCCTTGTTCAGTTCCCAATTTTTCAATCTCCTTCAATGTGTCATGTCCTCGCAGAAGCTTACCAAAGACAACATGCTTACTATAGACATCAAAAACCAAATTTAAGAATATGCAATTCCAATTCGATCAACAATTATAGAGAGGCATTGTTCTATGTTTTTTATATTTACAATATAACTTTAATACTGAAGAAACACATAGAACACACACAGAAACCCCCTATGGAGGATGACCTGAAGTTTCAGCACTAAAAGTTAACAAAGTCCATGAACCAACATAAAATAGCAGCAGAGAGACCAACCCATCAAGATGGCGCGCGGACTTGAAGGTGATGAAGAACTGAGAACCATTGGTACCAGGACCAGCATTTGCCATGGATAGAAGACCCGGTCCATCATGCAAAAGCTTGAAGGACTCATCTGGACAAATGTTTAATTAACACCAGTTACCAACAAAGTGAGAACAAAAAGAAATGGAATTTTTGTACTAGCAGAAATATTGACATGAATGAGCCCATACACCTCAGCAGTCAGCAATAATGAACCTCAAGCCCATAGAAACAGGAAATGTTTTATCTACAGAATAGCAACATTGAACATCTGACAGCACATTCATGGACAGACAACCCTAAATATCCAAAAACAAGTGCATATACCCTTCAGTTGTGTTATACAATGTTATGTGCTAAAAGAATGGACTGCAATAGATAAACTGATATGCACTGGCACTTTCAAGAAGCATGTCATAGAAGTCCTTGTTTCAAACAATTAATTGGAAGTCTAAAATGCCTAGCAAAACATACTAGCTGATGAACTTTCCACCCATACTCAGTTCTTACCATCACTTAAGGCAGGGCAACATGCCAACATAGGACATCAGACATAAACAAACATGTCTATTGAATTCGTGAGCCCAAATTCCTAAAATCCATAGTTGTCAAGGCACCAAGGCTAACGAAGGTATTGGAGGCTTGAAGGACGCCCAAGGGGACCAAAGCGCCACTACTGAGCCTGTACATGCAAGTGGCGCCTTGACAACTATGCTAGAATCCAACATCTAATACAGTAATACCAATAAATGATTTATGAATAGAGGATTAATAGAAATTAATACAAAACAATGACTGACAATATCCTCACCTGCAAACTTCCCCCCATATATGCTCTCTCCACCAGTACCTACAAATCATGGAAAAGGAAAATAAATCGCATGAGAATGTCATTAAATCAACAGGATTTTCAAAGATCAATGAAATGCATTATCAATATCATCAAAAGGTGCTAGCTCAAGCAGTGTGTTTTAATCATGGAAACCACTAGCTTATGGTTACTGATAATGAGAACAACAAAACGGGGGATGAAGCTTCTTGAACAAATAATCATGGAGCTAGCACTGGGTGTTTCAGGGTCAATTCCACTCTCAAGGACTGGGAAGAAGAAGAGGCACGCAAACACATCCAACATCACAATAGGAATCATGTGTTTTTGCATTGGGAAGTTGAGGAATATCCATCGGCAAGAGTTCAGCTTCAGCTGACATTATGATTGATGATTTATAGAAATAAGCGGGTACATGAACTCACACTCCAGGAAAACACATTGCTCGAATCTGATGAGTAGTATGGAGAAACTTGCCCGCCCAAATGGTTTTCCCCATTTCCTCACTCCCAAAATGTCCACCATACTCATTCACTCATTTACCTTTTTTGTCCTGCCATCATCAATGACAAAGTTCGGTCTTGTAAGCTAATTAGTTGGTAGAAAAAACTAGCAGGTGAAGGCCTCCCTTTAAAGCACTTCTTTCTTAAAAGATCAAACACCACCACTTAAAACTTACACAAGAGGTCGGGTCCCGTTGAGTTCTTACTCTTCCAGTGAGACTTTGATCCATTCCATAAGATAAAAGTTGGAAATTTATCTAGTTAACAAATGATTGTTCTAGAATGACTATTCCTCCCAAATGTTCTTTGTGATGCTGCGGCATCATGGCAATTAGGATCTCAAGACGCAGCAACACCTATGACTTGAGATTTTCTGTGAGCTATATAAGTATTCTCTGTTTCTTCTCAAGTTTGGACAAACCAGATATGGTTATACCAAGGACAATGAGGTGGGATGGGCCAGGATGGCAGTCTATTTTCAGATCAGCCAATCCAGACTGATATGGATCAATCAAGATCAATCTGATTCAGCTTCCTCCATTCTTGGTTTAGAGAGATTTGATGGATGCCAATTCCTCTCACGTGGTCTCAGCATATAATTTCACAAAACTCCATTCTAAGTGTTCTTATGACATTTTAATGCAGAATTGATCTCAAACGAGGGAAGAACCAGTGAGAGATCAATCATACAGGATCAACAAAGATAAGGACAAAAATCAGAATTGGTAACAGGAAAAAAAAAATTTCTCTTTCCACCATTTTTATTTAAGAATGAAAACAAAATAAAAGGGTATGACTTAGGCATCCCACCTAAGCCTCCACCAACATCGAATCGATCAATCCCAGTTTCTCACGAGGAGGCGGAACAGCGTCTCACTGCAACTCTGCCACTCACAGAATATTAGGATAAAACCACATCCATTTTCCAATTATTCTTTTTTTTTCTTTTCTTTTTTTCTTTTTTTCCTTACAGGAACCTCGTTATATTGAGCGGTAGAGATGGTTCTAGACCCCATAGGGACTTCCTCCTAGACTTAATGGCCTGAATATTTCCAAGCACTTACATTGGACTGTTTTCAAGACAGTTAATCACCTTTATATTTTCAAGTCCTTTCTCCATTCACAATAGTTCCACCAAAAATGAAGCTAACTCCACTACATATTGGTATCCCCAAGAGTTCTATCTAACTTTGTGGGCTACTCATCCCTTACATAAGAGCTTTCAAAATAAGCTCATTAGAATAGAAAACATAAAAAATCTCAGCCCACCCATATAACCCATTAGGCATTTAACGCATTAGACTAGGATTTGGGCCTGTTCCAGCATGAATACCTATGCTGGAACCTATTTAGATCACATTCACCACAAGTGATGAGGAATTTAACTTTTTTGCTTCTTTTATGGATTTTATAATTTATTTTAGAATCTGCGATTTATAAGTTTATACACTGTATTGAGTTTGATTAAGTTAATATGACAGTTTCTGAGGTGGTGGTAGGGGGGTATGTACAAGATAGTAAATATTTTCTTATCTTAACAAACAATATATTGAACTGCTCGAATCAAATTATCAAGAACAATTTGTTTAGCCAAGATCAGCACTGGCCTATTTCCTGACGAATTCAACTAAATGTAGATTTGCTATAAAATGAGGGCAGGCATTGGCGCAACAGTAAGATTGCTCCATTGTGACCTGGTGGTCATGGGTTCGAATCTGGAAACAACCTCTCTACAAGCAGGGGTAAGGCTGCGTACATTAGCCCCTCCCCAGACCCACAGTAGCGGGAGCTTCATGCACTGGGTACACCCGTAGATTAGTTATAAAGGGTAAGTTAACATCAAAGATCCAAAATTCCTACAGCATCTATAATTAAGATCGAAAATAACAAGTTCCACTACAAGGCTTTCTATGTGTTACCCATACTAAACCATTAAGTATTTAAATATTGATATTCATGCTATTCAGAGAAAGCTATAACAAAAGGAAAATACAGCACATTTCCTGGATTTCCAGTTTAAACATGCATAGGCCAAACAGAGTTAGAAAATGCACTTTCAAAGAAAAAGAAAAACTACAAAGAAATTCAGGCAGCTCAATAATACATACCATCATGTTTGGAAAAATCACCACCCTACAAAACAAAAGCTATTCGTTAATCCAATGAAGAAGCAGCATTAAAAATGTCCATACAAAACTGGCTCAGGTAGGATGAAGATAGCAAAATTATAAGCATTAACAACTTAGTAAATACAACCTTAAAACTATATCACAAGAAAAGCAGTCGTGACCATCAGCCCTGTATCCTACAGCATAAACAAGGGTAACTGACTGAAGGACAAGGCCAGCACTTCTAACTCATTACCAGAAAACATAAGCTCATATGCAATATATGGCAATCTAAAGTCCAAGGAGAAGAGCCACGAGGATGAATAAATTAAGGACATACCTGAGCCATGAATCCTTTGATAATACGATGGAAAATTGATCCTTTATAATGTAGAGGTTTCCCAGTTGTCATTCCAATTCCTTTTTCACCTAGAAAATCATATTAATTCAGAAATTTGATTAGGAATTCTTGATTCTTAATCCAGTCTCCATGATACAGACAAAACAAAACAGCAGACTAATATACAACAAACCAAAGCACTCCAATAATAATTATAAAAATAAATGAACGAGAAACTCTTTATAACACCACCTACTACATTGGATTAAAATTCAAAATATTG
Source organism: Protea cynaroides (assembly GCA_028583415.1). NCBI lineage: Eukaryota > Viridiplantae > Streptophyta > Magnoliopsida > Proteales > Proteaceae > Protea > Protea cynaroides. Next base: position 94,794,362 of record CM053274.1, read on the forward strand.
GCAAAATCTATGTTTATGAAGATATTTGGGGGCTAAAAGGGGAAAAGGTAGAAAAATTATATTTTATTTGTTAAAGAGAATCAAAAGCTAAAATCCCAAAATATCAGAATAAAAATAAATAATTTTAGAAGAAAAGAAGGTGGCAAAGCAAAGACACCCAAAAATATATTAGATACATGTTGATTTTTAGAACTCTTGGGCTCATTGAGTAGGCTCAGTTACTAACACCAAGTCGTTGAATTATGTTAGCTCTTTTTGTGTAAGAAAATATATGACTCATTGACCTACAGCTGAATCAAAGCATATGATTCAAATTATGAACATTTAAGATTCAACTATGAGAGATGAATTGGAAATCCAAAGCTATACTCATCCAGATAAAACTTAAGATACATGATCTGTTACTAATGTTGAGTGCAAGTTCTTTATTTCATAGTTTCTCCCATAGCACTAATGAGCATTGAGCTGCTTGAAGCTATATATTTACTGCCTTGCGCCTGCTTAGGGTTTTTTTTTTTTTTTTTTTTTTTTGGGGAGTGGGGACTAGGAGCAACAACTGATTCTTTTGAGGTTTGCATATCACTAAACTCACATCTTCAATTCTGTAGCAAATACGACCAGCCAAGCAAAAACCATAAACAAGAACATCATCATATGAGAAAATCATGTTTTCATACTCATATTTAACTCCAACAAAGTGACAACTTTCAGCCCATAGAAACAGCAGCAAAATAAGTAGCGTACAAAAATGGCTACAATCATCCAAAAAAAAGGGGGGTTTGCATACAACCAACAACAACTGCTCTAGTATTTGAACACAAGCAATAATCAAATATATGAAGATCATATATACTGAAACCAAAGATCAAATTGGACAGATAAATTTAAATGTAGTGCTCACCTGTACAGAGTGCTCGAAAATTTTCCGCAGTCTTTGGAGCAATGTCATAGAAAAGCTGTCAAACCAATAAATACTGATCATTAAATTATGCGACAACTGACTACTGCATTCTTTCAGGAAGCAGGGCAGGAAAGGCAAACGATCAACAACTCCATGATAGAATAGCAAAAGATGAGCACTAAGAAAGATAGGACAAACTCAATCAGCTGATTATTCCAGCCAAAATAAACCAATATTACCTCAAATATCATTCTCTCAGCAGGATCTCCATCAACCGATACATCTAGGAAAACCAGCGGATTCTTCTTTTTGGTCATTTTTTCTGCTTAGAGTGTCACATGAGCAAAGTCAGCATTATTAGTGAGCTGATGATATATTCAAAGAGAAAACAGCTCAATTTAGTACCAAACCCATAAAATGATTATAATAATTGGTTAAATTAATGATTAAATCCACTAAAACTTTCCAGATAACCGCCAAATACCACGATAGAGGTTTACTCTTTGAAAGACCCAAATGCAAGTTTAAATCATGAAAGGAATTCATTAGAAAACTAATATAAAGTACCCGCTTATTTTGAAAGGAGAAAAAGGCCATGCAAAATTGCAAATACAAATGTCCGATTGATAGATCCATACTAACCAACTAAAACGAAACTCACCTCCGAAATTTCTCAATACCTCAATTTCAAATCAAAATCATATGCGAGCAATCCAGGTAAAAACAAATCCAGAACCGTAAAATCGTATTTGCGTTCACAGTCAACAATATGAACAACTACAGTGTATTGTTTTAGGGTCTTCCAAAGGCGGTGGAGGGTTGAAGCCTCCAGGAACTCAACTTAGAATATGTGAATCGCTCTCGACAGATCACTGCAATGCCAAAACCCTAAACCCTAGCTGACTTCCAAAGACCGCTCGATACGAAAACAAGACATGAGGTTCAAATAAAAAATGAATCAGTAATACGAACACCAAATAAACATAATCTAGCAGCCGAAGTAACTGGAAATGAATTAAAATTCCTCGAGAGACTAGTAAAATATAGTCAGAGCAATGGAGGCTAGTGAATTACAGAAATCTGAGAAGAAGACGATATTTATAAATTTATTTATGAGAAATAGAGATTGGTGACAAACAGCAACCCTAACCTCACCTGAATTCTGCTTCTGCTTCTGCTTCTGGTGCTCCACAGAAAACGTGACGCCAGAATGAAATTATGTAAAGAAACCTAAAGACCCTTAAACCTTAGCTGCTTCAGCTGTGATTTTACCAAAGTATCCTCTCTTTCCACGGCCTGATGGAATGACCTCTCACGGCTCATGGGGACCAAAACGTGTCAAACTTCGGACATCCAACGTGTATGGGCAATTTTGATTGCTTTTAGGTCCTGTTTGCTTCCCCCTAAAAAAGTTCACTGCGAATTATATTTTACATTTTTACCAAAAAAAAAAAAGCAAGTTCTATTTTGAATTCAACTTTTTTTTTTTTTTGCGTTTTACATTTTACATTTTGAACTAACAATGAAAAATCATATTGAAAATTTTCCATCTTTAAGTTTTGGGAAAATTATTTACCAGAAAAAAAAATTGGAAAAATTACTCGTATCTCCTCTAGACTATGGTCTAACTCCAACCCCTCTCAATAGTTTCTGATAACTACAATTGTTCCATTTTAGTTAACGGTGTTAACCATAAATTTAAAAAGATAATTTTATCCTTGATTGAATTAAAGTAAATAAAGGTTGAAATGATAAGTTTAACCTCCCTTATATTCATTTCTCTACCTCCTATTTCTTTGTTTGTCTCTCTCTTATTTTGATTGTCCTGATTGAATTTCGTATGTCTCCTTTAAGTTTTGAGTTTCAGAGGATCACATCGTATTCACAACTCATAGTTCAGTCATATGCTATAAAGCTAGGGTTTCGACCTGGATAATGCGTTTCTGCGATACCTTGAAGAAAAAAAAACAAGGGCTACTGAAAGTCGGCCAAACCAAAAATCATAGCAATCAACGTTCCCATTTCCCACTCTTCACCGGAATCTCAGATGGTCTCTTATTACTCCTTTGCTCATTTCAATTTGTTTGTAGAAGTCCTTCACCATCGCTTTAACAAGTGTTGATGTTCATGTTCTGCAATAGGATTTCAGAAAGAACCCCCCCCCCAAAAAAAAAAAAAAAAAGTCCAACCCAAAATGGATGGGAAGAAAAAAAAAAAAAAAAAAAAAAAAAAGGGCAAAAATGAGAGACAATGAGTAAGAGTATAAATGATATGTAAGATATAAAGAGAACCTAGTGCATGAGTGAAGACATGTTTTGGTGAAAGAGTAACCCTTCCATAGATGGCAATGTTCATGGCAGTTGTGTCCGTGTGCCAATGAAAAATTGAGAACCAATAGAAAAAGGTCGATTGATTTTTCCCCTTTCGAGGAAAAGGGAAGAAGAAATCCCTCATCAAGGTTGGGTGATGCTTGAGAGTTGAGATTCATATGTCTCCGTATTAAAATCCACATTGATCTTGGAACATTCATTTGATGCCTATGGAGTATCTCTTGCCACAGTCATGCTGAAAATGTAAAACCCATATAGCAAATGAATGATAGAGCTCACTAGGAGCTCCGCTAGTTGAATCGATGCAATCTCCAACTGTAACATTCACACACACACAGACACACACACATACTCTCTCTCTCTCTCTCTCTCTCTCTCTCTCTCTCTCTCTCTCTCTCTCTCTCTTTTGCTGAGTATATCATGAGAGAATACCTACACTGAGGAAGGAACAAAGGGATAAGGAGAATAGTAGGGGAAGAAGATACAGTTGTAAATAAGGGCAAATATGACATTTCATGTCATAATAAGGGGAACAACCACACTTCATTGTCCCACTAAGGGCGTTTTTGTCCTTACAAATTTGAAGACAATATGGCTGTCACACCTCAATTTCGACTGAACCAGAAGTGTGAGTGAACTGTCATTGAACCAACGGTTCACACCAAGATCTCAATAAGACTATGTCCACTCATACAAACCATTGCACATAACCATGATCAGAATATAATTAAATACAACGAAAGTCTTAAATTAAATGAAATGAGTACTTCTATTGATAAATAAATTATCCAATTATTCAAAATACCAAAACATAATTAATTATCCTTACATCCCAATTATAAATCCAACTGAAAATAAATAAAATAAACAAATCCAATATCCTATAGGTACACGCATAAAGGGCACTCGCATGAGGCGTCATGCTCGTCCTCCCTGCTTGCACTTCCAAGGCAGCATCACCTTCATATACCAGAGCATCCATATAGTCCTCCACAATGTAATATGCATCAACATCTAAAAATAGTGTGTACACAAGGGTGAGCTCATAACTTAGCTTAGTAAGAAAATTAGACAATGCAATACACATCATGCATGAGTAACATTCACATTATGGTATGGTTTTAAGTTTGCAATGTGCTATAGAAATGATTGACGGCCACCGCACCTCTATACACGAGTGTGTGAATCCGCCCAATGGATCAAACACCACTGTCGTCCCACATGCACCCACCATGGAATAAAGATAGAGCTAAAGCGTCTGGATAAAAAATCGCCAACACTTCCCCTGATGCCCTACCCATACAAACATGTAAGCCCCTATTGGCGATGGCTTGCAAACTAGGCTCGCATCTAACCAATCATATGTCATAACAGTAGGCCCTATCCCAGCACAGATCCCTACTGCATAGAGATAGAGCTAGAGTCTAGTGGTCAGGCTGGAGACCACAGTGCCACTTTCTCCCCTTGATACCCTATCTGCACCAAGCATGCTAAGACATAAACGATACGAAAATGTGCTAGTGTGAGGAATGATCCCAGACCCCAGGCCCTTCCCATTCCACACACCAACGAAAACAATCACATGCCTAACAGTCACATCCTAGCATAGTTAGTGTGCATGAACAATATAATAACTAAAAGTAAATATGACATACGAGTATGCAGAAATACCATTATATAGAATCATAATTACTAACAACGTTTTACTGTTATTAAGTTATTAGGGTTTATGTCTGATTCCCTTACCTGTCGCTTGATTGCTATCTTGCTCCGCGTCACAAAATCCAAACTCGCTATCACAAGATCCTACATAATGTTAGGGTTGAATTATAATTAGTTTCTTAGGGTTTACGTTGGTCGAAAAACCAACTGGGTCAAAAACACTCCTCAGAGTGCAGACCGGTGGCACGTACCGATCGCAGGTACCGGTCGCGGCACTGTGGGGAAAGGTGCGACCGGTATGGTCGACCGGTCCCCACAGACCAGTCTCCGAGAGATACCGGTCGCACCATATGCCTTCGGAAGACCATAAGCTCGGTTCTCGCCTTCCGTCAGTCACCCCCTATTGATTATAGGGTTTCTCCTATACATTATATGAAACATTGGAGTTCCTTTAGAAACAAAGGTTCCCTGAGATATTGTCCACTATAACTATTTCCTTCCCCATTAAGTTAAACACCAAAATAATCTGATCAAAAGTAATGACAACCACTTGGAATTCAAAGATGAGAGGTTTTTTTTTTTCTCTGATTCCATGATCAAAATCCTATATTATTTATTTGATATCTTCTTGTTACATATATAGATTCAATTGAAAACTTTACCAACAAGCTTCCTCATATCTATTACTACTTTAATCATCAATTACCTAGGGTATAGTAGGCCCGTATGGCTACGACTCCCCCAATACAGTGTTAGAGTGTTGTCAATCGCTTTCGACCCCCCTCGACCCTCTTCGATCCCTCTTTTAGGCCATGTCCCCCATATTTCCAGATGTTTGTTTGTGTCTTTGCACTTTTACCAAGTAAATGTCTGACTTCGTGCTGATTTGGCCCCTGATCTGATAACTTGGCTGATCAGATCAGCGTGTCTTGTATTTATGGTTATTGTTAGCATTTATGAACATTAATGATCATCCATAAATAGCCCAACCACCCACATCAATCTATTACTTCTTCTCTGAGTCAGCATATAGGGTCGAACGTAAGTTCCTTGTAATATTTTTCATTATGTCTTCCTTCTCATACCATGTGCCTTAGATGTACGCCACGTGCTCATCTCCGAAAGATCATCCGAAGTTCTCTTCCTATGGCCAGATTTAGCATCAACCATTATTTTCCCTAACACTTCAAGTAATCAGTATCGTATCGGTTGGATTGGCCTATTTGTATTGGTTTTGGATTCGATTGATACTATTTTTATATAATATAAACAGTCACGTGTTAGTTTCCCATTGGATGCGTACACTAATTCGACCCGAATCAAATCGATTTTGGACATAACCGATACAGTGTCCGATACTTAGATTAAAAACCTTGTATACAATAGAAGAAACATCAAGTACAAATTACTACATTGCACATTTTTAATTTTGGGATTATTTAATACTTAAGGAGTAAATAATTGACAGGGGTTAAAGATTGAGGGAACGATAAGTATGAGATAAAGAGAAGAAAGGAGGAGATTGTATCAGTTGGTGAGAGCTGGAGAGAAGACGGCAGCTGCGGGTGAGAGATGGAGAGAACTCACCATTGGCGAAAGAGAAAGAGAAGGATAGGGGAAGAAGGAAGTAGAAAGGAAGAAGGAGAAGGGACAAAGGAGAGACTCACCAGTTTCTCGTCAAGATCGCACTTCCTCAGTTCCTCTGAAATGTTGAGGTGGAGAAAAGTCGGGAGCCAACTCTATTTGACAAGAGTTGGTTTTGGCCGACTCCCATCAAATACTCCTTCAAACTTACTTCGGAGCCACAGAAGTAGCTTTTTTTGACTCTCATATTTCATTTCCTAGAGAAAAAATAACACAGGTTCACTCCATGGGAGCCAGTTTTTGAACTGAGATTATCAATCACCATTATACTCCAGATTGGCTCCCATGGAGCTGGGAGCTAAGAAGTAAGTAGTAGAATGGCTATCAAACGGGGCTTTAGATCCGAAGTTGAGACAATTATTTCCTCGAAGTCCCGACTAATAAATGGTTGATGGGTTTAAAGCTTTCGTCGCTTTTTTGAATCGGGGAGAAGACGTACTGATTATCAAATGTGAAGAATAATGACCTTCGTTTCTTCTGCAGGTTCGACAAAGGGATTTCACCAAGGAAGAAGAAGAAAGGAAAATAATTTAAAATAAAAAAGTTAAAATAGTAAATTTAAATATTGATGGGGTAGTGTTATCATTAATGAATTTAAACAGTCTTGACCTAACGGAAGGGTCTGATTGAACTATGTTTTCAAAAGTAAAGGGTGTTAGTGATATCATAATGTACAAAGATGTGAACGTGATATTAAGTTATATTAAGTTATATTAGAGGGGTGCAGTTGAAATTTTCTTCATAATGTTCAAGTCCTATATAAACCCATAAGAGATAGGATTTTGAATGTGTTGGCTGTTGAGGAATACAGCCGGACCGCCCCATTATTAAATCAATTTCTATTTTCGGAAGCTTTTAATGACGAGATGGTTATGGGAATGGGAATGCCCCCCTCCTTTGGACCGGCACGGGTGAGGATGAGGATCCAAGGAATCATCGCTATTGCATAAAATATATATATAAAGAAGCACAAACCGGGGATGCATGTTGAACCGACCCAGCCGGATGAACCAGACCAGATCCTTCACAAAAGTGTCATCAGTCATCACCCTAAAGAGACAGAGTACTATAACAAGGAGTTCCGCCCTAATGTACCAGTGGAACTCCACCGTGTACGTAGACAACGATGGGCAGCACGAGTAACGGCGTCGCCGGGGATCTTACGACCAACTGCAATGGCGTCTCTGTCGACAAAGGCGTCGACTTTGCTAACTATTTCTGCACCTACGGGTTTCTCTATCACCAGAAAGAGATGCTCTGTGATCGAGTCCGCATGGACGCTTATTACAACGCCATTTTCCAGAACAAAGAACACTTTCATGGAAAGGTAAGGTGTCGATTTCTCTCACTTTCTCACTGAATGTATTGAATATTTTCAGTTATATTGTATTGCTATGTAAGGTTGAAATTTATGTGAAGCTGTGGCTGTTGTCTCCATGAGAAAATGAAGGTTAGAGAAGGAAATAGTTGCCTTTTCGATTTTTGTCTACTGTTGCGGACTGTATTCCACCATAGACGGACAGTTCAGTCTATGCATTATCTGCTTTTGATGGGTATATCATAGGATTTTATTGTTGTTCTTGAAGAAAAAAGAAAAGCTCGAAGAGACATTTTTACTTAATTGAATATCTATTCCATGGGTTATTTAGTTAGTTAGTTCGTTTCCATTTTCATGCCATGGATTCGCTTGCATAAGTGTAATATTTTATATGAAAATGGACACGGAATAGGCGGTCCTTGATGTAGGAACAGGGAGCGGCATTCTTGCAATCTGGTCTGCACAAGCGGGTGCAAGGAAGGTTTATGCCGTTGAAGCTACTAAGATGACAGAACATGCCCGCGAACTTGTTAAAGCCAACAACCTTCAAGACGTTATTGAAGTGATTGAAGGTTCTATGGAGGATGTAACTCTTCCGGAAAAAGGTAGGGTGTCACGTTTTTAACCTACATTCATCTCACAACGATAGTGCAGAACTACTTACTGGTACTTCTAATTTTTGTAGCCCCCCCACCCCCAATAACATTATTGTTCCTAACACGAGAATTTTCATGAGCAGTTGACATAATTATATCAGAGTGGATGGGATACTTTCTTCTACGTGAATCTATGTTTGACTCTGTGATTTTTGCACGTGATCGCTGGCTGAAGCCAGATGGTATCATGTAAGTCGTACATGTTTTGTTGCTTAGATACCTTTGCATTTTATGAGGAACTGGTTCCTTTGAAAAAGTTTTTATTGATAGAAATATTATTTCTTTCTGGGTAACAACTAAGAGAGAGCTGCATCTTTGCGTTATTGATGTACCCCTTGCATTGCCTGAGAATTAATATCCAGTGAGTGAGAATTCTTTTGGGATACAGGGTTAGAAGAATAGGAATATCTAAAGATGACCCCCACTTGCTATAAAAGAAACTCCTGCCCACAAAAGTAGGTTGGTTATTTTCTTTCCTGTTCAGCAAAGCACAAAACATGGTAGGCTACGAGTCTTGACAGGTCAAACCAAGAGAAAAGATTGAAAAGCTTGCTGGTTTAGCCCTAAACATTCAAGAATCACCAAGGAAGTGTGACCACATCTTATGGAGCACCTAGAGAGTCAATTGGTTTTCCTTACTTTGGGGCACACTTTATATGCATATTATCTGTTATGAGTGATTTATAAGAATTGGAAATTGGTAATTCACTGGGTGTGATAACCCATGCATTTTTTTTTTACTTTTTGCAAATAAAATCATTTGACTAGATTTGGAAGATGGAAGGAATAAAAGGTTTTATTCGTATGGGGCAGTACTCAACATAAGCAAATAGGAAAATTGAACATTTGTTATTTATTAAAAACTTATTATGGAAGTACTGTTATCATAAAAACCTATTAATGAATTTTAGATCATTTATAGAAAAGACAATGATACTCAGTATGTGATTTTGAACTCTTAAGTTCAGTACAGGATTGTAAATTTAGAGAATATAAACCAATCTTAGTCTGAGCTGTTTGAATGTCAATGAATTATATGGCTTAAAAAATTCCCCTCTTTTACAACTATAGTGCAGTAGTTTAATCATTTGATTAATTTGGTGAAGCATGAACCTTAGTGATCTTTGTTTTTCCAGGTATCCTAGTCATGCTCGCATGTGGATGGCACCTATGAGGTCTGGATTGGGAGACCAAAAAATGGATGACTATGAGGTTGCTATGAATGATTGGCACAGTTTTGTGGATGACACTAAAACCTATTATGGTGTTGATATGAGTGTTTTGACAAAGCCTTTTGATGATGAGCAGAAGAAGTACTATCTACAGGTGGGTGCTAGATATCATTATATTCTAAGTTCATGGATATTTCTGTTGTCATTACCAGTCATCATAACTAACCATTGCTTATCCTTTAACTACTGATGGTCTTGCATGGGTGCTTTGGTTGGCTAAATGTTCTTGTGCTATTGACCTGGATGCACAATGTATTTTTAGTCCATTATGCTGAAAAATGAGCTTTGTTATTTGATGAAAGAGAGCACATGAAGTTAAGGAATATCTGAAGCCTCCGAAAGGGGAAAGGGAAAACAAACGATTACAGCCAAACATTGAGCAATCTCAGAGTTTAGATGAATGAGATGTTCAACCCAGACACCAGACACCAGCACCCAAACCTCTCTCTAGTAAGGATACAGTCTCAAGGCAGCTTTAGAATCACTCGTCTGGATAGATGACCTAATTTGCCACGTGTCTAAACAAACATTTATTAGTTATCAGGTTTGTCTACTTGCTTCAATGCGTAGGTGAATACATGAAATATGTCACTTAGGTGTGAAAAGAGGAAGCTGAAGTCAAACCTTTGGATTTCGTGTTCCTTGTTCTTATTCAAGTATTGCATGACCATAGATGTCTATACACAGACAACTTATGAAGGTTAGATTGAATCTCTGAATCATTTGGCTACCATTTTCATTATCTTGTGGGAATTTTTTTCGGGCGGGAGAGCCATAAATTCTCTTTGAATTCCTGGGGTTGAGCCAACATTGGTGTGATATGATAGGCACCTTGATTTCATGTTCTTACTCCATCAAATTACAGGGATATAGGCATCTAGCTTTGAAAACATTGAACCATCCAGAGGCTCCGTGAAGGTCACCCATTAAGTCCATACCTTTTCATTCTGGCAATGGAAGGACTGACCCGTTTGCTGGCGCACGTAGAGACCTCAACCTTTTCAAAGGTATCAAGATTCCCTGAACTGCACCGGAGATATCTCACCTGATGTTTGCAGATGATGCATTCATCTTCTTTAAAGCAACGAAATCTGACATTACGACGGGTCAGGCAATTAAGAGTGATTGATGCAGATAAATCAGAAAGTGAGTTATTTTAGTGGAAGTAAGTCTTGACACTTGGGTTACATATATGTCGGACCTTCAGTTGTGGTCTGTCACTTTAATAGGCCTAAAATATGGATAGGAGGTAGGAATATGAGATATACTTTATTAGCTTAGTTAGAATACTGTTTTCTTTTTTTAGTTGTTATTAAAGTGTTTTAGACTTTTAGTTAGGCTGGATGAGGTCTCTATCCGTCCAACCTTATTTAATTTGTTTCTTTCTTATTTTATTAGGAGTTTTAATAGCAGTAGACTACGTTGATTATTGGCTGTAAGAGTGTTGAGTTTTATTTGATTTTTTTTTTTTTGTCTTTTATTTAAAGATGTGTAATGGCTATTCCCTAGCCACGAATTTTGATGAATTAATGAAAAGCTTTTGCTTTGCTTTGGTCTGTGGAATTCAGGCTTGCATCTATAAGCTTCAGGTGTGTTTACTCTGGTGGAATTCAAAAGTGTTTAACTGCTGTGAGATTCACTAGTGAACCCTGGTGGAATTCCAGATTGGGGTACGGCCGTACCGGTGGGATTCCTGATTATATCTTCCTTTTCTTCTATCAAATCAAATCCTGAAATTTCCTCCTCCTGGTTCAATATCTGTGGAGCTGTCCATTAGATTCAGGGAAAATTTGACAGGATTACCTATACTATTAAAATCAGCCTTTTACAGGAATTTGAACATAATCAGACAAGTCCTCTTTGAGTTATTTAAATTTCTCCTAATCTGGTTTGTCCTTTTTCCTGCAATTCTGTCGCAAGTTGATCTCCCGCTGGATCTTACTGGTTTGAGGTTAACACTGCACTAGTGATCATGAGAGGAATCACCTGCAAGAGCTGGTTTTAGTTACTTGATTCAATGATTTGTGCTATTAGTGTTAGGGGCTGAAATTAAGAAGTCTGTGATTTGTGACATGGTTCAACTCTACAATCTTGTGAAATGATTCAGTTGTTTTTTAATGTGATTCTTGCTTCTGATGAGTCACCAAATAAAATCAGAAGTACCCAATATTTATCTGCATCAAGCAACTGATTCCAATGGGTGACAGCTATAGTCATGGTACATTTTCACATTTATAGCCACAAATATCAAAACTGACAGATCATATGAGTGTCAAAACATTAATCTCCAAGTAATAAAGGGAAAAGAAGATTCAGTCTAACCAATGCAGAATTCCTCATAAGCAGAGTTTTAGTTAAAGGTAAGGATCAAAGTAACTCCATCCAAAAGCATGTAAACTGCACTTAAGTATCACAAATCCAGCTGGAAATGATGAATTCCCAGTACTCCTCAATATCTTAGAGGAGCATAGGTAATATGTTAGGCATCTACACAATAACAAGTTAGTACCACGGACAGGTAGTACAATGATTCAGTATAGCCATATATAAAATTTCAACTCAGCTAGCACCAAATATAATCCAATTAACCCGATTCAGTCAGTTCTCACGTACAATGCTCAACCTGAATGGAACCAGTATGTCTGTGCAGCTTATGTAACCAGTGCTTTTATATTTTGCTGTATTTAAGAAAATTTTCTGCTTTTGTTTATGTAATATTTTGTTGCTCCTTCGCTTTTTTCTCATATATTTTGAAAAACTTGGCGTTAATTTTTTGCAGACATCATTGTGGAACAATCTTCATCCACAGCAAATCATAGGGACACCTGCTATCATCAAAGAGATTAATTGTTTAACAGCTTCAGTAAATGACGTTCTTAATGTCAGTAGTAATTTTCCGTCATCAATCACTGAGAGAACGAGGCTCTGTGGTTTGGCTGGATGGTTTGATGTTCATTTTCGAGTATGTAGTTGATATTGTGAATTACCTTGATTTAATAATACTATGAATTTCTGGCATTTGTTTTCCAGATAGAATACCTGTTACTTATAACTCTTTATTTTTTCTCTTTTTTTGGTTGGTCATCAGGGAAACAGAGACTATCCGGCAAAGCATGAGATTGAATTGACGACTGCTCCTAGCTTAGATAATGGGACACATTGGGGCCAGCAGGTTGGGCCATTGATTGCCAATACCAATTGCTTATTGATACTGCAAAATTATGGTCAATGTCTAATTTATCCATCAAGTATTGGTAATGCAGTCTACTAATGACATAGTGCACAGGGTTAGGACCCTTTGTTCAATTGCTTCTTGCTAGGAGATCTCCAGTACTGGAAGTCTAGAAAATGGCTTTGGTTTGATGATCACTCTCAATATGTATATCATCATTGTTTCAGGTGGGGGAAGCGCCTGTAGTGCAGTGTTGGCTGTCAGCCAGTGAGTTTGGTGTAAGTCCAGAGAGGCCGAGAGATTGACTCTCCTTCCCCCAGTGGTTGGCATGCCACCCACTTTCTCTATCCCTCTTCCTCCACCTCCCCTTGGACCTCATTGGGCGGCAGGCGCCCACCTTGCTCCTCCCCCCCCCAAAAAAAAGAAAAGAAAAGAAAAAATAACATTGTTTCTGGTGGTCAGAAAACTATGGCAAACGTTTAAAAAAAAGTTAACAATGTTATATAATGAGCCTGCAGTTTTCTAATCAGGTCTTTGCTTTCCTATTTAATGCAACACATTGCCTGATATTCTGTTCTTACTTCTTAGGCCGTCCTTGTAGTTGGTCTAACAGATTTGTTTGCTTTCTGCATTTCTGGAGTATCTATATTATGAGTACAGCCAGTGAAGGCCATGTGGCCTGACACTGCCTCTTTTAGTGGAGGAACACTGAGTTATCACTTTACCTTTCTCCAAGATTGTCTTGGATGCTGATTTATTGCTTTTCTAGCTATACATTGTCTAACTTTATATTTCATGTATTGCAATTTTTTGATAGGTATTCCTTTTGCATCCACCTGTTCGGGTTAGTGAAGGGGATGATTTGATGGTCTCCTTCTCAATGAGTCGTTCCAAAGAAAACCATCGATTAATGGAGGTTGAACTTGGATGTGACATAAGACAGGAGTCTGGGAAGCTGCTTCCACGCTTCACTAGAAGGTTCTATATAGAATAAGGAAATGAGACAAATATTTTGATTCCACACTAAAGACAGGTATATCTTCACCTCCTATGTTACAAAAAAGTCAAAAAAACATGTTTCTCTATTGGTATGATGGTATTACTTAATAATTGATCCATTGGTTCTCATTTGTCTATTGTTCTTGTTAGCTACCAAGTCCTCAGGAGTCAGGAATGAAATGTTCTTTGTATACATGCTTATATATGTATTTGTTGCATATTGATTTAGATTTTACAATATTCGTTTCTTGGCTTCTAAATGATTTTAATATGTATATGTGTGTAATTTTTCCTTCATCATTTTTTTTTGGGGTGGTGGTGGTGTGGGAAGTGGAGGAATTCCAGGATAAGGCTGCAGCAATATAGGGGGAATTTTCTTGTAAAATCCCAAAATTTTGCTGCAAATTTTGTCCTTTTTTTCCTCTGTTTTTTATGAACCCCAGGTACAGAGGTAACAAACCTATAGAACAGATGTTGTTCAATAGGATTGTTACATGGCTTTTACCTGGAAACGAATGGAGTATTCTTTGTTCTTTATGTGTTTTTTTGGGCTTTTGCTTTTTTTTTTTTTTTTTTTTTGTTGGGGGGGGGGTTGGGGGTGAAGGAAAATTATATTGGAGTTGAGAAGAGGGGTAGTGGAGATGCAAGAATTGCATCCTATCCCTTGTCAAGTGGCTACTGTGTGCATGGTTCTAAATCCAGGTATTGACACAGTATCAGCCATATCATCGGATCGGATCAATGCACAAATCCAATAGAAAACTAACACATTTCTGATTCTCATTAAAATAATATTAGAACAGGCTCAGATAAGGGATCAGCCAGGTCCAAAATTGATGCGAATCAGCTGGATCCGTACGGATTACTTGAACCATGACTGTTAGCGTATGCCATTCGATGGCACACACGCTTTAGTTGTAGGGTATTCCTTAATGGTCTAGGACTTTGCTTATGTTCACTAAACATGTCATTGCTACTTTTTTCGCTTTATTGAGGTTTGTATACTTTTCTTATCAGAGCATTTGTTGCTTTTCTAGTGTTTGCAGAAGAGATAACAACAGAACCTGTAAGCTTATGTTGGTCATGTTTTGGAGCTACATTAAAGGTCTAGAGGCTCCTTTTTGCCATATTGGGAAATATTGATTTCGACAAGGAAATGTGTTTTATGTAATTTGAGGCATGATACTCTCATCTTAACTTTTTCAGAATTTTGTTTGCCGCATCATATTGTGTTTAAGGTATATTGAATGTAGCAATCCCACCATGTGACAAATCCAAAAGTATTGTCATCACTGTTTAATTTAAATCTAATTCTGACTGAGTATCAGCATGGACTGAAGAAACATCAGCTTGCATCTGCATTCTTTTGATGTTTTCACGATGCCCTTACAGAATTGATTATAAAATAAAAGGGGAGACGGATTCCAACAATGCTAATGTGGGGAAATTTCCAAGTGTTTGAAATGGATTAGCAAATGGGGTGTCTACATGGGAGAGGGTGGAGAGAGAATATCAGAAAGGAGAGAGTGTCCGAATACGAGAAGTTTGGGAAGGAATCCTACAAAATTACTGTGGAGATTTTATTCCCTGCTTCATAATTTTTATCAGAAGGTTTACATGTTAAAGAAACCGGAACCTTACACCCTAAACCCTAACCTTTATCCCCTAATCGTTAACCCTAAACCCCTTAACCCTTAAATCTTACACCTTAAATCGTAAACCCCAAACCCGTAATCCAAAAAAAAAACCTTAAAACCTAAAACCTAACCCTTAACTGTAAGTCATCCTATATCCTAAATGCTAAACTGTAAATCCGAAACCATAAACCCCCGAACCCCTAAAGGGTAAATGCCATAAGCCTTATGCCTGGAGCCATAAGCCTTATGTCCTAAGCCCTAAACCGTAAACCCTTTAACAGTAAAATCACTATGCCTTAAGCCCTAAGCCCTAAACCATAAATCCTAAACCCCTCAAAAGTTAAATCACTATGCCCTAAATCGTAAAACCTAAACCCCTCATCCCTAACCCCTACCTATACCCTAAGCCTTAACCTTTAAGCCCTAAGTCGTAAGCCCTGAGCCTTAAACTTGTGATTCTAAGCTAAGCCCTAAGCCCTAAACCCTAAACCCATGATCCTAAGCCCTAAACCCATGATCCTAAGCCCTAAGCCCAGCTGTTTTAAGGTTTTGGGTGCCATAAGACACAATATGAATACAGAAGTGTCGATCCCTCATGGAGGGAGTTGGTGAGTAGTGAACACTAAGTGAATTTTATCATCATGTGTTCTGTCCTCCCCATAATGGTTTTGGGTATAGTATGACCCTTACCGTCTCTAGTGTTGCTGAAACCATGCGACCGCTTGTGCAGGGCAAGGAGTAAATTTTTGGCAGAAACATAATTTTCTACAACTAGGATCTGTCAAGTTGTAAAGGAAATTAAAAAGAAGGGAAGTAATATTATGTTTTTCTACAAATAGAATCCGATAAATGGTAAAGGAAATTAAAAAGGAGGGAAGTGATTTTCAAACCTCAAAAAAAAGAAAAGAAGAGATTTTAGTAATCATCATACCACATCACTATCTTTAAATCATTCCATATTGATTATTGATCTTTTTTTTTTTTTTACCTAGCATTCAAATCCCTTACATATGAAAAGTAAAAAATAAAACTTAGCCTTAAGAAGCGGAAGGTAACGAGTTCAATTCTTTTTATTGTCTTAGGGCCATTTACATGGGAGTGTTAAGTGTTTTTTTTTTCTTGCTATGGTTGTAAGTGGAATGGTTCTCATTCAACCCTGAAATGACCTGATCCATGCGATTATGGGGTCAGTATGAGCCCATGGGACTAGTCAGGCCAAAGGTCTGGATACCCCGTCATTAACAAAAAAAAAAAAAAAAAGAGAAGAAGAAAGATTATACAAGTTTGCTGTTTAGGTTTAAAAATTTTCAATTTCCCTTATAACCAAAGGAGACCTTAAGGTGTTAACATGAGTTTTTTCATTGTATCCCTCTTTGCATGGAAATGTCAATCACTAAGCATAGACAACATCAATGCATGGATATAGATTCCTCCTTAATGGTGCTCCATCCATCAACTAGAATCGATGTTATTCCCATGAAAATAAATCAGAAAATCATAGTTGTACTAATTTTCAATGTTTCGTTTTGACATTTGGCAAATTTCATTTAGACTGAAACTTGATATGTAAATAGAAACTTTAAATTTAAAAACACTATCAAAACCCATCAGGAGACTCTATCAAGGTCAGCCTATCCAAAAACATTGCTAGCTGCCTATCACGATGAGTTGTCGCTTAGTACCATCTATCACAGCATTATTGTCTTTCTTGGGTCATATGGATTCATCCATCTTTGGCATTTTGGGATAGTTAATTGAAATTGGAATGGTAAAAAAGAAATACTAAAAATTATTTTTTTCCAATACAAGGGTATAAAAAAAGAAAAATATACACAATTAAATTGTGGGAGCAATTCATGTCTTATTAGTTAAATATTATTTTTTATAATATTAAATTATTTTTTTAAAGTGTAATTTTTTTCACCGAAAAAAACGTGAGACGCGTTTTAAATGAGTTAGAGGCGTATGTTTGAGATCAAACGAAAACGGGACGGCAAAGAGACGAAAAAAATGGCGTTTTTATCAACTCTTTCCATCGGCCGGTCCTCCCTCTTGAGCTCGTGACTCCTCCCGCCGTATGTATGAACGAACTCAAGATCTTTAGCAGGGTAGACTGACGACAGTCTGAGAGAGTCCCGTTCCAGGAATAACAATGGAGGAAGGTTTCTGCAATCGCAGAGATGGTCCCTACAGAGTTCTCGAATTCTATAGCGGCATTGGAGGCATGGTAACCCATCTCCACCAGAGACGAACCCTAATTTCCTTCTGCTCTCATTTTGATTTGATTTGATTTATTTTTAAATTAACAGAGGTACTCAATCATGCGAGCTGGGGTGTCTGCAACCATGATCGAAGCATTTGACATTAATGACAAAGCAAACGATGTCTATGAATACAATTTTGGCCATCGCCCTTATCAGGTTTTGTTTTCTCTAATTCCTCTCTCTCTCTGCTAGTTGGTGCTTAACTGATTATGCACTTCAGTTTCAACGAAGTGGAATCGAATTTTGTGAATCGTAATTATTTGATTAGCTAAGTTCAACTAGCAGTAGCATTAGGAATTTTGAGCGCAAATTCTATGGTATAACACTATAGCGTTTACATATACTGTTCCCATGTTATCTGGGGTGATATGCTACACGAGAGGAAGACACATTTTGGACTTGAAAGAACTTAATTTTTAAAGTTCTAATATCTACTGATAATCAGAATTCATTGTCCTTGTAGTTACCACTCATAATTTTCATTATGTACTCGATATGGGTGCTTAGTTATGAAGTAGTAACTTTTAGTCATATGGTGAATTTAGGGTAATATTCAAAGTCTGACGGCTGCTGACCTAGACAGATATGAGGCGGATGTATGGCTACTCTCTCCTCCATGCCAACCATACACCCGGCAAGGTTTGTCCATAGATCCTCTTTAGCCTTCCTTCTTTCCCTTCTGTTTTTCCTTTTACTTTTCCACTCCGATGTTCTTGCTGTCTTGTTGGTGACCTGTTCTGAAATGTTGAAATGCTGTAATCAGGGCTTCAGAAGGACTCTGGGGATGCTCGTGCATCCTCTTTTCTCAAGATTCTTGAACATATGCCACACTTGTTGCGGCCTCCATTTATGCTTTTTGTGGAGAATGTTGTAGGGTTTGAGGTCCGTTTTAGATAAACTTGCTTTTTAGCGATTGGATCCTATTGTATTCTTCTAATATTTAACATTATCTTAATTTGGTGAATATTTTGGTTTTATGTGCTTATTTATTTTATTTCGTCTTTGTTACAGATATCTGATACACATAAGCAGATGATTGAGATTTTAATGAAAACAGGTTTCGTTGCACAGGAGTTCATTTTGAATCCTTTACAATTTGGTGTGCCCTATTCTAGACCTCGGTACTTTTGCCTGGTGAATTTTTCTTCCTTTGTTGTTTTTTCAAAGTTTCAAGTACACTATTAGTATCTTTCTTGGAGATGATTTAAAAAAAATAAAAAAAGGAAATTCAAAAGATACAAAGGGAAATTCTTGGAAAAATGACAATTAGAATCTCTTGCATAGAAAGGGAATGGTGAGGAAAGATACAAAAGAAACAAAAGGAGAGCCACAAATCTTCTTTGGTGATTTGATAAGTCAGCTCACACTGTGGGATTGATTGCTATTATTCTTCCATCTGTGAGCTCTTAACTTGTCAACTAGTCTGCTAACTTTGAATTCCTCGGCATTCAAAAGCTGAGTCTGTTCAAGTTGTTTTAACAGCATAGTTGTCAGTTTTCACTGTGTTCTTTTAGACAAGTGAAAAATCAACCAAATTGTCAGATATTTGATGTCAAGTATCTTCAATTTCATTTATCTGTATCTTGTGAACAATTGGATATAGAACATATTACTTGAATGCCAGCCAATAAACACCCAAAAGGCTACTGGGATTCCAGAACAGAAGAAACATGTCTTTTGTCACACTTTCAAAAGGTTCAAATGATGTTGGATTAAAACAAGATTTTGACCTAACAAACTCTACTCAGAGATGAAATGAGTGAGTGTGGTGTCATGTTGATCCATTGCAAAACTCTTCTTTTAGCCTAGTGTACTAGAGGTATCCGTAGGCTGTACCTGTGGGATATGGGTATGGTTGAAGGCCTATCAATGTGGTGTTTCAGAGAGTAGCTGGGGTTGAAATCAAGGCAAAAATTTGAAGACTAAGTTGTTCATTGATTATGGGTTTAGGGTTTTAGTGAGACAACTGCACTGAAAAAACTGGCAGAAGTAGGGTGTGATGTACACAGATCAGATGACCTGGATGATTTCATCCTGTGTTTTAAAACCTTGGTTTTGTAGCCCATGGTAGATGTGGCATTTGCATATTTTTGGCTATTTGCTTTTGCTTTCAAATAATAAATATGATCCTTCCTGGATTAGTGAGGCTACAACCCCATAGGCCTCTCAAATATGATCCTTTCAGGATTGGATTCAAATCGTCTCCTCCCTGTACTTCAGGGAGGAGGGGCGGCGACCCCAGTGGATGGTTGCCATGTGGAGGTCGGATGAATCTGACCCCTCCGTTCAAGCTGACACTCCCTTGTCAGCTAGGCTTGTCGGCTCGAACGGAGGGGTTGGATTCATCCGACCCCCACGTGGCGACCATCC
This sequence comes from Protea cynaroides, assembly GCA_028583415.1. Classification (NCBI taxonomy): domain Eukaryota; kingdom Viridiplantae; phylum Streptophyta; class Magnoliopsida; order Proteales; family Proteaceae; genus Protea; species Protea cynaroides. The sequence continues at coordinate 94,814,547 of CM053274.1, forward strand.
ACTGGGGTCGCTGCCCCTCCTCCCGAATATCAGGGAGGAGACGATGTGGATCCTTCAGGATTAGTATGACTGCAACCCCATAGGCCTCTCTTTGTTGACCCTCTTAATCTCTTATGAGGGGTGGATTTGGTACCCCTTGGTGAAGAATAGCTTGAATTATCAGACGTAAATGTTCCTGCCTCAATTTTACTTGATTAAGGGTCTCAGCTTCTTAGTTAAGACTCAGAAATATGGTGTAAAATCTCAACTTCAGAATATGCTGCCTTGATTAAAGACAGTTCAGTTTGACTTGGCTCTGTTGTTGGCCGAAATTTTCATGAGATCTGATGAGGGTGGAGGAATAGGTAGGACCATTGGCTTCTGCTTGTTATCCTATATATTTTGGACGAAGTGGTTTATGGAATGTTAACACATGATAATAAACTCCACTACAACTTTTTTTTTTTTTTTTGGGGGGGGGGGGTTCGATAAATAATTATGTATGAACTTATTCTTTGTTCCACTATTTTATTGTGTTTTCTATATTTTTTTCTTTCCACTACTTTATTTTGTTTTCTATGTGCTTTCTTTGTTTTTGTAAATTTTTGTCTACCAAATAAGTGGATAAAATGGTTCTATGCTTCTGATGTCTGTATTTCATCGACATAATTTCTAAATCTTGATCTGTAACAGGCAAAGAGGAGACCTTTATCTTTTCAAAACCCATGCTTCAATAACCAGCTCCTCCGGAGTCCCAGCCCATTATTGGGTCCTGATGATAGATTGATGGATGAGAACGTGGTCCAATCCTGTGAACCAATAGAGAACTTCCTTGAAGTCAAGCCTTCTAGCACTCAGTCAGAGAGTGCAGAATCGGACTTGTTCCACTCATCTACAGTTCCTGGAATGGTATGCACAGCAATGGAAACAAAGGCTGAAGAAAATGGTTTTGGCTTTGGTTCCTTGAGCCAATACACTGTTCCATTGGACTTGATTGAAAGGTGGGGCAGCGCTATGGGTATCCTTCTCTCTCTCTCTTTCTTTCTTTCTTTCTCTCTCTCTCTTTCTCTCTTTCTCTCTCTAGAAATGAATTCCTTGAAAGTAGTGCAGATATTGTGTATCCTGATTCCAAGCGTTGCTGCTGCTTTACGAAAAGCTACTATAGATATGTGAAGGGTACTGGTTCTCTTTTGGCCACTGTCCAAGTAGGATTCTTCTTCTGAATGCCCATATTCTGTTTCTTATTTATGCAAATAATTTTTTGCAGTATCTATCATGAAGGAAAAATAGGTGCTTTTATGATTGCTTGAATAGAAGTTTCTCATACGAGGAAATATTTTTGATCAATATTATACTCTAAAAAAAGTTTGCCCGGGGTAAAAAAAAGAAAAAAGAAGCTCTTATATAGTGTATGCTTGCTGATGTTGAAAATATTGTTGCTTATAAAAAAACAATAATATGTGGACACCTTTAGTTTTCAGAAATCTAAGATTCCTATTTGGTAGTATCTAAAGCTGTCCCCTGATAGCTTGGCTGTAAATGTGTCGAACGTGTATGAGATGTCACCCCTAAATTTATTGTGCAAACCATATCTGTAGATTGTTTTCCAGTTTCTTTTGACCTGACAAATGGTTTGTGTCTTGGTTGAGATCAGTTTTGAAACCAGGTATGTTGTATATAGTCTTATGGAATAATAAGTAATTATGGCATGGCACTTCGAGTTCAACAGAAGCAAACCTTTATTGTTTTTTCATAACATGAGATTATGTATCGAGAGAGTAGTATGAGACAAAGGTTATTTCCAATTTGATCTTATCTATCGGGGTCCATTTCAGTGTCAACTTTACCAACTTAGCATGCTTGTGTCTTTGATAAGTTGAATGTTATCGTCACTAGATGAGATAGATTTTGGAGTTGGTCCTGCTCTCTTGGCTGTGCATATAATGTGGGTTTTCATATGGTCTGTGGAATAGATGTTTAACATTCTTCCATATGGTTTCTTAATTGTCAGTTTTCATTTATTAGAGTTATCGTGATGTTTCTCCTTTGGCCTTTTCTCGTTTTGTCTGTTGTATCTTTCCTACTTGTGACAAACACACAGCCAGAGAAGAAGGGAAAATTCACTCCGTTGAAGGATCAGGGACTCAGATACTTCACCCCAAGGGAGGTAAATGCTTTGCACATATATCTCTAGTTCATGCTTATCATCTTCTTCTTGTAAGTTATTTAGTGTTCCAAACCTGAAACACAATCTGATTTTTTATAATATTCAGGTCGCTAATTTGCACTCTTTACCAGAGACTTTTCAATTCCCACAGCAAATAGGTCTTAAACAGCGGTAAGTTGTGTGTTCTTCTTGGATGTTCATTTATGTTTTATTGCTTCAGATCATGTTAGAGGTTGATGGGGTCATGTTGGAAAAAAACACCTTTAGCCTATCAGCTCTTCTTCCCCTTCCTTCCAAATTCTTTGCAACTCTTATGCAAACCTGATAATTCTTTAGCCGATCATGCTGTCATCCTTTACCTTAAAAAATGAAAAATTGAAAAGATTTAGATGTTGGGATCTGCTTATCCTCGTTTCTCTCTCTCTATTGACAGCTTCCACCTTCATTCTTTTACCAAGTTGCCTTTTCTTCTAAATCCATTTATCAATGTGCATATAGTGTGTACTATACTACTATTCTTTCTCTTTCTTTTCAGTTTCTATTGTGTTCTTTTGGTTTACATAATTGTATGGTTAAGAACTTGGATCTCTGAAGACATGGTTGATCGTGTCAATACTTAACGCCAACATGTTGGAGCTTTGGGTTGTACTATTTACCAAGGTTTAAAATCTCGGGTTTCGGAGGAGTCTCGGCCTCCTCCGAAACCGAGATCTCGCCGAGACACTGTATTTTTTCCGAGACAGCCTTTTTAAGCTGTCTCGGTGCGGTGGCCAAAATATATATTTTTAGGTCTCCAACTTTAGGAGAACATCATTTTTACATACATAAACACATTTAAAGCATAAAATTGTAAAAATAATGACTCTTTGTGGTTGTTTGGGTTTACAACCATGTTTTGGCAGTCAACGCTGAAGTCTGTTGTAAACTTAGGCTAATATTGGCTATTATATTCAATCAAATATGACAAATGAGACAATAACATAATGCATTGGGGGAAAGAGAAACAAAATAACACTCCATTATAAATCATTACATCATAGTTCAAATGTTCAATACTGAATGATCCCATAGTCTCGTAGATCGGGCTCACGTATATAAAAATTTCATCAGATTCTACCAATTTTTTTCTCTCTCATAGTCTCATTTAAAAATCTCATTTTTGGGCAAGAATATAACCTTCAACAATTGATATGAAACTCCCACAGCAATCCCCGCAGTCCGAAGCACCACCCGTTGCAAGTTGAAAGTCTAAACAAAGAAAAAATGAGAAAGAAATAAGAAAATTTTCAAAAAACTAACAAAAAAGAGGAAACAACAGTTCTCGGTCGAGAACCGGTCGAGTTCTCGACCGATAACAGTGATTTTTCTCTTTTATAAAGAGAAAACAAAAAACAAAAAGCAATTTCTTGGCGAGATTTACCGAGATCTCGTCGAGAAATTGCGAGATTTACCGAGATCTCGGCGAGATTATGCATCTGCCGAGACGAAAAGGGTTATCGACCCTGTTTTTGTTTCAGCTAATGTCGAGAAGGGCGAGATCGGCGAGATCATTGAGATCTTGCGATCGGCGAGATCTCGAGATGATCGTGAGATCTCGAGATCAGATCTCGTTGAGATTTTATTCCATGCTATTTACCAGACATAATATTTACTATGTAATCTGTTGATTCAAGGGTGAAGTATGTTTGTTTTTCTTGTTGCCAATTAGTTAGCCATCAAATAGTACTAGAGTATGTGTGTGTGGTTGATGCCAAAATAAAATTTCCCCTGATTTTTTAAAATATTTTAATAAATATGTAGAGACAATATTATAAACCTGCTCGTTTTATGTGAGTTTAGAGAGATTACAGTAGGATTTGGATCACCTCAAACAAAAAGATCGCCATAAAATCTGGCTTTATTTTGAAGTAAATAAAGCCCAGGTGGTCTGAGTAGAATTGGTAACGTTAGACATGACTGCTTATGCATTAAACAGTTGATATCTCTCTAAATGGAGTGAATTTTTAAACATAAGTTGTCTAGGCTGGTACAAGTCCTAGTTAAGTATTTCTTTCTTCTGGAAGAAGAGTGTCTTTGACTTCATGAGCGACTCATATTAACTTTTTCTTACAGATATGCTTTGTTGGGAAACAGTCTAAGCATAGCAGTGGTTGCACCCTTACTTCGCTATCTATTTGAAGAGCCATCATGATCTCGATGAGCTCGAGAGCCAACGGCAGGTGACATTGGGGATCTCTGAACTCATCAATATTACCCATTGGTACGGACCAAATTGATGCTTAACCCCTACCTTTTCTCACTTAGTGACTGTTAGGTATAACAAGAGCGTGTGGAAGGCTCTCAAAAAAGGTCAGATTAGAGCCGGGACAAAAACCAATGCTGTATCGTTGCATCTAACAATACTGGGTTCCACCCTCAATGATACAAAAGCAAGACTTCCCCAATCTTCAACTGCACCGCGCATAGCCTAAACACTTACCGGTGATAATTGTACTTTCCAAGTTATATGTTGCAAATTCGAAAACGCAGTTCAAACTTTTTTCGCCTTTTTTTCAATATTAATTGTGTAATCTACCAAGTATGAAAATATTAGTTCATATTGGTCTGTAGAGTAAAACCTGTCAAATAGGTTTGGTCCCCCAAGAAAGCCCAGCAAACAAGAAACAAGACAGGAACTCAACAAGGTGTGGAGGTTCGACTCCTGGGTTTTCCCTATGAGGTCTGTTGAACAAGAAAGCCCCTTTGATTACAATTTACAAGTATTTAAGGTAACTGAAAAAAAATTAAAAAAACAAGACAGGAACTCAACAAGAAGCCCAGCATGTTCTTAACTATTATCTTTTTTTCAGTTTCCTCAAGAAGACTTCCAGCAGTACCAGTAGCTAAGGATGCTTTCTATACTAGTTTATATTTGTTTGAGCTATGAAATGAAACGATTTCCAGCAGTATTCCGCTCTTCTGAACTGTGGATAAAAAGATTCAAACCCCCAAATTTGAAAAAAATAAATAAATGAAAGCATGTGAATTACATAGCCACAGTGTGAGTAATTTTTTTTTTGAAAATTTTTAATTAAGAAAGTCATATAACTGAGAGTGGTAATTCACACACTCATTTAGGAGGTTCCCCCCCACCATCCACGGTGAACTTTCACTCACCCTGAGAATTGAGATTTCATTATTTCTCTTTCTCTCTCTTTCTATATGAATGTCAGATTTATCATCTTTTTCTTCTCGGAGTCCCATCCAAGATCTTATTATTACCCTCTTTCTTTCTCTCATTAGATAAATGTCATATAGAATTTGACTCTAAATACGATCTAGAAAAGTAAATGAAGATTGAAAGAAACACAAAACAAATATTTTATGTGGTTCATTACAGGTTTTCCTTCTTAAGTCCACGGTGACTCGATGAGAGAGGTTTATTTTAATATCAATGGAGAATAGGATTACAATGTTATTCTTCACATCTCTCCTACACCCTATACAGTGTAATTATTGAAATACTCATATAGTCTTAAAAAATGATTCAAACCAGAATGAACTGGTCCACGCACCTCCTCGGTCCATTCTGTTTGAAACTAGTCTACCAACTTCAACAGTAGAAAGAAAACTACTGAATACTGAATACTTTGTAAGGAGTGGGAGAAAACAGTGTACACTTGAGCAATGAAATGTAGGAGAGAATAAAGCAAGAACAGGGTATTTACAGTGGCGGCAACCCTATATGTTGGATGGTTGACACTGTGTTGTTGACATCTGTCATGAGGTATTAAAAAATAATCAAAAGACATCGTTTTGGATCAACCGATTGAACCAGACTTGGCTGATACCAATCGGCTCTGTTCTCAAATCCGATTCCTGGCCAATCCTTGAAAACAGATGACAATCGAAACCAATAATACCGACGGGGATTCGATACTTGAACCATGCCTTGAGATCTATCATCTTACAGCTTTCTTCTCCATCAAACATGTTACATGTCATGTGGCACAACTAAAATGTGCTATTATAGATTCATAGTAGACCCATATCTAGAAAAATCGTTCCACTTCATATTTAGTAGAATACCAAATAAATTATGCCCTATTATAGTCTGCAGCATTTTACCCCCAAAAAATATATAAAAATATATATATATATATATATATATATATATATATATATATATATATATATATATATATATATATATATATATATAGTCTACAGCAAGCGTTAAATATGACTTTAATCCAGTTTCCAAAAAACCTAAATCAGGAGTGGGGCATTAGCAAAAACCATGACATTTTGGGGAGTTGAGGTTCTTTTGTCAACTTTCATGTGAAAAAAATAGAATTATTCCATTAACGAAAACTAAAAAGGTAGTAGAAGATATCTTATGAGTAATCAGATCCATATACCAGGAAGCTTAATAATAAGGACTGGGATCTTAGTTAGGTCCAAATCCCCAAAAGAATAGGATTTTAAATCTAGGGTAACTGATAAGGGTTGACAGCCATGACTTTCTATTCGATTCCCCATGAAAGTTGGAAACTTTTAACTTCCGAATGCAGTCAGTGAACAGATTTTTCTTTCTTATAGAGAACCTGAATAACCTTATTTGGCTCTCAAAAGAAAAACCTTTCTTACTCTCTACTTTTCTTTCCTTAATTTCAGGCTTCCTCTTCACGAGCCCATCAACTCTTTTTAATCTTCTTTTGCCTTTTAAAACCCAGAATTCTCTGTTCCTGCTAGCTCTTGAACTCCTCTGTTTTCTTCTTGGGCTCTGCTTTTATTCTCTTCATTCTGAACCTGAACCTTATTTGGCTCTGAAAACAAAAACCTTTCTCACTCGGTACTTTTCTTTCCTTTATTTCAGGTTTCCTCTTCACGAGCCCATCAACGGTTTTTAATATTCTTTTGCCTTTTAAAACCCAGAATTCTCTGTTCCTGCTCGTGAACTCCTCTGTTTTCTTCTTTAGCTCTGCTTTTTTTATCTTCATTCTGAAACTGAACCTTATTTCGCTCCGAAAACATAATCCTTTCTTAGTCGGTACTTTTCTTTCCTTTTTTCTGGCTTCTTCCTGACAAGCCCATCAACGGTTTTTATCTTCTGTTGCCTTTTAAAACCCAGAATTTTCAGTTCCTGCTCTTGAACTCCTCTGGTTTCTTCTTAGGCTCTGTTTTATTCTCTTCATTCTGTTTTCTCTTCCTTCAAGGATGTACAGATCAGCAAGCATGGCTAGATTCTCTGATGAGATCAGTGTCAGCTTACCATCGCCTGCAAAGGCCTCTCAAGGCCTTACAACTACGGATGACGATAAGCTGGATTTGTACAGTCCCACCCACGAAACCAAGAAGGATGGGAAGAGGGTGAATGCCGTTCATCTCATACCATTTCTTGTGATCACCTGTTTGGTCATTCTGTGGTTGTGCTCTCATCCAGGTACATGTGATGAATCCAGATCATCTTATCATATTTTTCTTCTTTTAATGTTGATGTGACCTGTTTTCACGCATTATAGGGAATTTGTTTGTTAAAAAAGCTGAAAAATCAGCAAGAATTAGTTCTGTGCAATCAAGGGCAAGGTTATCCAGGTATCTCCATCAGGAAATGCACCTTTTATTAAAAAATATATTATTATTTTTATATTTCTAATAACCTTAGATGATCGCCACGTGGCATTCGTGTCCATTGGATGATTGACACATGATATGGAATATTAACAACTAAAATCACAGGGCAATGATCCAGGACGGTATTGGACCGGTTCTTAAAATCTATTTGGAATTGGTATGGAATCAGGATCGGCCGTGTTGGAAACTGAATCAGTCGATACAGATTACTTGAACCATGATCAAGGGAGAATTTTATGATCTTACATTTCTTCTCTTGGTTTATTAGGTGAAAAAGGAAGAAAAATATTAAACGTGAAACAATAGCCTGGAAATTGATTTGTGATTTTTGTTTTTTAATGGAAATAGTTGCATTCCATATCTTTTCTTGTATCGTTATTAATTGTATGACTTATTGAAACTTAGATCAAGAATTTGGGTGCCGTTAGGGTTGTAAATGGATTGAATTCGAATCGGATACATTACTATTTGAATTTGAATTCGTTTACCATCTTATTCGAATCTAATCCGAAATATGGCGGTTGTATAAAAACCAAATTTGAATATAGAATCCGGTTAAAATCCTATTCAAATCTGAAAATTGGAATTATAATACGAATTGCAAGGAAAAGGAAAGAAAACTGTAGTTTAAAACAAATGTATGACCTACCCTAAGAAAATAAGAGACAAACCTTAAATGACTCATATAAACATTAAGGCTATATGCATCTTAACAATTTAAAACCTAAAGTTATATGCATCTTAATACGGCCAAATGGAATGGTTATAATCCTGTTCGTTTGACTGATATCCGAATCTGTGTCTGAATCTGTAACCCAACTGTCTGAATCCGAATTTAGATTTCACTAAACGGATGCGAATTTGAATTGGATCCGAATTTTCGATTATCCATTTATATTCTTAGGTGTCATGAACAAGATCAATGTAATATAATTGTTATACCATTCTCACATGCTAATTCCTTAAGAGAGAAACCATGAAGAAGAGAAAAGCTACTTTATTTATGTATGCATAAGTTCTTGAGTTTGAAGGAAGGAAAGAGATGGAATTGACTTTTTCTTTTCTTTTATTTCATAATTTATTTCAGTGACTTGAGAGTGAAACATGGTTTTTGCTTTTCATGGGATCATGTAATTTGATATTTTAATGCTCAGTATCTTTTCCCCTTTGCCAGTTATTGCTAAATTTATAAATATTATTTTTTTCTTCTTACTTGTAAAGCTCTGGTTGTAGTGCAAAAGCTGAAAGAGTTGAAGGTCTGAATATCAATGGTGATAATAGTCAGATTGGTCTGCCATCATCAACCACATTGAAGGACATTGATCAGCTAAAACGTTCATGGGACAGAAAACCTCCAAGAACTCCATTTAATGAATAAAGATGATGGTTCTCCTCTTATTTCCATTAGAATGTTATGGACATAATTTATTTCTTTTTATTTCATCTCAATGAAGGAAATTCCTCACTTGAAAGTCATGAGAACCTGATGATACAAGCCCTTTTCCTCCAATTTTTTTTTTTGCCATTAATGAAAGAAAATAAACTGATACAACATTTGAATCCAGTAATTTTTAAAGCTTTCTATTCCTTCAAAAATGATTCAAGTCTTCCTATTAACAAAAAAAGGAAAAAGGTCTTTAATTTGATTTGCACATTATATGCAAATTTCGGAAAAAAGATCCTCCCAAGTCCAACCACCCCTCGAGTTGATGATCTAGTGGCTAGAGTCAGTTCAGCACACAAACCAATGTATTAGTATGCGCGTAGAATAAACTCCAACCACTTGATCACAACTGAAGGGGTGGTTAGACCTTTTTTTTTTTTTTTTGGGTAAATAGGGGCGGTTAGACCTGAGGAGCCAAATCCCCAAACTTCATACTAGTGAAATCGGGGAATCAGTAAGATAGAGACTATTTGGATTCCTCTCTGACAAAGTGTCGAAAATCCTGCAAAACAGATATTGATGAATTTTGCAGCAATGCTAAGACCCAGAAGGGTGAAGTAATGATTCTCAAACAAACTTTTCTACTCCTTTAAAAAAGTGAAGAGGGAAAAAAATCAGAATAGCTTAGAGAAGAAATTTTTCTTTTTTTGGTAAAAGATGAATTTATTCATGTACAGTCCGAGAATTCGTTAGCACATAGCTCATGAATCCAAGGAGTGGAAAACAGCCAATCTATCCTACAAGAGAACGAGAGGGATTTTCAGGCAAGAGGGTTATCAACGTCATTAACTACTCTTGGAATAAAATACAGGAAAAGCACATTGTAGCTCGGCAAGACAGGTGCAGGATATCTTCAACGATACCGAACAAGGGATTTTATCTCTACAACAGCTAAAGATTCTCCAAACTTACTTTGTTTTTGTGATGGTAAAATTTTAACTGGAAGAATGAATTTGAGAATAGTAACCCATCAAGAGACTATCTCACCTAAGTTCTAACTGGAAGAGTAAATTTGAGAGTAGCACCCATAAAGAAAAGAACCTATCTTACCTTGGGAGATGAGGGTTCTTTTCATAATAATTATCATATTTTTTGGGGGTAAACAGGTGATGAGGTTCATTGTTCAACATCAGCCCCTAAATTGGGGTTGCTTTTGAAAGGATTCTTTTCCCTAAGTTCCATCCTATATCCTTGTCCTTGGGGTTGAACTCCATAAGATGCCCCATCCTCCCTTCTTGGGTTGAAACCAAAACCCTCAGGAGGTTTCTTTAAGGGTGTATTAGATGGGATGGTTCATTACCAGTTCTGATCCCAAGGGAGCCATTCCCAAAATCGCCCCATCTACTAAACGGTCCCAAGACTAGAAATCCGTCTCATTATTAAATGGGACGGTCCGGTTCCAATTCCGGTTTCTTAATGGTTTTGAGCACTATTCTCCATAAGTTTGCAAAATATTAACTCGATACTAATCTCCAAAAGTTGTGTATCAGTGCCTTGATCAAAAGAAATTGAAGAGAACAAGACAACCTTGAAGAGAAACTGAAGAGAAGTATCAAATCCATAGTGTAAGTCAAAGAGAAATCAAACAAGAAGATATAATAAAAAACAAAAAAAAAACACTAGAGTCCTTCATCAAGAGTATAGAAACATAGAATAGTATATTCAAAATCTAAGAATAAGACAAAGAGAAGAACAAATTCAAGAGTAATATCAGATTCAAAAATAATACCCAAAAGAAAAGATCTAAACCTTTGAAGGTTTATCGTAACTTTGATATGTGGGAGAAGAGTTATATACATACATAGGTTTTATGTTAAACGGTTCTTTAACAGTTCCTTATTGGGCTATTGGTTCTGGACCTGTTGGAAAACCCATCCTAGAACCATCCCGTCCCATTTAATATTCAATCCCAAAACCATCCCTTTTAGTAAAGGGACGGTTCGGGTTCCAGGCTCAAATTGACACCTAGGTTTCTTCATAGCCTGCTTATTCTTGCCAGCAAGTTCTATCAGTTAATGAGCCAGAAGCTATGAGTTCTTTCTCCCCTCACCACACCCCAGAATGGGAGTTTTTGGTGCCAACATCATATAATTCCTGCCACTACAATTTGCTGTTTCCTATGTGAAATAAAGCAAACCCTAGGCCCTAATGTTCCTAAGCAGCAAAAGACATAATTGCTTTTTACCACAAAAAAAAATGACATAATTGCCAACACTCTCTATCAATCAATAAGTCAGTGGCTATTAGTTGTTTCTCGCCCACCAGCCACCACAGCCAAGAATGGTGGCTTATCGATGCCAAAATCACATAATGTGAAATTTCCTGCCAATACAGTTGGCTGTTTCCTCCATAAAATGAAACCCCTAATTATTCCTAAGCAGCAAATCACATTATCCTAGAGCAAACAAGGAAACTTAAATCAGCCAAAAAAAAAAAAAACACAAAAGAACAAGGGAACTTGTATTGAATTCAGAAATTTCCAGGCACTGTATTGATTCAGGTGACAGTTGCAAGTACAAATTCTGTCGATTTTGGAAATGCTCTTCACAAGACAATAAATAAACTGATAGCCACCTTGTGATACAAAACTAAGTAACATTTGGAACTCCTGGTTCAAACTTCACCACGAGCAAGTGGCCTGGGCCCAATAATTTCCGTTGAAGGTTCATCATTGATGGAGTTGTCAAGGCCCTCAGCTGATTTTTTATCATGTCAAAATGCAGAATGTACCTGCACGAGGTACCAATGAGTCTGAACCATCAGACTGAAATGCCTTGTGGAGTCATTGAAGTCCTTCAACTGTGAATAGATGATTGATTTTTGAAAGGCAGCTCAATGGATGTCGCATTTGCATAGAATTCTTCCAAGTTGTAGAAAGCACGTTGTTGGGGAAGAAATATGTGGACAACTACATCACCTGTGAACAAATAAATCACTTAGAATATTAAAATAAGGACTGATATAATCAAATTGTGGGTATTTTAGACCATGAAATCCAGTAATCAACTGGGAATATGTTCCCCAAACTTAAATACTCACAGGCAACAGAACTGGTGGACTAAAAGAAGTGGCGCAAGTGATTTTTTTTTTTTTTTTGTGTGTGGTTGTGGTGGTGGTTTTTTTTTTCTTTTTTTTTTTTTGGGGGGCGGGCGGGCACATTGTATAATTCACAACTAAGAAGACGAACAAGTTAGTAAAAAGAGCATCCTAGAGCACGAGGCTCCCGAAACTGCAGGGTCTAAAGAGGGGCAGAATGTACGCAACCTTACCCCTGCAACGCGGAGAGGCTGTTTCCGTGTTTCAAACCCGTGACCACCAGGTTGCAATATGACAACCTTACCGTCACACCATAGCACATAAGTGAATAAAGGAAGATTTTAAAGAAATATATTCACATTAATCGCTGAGCTTAGTTGACTGAGTCAAGCTCTTATAAATGGTTAGATCAATTCCAGCATTCCAGTTTTCTACACTTAGCGCTGTAGGAAAAGAGAAATTAGGCACTCACCAAAATCTAACAAGGTCCATGAATTGGGTTTAGAATCACCAGATGGAATTCTTTCGAACTGTTTCTCAGCTAGATCTCTTATTTTAGACCTACATATTGGAGGAAATTGACAATTATGTTGCTCAAAATATAAACTGAGAGCTAAAGTCATTCCTGCCTAAGACAATTCAATTACAGATATGTAAACAATTCAATTACAGATATTTGTAAGTTTAGGTAGAATAACATACCTAACGGCATCGATCTGAGGACGTGAAAAAGCTGTGGCAATAATAAAAAATCGAGTCCAGTAAACCAGAGGCTTCACAAAGAGGACACGGATATCTGCAGCCTTCACCTCACTTGCAACTTTGGCCAAAGCCACAGCAACTACAGAAATGGCAGGAGGAGAATCCAATGCATTATTGTCCTCTGGGAAACTTAAATACAAGTACACATTAACCATCAATTGAAAAAGATACGGATCTGTACAATTCACTGTCAAGCCAATCTCTGAGAATGGTTAAAAGACCAACTTGACACAATTACTTGGGCATTGGGAAAATCATTTTCCAGGAGAAAGCAAATGCAACACCATAGAACACGCCAAAAAGCAGCCTGTTTTGTGCTTTCATTTCCTTTAGGCTCTATTTGTTTCTAGGTAAAATCCACTTAAAAGGAAAATCTTCAGGTAAAAAGTAAAATCAGTACAAAATAGTGGGATTTTGCTTGAAAATTTTCATATTACATGGCTTTTTGTGAAAACAAATGCAGCTGAACTTCAGGTAAAAAGTAAAATTAGTACAAAATAGTGGGATTTTGCTTGAGAATTTTCATTTTACATGGCTTTTTGTGAAAACAAATGCAGCCTTAATGAGGAATATATCTGTACTAAATCTTCTGATAAATGAGAAAGAAAAGGAAATGTTTCCTGGCTTTCCGGACCTCAGAAAATATTAAATGTTCTTGCCTCCACAACAGAAACTCAGTACAGGAAAGTCCTTCATTGGTTAGAAGATTATCATAGTCATGCAGCTGATTCATCCCAGTTAACAATTTGTGAAATGGTGAAAACATGAAAAAGAAAAACCAAGCATTATTATGTAGAAAATTTGTATAAATGCTGGAACTATAAACATAACACTAAGATGGTACATATCAGGTTCTGATTGAAGATATAAATAACCTTACATGACAAGCTTTCAGCATCGTCATCAGCCTCTGCACTAATGGACTTTTTATCCTTACTTCTATAAACAACCTTCCCATATTTCTCAAGCAGGTCATCAAACATGTCATCTGTGTCTTCAATTACATTCTGAAAAAGGCAACACTTTTGTCAACTCACAAGCAACAGCCATCAACATAACATCAACTGATGCTTAGATATGAGAAATGAATGTGAGCAATAAAAATGGACCTGACTGTGAGCAATGAAAATGAACTACAAAACAGAGGACATTGTCAATGAAGAAGGACTTTAAACACAGCATGTAATCAAGCCATCAATTCTTAACTCTGAGAAAGTTATACATAAAGAAACAAAACAACTACAGAACAATATGGGGGATCAAAACAATCCCTTTCAATCTATGAAATTGAGAAGAAAAGAGAAGGTACAAAAAAAAAAACCTTTGAAGCAAGAGAACATTGCCATACAGAGGGAAAATTAGAAAGTGGAAACAAGAGTAATGGCCATGGTTTGGGAATAAATCAAGCATAAAATGCAGGTTAAAATGGCTACCAGAGCCTAGAAGTTGTTTCATCTTTTGGTCCTGTATTTTAGAAAGAAAGATTCAGTTTTTGCCTTCCCAGAGTAGATTTTGAATAAGAAAACGGAAAACAAAGAAAATGAAGGAGAAAGGAGAGAAAAAAAAAATAAGAATTTCTGCAGAAGGGAAGTCGGTAAAAACTGTAAAATGATGCAGCATCCTATTGACTTCAGTGAGGTGGTGGTGGTCCAGCCCCACATGTAAACACACCCAGAAGAAGGGAGGGAGGGCAGTGGCAAATTTTACTAGGACATTATGAATTGAGCAAACAGGAGAAATGTGGTGGAGTAGGAGCAGAGACAGAAAATATAGAACAATTTAACAAAAAGAACAGATTTTTCCAGGTGAAATATGGGTGGAGTAGGAGCAGATTTTCCATCATTGCATTATATTCTCATGCAAGCTAATTGCACGCAGCCGCTCACCTTTTCCTTGCAGAAGTTTGAGTCATATTCTTTTGTTACACATTAAAAGCATTAGAATCTTCCAACAATATGCTGGTAACGTGTCCACTTACTCTTCTTTGGTGTTAATGTTTTTTAGTCAAAGCTAAGGCCTTAATAGGAGAATGTACAGCAAAAATCCAACTCCATGCTCATGACACTCCACATGCTAATACGCTAAATATCAGGCTTTATTTTGCCTTCATACATACTTGCATACCATGGAGAGCTGACTTAGGACAGCTGACTGTGTAGGCCTACCGGTCTCATCTTTCTCTGTTTTATAAAGGGAAATTTGGTTGCCATTTTTCTGAGGACAGGCTTCGGCGAAAGAGTAAGTTGCTCCATTATGACCTGGTGGTCATGGGTTTGAATCTAGAAATCACCTTTTCGTAAGGCTGTTGAAATCAACTAATTCTCTGCTGGAAGTTTATATCTCAACCTATGATTAGTGACAATGATTTCATCAGCATCACGCCTTCTTTGCTACCATCCTCATGTAGCTTGAGTGGTTGACTTCATAACCCCTACAGGTGTTCATGAAACACTGATGTTTCTTTGTGTTAATTCAACGAACAGAACACCTAATAGCTGCATACAATGGACTGGCATGTATTTGAACATTCATGGACTCTTCATCTCGAGCTATGCATCAAGTTCACCAAATCCTTGTATTCCTGCTCTTAAAGTCAATTCCACTCAATAATGGCTAGTGCAAAGTCTTGGCAAAGAAATGGCAATAACACCTAAAGGTTTTTTTTTTCCCTTTTCTAGGATAAGTAACACCAAAAGGAATTATTCAAACACAGAAACTAATTAAAGCGTGGGAGAGCAAGATAGACCACTAGAGGAACAGCCCTAGCAACCCGTAACGACATAAACTAAAAGGAGAGACATTCCAAGAGAAAAACAAAGAATAGGAGAAAAGGCCGAAGAGACGAAATATACCTCTCCGTCCACATCCTCGCTATCTGAAGGCTTCAAAGCTTTGGGGATATGAATAATTCCAGCCTCATCCCTCCTGTTCACATTAAGCTGCTGCCAGTCCCTACCACAAGTTTTCTTCTGAAACGGTTTCAAATTGCTCTGCAATTGCAGTTTGAACACTGCTGAATTTATACATGAGACCCTGCAAAAAGGAAAACCGGTAGAGACTAAAGCGGAGGCCATGACGGATTTTCTGGGCTTTGAGGGCTTCGAGCAGTAACAGACAAACAGTCGAACAAAAGCTTTTAGCCAGTTTAAATAAGAAAACAGAGGAGGGTACTGATTAAGATTTCTTGAGAGAGAGAGAGAGAGATTTGCAAACTTCTGGTTCCAACGTTCAAGATTTTGTTATGAGAGAGAGACGATTGTTCCGACCTCGCATAAGAGGATCTCGTATAGACTGATTGGGGAGTCGATGTGGAAAGAGCAACCTTCGAATATCCCGTTGATACCATTGAAGTAACTTGCAAAAGACATCCTTAATTTAATAGTGGAAATTTATTTATTTATTTATTTTTGGATAAAGTCCTGGGAATTACATGGACATGAGGATTCCAATAAGCAAAGATTACACAAACCTGTGATTTATAGAGTTTTTTTTTTTTCTAAAAAAAAGTTCTTATAGATCTTATACAAGAGGTGACTTTCATTTATTTTCTACTATTCTATAGATTAGAAAAAAAAAATGATCTAATGAATGCACGAGACTCTCACTACTACAAGATATGAGGAGAGATAAAATATAGGCAATTTTATCCCACAAAAAATAAAAATCAAATTACATTAATGACCTATTCCAAATTAGTTTTTAGAACTTGGCAAATCGACTTCGAATTAACTGATTCAACCTGTTCCTATCCGATTCATTAAACTATGATGCTAATTCATTGTCTTTGTGCATTTATCTGTCAATTAAGTCCAATATTGTTGATGCTACATAGAGGGGCGGAGCCTCGGGACACTGTTAATGTTGTTCCATTGTGACCTAGTGGTCATGGGTTCAAATATGGAAACAGCTTCTCCGTGAAACAAAGAGTAAAATGCAAAGAGTAAAACCGCATACATAAGCCCCACCTCAAAACCTGCAGTGGTAAGAACACTAGGTATGCCCTTTATTATTGATACTGCAAATATTTCATTCGGTAAAGTTATCTCTAATTTCATTCTTAAGTCTCTAAATATCAACAATTTAAAAAAAAAAAGTTATCTATGACAAGAAGATGTTATTCTGAAGGCCAATGATACTTCTGTTTCAGCAAAAAGACTTGAGGAATGAATCAGATTCAAGCAATGAAGCAGAAGCCCAAACCATCAATGATGGATTGTGACCAGCTTGGTATCCACTGTGTTAAAAATCTGGCTGTAAGAAGAGATAAAGGTGCCACCATCTTCTTCATTGTAGTTTTGCCATCTTCTACTGATTCTGTGCGGTAACTTTCTTCATTAATTTCATATGTAAGTAGAGCATCTTAGTTTAAGCTGTACTCATCTGTTAGCTGGGGAGGGTCTTGGCATCGTATCTCCATTAATGTGAGATCAATACTGTACTAAGTTCTACACAATGCAATACAATCAGAGTCCATGAGTAGAGAATCTCTTGGGGCCTTCAAGTTGATACCACTGGATTGCATCACAACTCAAGGGGACACAGACTTCATATGGCAAATTTGTCCTCAGCACTCTCAGGTGTTTGCACAGGATGATCATTCATGCATTCAGAATTCACAAATTATAGGAAATGTCTTCCTATTAATACTAGAATCACTTTTACATCGCGGATGCTACAAAATAGCACAAGACCATCAATAAGAAAAATCCGTTGTTAGTGATATAGGAATGTAGCCATTTTCAAGGTATAAATTTGCTCTTCAGAGACCATGACATTCATCTAGTGAGAGGACCAACCAACGGACAGGCCAGCCAGGAGCTAAATCATATCAGCACCTGGTTTATTAGTGTTTGTGGATCGTCAAAATTACAGTGAATGAATGATGCACGAAAGTGGGGAATTATCCACTTCGATAGGTTCCCTGGCATTTCTCATGTGGGATATAATCCCCATTTCACAAATGAAACAGCAATTCTCCGGAGCTCAGCTGATCAACTTCCCTTTCTGCCTCTTAAGTTGGGAGGTCTGGTGTTGATCACCCTCCAGCTTTCTCCTTAAGCTCCTCAAATCTTCTTCACTCACTGAACCGTCCATCTTGCGATTCAATTCATATGCTTCTGCAATTCTCCTTTTGCACTCCTTACTTGCAGTATCATGAGCAACCACTGAAACAGTTCAAACAGAGAATCAAAACATCAACCTTTTTTTTTCTTTTGGGTGGAGAGGGCGAGGGGAGAGGGCATGGAAGCTCCACTTCACAAATCCCTTGTGATTCAAAACAAGGTCAATTAATGAACAACTATAAGTTTGGCAGCTGAGTTTGTTGAATGGTAACAAAACCTGTCTTCCTTGGTAGATATAACCAAGACACAAAATAAAGCGGATGTCCAAATCTTTCACAACTACAGAATCAGAAATTTTATTTTGTACTTCATAATTCAGACTACTTACCATGGAAAATTATAAGATCCAAAAGTCTATGATCATATGAAGAACAATGTTGTAAAGCAGGAAAGACCAGAATTATGACTTGGTTCGGATCAATGCTCAAAATTATTAGATGCATCATCTGGTATTCAAATCATTTTGGCTGTTAGGATTGGGAGCACACAAACAAAAAGATTTACATGGTTCAGCACCCCATCGTGGGATGCCTACAGCACCCTATCGTGGGATGCCTACGTCCACTAAAGAAAATTATGACTTCCTTTTGTTCCAAGAACAGTCTACAAACTTCTCTACCTGACAGGCTTGTCTCATCTATCAGACTTGCAGCCTTACCTAGGATTTTCCACACAAAGACTATATATAAACAAACCTAGAAACCCTAATCCCCCATAATTACAAGTTTACCCCCGTACATGTAATAGACCCAAACCCTAATACAAGCATTACCCTTATAACTGTGTGGACCCCATAGAATACAAGACACCAATCCCAACATTGGCCACGTGCACAGAAGGTCATGGTGATGTCAATGTACAAAGGGAATTGTGGTTCAAACAGCAGTGAATCCCTTTCCAGTAAAATTTACTTGGTAGGCAAGCACTAAAAAGGTCACCTTTAAGATAACTGACCTGGTTTAGGATAGTCTTTTCCGATAATGCAATTTGCTTTGGTTTGGATGGCTAATGGTGCAGTCCATGGCTCATATATATACTCCTTTGGCATATCTGTAGTTGCCAGTTGATTATAAAGTCAATCTTAGCGAGATCATAGCCAAGAAGAAGGAATGTTGAATAAAGCAAAATGTTTGATCAGTGTAAACAGATTCACAAACCTTTCAGTACAGGGAGAAAATGTCGGATGTAATTTGCATCAGGATCATATTTCTTTCCAAATGAAGTTGGGGAGTAGATACGATTATACTGATCATATTATGGCAATCACAAGATAGCAGCATTCAGAAAAGAGGAAGCTTATAATACCATATTAATATTTGAATACATAATTTACGCTGCAGACCTGGTAGAAAAAGGATGAACAAGAGAGCCACAGCCAATTTCCATTATTTATGGACCAATCTGAATCTATCAGCAATCTATCAAAAACATCACGCCCCCTTTCCCAATGGATAAACTATATACAGAAAAATTGACATCAAAGGGGAAAGAGAAAAAAGAGAAGAGGAAAATATATTAAGTTTTGAGAGAATCAAGGTCATATACCAGATCTCCACGAGTCAGGAAACAAGCTACACAATGCCGTGCAAGATGGTGCATCCAGCCCCACTTCTTGAGCTATAATATCAAATAACAATTTGATCTTATGTTAACTGCTTAAATCTGACATTAAATAGAAAACAAACTGTGGAACTGTGTTTGAGCACCAGCTGAACAAATTTAAACCGCAAAGCAATAGGCCTAAACACTAAGTGGGAACCTGAATCATGATAGCATCAATCCAAGGGTACCCTGTCCGACCCTCTCGCCAAGCCACTAGCAATTCATCATCGTCATTCCAAGGTATCTGCATGTCCAATTCGAAATTCAGATTTAAAATGTGTTTTATATTAACTATGGAATAAAATAAGCAGATCTGGTACATGAAGCTCCTAATTCTTTCAAAATATTTAAAAGTTTGAAAAATGCTTATGTGTGCACCGACATTGGACCTAGCTGCAAGGACAAAAATTCCAGCTGACTGCAGCAACCCTATACTCAAGGATTTACTAAGAATATTGAGCATTTGCACCAATCGTGCTCTATTGTTTATATATATGGAAAAGTATCTCTGAGCTGGCGGTGGAGGCTACACCTCTCTCTCTCTCTCTTTCCATTCCCCCTGCCCCCTATTAAAAGAATCGCCATCTCAATCTCTAGTGGGCTCACCACACTGCCAGCAATGGGAAGCCTCACCCTATATATATATGTATATATATTAATCGATAATCTATCTGGTGCTTGAGGATGAATCCTATATAAGATGGGATAAAGTGATGAACCATTGCATGTGGTACACATTTCGTAAGATGAAAGGTCATTCCTCATTTATAATACTGGGACTGCAGTAAAGCTTATGTAACCAAATTTCAATCCCAGGACAATCTGTTGGTTATTGCCAACACAATTCATGAATATTAAAGCCAAAATGGCATTAAGATCACTAAAACCAGGATGCCCTTGAACACGTAGCTCGTAGGCAGCCAAGGCCAACTTAATAACCACAGAAAATGCCTAGTTTTGGCAAATTTGGTTGATTTACTGCCTGGTCTTGAACACAACTGGTTTTACCAGGAGATGCATAGAAAACCCCCACTACTTAGGTGGGATTCGTGGAAAGTATAAAATTTGTCATCTTTTGCGGGAAAAAAAAAATACAAACTTCAAATGTTTACGTGAACCTAAAAAATTCAGGTTGATTTCAAATGAATAAAGACAAAAATTGAGAAAAAAATTGACTTTGTTATAGCTTCAGGCAATGATGAACTGGGACCTCATGTAAGCTTTAAGAGAGGACGCACAGCTGTTCCAGAATATCTTCTCAAAGATATTTTGACCAAACTTGACACATCCTCAAAATAAATTTCATCCAGCAACTTCTAGGAGGCCCTACCTATCCCCCCACCCAAAAAAAAAAAAAAAGTCTAGGAAGCCCCAAAATCTGAAGGAAATCTGGTTTTCTTAAACTTCTGTAAAAATTAATATTTTCTTTAACACCATACACCACATAGAAATTAATATTTTCTTTAACACCATGCCCCACATAGTCATTGGCATTTTGCAGGGAAACATTAATATAATCAACAGGAATGTATTTACTGATGACAGGAAGCAGGATTACTCGATGTAAATGTGAACATACAACACAAGAAACAGATATTAATAATTCACTATGATCTCAAACAAGTAGCTCCCAATGTTAAGAAAAATTCATCAATGCGTTATTTGAATAACAAATTCTGATCTATTCTAAGATGTACAAAACAGGGGAACTCAAAATTACCAATATGGATGTATTGCAGGCAGACATGACAACTTGTGAACCATAAGATATCCAACAAACCAATTACTTGTGATTACCTGCTTGCACACTCGGTTGCCTTTCATCTTATCAAAATTAGGAGTGCCAAAAGCCACACAGTAGAAAAAATCTCTCCATAACAACTGCAAACAAGCTAATAAGTAGTTGTTGTAAGTTTATTCCCATACAAACTACGATCACTGAAGAACTAGATAAACTAACCTGTCCAACAAGTGAAACAGGTGGTGATGTGTGCTTTTTGACAGCCTTATAAACATCTTGAAGGCATTGGTAAAAATACCTGGAAGAAAGACAGCCAAACTGCTGGGGTGGGGAAGCAAAAACAAAAAGGAGATTAAGAGAGGATACAACAAAATGTAGGCAATTGCAAACCCCTGAAAGGAGATGACAGATATAGGAATTCATATCGAAAGTTGTTTCTATTTTTCACTCACTTTTAAGTATGGGGATAGAACAGTGGTTGCGGGCTTTAGAAATGCTGATGGGTCACCCTTTGGTTTCTCAAAGTTCGCTACCCACTCCTGCAATAAATACGAGTCATAGCCAAAATTAACAAAAGATGTTACTAGATACAACAGACAACAACCACAACTATGCTGAGCATGTTCGAGAAATCGGAAGATGTGTATATTAAGAAGGATAGCTGCCTCTTCTTATGAGCAGAGCTACATATAACTCAATTCTGAGTTTAACAGAGTGACCAAGTACCAGTAAGGCTTAAAATGATGGATGAACAAATAGACCTTATCAAACCGAATAAAAGTATATACAAAGAAACAAAGCCTCAAGGAAAGTCAACAGGACTGCTACAGTTATTGGGGACTTCATTTTTTTTTTTTTTCTGTCTTTTTCTTTTTGGTAGTGCGGTCTTCATTATAGAAGTTTTGCAAAGCACTATCCTAATACTTTAACTTGCCCTTCTTTTGAATCACCATATAAGCTTTTATTCAAGCACAATTAGGAATCTTGACCTCTTTCTGTGAGAGATCCTAAAGGATCTTTATTTGGCAAGAAGTTGCTTCATTATCCATGTGACAATAATTCAGAATACTGTTTCCCAATATATTCAGTCAAGGTGACTGAAAGGATCTACAGCATATCCCAGCTCTTCAGTTTTTATTCAATTAGTTGGGATACTGAGAGCCTTCAAATGTGCAGGTTATAATAGTCAGATGATGTTGTTGAAAGATACCCAAGGGAGTTAGCTCAGTTGGTAAAAGACCACATCTCAAATAGGTCATGAGTTCAACTCTCCTTGAGGACTACCTATTAAGGAAAAAAAAAAGATGATATTGTTGAAAGGAAATATATATGAATTATGTAGTGCTCATTGATAAGATGAAATTTTCGTCGATCATTAGGTCCTGAAACTCGATCTTCTAAATGTGTGTATGTCCAATTCCACCATCAACTGATTAAAAGGGGAATTCCATGTTTAGGTTGTTGGTTCATTTGCTACAGTTATAACCCCCCCCTCTCCCCCCACATGCACCTGGCTAGATTTTAAGGAAGCTGGTAAAGAACATGACACTTGAACAGCGCATCGTAGAATATACCAGAATACTAGGTAAAATCCATGGGTTTGCACCATACAGCTATGTTCAGTAACCGTCTTCAGCTACTAACAACTAAAAAAAATCCCACTTGACTATTAAAGATATTTTTTTAAGTAAAAGAGAATAAATTAGTGCATCTACGAATACGAAAGTAACATGCTAAGTCTTGGTTAAATACAAAACTATTTAAAGGCATCAGGCAAGAAGTTCAAAAATGGCAAACAAAAAGCACAAATATAGTAATACCTTTGATTTGGACTATACCATGCTATTAAAGTACAAAATTTTGACTAGCATGCCAGAACACCTAAGAAAAAGTTAGCTTTCCAAGTTATAACCAACTAATGGAAGTGTCTAAAAAAGAAGAGATATATTCGTAATGAGAGAAATTACTATCAAATCTTGTCCTCTTGAATTAAAGTTCTTGAAAGTCTAACAATCTCTACAAAATATGTTGCAAGACCCAATCTTCCTTGCCATGTTAAATTTGAAGTTTGATATGAGTGATAGAAAATAGAGACTTATAAAGTAGTTAGGTTGCAACTCAATCATATATGCTGGAATCATCAAAGATTTGATCTTTTCGAACTCCAAATCCCATCAATCGAATCACTTTTTCGAGAAATACGAGACATCTAAGTCGCACAAGTGAAGAGATCTATTCATTGATAAGAAAAAGAAAAAACGTGAACGGTGATTGGATTGATGATAATATAGAATCCTGGGTTGCGAACAGTGATTCGATTGATGACGAAGAAAGGCAATTCTTGGTTCAATTCTCCACCTTAATGACAGAAAAAATGATGGATCAAATTCTATTGAGTCTGACTCATAGTGATAATTTATCAAAGAATGACTCTGGTTATCAAATGATTGAACAACCGGGAAGGTGCAAATTCTTCCAATTTGTGACCTACCATACGATCTGCTATAAAAATAGGCAAATGTTCCTTGCCATTTTCGTGTGTGTGGATTGCATCAGAAACTAGGGTTTATCTGATAGCTTCAAAATACAGGCTCCACTTAGCATTTTAACATATTGCTTATGAATCATAATTCTCTCTTGTCAATGAGTTCTCAAAATTCAGCAAGGAAGAAAGTGCACAGTTAAAAATCAATAGTGAGATGAATGTGAAGAAACAAAAAAAAAACATTCCACTAAAGTAGCTGTAGTTTAGTACCTTATCACTGAGTGATAATTTCAACCTCTTCAATGCCTCTGACTCACCACCTCTAAAAGGAGAAATGTCATCCTGCACAAAAAACTTGCCTTATTAAGATTCCAAGAGGAGGTTTTTTTCTTCATCTTAGAAGAGTGGCAGCTTAAAACCTGTATAATTTCACTGTAGCCAAGTTCTTTTAATGTTGGAACTCCCAAGACTTCACAAATTCCAACATTTCCGACTGGAGGAAGTGAAGAAATTATCGTTGAAAGTGGGGGCTGTGGTTGCTCAGCAAGCTTCACAAACGATTGATAATTCAATGGTGGCCTTCCTCCGTTCTTTGTTGGAGCAGTCATTGCAGCAGAACAACACATAATAAATAATAATAAATATTAAAAAAAATTAAATTCAAACCTGAATTACTTCAAGATAAGTGCATTTTTGCACTTATACTGCTGACTATAAAAAAAATGCAGACATTTATAAATTTTTAAGAAGGAAAACAATTAAATACCATATCGGGAGCATACCTTATGTATAATATCTGCAGGATTGAAAAGAGTATGGCTTACAGGAGAGAAAACCTCAATTCCAGCTGCAGAAGCATAGTCCTAGTAAAGCAAACTAAAATTTCTTCAAGCATGAACTTCCACCGTAACATAATAAAAATAATTCCCACAGAAGTGGCTCCAAATATCATGCATTTGCTTCAATAAGTAAAACAAATCGCACAAGTAAAAACATAAAGCTTTAGCCACCAAAAAAATAGTATTACTACATCTTCAACAACTGTGGGAACGATGTACGAAAGGAAGCAATTCCGACCTTGACTTGATTATCTAGAGATTGATAATATGGCTCTGTGTCGAATTCAAAGGAAAGCTTTTCAACACGCCACTGCGAGAAGCAAGGGAAAATCGCAAAGAATGTCGATAAACACACCAACGAATTGCATCTTGAGCTTCAAAGTTCACTGGAAGAAAGACAAGAACAGAATTAGGAAGCTCACTTCCTTCAAGAGACCGGTCAAAACATCAACAGGATCTCCTCTAAACACAAGCAACCGCGATCCCAGCTTTCGTAGACTGTAATCGAGATCGTTAAGGCTCTCGAGCAAGAACTGTATGCGATTCAAGCCTGCACGAGATGAACCAGGAGAGAAAGCGGTTGAGTCTGGCTCAAGGTAGTGTGGATCGAGGACGAAAACAGGGTAGACATGGTCCGAGTTCCTGCAAGCGTGATCAAGAGCTGGATTGTCGTGGATCCGGAGGCCTTTACGGAACCAGACCAGAGAATTCGACGCCATTGATGAAGACGCAGAGACAGGAAGAGAGGAGGAGAAGAAACGGGAGCAAGACAATGACGTGATTCTCAGATATAGTGAAGCTCGCATTAGAATTTCGAAGCAAACTTTCTTGCAGAGCAAGTCCTTATTAACTGCTTCTTCATTTTCCCGCTAAGAATGAATTTGCTTATAACTAAAATGCGCCGGTAGAAATGGATAACGTTGTAAGACTTCAAGGAAGAGGGAAGTGGTATCAAATGGGCACTAAAATACGCTATGTCCTAACCGCGTACGTTAGGATTCCAGATTGAGAAGATAAAAGGGTGAGGTTCAACTGGGGCCACGTCGTTTCTCAAACGTTGAGAAATGTGGGGTCGTTAAGTTCTGTGGGAAAATAGTGGTTGATTTGTAGTCCACGTTGCATTAGCTTTCTGGACGGTCACGTGCTATTTCCCTTCTCACGCAACCGTCCGATGATTCCGATGCGGAAAAAAAAAATTCTGAAGATCTTGACTATTTATAGAATACCATATATGTTTCAATTCATTATGAGCGGTCAAGATGTCACTGGTACTTGGCAGTCATTACAGAGGATCAATTATTTTTTCACTAAAAAACCTCTCCTGTAGTAGTTCCGACTGCCAAGGTGATCCAACAACTGAACTTCATCCAGTGCATATACAGACTTAGGCCGGCTGAACTCTAACTGTTGGATTAGTCGACAGTTCTAACTACCGCAAGAGAGTATGTGGATCGATATTTTTTATGATTTATTTTGTCACTTATGTAATTCCATTTTGTTACAAGTTGACATGTAATAAATTTCATTCACATCAAACTTATTATTTGGCAGACATACTAAAATCTCTAAAAGTGGAATGCTTGGTGTCCAATGCACTAAAATATCCATGGAAATAAGAGGTCTCTCTCATCTTACAATTGGACCTTCACTATGTGCTTTAGAATGTATATGATATAGGAAGGTTGATAGTGAGAGTTGCAATCTTGGGGTCACATTCTTGTGAACCAACAATAAAAGAAGGTTCTAAATGTGGCTTGACCATGATGCTTCATGCCTAATTAGGTTAATCAACTAAATTAACTACTAAAGTTGTTGCCAAATCCAAATCAAAGTGGAATTAGTGTGATCATCCAATGTTTTGCTAAGATAATAAGCTGTTTGGCGTAGCTTTTTTCGTGTAGCCAATCAATACCAATGGATCCATTAACTTTGGATAAGCCGATATGTATCGCACTTTTGAGAGGCACCCATGGTTCTGGACGGCCGATCCAATTTAGGATTATTCGGATGCGGGTTTTTTTTTTTTTTTTTATATTGATTTTTCTTTATTTTTTGTCGATTCAGACCAATTCTTTCTGGTTTGGATCGGAATCTAAACCTTGGACACATTCATAGGTTTTCAAAACCTTGAACGGACTGGAATGCTCGGCATGAGAGGATCTTTTTCCTACAAAATTTAAAATTTGAAGTCAAGTATGATTATTTTCAGTTTTACTTTAAACATACTTGTTAAAACTGTAATCGGTTTTCCTATAAAATTTAAAACTCTCTTTTATTTCTTAAGACTTCTACTCGTTCATTCTGTCGCCGTTACGTCAGTGATCACAAGTCCTATAAAGAACATTTTTATTATCCTACAATAAAGTATATAATCTATAACATGAGAATAAGTATGGATTCAAAATCCAATAAAAGCCTTTTACAATGCATAAGAAAGTATCTATAATCATTTTGATATGAGTTCGTTTATAATCCGTTTAGCATGAATCTGATAATGAACCACAAACCGACCATCCAAATGTAAACGTGTCGATGCCTGGCTTGTGAAGACCGAATAGTTAAACAAGTCAATTATGGTGCAAGATGTTAAATAATCAATAATCAATTAAGCCCGACCAAAATTGACTGATTGACACCCCTAAATTATCAACGACTACTACAATGGAAAAAATAAAGGAAAGATTGTATAAACTATAAAGTAAAGCATAACATCTCCATAAAAATGGGAATTTGAAGCTAGTTATGTCTTGCTCCATTGAGTACTAATTAAGATATATCAGTTGTTCTTTGAGCTTGATATCTCACCCACCAATAGATGGGGGCGGTTTATGATACTTATTAGGTAAATTAAATAAATTTATGAATAGTAATCAGATTTGATAATCTAATGTGTTGTCGCTGGATTCTGCTGCCATGTATTTGTAGATCACGAACACACAGTGAGGTGGGCGGGTTTTATCCTGTAGTTACTCTGATGCCTAAGTTAATATGGCTCAGGACAAACATAATGGAATCAGGAATAAAATACCCAAATTCCTTGTAGTTAAATGACTGAGGTACTTGAGCACAATAAGATCCTTCATTCCCAGTTCAGCGAAGATGGTGAAGAGACGGTTAGGTGAGTGATAACCCATAGATAGTGAAAATAGTGAACTCTAGAGCAAGTTGCTGAGAGTAACGATACATTTGATTGGATCATCTTCTCCATTGCTTTATTCCTCTATTTATAGGTTAAGCAAGAAGCTTGTTGAGCATGCTTGCCCTTCTTTAGTCTACTTGTCCCTTCTCTGAATGCCATCATGACTTTGGTGTAGGACAGAGAGTCTACGAACCCGTAGGAGGGAGCAAATCTATAATATTTGGCCTCTACGACCTCAGCCAGTCCATGTCACTCGATCCTGTTGATGTGAGTGGTCATCTTTTTTATCATATTGAGCTGATATGGGACATTTTCTCTCGTAGCATTCCATTGTGAAGTGATGTGGCTCATCGTGTCAACACGATACGTATTTAATGCACCATTGTCAGCATTTATGAGCATATATTAAGGCATATTTAATGCACATCTGACACATTTAATGCCTTTAGATCCTCATTCCATCGGGCTAAATTGGAATGATCGTGACGCTGCCCAACGGATCGAGATTGATTCTATGTTTTATTTGGTAAACACGTGAATCCTCTTGACGGACGCCACACATACAACCCTTGATAAATACTCCTTGATGGTATCGAGCGGTCGAGATCCGGTGCATATTTTCCCCCAACATAACGGAACTTGTCCTAATTCTCTCACTAAGTTAATAACTCCTTGTAAATTATATCTGCATTAGGCATATTTAAGTATTGATAAGATTTAGATTGAGTTCAGAGGAACCTAGAGACGGCGGCAGCGGCGCGAGGAGTTCACGATCGGACGTGCTGCAACCTAGGGATCACCAGGCAACTCTTTCGCTCTATAGGGGTCGGGGGGGCATAGCACAATTCTTCTTGGAGGAGGGTTGGTTTGTCCGGGTGACTGATCCTGCCATAATGTACTCCTACCTATAGCACCGGCAACCGAAGTCGAGCATACATACGACGATCTTCATGCGTGAATAGCCGGGAGGAAAGAAAGGGCGGTAGATGATAATGAGAAAAGGTGCCGCGTCTAGACGGGCGGGCGGAATGGATGAGCGAAAGGTGCCATGCCATGCTCTACTTCCAAATGCTATAGATAAGGACCAATCTCTACATCTAAAGGACCACATCTCTACATCTAGGATCCATTTCATCATTTAAATTTATTATTTAGGCTTATAATGTAGTTTTTCTTTCCATGTTTTGGGGATAAGACAGTGTATATTCTGCCCCTTCATAAACCCTGCAATAAAAAAAAACCTCGTATATTAGGACTTCAAGTCTATCTTTAAAAATGGTTGATTGAAAAATGTATCATAATTATCAAGAGACAAATGTCATGGCAAATTTTTTTGCCATGAAAACCGCTAAATCACAATCTTCAAAATTTTGGATTGGCACCCTAACTTTGTGGGTTATAATATTACTTGGGACATGTTGGGTAAAAGTCATTTTCAGATTTATGGATTAATTCTTGATGGTCTTTAGTTTTCGTTTGAGATCGGTGGTAGTTATTGCTAACAGCAATGTCGAAGGTGGAGATTCTAATATTTATTTTTAACATTTTTATTTAATCTTGTATCCCTTTTACTTTCATTTGCTGACATTTAAAAAAAAAAAAAAACTATTTCTAGATCTAAATATCAGGAAAAAAAAAAGAAGCAATTCCAACTTGATTCCAAAATTTGAATTCTTGATCTTCATCGATTATGATCCAAATAGTTTAAAAAATGGACCAGACATCAAATGGATTTACATTGTCTCCTCCTAGTGGTTATGGGAGGACAGTGGCAACCTATCCCGGATGATTGCCATGTGGCTCTCGGTGAATCTGAGACCCACATCCTAGTCGACACCCTCTGTCGGCTTGGCTTGTCGACTGGGTGTCGACTCGGACGTAAGTTTTGGATTCACCGAGAGCCACATGGCAACCATCCGGGATAGATTGTCCACTGTTCTCCCATACCACTAGGAGGAGAGGATGTAGATTCACATAAAATGGGTTTAGCTAGAATTAACCTAAACTAATCATACTCGATAAGAGAAGAATCAGATTAGTTGGGATGGCCTAACCCTGGTTAATAAAAACTGCCCCTCCAAAAAAATTAACTTTCCAAACAGAACCTACTTAATTTTCTTGGTAACCAATAAAATACTATAAATCCTACTTTCTCTACAACTCTTAATAAAGGAATTATAATCCAATTATAATCATGAATCCTTGTATCTAGCCTGTAGAATGGGGTCCATTAAATATGAACGGTGATGAGATTCAAAAAAGGATACAAGTATACATGCTCATTAGGGATTATTTTCAGATCATGTATGGATGTGTACTATCTAAGATTTAGTGGGTCCCATAATCGAATGGTGGATTTCTCCTAGTAGGGAAAGATGTGAGAGTTGAGAAGATCCGTAACCCAACCCATGAAGCTATTCATAGGCAGTTAAAGAAAGCATATTCGCTGTCCATGATAAAACGCGATTTAACCTCAATAAACTGTTATCCAAACGCACCTTAACAAAATCTGAAATCGTCACATAATTTCTATCTCAAATACCATACATGCAGAGCTGAGAGAAAGAAGGTTGCAGAGAATACTATTGAGCTGCAATAAGATCAAACTTTTGAAAAAGACGAACTGTAGAACGGTAGAGTCTGGAAGATCGATCATCGAGAGGACGAAGAAGATTAATATCATTGAGAAGGTCCGTATTTTTTTTGTTATTATTTTATGTTTCTGCAATTCGATCGATTTTTAGGGTTTAATTAATTATTCTTTACTTCGGACAATGAGATTCAATTTTTGGAGTTACTTCTATGTTTTATGCATTGTTAATCAAGTTTTCTTATGAATCTGTTACGGTAATGGAAACTGAAATTATTAGGATCGATTCAATGTTGAAAAACATTACTTTTATTTATTTGTTGTTTATCCGAGTAGCTGTGAGCGAGTTTATGCAGTTTTTGCGTATTTTTAAGGACTTTTATTTACCTGTTTGTTATTTTTTTTTTCCGATAAGATTTTAGAGTCTGTCGCGGTTTATTTGCTGCAAGATGCTTTCTTTCGTGTTTTATTCTCCCATTGTGCTACGGGGAGAAGTGCTCCGATTAACGTATGTTTAATTTCTTCCTTCGTTTCTCTTATTTAGTTATCTGTTTAAGCGTAAACAACCATTCTTATCTTGTGTAAAATTTGCTGGCTATAACAGGTTTTGCGAGGCCGCATCACACTAATAATCTAGCAATGACGAGATTTAAAAAAGGAAGTAAAGTGGAGGTACTGAGCAAGACGGAGGTGCCTTCAGGTGCATGGCGTTGTGCTGAAATACTCTCTGGGAATGGGCACAGTTACGATGTTATGTATGATTGCCCTCTAGGCGCCACCAATGAGGGAGCTTTTAATAGAGTGTCCAGGAAAGCCATTAGGCCTTCTCCACCCCCGGTAGAAGGTGCAAACGATTGGGTGCTTGGTGACCTTGTTGAGGTCCTAGACAACAACTCTTGGAAAATCGCAATAATTTCAAAGTTTATGGGTGGAGATTGCTTTTTTGTCAGGCTCCTTGGATCTCCAAGGGAATTTATAGTCCACAGATCTGATCTCAGGGTGCGGCAGTTTTGGCAAGATAACAAGTGGATCATGGTTGGAAAGGTAAGCATATTTATCTGTATGTTGCAATTTATTTTTGAGCAATAAGTTCTATTTAAGTAAAGCTTTCCGGATTGCATCAGGGCTCCTTCTTTTGTTTGTTTAGGTCACGTAGGATCTCTTCTATGCAATCAATATTCCATTTTTTTGATACCCATAGTATAAGAATTGATTATTTTTACATTTACAAATTTAGGTTCCACAATTGTGGTCATACTAGACTTGTTCTTTTCATCTAGATTTACATTTTTTTTTCCGTACCTATCTAGATTTATGTTGATCTCAGACCTTGGAGCGTTTCACTGTCGTTTATTTAGTGATGTCATTCACACTGATTGATATGACATTTGAGTTTCTTGTAGTTCTTTCACATTAAGCCTTTAGCGTCGTGCTGTATATCTTGAAAAATATCTTCAGTAGAAATCATGAATATGGCTAAGCATTGTTTTGTGGGCTCTTCTCATCTCTAAATTGTCTTGATTATTTTTTTCTGCTTACACGTGCAGGGTTATGCACATTGTGAAGATGGGAAATCTAAAAAATTTCCCACTTCAAGGTTTTCCGAGAAGCTGAATTCCCAGGTGCCACAGAAAATTAGAAAGACAAAATTGTGTGCAGGAGATGGTCCTTTACCTGTTGAGAACAACTGTTTCCAGGAGTCCCACATGGTTTCCTCAAGAACGCAGAAGAGATCCCATGTTGATGCACTTACCGGAGCTAACTGCAAATTGAGATTGGTTGAGAAAGATGGCAGGCGTCAAAGACTGATTAAAGGGCATCCATCCCCAGTACTTGGAAAGGTAGATGCTGTTGCATACCCAGGAGAAATGCTGGGTGAAAAATACTTGCATTCTTCCATTAACAACAGAACAACCAGATTTTCTGAAATGGATATGGAGACTGGAAAACAAAATGGCGATATCGGATGTTTTGTTGCAAGAAGCTTAGAACCTAATGACGCTGAGAGTTGTGCATGCTCTGTTGGTAGTTGTAGCAGTGGTAGCAACAGTCCCTATGAATCACGTATTCATTTTTTAGCAGATTCTAGTCAGGATAGAGATAGTCAATTTGATGATGCCAAATCTTTTTGTGAATGGGGATCTGAGGAAAGATCCCTTCCCACAAAAGAGGGAATGGCGGGAAAAATCCATAAATTAGAGTTGCATGCCTACCGTTGCACCATAGAGGCATTATATGCTTCTGGGCCCTTAAGTTGGGAACAAGAGACATTGATGACAAATCTCCGTCTTTCGCTCCACATTTCTAATGATGAGCATTTGAGGGAGCTGAGGAACTTAGTGTCCTCTGAAGGGAGTTAAGGAACTTAGTGTCCAAACAAACCTTGCCATCAGTCGTGGGGAAATTAGTGTCTGGGTTTGCAAGGGTCCCATTTTTTTTTACTTTCTTATTCTCTTTTCCCTTTCAGTAGGATCTTTTCCATTTGCCCTAATGGTTTTTTAAGTCAACATTGTAAGAAGAAACAATGTGTTCATATATTTTGGTGCTCCAATTTGGAAATTCAATCTGTAATGATCTAGCTAGTGAAATGCAGTGGCTTTTGAAATATCTGTACAATTAACTCTTATAAAGCAATGGAATAACCTGAGGGCTCATCATGTGTTATTTACTATTTTCCTTTTTTGGCTTCTTTCGAGCTTGTACTATGTGATTCCTAATAAAGAAGCTGACAATTTTTTCAGTATTTAAAAAGGAGCACTATTAAGCATTGTGAAATAGAATGTACAACTTTATTTGCAAATAGCAGAATACACTTTTGGTATTTATTTTTGGGGGGTGGGCCCCTTGGGGGGGGTGTTGGGTGAAGGGTTTGGATGTAAATAAAATGAGGATAAACAGTCAAGTACCTCCCATTTGGAGCTACATTTTAAGAGTTTTGCATTATAAAAATTAAAATATTAAAAAGTTCGACAGGATTTAGCTGTTCCCTGGAGCTATGCATATATCTACAAGATGATCAAGGCTTTGAATTTTTGGACACATTGGAAGCAGTCTCCTCCTTCCATTTTACCTTTTGACTCCTGATCGGCTTGCTCATTTGATTTTCAAACATGAAGCTTACATGAGAAACATGAAAGCAATATTTATATTCATGGATTTACAGATGATGTTTTGAACATTTTGATAAGGATTATAAATTTCCTGATTATGATTTTCTTTCCCCTCCCTTCCTTTCTAATGTTTTGTTGTAGTTCATTAACTGATTTTGAAACTTTGTAAATAGCAGCTGTTTCATACTCTTATTTCCAATTATACTTGCTGCTGTCTCCATGTTCAAATAGTTTGATTTCCTCCATAACATTTGGCATCATGAGAAGTTCAATGTTCAGTATGTTATTGATGGCTTCCCCTGCATTTTCCAGGGCCGAAGTTGGAGGCTTGTACAACTTGCTTCCAAAGGTCCAAGGGTCTTGCCACCTTTCTCCCACTGTAGACAACGGGGAATATCTGCATCCGATTCCTTACAAATAAGACAACCTACTATGACAAGCTATTGGTATCAATAAATTATAAATTCCTTGGTTTCTTCCATTCTAGGCCAGCTATGAGCCTGCTGTCTGTGCTGAAGGAAGTCAAACCAGAAACTTCTAGAAGCTGCTATTGAATGTCCTGATATGTGGATGCATGAGAGGTTTTATTTTGGAACCTTTTAACTCAGCTGGCCCATATCATTACATTTTTGTTGCTTTCTGGTATATGTTGCATAGCTTTCATCAACACAAGCCACCATGCAGTCATTTTATTGATGGATACTGCTTGTTGTAGTTGAACTTTTGTTAACTCTTGAATCTGGAAAGCAAAAGATCTGGGAAAGCTTGTGATGAGAGTTTTACAACTTTTCAAGTTGAATTGATGGACAATGTTACCAGTGACAAGTAGAAACTTGTAAATTTTGAATTCAGGAAATAGGCAACTTATGTAAACTTAATATGCCTTTAGGATGGAGCTAAATTGGTGTCGGGGCAGAATGAGGGGTCTGGGTCTAATTCAAAATGATATTAAT
This sequence comes from Protea cynaroides, assembly GCA_028583415.1. NCBI lineage: Eukaryota > Viridiplantae > Streptophyta > Magnoliopsida > Proteales > Proteaceae > Protea > Protea cynaroides. The sequence continues at coordinate 94,849,133 of CM053274.1, forward strand.
GAGCTCTTTTTTTGGGTGAATAAAGTATATATATATATATATATATGCCAAAACTTGGTTTCCTTTTTTGGGGGAAACCGAAGGAGAAAAACAAGGAGAACAATCAAGAAACATGGGAGCTCTTAATCCACAGTGAGTTGGATAGGTAAATCCCAAGCATTAACAATGTGTCCATTTCTCGGTGAATCAATATAGATACTTTATTTAGCTTAGAATGCCATTTGAAATAATAGGGAACCTCATGAAGGTTGGGTTACTGATTGAGAAGTTAGAAGCAACATACAACTGTTTTCCTCATTTTTAAGGGAAAATGCATGTTTTTGAAACTGATACAATTCAGAATTAAGGGGTTACATTCAGAGTTAAGGTGTTACCCCTCCCTTCAGGCTGAATCAAGGACCCTGAGCATAAGCATTTGCATCCTGTTTCCAAATACAAAGTAAGATTGGCTCCATTCCATGAGATTAAAATGTGATATGTCCAATCTTAAACTGAATTTTAGAGCATATAGCCTTGCGGGCTTGTGTGTTTAAAATAAAGCCAAACCTAACACCTATTGCATCCTGAGGTCCTTGCTTGCTCCAACTTGAAAAATAAATTTAAGGTATTGCTTCAGTGACTTGTTTAACTTCAGAGATGTAGAACTGAGAAATTATTTTCTCTGAATTAGAATCGAGGGTTTATGCTGAATGTATAACATGGCTGACATGTAAATCATGTATTTCATACAACTGTAAGGAAAAATTGTGAGATCATTAATCTGCGAAATTTTCGAAGTTTGATCTAGTTCTTTATATTAATGTGGTCAGACACTCTTTCAGCTATTTTAACTTCTACCGTGCTTGAAAAAGAGAAACGTGCTGATTTTTGTAGGAAAATTTTGAACAATAATACCTTTTTTCAGCAAGGTTTAAGTGGCAGTATCATTATTAAATAGATAGTATGTGTGGGGGAGGAAATGTGAGGTAGGAGATTTAATTCCTCCATTAAATTTTTCTTTGAAAAAAAGTAGTGAATCAATGTGCATATGGCCTCCTTTTAGATTGTTCATTATTGCTTCATGGGATGAAGAATGTTACACAGCCAAGAGCTAGTCATGTAGGAGTACGAATTTGTATAACCTTTGTATAATTGTCTATTTATATAGGCATTAGATTTGAATGATGTCTTGATAAAATGATAAGCATATAGCCTCTCCAATCGTACTTGAAATGAAAGATCTGTTGGGAATTTTGGAACAACAATGAACTGGTAAAAAAACTGAATTGCATTGGTGAACGATCTTGTCAGTATGCTCTGAATGGCTTGTGTAAGTATGAGGGAGTCCAAAGTTTTTTTGTCATGATTGACGGAGCCTTGTGGTTGAGTTAAGAAACCAATAAGATACTTGATAATCTGTGGGACTCGATATCTATGTTTGTCTGATGTGATAAATGTTGAGGCATATGTTGTGAAACTATACAACAATAACAACAACAACAACAACAAAGCTTTATCCCAACTAAATGGGGTTGACTACATGGATTCTTGTCCTCCAATCAGCTCTGTTTGATGTCATACTTAAAACAAGGCCTAAGCTATGCATGTCTTTCCTCACTACATCCCTTAGAGTCAGCTATGCATGTCTTTCCTCACCACATCCTTTAGTGTCATCTTAGGTCTGCCCCTAACTCTTTTAGATCATTCAATCTGAATCAAATCATTCCTCCATACTAGAGCGTCTAACGGCCTCCGTTGAACATGGTCATAGCATCTCAAACGATTTTCTCGTAACTTATCATGTATTAGCGCTACTACCAAATCAGTTATAATACAGTCATTTCTTACCTTATCTTTCATAGTTTTGCGGCTTTTGCTGCACATCCATATCAATATCCTCATCTCAGTTACACTAAGTTTATATATATGATACTTTTTAACTGCCCCAACATTCCGCCCCATACATCGATTGCTTTTCAGCATCAAATACAGCTCTACTCAATTTCTATCTATCAGAAGGGATTTCCGTGGCTAACCCACCACCCTTGCTAATGAGGAGATTTTAACTGATTAGGTTTGGACTGAAAATGGACAAGTTGCCTGAGTTTTGAACAGTTTAATCAAGAAAATCAGTATATCGTGGTTGGAGAATTAAAACTGGTTTTGAAACTTTAAGACATGAACGTTGTTAGAGACAGACAATGGGTTTCTATAAAACTATTAGTGATCAGCCTATGATTTTTTTTTTTGTTTCGGCTTCTTCACCCTCACGAGAGAGAGAGAGAGAGAGAGAGAGAGAGAGAGGGGGGGGTGGTTCTGTAGGGGGTAGTGTGAAAATGGAGGACAATGGGAATAACATATATTCCTAGGAAGTATTAAATAGGATAACTCTTAGACTGCAAATATATTGTTATTTTGGTTGAAGACTTCAGAGTAATGCAAACCCAATAACGATATGGTGAATCGATAATGGTTGCAGGTAGGATCCCAATAGTGGTGATTTCTCGCAATAGATAATAACAGTAACACAAAGAAAAGAGAATGAAAGAGGGGGAGGAAAGGAGGCCGATCTTAGACCAAGGGCATCTCGTCCGATAATCAAAGAGTCACAACTAATCAAGAATATACTCAATTCTATTTAACTTCAACCATAGTTCAAAATCTCGGCGAGATCTCGTTGAGATCTTAGTTTTCTCGAAGATCTGGAGGGGGTTGAGACGAGACACCCCCTCAAAACTGTCTCGACCAACTCGAACCATTTCTCGACATTTTAAACCATTTTTCGACTAGTTCTTGATTGGTCTCAACATAATGTATGAATTATGATTGTATGGTCTACTTGATTACTTTGAGTTTTTTTGATTATGACAATTAACTAATTAAGTGCTATTTATGTTTATTCTTCTCCTAAAATATAATTTTACTGGCTCATTTGACCTTCTATTAGTGTAGCATTGTGGTTTAAATGTGTTTATATATGCTAAAATAGGGTTTTCCTAAAGTTTTAGGCCTTAAAATGACCATTTTAGCCTCAAAACTGCATTTTTTGCTTCTCCCAAGCGTTTTGCAGTTTCTCGCCGAGATCTCAAGATCTCGGAAATCTTGTTTTTTCTCGAGGTTGAGACAACCTCGAGACTCAAGATTTTAATCTATGACTTCAACTTAACCTTGGTGTATGCCTTACATCATTTAAATATGACTCTCATTTGAGCCTCAAATTGGAAATATAATTAACAAGGAAGTAATTAATTTAGGAAAATTTACTAAAATAAAACAGCTTCTCTTCTTGCTATAATTGAAGTAATTAATCTAGGAAGGTAATTAATTGGGAAAGTAAATACTGAATAAAATCCTATTAAAATAAAACAGTGTTTCTTCTTGCTATAGCTGAAGTAATAAATCTAGGAAGGTAATTAAATGGAGTAAATACTGAATAAAATCCTACTAAAATAAAACAGCATCTCTTCTTACTATAGCTTAGCCTTCCATCTATGTTCTTTCCATGAGTGGTTTTTATTTCATCTTGCAAGATCTTGTGACTTGATCTTGATGTGATCTTGTTTTTCCTTGACATGGGCTGAATAATATTGTATCAACTCTTCCTTTCTTAAAAAAAACTCGACCTCGAGTATTAATTCGGTTTAGAATCAGCAGGATAGGGTTAGTTTTCATCTTCCAATGAGAATGAATTTAGGTTGCATACAAAAATTAGGAAGGAAATCTGCAACCTTGAGAGCTCGCTCTTCAAAGTACTTTGACGGGATCGGTAATTCAATATGTGTTCAGCTTCATAATCAACATTAAGAATATCATAAATAACAGACACAACCTCATGTGAAACACATGTGAAGTTTTCCTTCACTACGACATTGGCTTGGACCACCATCTTGTTCTTGTCCTCTTTGATCTTGTCATTGATAGTTGTAACCTCCTCAGCACAATCTTTAGTGGTAGACTCTGGAAATTTAATATCGTCCACCTTGCAAAGTATGTGGTCTTCGCCTTTAGTCATTGATTCTTCTACAATTGGTGTAAGAACTGGCCCTTCCTTTGTTGAATTAGTCAAAGTTGAGTTGTCTTTGATCTCAGGTTCCGATGACTACTTCATATCCCTTTTCGTTTTAAAGGCTTGTTCAGAGGAATCTAATTGACCATGTAACCGTGCATAAAACTCAATTTGGTCTCAGAGAAGCAAAACCCGTCTACTCTCAACAGTGGGTGGTGAAGGAAGATCCTTGTAAGCGTGTCGAGGAAGCCTTGCATCCATGCAAGTTTTTAGTCCATTCAATCTTTCAGTAGCTTGCCTCAATGGTTCAATAACTTGCGAAGTAGAGGTAGTATTCATTATATAACTGTTGGCCAGCTCTAATATCAATTTAATGCAAACCCAATAATGATATGGTGAATCAATAGTGGTTGCTGGTAGGATCCCAATAGTGGTGGCTTCTAGCAATAGATAATAACGTAACACAATGAAAGGGAAATGAAAGAGGGGGAGGAAAGGAGGCCGATCTCAGGCCAAGGGCATTTCACCCAATAATCAAGAGTCACAACTACTCAAGAATACTCAATTCTATTCAACTTCAACTTAACCTTGGCATATGCCTTACATCATTTAAATAGGACTCTCATCTAAGCCTCAAATTGGAAACATAATTAACATTGAAGTAATTAATCTAGGAAGGTAATTAACTAGGAAAGTAAATACGAAATAAAATCCTATTAAAATAAAACAGCATTTCTTCTTGCTATAGCTGGAGTCATTAATCTAAGAAGGTAATCAACTAGGAAAATAAATACTGAATAAAATCCTACTAAATTAAAACAGCATCTCTTCTTACTATAGCTGAGCCTTCCATTTATGTTCTTTCCATGAGTGATCTTATTTGATCTTGCGAGATCTTGTGACTTGATCTTGATGTGATCTTGTTTCCCTTGGTATGGGCTGAACAAACAATATTGCATCACCGAGTTAGCTAATTTTTCTGGTTTATTGTTTCTGGACATAGTCCGCCATGAGGATGAGGTATTTATAAAGGAAGAGAAGAGTTATTTGTGCTCCTGTCATTATTTTCACTGCCGTCCCGCTCAATTTCTTCTAGGTCATCCAAAGGCTAACCAGAAGGATTCTCAACTTAGCTGTGTAGAAGGGGTTTTAACTTCAGCTCTACCTGTATTGATTTGTCTTCCTTTATGAACCTTAGTGGCCCATAAGTGTTGTGGTTGAGCTGTATAAAAAATTCCTCTTATCCTTGTTAGGATCTCCAGTTGTGAACACTCATCGAAATTAAGCTTGAGAGAAGGGTAATAATATGGTAATTTACCCACAATTTACTTTATGATCCTACTTCCTTCCCTCCTTCTTTCATGAGCCAATGAGGAGGGAGGGAAGTGATATAAACTGCAGTTATAAATTGTGATTGACAAGTTTGTAGGTTAAGTTGAAATATTAGGAAGTCTGATTTTAAACATCTTACTTCAAAACAAAATATGGCAGACATATTGGCTTCAAAATGTACGAATTGAGCAATCAGTACAAATACGGTGGATATGCCCTTGTCTTAAAGATGTGAAAATAAAAAATTAATCTGAATCTAATATTACCATATGTTGAATTTTAATGGTTGTATTTGATTTCTGTAGTCACTCGACTAGATGGATTTGTTGAGTCACAACAGGGGTCACTATAACCTTGAGAAGGAAGTCTGTAATAAATAACTCTTGAACCTTGTGTAAGTATGAGTGAAAACAAATCATGTAAAAGAGTCCTTGTTATGGTTTTTCTTTTGTTTGGCTTGTAGTCCTTGTTATGGTAATCAGATCAACCTGGAGGAAGTTTCTGAGTCCCACCAACAGTTTAGGATAGAGTATTTCTCTGCATGAATCCAAACAGCTTGTGCTACTCATCTGCATTCTTTTGGCCTATCACAGAGCTTACTTTTTTGAACCATGTAGTACTGTAATTTCTGTATGTCTTAATCTTTTGACTCCATTGACAATACGTAGGAGTTTTTTCTATGCGTGAAATAAGTTGATGAGGTTCTGATCTAGTGAAAAAAATTCCTCTTGCATAGAGAATAATTGTTGAGGGGGTTGATAAGCTTCCTTGCACGTGGAGGCATGATGAAGATATGACAGGTTAGAATGGAGGTTTGGTGGTCTGCAGAAGACTCAAAGCAAGCAAGATTCCTATAATTTGTAAGAAGATATGCATTGAAGTACACCTTTTGCTGAGCAGGGTTTGCTTGTGGGTAAAGTGGCATTGCCATTGGTAAGAAATGTTTCCACAAATCGGTGCAGCAAAGTTTTGTTTTGTTTTGTGTTTTTGATAACTAAGATATGATCTAATACTCTACGGTTTTGTTCTTGTCTGACCTGACCTGACCTGACACTACCTTTCTATTTGACCCCATTCTTTTTTATATGATGCAATCATGCACCTTGCCTCGGTCTTCATTTGTAACAATATGAGATATGATGCGGCGGTATTACCATACTATTGATATTGGAACTTTGAGGCTTCATCTTATTGATTATTTTAACATGTCTGCTATCTTAACTTTCTTTCGGTTAGTATATTTGTTATTTTGGATTTATATTGTGTATATAATACATCTACATAATTGCATGTTCAGAAATGCTGTAGCCTCTACCAGTTCCACTGTCTGTTTTAGCTTTTTTAAACTACATCTGTAAAGATTTTGGTGCTCATTTGTAGTACTTTGGTGTGTGTGGAGATGGACTTGCTTACAAAGAATTGGACTGGATCAGTTGTATAGGTGTGTCCCATGAAGAACAGGTTGAAGGGAGGTGCCTTTTATTCAAAAAACCGTTTTGACAGTCAGATTGATCTCTTCAACCAATTACTGGGGACTATGGAGCTGGGTTAATCCACCTCCAGTGTAATGTTGACCATGATGGTTACTCAGGTGATGAGGGATGAATCCCAAACAGCCAGAATCAGTAAATGGATAGAACCAGAATTCAACCAATAAGAATATATGGAATTGTGGCCCACAGATGCAAATCAGATTTGAAACACAAGTAGACAATAATGAGAACAATATATATAAAGAAACAGTTGGATTCTGAGATATGGATCAGTCCTTCTGTGACTAGGTAATGCCAAGCCAATGGTGGCGATATGAACCGACGATGGCCCAGCAATGAACCCAAGGAACTGAACGATTTAATGTTCTGTTTGTAATTGTCGGGCCAGCACCGAATCCGTTACAGTGTCAGTGGTGTGACGATGATCTTAAGCCATGAAAGATACAATCCAATTTGAGTAAAAGGCTGTCGCATGAGTAATGAAGTTGAGGAAACATTGTGACATGCATGCAGCCTTTAATGGCATAATAATGATGCTGGTGGGGTAGTGCTGTTGGACAGGGCAACAATGATGGTAAAATAATCTATTGTAGGCAAATAGGGATGTAAGAACGTGAGTGAGGGACTAGAGGAGATGGAAAATGATGAGTAAGAAAACAAGCACGCAATAAGAGCGGACCTATCTCAGGTCATGGGCATCTCACCCGGTTAAAATGGGCAATAGTATGTATGCATACTCCTTGCGTGAACCTGTCAACATCACTAGGAATAGGGTATGTATGCAAGTGTTTTTTCAGCAGAAACTAGAAGTCAAAGATCTGTCCAGTGGATTTCGTTTAGATTTGGGTCACTACTTCATAGTTGTCAAGGCGATTCAAGGCGTTCGGGGCTATCCTGGGTGCCTCGGGGCCATCCTAGGTGCCTAGGTCATAGTTGTTAAGGCGTCGCTTAGGGATCCAGGCGTGATCCAAGGGCCTGGGTGCTAGGGCGCCTTGTTAGTGTTGAAAAGGCGGTCCCCTAGGCTATCTGGGCGTCGCCTTGGGTGCCTTGGATGCCCATAATGCCTGGGCAGTTGCCTTGGGCCTTATGTGTGTTTTTTTTTTTTTTTTTTTTTTTTCTGACTTTTTTTATAAGATTTATTAGGCTAGGCAGGAAGAATATTTACCAGGTAGTACTTATTTATGACTAATATCATTTAAGTAAATGTTTCATTTACTTAAGATATATTCATAAATAAGCAAATACCCACCCATTTGAATCCAATAAAAATAGTCTAAAATTCAAATTCCAGAAGGACAAGAGTCAACCCTCCAGTTCAAGAACAAAAACCGTGGACGATTTTCAATTTTCAAATGCTAGACTTTTTTCTAAATACAAAAATTCCATAAATCTTATTATAGTGAAGCATCACTAAAAATCAAGAGCGCGCCAAAATAATCTCTTGCTTTGATGCCCAAAAAATAATTTACATTCAGATGACTTTAAATAGCATTCGCATACTCCGAAGAAGGTCTGACTGTAGTGTAACTCCTTCATTATTACTCGGATTTAAGCAATCTCGGATTTGTTGGAAAGCTGATTATGCTAGCTTTGCAACGAATTCGAGATTACTTAAATTCGAATTACATTAAAAGGGTTACGCTCCGGTCAAATTTGTTAGAAATACGTAAATGTTAGTCATAAATATGTTTTTTTATGTCCTATATTTTATTCATTATTTATTGCCTTGTTGGTTTTCTCATATTAATTAAGTTATGTCTTAAATATTGATTATTTATGTTATGCTGCATATATATATATATATATATATATATATATATATATATATATATATATATATATATATATATATTAATATAACATTAATATTTTAGAAATAAAAAAAAAACACTGGGAACGCCTAGGCGCCCAAGATGGCCTTGAACGCCTTGGATCGCCTTGTCGCTTTGACAACTATGGCGCCTAGGCGACCAAGGCGTTCTCTATGTATTTTTTTTATTTCTAAAATATTAATGCTATGTTAATGTTTATATATATGCAATATTTTACATAAATAATCCACAGTTAAGACATAACTTAATTAACATGAGAAAATCAACAAAGCAACAAATAATGAGTTAAGTAGGCAACACGTATTTATGACTAACATTTGCATACTTCTAACAAATTTGACTGGAGTGTAATTAATTCAGATTCAAGAAATCTCGAATTCGTTGTAAAGCTAACATAATCAGCTTTCTAATAAATCCCAGATTGCTTGAATCCAAGTTATAATGAAGGAGTTACACTACGGTCAAACCTTGTTCGAAGTACACGAATGCTGTTTAAAGTCGTCTGAATGTAAATTGTTTTTTGGGCATCAAAGCAAGAGATGATTTTGATGCGCTCTTGGTTTTTAGTGATGCTTTACTATAATAAGATTTATGAAATTTTTATATTTGGAAAAAAGTCTAGCATTTGGAAGTTGAAAATCGCTCCTACACCCGATTTTGTTCTTGAACTAGAGGGTTGACTTTTTATCATTTTGGAATTTGAATTTTAGACTATTTTTCTTGGATTTAAATGGGTGGGTATTTGCTTATTTATGAATAATATCTTAAGTAAATGAACATTTACTTAAATGATATTGGTCATAAATAAGTATTGCTTGGTAAATGTTGTTCCTGAGAACAAAAAAATACACATTGAAAACAAGGCGGTCGCCCAGGGTGATAAGGCGCCCTGGCGCCCAGGCTTACAAAATCCACCAGGACGCCTAGGCAACGTAGGCGACGCCTTGACAACTAGTATCCAACTAGGACAGGCCAGTTATGTCCAAAACAGAAAGGAGTCTAATGGTTGGATGGCTATATATCAAACAATCGTTAATCTGCTAGGACTCTCAATAACCAATGTCAAGACCGACAGTAACATGCTGCCTATGAAATCAGATCTTAACATGTGGCTTTCAACCCAAAATCAATGGACTGATGATTTGAGTAGAAATCAGATTCGAAGCAAGCATTAGATGTGACTTTCAAACATGAACAGAAATCGAGAGTCTGGTTACAAGATTCGATTGAACAGCAAACCAGGATATGATTGGATAGCAATGTAGCATTGAGTTGTAAGTCCTGTTTTGAATTTTGCTGAATTTTTTTTGTCCTTGCCACCTTCCAGCATGTGCACTATATTCGTACAACTTTGAAGACCATGTGTATGTATACATTTGACAACAGGGCATCGCTTGAGGTCCAGGGCGAGCAGTTGCCTTTGGTGCCAAGGTTCCCAGACCGAGAACCTGTTGACCTTCCTCTCCACATTTCTTAAATTCCAATAATTTTATCTCTACCCTTTTATGTTTTTATGATCTCACTTTCACCCCCCTTATATTCTATAAACCTATGTTATGATAGATAACTGGAAAATATGCCCTGGGATATATGACCCTCCTCGCTGGTGTCGGTAGCTGACCACCACTGTGGCTCGCCTTGGAGCTCTTTGGTCTTTTTATCTCTCTTTGGATGAATTCAAAATCTGTTCATTTGAATAAAAATATGTCTGGTGGCTTCTAATTATGCTGATTTCTTTGTACTCTTTTCCTTTTCCTACTCTGTTGAATCCATTTGACCAGGAAAAATGGGGGGCGCAGGGGGGGGGGGGGTCCATCGTTCTTGCGAGTTCTGAGGGCTACAACAAGTGTAACAAAGTACAGAAAGAGAAAGAAGATGAAAAGAACCGAGAGAGGGAGAGAAGAAGTTAATGTGTGTTCTTCTCTCCCCCACATTGCCAACTATCAATTGATGATGAAAGCAAGTAGTTACCACCTAGTAGAACTCTAGAAAGTAATTATAATGAAACTCTAATGACAATAGGACACCTCATGAAAACACAGTAGGACTCTATCGACTTCACATAGTGGATATCGACTTGCTATCTCAACAGCAAGAATTGCCAGGTTATCATTCTGAACAAATGGAAGAGTAGCCAGTTAGGGTTTTGGCCAGGTTCCTGGTTTCCCAAGCAGTGACAAAAACATTTCCCCCCTTTTGTATGCTGCCGAGATTTATGCTCAATCAAACAGTACTTGAGTAACCTCTACCCCCCACCCCCAAGCTAACTGTGTCCATGTTTCCGGACAGTCCATGACCGATATATTGGTTATCCACATGGTTTCTGTGTGATGTATCTGATGATGATCTATATATATATATATATATATATATATATACAGAAACCATGTGGATAACCAATATATATATACACATGCTTGAGAACTGCTTTAATATATCTGCTCGGATCAACACTGCTTAAATTCGATTCATACAATAAATGTGTGTACTTTATGTAAAATTTTGATGGTTCACTTCTACAGGTGATTCATAAAGTGGGTCCTGAATTTGTTGTGTTTCGCTTTGTTCCATTCTGAAGAACCTTCATGTGCTTTGCATCAACCAGCTGCTGCTTCCACGGTCTTATTCAGCTTCAGTCATTTTCCCAGCAATTAAATATCAGTATGGTGAGTTTTTTAGAGATATTTTGACCTTATTCTACCATCGGAACTTTGCTGTCATCCATTATGTTTCCTGAAGATGTCACTTCATTAAACTCTTGCAAGACTGAGGCTGCTGATCTACACTGGTCAAGAGCTGTTGCTGATGAATATACTGCCTTGCGAATGATATGATGACATGCCTTTTATGCCAACCAATTGTCTTTACTAAACTGGTCGAGAGCTGTTGCTGATGAATATGTGGACACACCTTTTATGCCAACCTATTGTCTTTACTGTCTTGGCACATCTGTTTGCTGCCAGGTCTTGGGGATAAAATCCCATCTTTGCTCTTGCTATATGTGCCTCTTATGTGTAACTGTCCTCCAGCCCTACACATATGCTGCAGCCCTTTTATGCGGTGTGAACTTTTGGGTGGGAAGTGGTTCTTTCAATTTTTTGGAATTGTTTTCAGCAAAGACAATTGGTGCAATGGTAAAATCTAGCCTCCATATGTCTACCCCCCCCTCCTTCTCCTTTCTACCTGTAATGCTATACACGTCTGTTATCCATTTCTTGATTGCAGGTATTTTAAATATCTCATTGCATGGCTTGTCTAATCGTCAGGAGCCCTTTGTAATTTTGCAGATCCAGTAAATTTTGGACTTTCCACAAGCAGAGAGTAATCTGTTGATGGATTCCTTCATCCGGTCTAGGCACATCTACAGCCAATACTTCCTATTCTTTTCTTTGGGCGCTTCCAATCATCCAATTGAGACTGCTAATTAAGGAACTACAATTCATATTGTGGTATGCCTAGATATCTCATACCCTGATTCATACGTGCCAATTTGTAAATGTACTGTGGAAAATACCTTTTCTTAAATAATCAAATAATATTCAAGTAATGTTCATATTTTTTCAAAGCAGTCCATGCAATTACCAAAACTTCCTAAAGTACATCTTTATTTCGTTCACAGTGCAGTAATATCTTGAGATGCAGCATTAACCATACAAGAAGCAGAGTTTATCTTGTTGGAGACAGTTTTCCTTAACCCATGGTGAAGAGGAATCCCTTCACTTGTGGGGTTGTGGCTTTTGAATGGGAATCTCCGAATAATGAGTTCAGACATTCAACATATACAGTGGGTCTTCTAGAACATTGATCTCCCTTACTGATCACTTTGCCAAGAGAGCCCAGAACCTGAAGGTCTCATGCCCCATGACAGTAGACCACGACCTCATTGCATTCCTGCATCCTATTTTGAAACAGCCATGAATACTTATAGCAAGTTCTACAAGCCTTTTGAATTAAAAGCTTAGAAAAAGCACAAATAAAATCTTTGATCCTTATCCCTGATTCCCATTTTTAAGCCTCTAGCCCGATTCCAGGTTTTTTCAAACCTTGCTTGATATCATGGAAATGTCACTGCCATATTACAACCAATTTTTCCAGAAGCCATTGATGGACCCTACCAAAACTGGGTTATTTCCTCGGGGAATAGGTTGGAAGTTTAAACCAGACATTATCTAAGGGTATCTAAGGCAAACATTGCTAGCATCTTTGGCATGGAGTTAATGACCTGTCATAATCAATGCCTACCCACCATACTTTGTGAGCTGGAATATTCAAAAAATGATTGATTTTGAACTTCTTGTTATCATGATGTTCAGAGCCTAACCATAACTGATGATACCTCATATTTTGTGAACCTTAAGACCCTATGAAGGCGACCAATTTGACTCAAGTGCTTCTCTCCCAAAGCTGATTTGATGATCAGATGTTCTCACCTTACATATTATCATGACAGGTTACAATCATTTCTTTTGATTGTCAGATTTGCATCAATCCCTAAATGAAATATCAAAACTGTTCTCACAGTCCATGATTGTCCAATGACTGTAGATCAAGGAGAATCAATTACAAGGACATCTTGTAACTACTCTTGTTTTATTCAGACGGACCTATCATGACATCTAGATTGCTAGTTTCAAACCATGTAAAAGCTCCTTCTAGGTATTCCGGCAAATACAAAGTGGGGTCCACTTGTATATTTTTAGTAACCCTAAGGAGGCCTTAGCACCTAATGTGGATTAGTAGATACAAAGCTCCGTGAATTATTGCAATAATCTCTCTCTATAAAGCTATGTAGAATCATAGAGAAAGCATCTTCAGGGTCAATCAACTGTGTTTGATACAGCTAGTTTATTTTATAATGAAAAGCTTAAAAGGGTCATCAAGAAACCATCAATGCCAAATACAAAATATGGGCATATCACATGAACAATGTCTCCGTAGACTTATCTAGCAAAGAGTAGCATGTCCTCAAACCCAAGGTGTCATTCCTCTTAACATATTTTTTTTATATTATTTAATACCCTTTATTTTTAAATTATAGGTGGCAATTGAGCTGACCCTAGCACATCAAATCCTCAAGGAATTGGTAGTTATAAAGCTAACAAATGAGTTGGTACATTTATATCTCTGAGTTTTGTCTCATTAGGATCTCATCATGATTGAAGCTCCCCATGTGATGATCCCCTTATCTTAGCTACAGCTACAGTGGAGTCACGTGAGAGAGAGAGAGAGAGAGAGAGAGAGAAGAGAGAGAGAGAGAGAGAGGGACTTAAAGACATTCTTCCGCAAGCCAAGAAATTCTAAAATACAATCATACAGTTGAACTTATAATGTAAAACATAAAAATTTTGTTAGGGAAAAGGTTGTATACTTTGTTGGGGTGAACAGTCCCTCTCTCTCTTTCTTAATCATGTGGGTCCCTTGTATATGAACCATCTTATGCCCAATTCTACCCACTCATCGATTTGGCGTGGGAGATGCCAGTCTACACCAGGAGATGCAATGAGATGTGAACTAGGCAGGTTATCTCTCTCTCTCTCTCTCTCTCTTGCTAAAAAAAGGTTTTGCTTACCAGTCCCAGACCAAATTGATTTCCCTTATGGGGTCATGTAGATATATAGATACCATACATGAGGCACATGGAGATCTTACTTTTGTACATATGCATGTTCTTTAAGAAAAAAGATTGAGAGATCAAATCAGAATCATACAATTATGAGTATCCGTTTCTCATGTAAAGGCAGCCTGTCTTTGCCCATAAATTTATGTGCTTTTAACAGCCAAATCTTAGAAGACATTTCTCTCATTTTAAATTAGAAGGGTTGTGCCCATTTAATATTTTTTTAATCTCTGGAAAGATTCCAGGGCAGCTTCCATGCAATCTCCACTCACATTATCAACTCATTAGAAGTTAAAAAAATTGTTGATTATATGTCCTGAAACATGGTGGCATGCAACTCTGCATCCCACAATTGCAGAGAAGGTCTAAGCCACATGAAAGTAATTCCAAAGCAATGAAAGAGAATTCCAAAAAGGATAATCTAATGATTCCTCATTCCTTCATGAGAATTGATTTGAACTTAAAATAACCCAAAAATCCTGGCTTCAGTTCATGGGTTATCTTAAAAACTTTTAAATATGATTTTTATGGCATACAAGACCCAAGATTCTACTTCCCAAGGAGAGCCAGCTCATTGAGCTTTTATAACTCATAAATAGAAATCCACATGAATACACAGTTACAGATCCCTAGTAATGCCTTAGATCCATGGTTGTAGCTGAGTCCCCTGTAATCAAGCTCTTTATTTAATACACATTGTCTCCTGTTGTTGCCCTCATGCCCAAGCAATGGAAATGCTCCTGTCTGTCCCTTGATTCATGCCACCTTGTCGATCTGTTATAAACTTGGGGGCATGGCTACTACATATTATTGGCCATCTTGTGCTACAACAGCTTTGTATTTTCTCTGTAACCCATATCTCAGTTTTCATTTTATTAGGGGAGGTGGGCCCTCTTCATTACTCTTAAAATACTAATTAATCTTAATTTGTTTGATAGTGGACAACTATGTTATCTCTGGACCATTCTTGAGCATTCTTGGAAGATTGTCTGATGACTAAGAAATTTACTTTCAGTGACCCAATTCATAATTTCCCTCTCTCCTGTGGCCTGATCTTGAAGAGATAACAGACTTTGAGTTAATCTGTGTTCTTGCTAGAAATAATAAAATCAAAATGGAAATTTTTCTGCCTGGGGGGGATCTGGATTCTGGACCAGTCTTGAGCATTCTTAGAAGATTGTCTGATAACTAAGAAAGTTAGTGACCCAATTCATAATTTCCCTCTCTCCTGTGCCCTGATCTTGAAGAGATAACAGATTTTTGAGTTAAGCTGTATTCTTGTTAGAAATAATAAAATAAAAAATGACTTTTGCTGCTTCTTTTTTTTTTTTTTTTTTTGGGGGGGGGGGCTGCCCTGTTAAGCCTAGAATAAGAACAAATTAAATAATGGATACCAAGAGTTTTTGTAGCTTGTCATTATCCTCTAAGCACGCCTTTCAAGGTTATTAGCATTGTGATAAGGGAGAATAAACAGGTAATTATCGACATTAATACGGCTCTCGGCGGGGTTTGTCAGCAAAGGGATTAGGGATAGAGATTAGGGATTAAAGAGGCCATGTCAATCAATGGTTAGGAAAGGTGGATAAGGTGGGGGTTTGAAATTTTGGTTCACATAATCCAATTATGGCATTTTATGGATGGAAGCACATGCTGCATGGCATGCTTTGGTTCCTTTAACAAAAGGTAAATCTTCTGTAAGTATAGCAGAGAAGGGATCCCAAACCATATGCTTCATGGGGACCATCAACCACCAAGACATAAGAAGATCCCACATCCCCCAAAAAAGTTCTTTTTTCAATTTTACTACTGTACTTAATAGAAACCAAAGGCCCTAAACCCTATAAAGGAGAGTACTACTTTGCTTTGAAAGGAGGAAGTCCCAAAGGAAATTTCATGCCTAGGGTTAGGGTCATGTAAGTGTTCTTGCAGCAGGGTTACTTATAAACAGTATGATTTTAAAAAAAAATTACAGACACTTGAGAGGTTTCCACTCTTCATCTCAATTCTCATGTTATATAAACAAACATTAAAGTCCCAAAAACCCTGACTTAAAAGTAAAATTACAGTGGGGCAGCTTCTGATCTGTAAATAAAAAAATGGTTTCATCTGAATGCTCAAATTGCTTTGGGGACTCTGTTAGTAAGAGCAAGTACTATTGGTTTGTCTGCTTGTTAAAAGCTCTAGCTTTATTGATTCAATGGTTTTCATTCCCCATCTTGGACCCAATAGGAGTAACAACTTTTCCTTGGAAATATTTCCAAATTTAAATATTTCCTTTGCGGGTTAAGGATCAGGGTCCTCTTTTAGAAACTTTTCTTTAGAGATAGAGAGGGAGAGAGAGAGAGAGAGAGAGAGAGAGAGAGAGAGAGTGTGAGTACAGTAACAAAGGTTGTAACATTCATGAATGTGTAAAGATTACAAAAAAAAAAAAAAAAAAAATGTATAGAAATTGAGCAAAGTATACATTAGATACATGAGAGGGGGATAGAGAGAGAAAGGGAGAGCCTTGTTAACGGGGAAAAGCTAAAGCTAAGAGAGAGATGGAATAAGGGTATTTCGGTAAAACAACATGTGGATACTGGGTTAGTAGTTGTGCCATTGATAAGAGGGTCGGGGCATAATGGTCATTTTAGTCAATCAGAAGATTTTATCTATTTGGAAAATTTTGGAGGGAAATGCATGGGCCCAATGGAATCATGGATCAGGATCCTTGATCTTGTGTGATGGTTGTTTCAGATGCTGACATGTTTCGGAAGATGATTGGTGCACCGTATTGTGGGTATAGGAGCATCAGCACCGTTGGTGCATGTTGATAACTGGGTGCAAGCCGGAAAGAGAAACGCTGTAATATGACAGCAATTGCTAATTTTGCCTGCAAGATCGCCAAGTTCTGTCCAATACATGTGCGGGCCCCAAGGCCAAATGGTATGAACGCCATTGGATGCTTGGCAGCACGGCCCACACCTTCACAGAATCGAGCAGGATTGAATTCCATCACATCATGGCCCCACAATGCTGGATCGTGATGAACGGCTAGGATTGGAACCAAAATCTCAGTCCCTCGAGGGATCTTGTAGCCTCCAAGCTCCACATCAGTTTTGGAACGTCTGATCGTTGCGATGGCCGGTGGATACAATCTTAGTGTTTCATTTACGATCATACTCAGCTGCAAAAACATCCCAACGCAATGCAGATGAGATACATGTTGGAAAATGTTAAGGTCAACCATTTTTAGAATTTTTGTATGACTATAATACCCCTATTTATTGTAGGGGTATTTTAGTAATTGTGAGTTCACAAAGGACAAAAACCTGGGCAGGATTAAGTAGTCATTACCATTTTAAGCTTAGGAATGGCGTCCTTGGTGGGGGTGGCACGTGAGCCACACACCCTGAGGACCTCGGCACGTGCCTTGTGCTGCCACTCTGGGTGCATCGCCAATAGGACCGTTGTCCACGTCAGCAAATTGGCAGTCGTCTGTTTTCCGGCGAAAAAGAAGCTCTTACACTCTTCCACTATATCCCTCACTGTGATCGACGATAACGCCGACGCCGACGCCGTCGACAGAGAAGAACCAGAAGAATCCGACGATGATGATCTCCTCTGTTCCTCATTATTAGCCCCAGCTTTGATCATTAACCCCAGCAAATCCTTATAGCTTCCCTCTGGCATTTCACTATCCTCCCTCGAATTCTCTCTCCTGCATTCGATGAGCTTCACTAGGGATTTCTTGATCTCTCTGTCTAAAGCCCAAGAACTCCTATTCTTCTTCGTCGGAATGAATCTGCAATTCCACAGACATCTTGGTTTCAGCTTTGATCGATTAAAACTTCAATTAACGATTCAAGGTTAATTATCTCACCTGTATCCAGGAATGAAGACTTTCTGGAATGCTTCAGCAGCGTAAACCATCTGCTGGGCCTGCAATCTGAAAACAGCTTTTCCGTTTTCGTAGCTGCTGCCGAAGGCTGTTCTCGTGATGACATCTTCCGTCAATGTCTGGAACCAATCTGACACTTCAATCTCCACTTCACCGTCGGCGTCAGACTTTGCCGACCACTTCTCCAGCATCTCCTCCACCTTCTTCCCCATCTCAGGTATCAACAGCTGCAAATTTTTTTTTTTCCATTTATTTAATTCTTTATTCTAAAAAAAAATTAGTATATAATTGGATGTTAATTAAATAATAATTTACCTTGAGATTTTCCATATAAAAAGTGGGTTGGATGATCTTCCTGTGGTGAGCCCATTTGGCACCTTTGAGGCTCAAGAGACCATCACCTTCAAGCTGTCTGATGAGTGGGTGAGAATCGTTTTTCTCATAGAATTCAGATTTGAAGGCGAAGATCTCTCTGATGAGGTCTGGGTCTGATACTGTCACTCGAGCTGTGGGTCCAAACCATACCAGAAAAGTAGCACCTGAAAATTAAGGATATATGAGTCAATGAGATAGCCACCATTAATCCTCCTCCATTGTCAATAAGAAGTGAGAAAGAGGAATCACAACTCCAAATTCTAACTTCAAAATGGCAAATATTGAGGTTGCAAAAAGAGGAAAGATAAATAAAGACATAACAACTGCTAGTTCAACACTCCCCTTGACTGAAGGAGTGTTGTATTTCTGAAGCCTCTTCTGATCAATAAGATATCTTTAAAAAAAAAAAAAAAAAAAAAAAATCCAGCAACAATATGAACATGGATAGATATGAAGATAGAGTAGTAGACCCTACAACAGACAGACAGACAGACCCAAACACCCAAACACCCAAACACTCAAACACTCACATTCTCACTCACAGAGAGAGAGAGAGAGAGAGAGAGAGAGAGAGAGAGCCCAAAATAGAAGAAAGAGAAGAAGACAACACATAACAATACCATTACCGAACTTCCTTATCAACATTCAAGCTCATATAGAACAAAAAAGAAAGAAAGGGAAGGAGGGGAAAGGAAAAAAGAGAAATTAATAGAACAAAACTAACCATTTACTAGTTCAGAAAAACAAGAACATTCTTGTGAAGAAGACACAAAAGATTCAAAACCCATTACATGGTCCCCGAGAAAGCAAAATTAATGATTGAAAAGAGCTCCCCAGAACCAAGCTTCTTTAGAATTGACAACAGGAGAACAATAAAAGAAGCAGAAGAAGAATAAAGAACAAAAGGGATAGAAATCCAGAACCAAGCACGGATTCTTCAGAACCCCATCACACAATACTTCCAACCTAAAATATCAATAACGATTAAACCAGACCAGGAAAAACCTTTTTCAAAGAGATTCAAAACAATATTGAAATTGATTAAAAACAACGAAACCCAACTCAAATAAGTCCATACAAATAGGAAAATTAGTAAGAGAAAAGAAAATGAAGCTCAAAACCCAAATGGAGGAAGATAAAGAGTAGTAGGATACCATAGATTTTTTTCCAGTGGTGGTAGAAGGAGAGAACTCTAGGAACTATGTTATGAGAGAGAGGCATAGGGTGTGAGGAGGCCTTCAACATCAAATCCATGATCTCCTTAACGTTGCCTATGAAGAAACGATAAGGAGGGCCTTTGATTCCTTGCTTTGCAAAATGCTCTTCGATCCTTCTGGGTCTCCACCAAAGGAAACACATAAGCTTCATCAGCAGAACTAAAGCTAAGAGTGATAGAACCACAACCCAATACCAGCACAAGAGCTCCTCCATGCTTTAGAGGTTGCCCGCTCCCTTGCTCGCTTACAACACAGTTGTCCTCTCTACTTTGTTAACTGGGTTGGCTTTATATTTTTTTTCTTCCTTCCTTACTACCCCTTTTATTGCTTAGAAAGGAAAAGAGAGAGAGAGAGATGGCGTAGGTGCTGCCGTGGGATTTTTAAAGGGTCAACGAAATTGGCGTTTTTAAAAGCTTTAATAGCTTGGTGACAACATTGCCCTTGTGGTTTTATTTTCCTTCAGTACAGGGGTATCCTCCTTTTTCAGTTTATAAACCCAAAAATTGCCATAATAAGAAAATAAATCCATTATTCGGCTCTTCTTTAGTTATTTTGTCTTAAAGTTTTCTTAATAATAATGGAAACAATGACCATGTCCTCAGGAAGAGATCATCATCAAGAATTGATGTCAGTTTTGAGCTGCACATTTTTCTTTTTCCTGTTAGAGGGTGCTCTGCACACCATCTTTAATTCTGAAAGGTGTTTTGTACAATGGAATGAATTTATGCTTTCCTTCCCTATGCAGCCCCCCCCCCTCCCCCTCTTCTCTCTTCTCTCTTCTCTTCCTCTCTCCCTCCCTTTCCCTTCAATTCCGAGAGAGAGAGAGAGAGAGATTTTCTTGTATGACTGCCTCCCTCCCTCTCTCTCTCTCCCCCTCCCTCTCCTGCCTTTCCAAGATAGGGGAGAGAGAGAGAGAATGTGTGTGTGTGTGTGTGTGTGTGTGTGTGTGTGTGTGTGAGAGCTATATCTATCTTAATGCTCTACACACTTAACTATGTCACTATTAATAGGACTTCAATTTCAACTAGTGTCACTATTGAGAGAAAGATATCTGTTATGCATGATACTGATACAAGTTGGATTTTTTTATCATAAGAGAGAAGACCTTTTCCCTACTTTTCATACCCCACTTCTTACTGTCAAGAAAAATATATAAATTTTAATTAGTTTACCGCAGAAAGATTTAGCATAGTAGACACAACAGAACCAGGTTATCGTTTGAAATTATCAATTTGATCCCTGTTAATCCTCCCCTCGAAAAAGATACTAAATTCTAAACTCTAAACTAACTATATATTACTATTCAGGGTACTTCAGTCAGAAAGAACTTCAGGGCAGGGCATTTTCCTAGGTGTGAGAAGGAGATTTTGGTCATTTGGCACAATTTCCAAGGGAAGGCATGATTGGGGTAACAGAGGAGCATGAGGTGTATATATCTGTATTTTTTATATATAAACATCTATTTGTTTATGTAGTGTCATATATAGTAAACATGAGGATGGCTTAGCATGGTTGCTATGAGTGGTTGCTGCCATAAATTCTTCCACATCTCTTATCACAGGGGAATTATCTTTTTCTTTTCTTGGTAAAAGCTAAATCAAAAGAATCATTCAGAATCAATGTGAATCAATTATATCTTCCCTTTCCACAGAGAATATAGGCAAAAACACTCAATGAATTTTATCAGATTTTAACTCGAGAATTTTTCAATGTTGAAGAAGAGACATTTAATTTTAAGTGAAATCTTACCCTTTACAATAGAGATTAATTCCCTCAAGAGTTTAATAAATGTAACTAGGAGAAGGTGGGAAAAGAAGAGCTCATCTCTGTCTTCATTTAGTATTATATTTGATGAACACCTTCAAGGTGGTCACTGGAGAATGGAGAACATACATGAAACTGATCTCTACCATCAACCCAAGAGCTCTTATCTCGAGGCACTCCCAAAACACCTTCCATTGATGGACAAGTGGCAGAAGAGAGGATTCTAAATGGGCAAAGCTGCTAGAGAAATTGATGGCAGAGAAATATGATAGTCCCACAAGCTCTGTTTTGAGGAACTACAATTCCTCAACCCCAATAGCTGGAAGGGCTTGAGAGGCAATTGGTTAGTCTCCCCCTAAATAGTGACAAGTTTAGGGAAGGGTTGGCATGCGAATAGGATTCAAAACCTTTTTTTCAAAGAGGTGGAGGATGTTGGGTGAATGCTTCAAAATTAAAACAGAGAGGCTGTCATTTCCCTTTCTCTTGCCAACATATTAAAATCCTTGATGAGAAAGCAATATTATTAATTTCCTTTTAATAATAATGGGTATTGGGAAATGTTACGAGAGAGAGAAAGAGAGATGGTGAGTTCTAACCTCCTTGTTTCCAAGAAATGATTTTGTTTTTAGGAGGTGAGATGAGATGATGGAAGAAGAGAGGGGAGCTGTGGGGAGGCGCAAGGGGGGTTGGTATTTTGGAAGTTTGCTCTTTAATTTGTTCACATGGGAACAATGCTGTCTATTTGGGGGCTCCTTTCTCCGTTTTTGGTGGAGAGATATGCTTCGGTTGACCCAACAATGGGTGCCCCACGCAATGGCACCTTCGCTTTGTTTTGTCTTAATATGCCCAAGACATATTGGGGCCATATGTTTCTCTGGGGTCCTACAATTTCATACCCAACTCACAGGGTTTAGACTTAAAGACCCTCTTAACCTCCCTCAAAACCCTAAGACTTAAAACTTAGTTGTAATAAGATCATTCATCTAATAATCCATTAGATGATTGGGGGACCCTTCAAATTGTAAACCTGTCTTTTGGAGGAGAAAAGGTTTATCTTATGAAGCTAATTAGAACATGTAATGGCTGTCTTTTGGTGAAGAAACAGAGTTATCTCATGATTTAAATTGAATGATCGATCGTGTATATATAATGGGGAAAAAAAAATCTCCTGTCCAGCAGTATGTTCTTGTGCCCAGAGACAGGAGGGATGAAATGATGGTGTTGAACTGTTGATGATTCTGAGCTTGCATGCATACAAAAATAATCAAAACCCATGAACGATGGATTAGGCATGAGAGTAGTTGATGATTAGCAAATCTGGTTAAAAAATGGCCATTATTTTAAAATTAAGAGGGAAAAGGAAGGTTGAATGGGGAAAAAAATAAAAATAAACAAAAGGGTGGAGCCCTGTGCCTATTTATTTTGATTTTTTATGACCTAAAGGCCTCTAAGTTTAGGTTGTGGGCTCGATTGGAGCCCTGTGCCTATTAGACCTTGGAGTGTTGGTTAAAGACACCTAACTTCAACGGAATTATATAATAATTTGATTATCTTTCTAAAATATTTATAGTTAATTAGGGATACCCTTTTTTTTTATTATGAAAAATGATATTTTAAATTAAAGACAATCAAACTTGGCCTTACTGGCCCACCTTATGAGCAAGATCAAACTTGTCTTTACCAATGTGTTTTTAGTGTACAGTCATCCAGCTGATTAAGTAAAGAATAAATATCATATAATTTTATAAAAAAGGTTTTTTTATTGACACATCTTAAGGTGTACGTTTTTGCATTTTATTAAATATATTTTTTATTGAAGATAATTATTGTCATTTCACGTGTTTATTTAAAAATGATAGAGACATAATGATAAGTCACGTTCAAAAAATTTGTGAAAAACTTATCTTATCTTTTGACTTTTTGGAATAAGATAAATGGTAATTAAAAAAAAAATATCACTTTCTAAAGACACCTATAGTCTATAGAGGTATCATTCAGACAGTCCTATAAATAAATAATGATAAATACATCCTAATGATTGGGGTATATATGTTATGTTATGGGTAATCACTCTTATTGGGTTAATATAATCTATATGGTATTAATATTTTTTTTTGGTGGTAAAATATGGTATTAATATAGGGCATAGTTTTAAGAAGAACATAATATCATGAGGGCATTTAAGGGGGTGTGTGGATGGATTAGGGTTGACTACTATCACTCATATTATTTATTTTATATATATATATATATATATATATGGGTGAAATTGCCCAAGTAATATAATATCTTATCACATATATTATGACAAAAAAATAGTGGACTCAATTGAGATTAATATTCGTCAACATAAATTTTAATAGTGAAAAAAAATAATATTATGAGATAGGTTTTCCATGTTGTTCGTAAGAAAGAATCTTTTATGCCACATTAATCATTGATTAGAAAATGCCTCCACTTGACATGAAGGTGAGAGAATATCAATGTAGGACCCTTATATAGTCAGAACATGAGAGGATGGAAGAAAACACCCTTACACTCCATGTTAATTGTAGGGAAATCTTTTTTCATATTTATTTTCTTTTTTTTTATATTTATATTAATATTAAACTTGCCATTTGGAAAAAGAATGAGACAAAATGAGAAAGTTATACTTTTAATTAAAATAATAAATAAAACAAAAAATCCTTAATAAATGAAAATCTTAAAAAGACAAAGTTGAAGATCGCATTCGCTTAAATAAGGTACCGGAATTTCCAAAAAAAAATAATAATGGAGTCCCCATAAAGTGCCAAAAAATCTGACCTAGTGATATATATATTTTTTTATTTCTTTTTGTTTCTTTTCATTTTTACTTTTAGCTTTTTGTCCTCTAAATGATTTCGGATAAACTATCTAATAATTAAAGTTTCTCATAGAGTAAAGGTATTAATTGCCATTTTTGGAAAAAATCAATAAAATCAAGATTTGTGTAAGCCCTTCATAATCATCTTTTTTAAAGAGAAATTTTATTGAATATTGCAAATTATTATGATTACTGTTTTCTTTTTTCTTTTTCTTGGAGGGCCTCCAAAACAAGAACTGACAATTCTAATGGGGAGTGAGAGTTATTATTTTAATTTGGTTTTCTAATAAAGGGAGAGGGTTTCTCGCAATACCAATTTGAGAAAAATATTTCGTGTTTCATCAATGAGGGTGCGAGACATAGTGTCACTAATAGAGACTCATATAGACAGGTAGAAGAGAGAACATATTAAAATGTGAGAGGGTGTAGGAATATTTTTCCCATAGCAATTTTTTCTCAAATACATTCTTACAGTGTCACAAGAAAGGGTGGTATGACAATTTTATCCATATCGATGATAGGAAATGGTCTAGATTCATACTCAAATTTAGTCATATACCCTCTCATTCATTGGTATATTTTAATATATTTTCCACCAACCATTCTTTTTAGAAAAACATTATTTTTTTTTCATTAGGTTTCTAAACATTTATTTTGTGTTGAAACTTAAATTGCAAGTAGGGGTTTTCAGAGCCTATATATGTATCTATAAAATTTTCAGTTCTATCTAATCTTCCACATGCAAATACTTGTGATGAACTAGAGTAACTACCTGGTCTTTTAAATTTTAAAAATATTTTCAATGAAATCTAATATATATATATATATATTATTTTATCTGGAGATTAGTTGGAGCCATATGATATATGCAATAATTGAAGATATTTTAAACAAGTTGGTTCAATAATTTGTTTGAAGAAGTTATTAAATTCTTCAAGAAAATGATCAAAGGATTTTTTTTTTCATAGATAAAGACAAGCCAATGAAGAAAAGCAGATATTGATCATATTAACCGACAAATCCCACCTCACCATGTCAAATCCCTTCCTAGGTATGGGTTTCATATCAATCCCATACCTTGTATCCAATCTTGAGAGATAATGAATTTAAACCTACCTAAATTATGGTCTATTTATAGCATATGTCACCCAAAAAAGAAAGATGTTAGATGTGAAAAAACAAGAAGAAAGAATTATCAGCAACTCATTTAAACTTGTTTGGTTCTTTTCCTTGTTTGTTGCAGAAGCCAAAGCTCTATGAGATTGCATTCCTTGGTACATTACAAATTTGTATGAACATGGGTGAGTTCAAATGATAGAAGATCCATTTTCACCCATTACATTGACTAGATGTCCACCTTAAACAATCACCAAGAAAGTTCGCATTGCATTCTGCACTAAAATCTGGTATGGATTCTGTTACAATTTTTACTAAGTCTTACATTCTCACCGATCGAGTATTTGTATCTTTATTTTTTTTTTACAAATAGGGATAACAATGGCATTGCAGATACCTTAGCTCAAAGGACCTTGTCGTTACCATGTAAGATAGTTTGGCCTGTTTCCTCTCCTTGATTCACAGAATTATGATCTATTGATTCTTTAGTTTCTTCATGATCTAAAAAATTTTCTAACCAAGAAAATAAAAAAAAAATTCATGCGATTTAAAAATAAGGCTCCTGAAAAACCATTTAACTCTTGGCATGATGGAATCATCTTCTTTCTCAATTAAAGGAAAAGTTTCTTTGAATGGCAGGATGGAACCTACACCAACATCCATGCGTCTCTCTCTCATCTGTCACTCTCTCCTCCCTTGACAAATTCTCATGTTTCCTCCTCCCAATGGTGTCCAAAGGCAACCTTGACGCTTCGAAAATTGTCTTCTTTCAATATAAAATTCGAATAAAAAAAATTTGGAATAATATTTAGAAAAGAAAATATTCCCCACCCCCTGAGGTATACTCATGATTCAACTACCTCTCATTTTGGCCCATAATGTCAGTCACTTCCCCTACTTTTGAAAATAAATATCAACCACACTCTTTAGTGGGTGAAGTGATGAAATGAATCATAAGTATTTTTTCTAGTGGCAATATTACCCCCTAATATTATTGTAAATACCCCTTTGTAACTTAATTAAAATCCATTTCAAGTTTTTTTACTGTTTACCTCATGGAGCTTACCTTTATCTTCTCTTTTAAGCTCGGCACCAGTGAAATATCCGACCAATTTGTCGTCTTTTACCTTCATCTTCTCCTTTGTGTTTACCATACACATGGGAGCTCTGTTAAATTGTCCATCTGTCCAATATATAGATTAATCTAGAATAATTAAATCAGCAATTCTCCACGTCGCAGTTATAACTTTAGCCTCTGTGCTCTGGAATTCGACAGCTCGAACCTCATCAGGATCCTCGCCAATAGAGTGTCATCCTCGAAGTTTTATCTTGTATGTGTTCTCTTATAAATAGGAATAACAATGGCATTGCCGGTACCTAAACTTTTGGCATGACAAATTCATCTTCTTTCTCAATTAAAGGAAAATTTTCTCCGAATGGGGGGATGGAAGCTACACTAGCGTTCATGTCTCTTTCTCTCTCATCTATCACTCTCTCCTCCCTTGACAATGCTGTATTCAAATCCTCTCCTCCCAGTGGTTCTGGGAGAATGGGGACACCCCCGTCGGATGGCCTACATGTGGATCTCGGGTGAATCCGAGCCCCA
This sequence comes from Protea cynaroides, assembly GCA_028583415.1. Classification (NCBI taxonomy): domain Eukaryota; kingdom Viridiplantae; phylum Streptophyta; class Magnoliopsida; order Proteales; family Proteaceae; genus Protea; species Protea cynaroides. The sequence continues at coordinate 94,876,195 of CM053274.1, forward strand.
CGCCTGAGTTAACACCCGAGTCGACAAGCTGAGTCCACAGGGGTGTCGGCTTGGACGTGGGGCTCAGATTCACTCGAGATCCACGTGTCACCCATCAGACAGAGACATCTCCATCCTCCTAGAGTCTGGGAGGAGAGGATGTAGATCCCTCATGTTCCCTCCTCACATTGGTGCCGACAGGCAACCTTGATCCTCTAAAAGCCCTCTTCTTTCAACATAAAATTCAAATAAAAGAAATTTGGAATCATATTTAGAATGAAAAGAAAAGGATGGATTGATGGAAGCTTTGAAAAATATGAAAATTTAGAAGTCCTTTTTAGTGTGGATCGAGTTCTTGAACTCTCCGAGTTGTTACATCACCATCGGATAATAAAATAAAAATTAAATGAAAAACAAGAAATTAGTTAGAAGATAAAAAGATGAGGAGATTTCGTCCACGCAATCAACGGTGTGACGAGTCGTGCACTGACTCCAGATTCTCCACGTGGCATCCAATCATTTACGCTTTTATGTCTCCTGTCTAGCCATGTTATGTATGTTGTTACATCAACTCAAATGACAGATCGGCAGCTCTCATTCTCTTTAGATTTACCAAATTACCCCTACCTTGGTAATTTCCTGCATTTTTACTAATAAATTAATCTTCACCTTTAATGATATAATTCTATGTTTTAAAATTCAGCCCAATTTTCTACCAAAATAAAAAAAATAAAATAATTCAGCCCCATTTATTTTATTTTATTTTTATTTTTTCATTTTTTCATTTTTTCCATCCAAAGACTTCAATCTCACTCTCACATATATGTGTTTGGTGATAATTTGCTTAAAGTACCTATAAAAACGTATGAAATGACATCATATAAAAGGGTTTACAATGGTTAAAGAGGAGAAAAATAAAATACAAACCATGTGAGAGAACTATATCAGTCGTCGAACGAATAATGTGGGTAACTTTTTCCTTATGCTGAATTATTAGAAGACTATAATAATGTACAAAATCTTTTATGCCTTATTATCTTAGCTCAAAATTATCATCACATGTTTTTTTTTTTTTGGTATGGGGGTATTATCTTAGGTTGATTTTAAATTGAATACACCCAATAATTGTCAAGTGAGAAAATGTTAATTAAATAAAATCCATCACCAGTGGAATAACAAATCAATATTCTCAATTCTAAAGTTAGGTAGGAATGAATGATTCCCTAGCGCTTCAAGGATGGACGTTAGTAGTCTCGGCAAGATAGGACGATGCATTAGACTTTATTTTGGTCTGAACTTAGTTTGAACGATTTCTTTATATTTCGAGATTGAATAAGTTAATTTAAAGTGACGAGTTCTCCGACCTTGATCAAAGGTTTTATATTGTGCTTTGATAGGTGATAAAGATTTTCGAATGGTGGGATTAAGATTAATTAAAAATAGAGAAGGCAGAACTTGAACATTATATATATAACATATACAACTTAGTGGTTTGTGATGGTCTTATAGGGTTTGTTAAACAAAACCTTTACTCAATTTTAAATCCAAAAATAAAAAAAATAAAAAAAAAATGGGGGAGGTGGAGAACTGCAAAAGCTTCCAAAATCAAAGAAAAGTAGGAAGAATCAGTGGTGTTTGTTTTCTCGGTACAGAGATAACAACCTCTGCAAACTCTGCAGCAAAGATGATAAGTATCACTGACCAATCTGTACCTTGTTTTCACTTTTCCAGTGAACAACCCTTATTTTACTCTCTCTCTCTCTCTCTCTCTAGTAAAAGAGCTGCAGTTCTCATTGCGTCCTGCTTTGGCCTCCTCTGTCTCTAGATCTTTGTCTGGATGTTTCTGTCCAACGGCCATGTCCTCTCATCTCAGAGAAAGATCTTCTCCTCCTTCCACTCATGCCCTCTTGTTATGTCTTGCTTTTATTATATTATTATTTTTACTTATTATTATAATATTCTTCATCATCTTATTTGACACCATACACATCCCTCATTGGGTACCACGAAAACCACAATATACAAGGGAGCACTTTTGATATTTGATAGGAGAAGTGATCCATCTAACACCGAGCACCACCGATGTCAAATATAATATCCCTTATTTAGGGGTGCCAAAGAAAAATTTTCAGAATGTAAAACTCACATTGGCTAGAATGATCAGAATATTTAGTCCACCCATGGTTTCCCGAAATAGATTGAAGTATATAAATGCTAGCCTCTATATTTTTGTTGCAATTTCATTTGCTCATTACATTTGTTTCTCAATTCTTAGTGGAAACCAAGTCAGGCCTCATTGTCCTCTTAATAGGATTCGATATGTAGCTTGCACTCGTAGAGATCTTAGTCACGGTCATGCAGGCCTTGGATCAGTCACCCAGTTTGTCCATGAGAACATCACACCATTGTAGAAAAGGGAAGATTGGGGAAGGTAGAAGAAAGAGACACATAGAGGAGGAGACCGTGCCGGAGCTCATGGGAGGGCCTGTGGGGAGGGTCTAAATTATGATTTCTCAAACAAGAGAGAGAGAGAGAGAGAGAGAGAGAGAGAGAGAGGAGGAGGAGGAGGATGAGGAGGAGGAGGAACAAGAAAATCACATAAGTGACCTCACTAAAAGACATTATAAGTAATGTGGCCAAGGACAGATAAAATGTTACATAATTGGGTTGTAACAGTTTGATTACAAACAGGTTTTGCCTAATTAGAATATGGAATCACAATGTAAGACCCATGAATATGACACTTAATAAGCTGCAGTCAGATACTCAAGAAAAAACTTGCAAAAACCCATTTGGTCAAATGGTTAGTCTTTGTTTGGTGAAACATAGGTTGGGAGTTTGGTCTCGAGTTTGAGCCTTCTCTCTTGCACTTGTTCCCCACCCCACTAGTTGTATAACATAGAGTAGGACTTATAAAAAAAAAAAAAACCCCTTAATAATGGACCGATAAACAAAATGAACGGATCTTGTTCATCAAAATCCTACTACACCTAAGATTCTAATTAACAGGGGTTATAATCTGCCAATTTTTTTTTCTTTTAGTTCAAAATGATCAATATGTAGAATCAGAACAAGTCCATTTGAGATTTGCGCTAAGACAACTACTTTGAATTTTACAGAGGGGGTTCGATTACATTGAATGAAATATTCAGATAATATTATATTTATTATAAGGGAAAAGGTTCTTTAAATGATATCTCTAAATGATAGAGTGACAACTACGTCAAGACCGCTTTTCTATGTCTGTCCTTTGACACCATGCAAGTAATACTGTTGCTCAGAAATTCCGTGACCTTAATATAAAATAAAATTCGGGAGGAAATCGTTGCTAGGCTGTGAGGTTCCTCCATGATTTTCATTTCACTAAAGGTAAACAGTCATTTCGTCCTTTAATAAATTTGAGATAATGAGTAAGCAATTGGTGGGTGGGTATTAGGTAGATCCATCTTATAAGAGAAAGGTAGCAAAAAAAATTTCATTGGTCAAATTTGTTATATGGGTCAAAAGTGTATATAGTGAAAAGTTGTAAAAATGTCATCCACTTCTATTGTCAAAGAATGGAAGTTTTCATGGGCCTAAATCATGTTTTGACTTTTTATGACATATCGATATTAGAATGAAACTTGATAGCGAGAAGGATGTGGAGCCCTCATTCCATCCCCTCAAATATTATAAAAAAAAAAAGTGGGCTCCTCATAACATGGACCCACAAGATGTCTACCATCTTTTGCCTTATGACAATGGGACAGTTTCCCTTCCCCAAGGTTATGGAACTACAATTGCCATGTGGTAGGTTAGATATTTAGATGGTTCAAAATTTTGTAGACATAGCCCTAGGTCCACTATTGTAAAGTTTAAATTTTATTTGGATTTTGCCACGTGGCAAAATAGAGTTTTGAAATTCTAAATTATGGAAGAATGAATAATGGGGATGGGAGTATTGTAATTCTATATACAGGATATAACGAAAGTGTTTGATTAAAGGGAAAAGAAAGTACATGATGCCGGTGTGCACTTCCTTCTCATATTCCTCCTTTTTTTATACTTTTTGAAATTTTACTCCCTCTGTTGCTCCTCCAAACAATCGATTATCGACTCTCATATCCTTTACTAGTATGTAGATCTTCTTCCCAAAAATTATGTGCCCGAGGAAAAAATCAGTTCAAATTTTTTTTTTTTTTTGAATGAGAGCCAAAGCAGGGATTTCAATAAAAGTGTGTCCATCAGAACAAACCTCTCATTCTCACTTTCAAGAGATTTCAATAAAATTATTTCTCTTATACTTATGTTTGGATGTTAAGAAAATAATATAATAAGACAAAAATAATGACAAAACAGTGAAGAATTTATGTGTTTATTATCTCTCTTTTTCATTTCAAAATTTTCTTTTCTTTTATTTTCTTTACATCCTAACATAACCTTAATATTATCATGCCTCATGGGCCGCAGGGCCCACTTTATTTATTTATTTATTTGGTAGAGACCCGTTTGCTTGTATTGTAAATGAGATTTCAAAGCTGTTATGTTTCCGGCAGACATCTTATGGATCACAGCGAGGGTTTGTAGAGCAAACAATTAGCCAGGCTGGGCTGAGCACAACACTTTTGGAGAAATGACCCAGTTTGGGCCTACCCATTACCTTTGAAGGACACAAGAATTGGGCCGGACAACCAGGCCTACTGAGCTGGGACAAAATTTTTCATCATGGCAAATAGACAAAGGAGGTCAAAGCTTGCCGAGCTTGTTTTGGGCCCTTTGTCCACTTAATCTGAGACATATGCTTCATTGACAGATCATTCTAACCGTTGGATAGACAAGGTACAGGATAAACTAACCGTTGAGATAAGGATCATGTGATGGGCCTCATGATCGGGCCCATTAAACATAAAACCAAATTTTATTATGTCAGGACTAAGAGAAAGACAGCTTCTTTTGTGGTAGATATGGATGGTCCCACATGTCATGTACATTTATGGATGTTCCATGTTCACTACCATAACTCATTGGATGTCATTTTAGTTTTTCCCTTTTGCATATTTGTTTATTTTGTCTCTACTCTACCCTAATGGCTGATATCTCTATTCATCAACATGGGTTCACTCATGTGACCACACAAGAAATTTGTCACAGCATATATGTCATTATAGGACATTAAATTCACATTGAAACATGTGAGGGGGTGCCAACTCAGCTCTCAAGATTTTTATAGGGCATCTTTTTTTTGGTAGAAGTCCAAATTATATTAGAAATAAAAAGAAAAGAAGACAAAGAATCCTTAAAATAGGTGCAAAATTTCTATTTTCTGCATTACCATAAGTAGGGACCATCTAGGGAACACAAATAAAATTATTGAAATTTATATCTAGGCCTATAGGAGGCATCTCACAGAACTTCACCAGCTATAAAATCGGGGACATCTATCTCAAATATAAGAAAATCTATCATAGGCAGCTTTCCTAGCCTATCTGTCGACAACGTTATTAACCACCTGACAACAATGTGTAAATCTGATCTGACAATTGGAAATAGAAGTCGAGATCGATCTCCATTCCTGCTACAAAACCCATGGAAAATCAGCAGACCTCAAATAGTGCACTACCGACATAGGGCAATTTCTAGATTTATACTAAAGAGAAAAACATCTCTAGTCAATTTTTGAGTTGTAAATTAATTAATTTAGTGTATGTTTAGAGAGTTTCATAGTTGAAAACAATGGTACTTGAGATGTCTTAATTATATACTATTTAATTTCTTCATGTAATAGCTTAATTTCTTAGGTTGGATATATAGTTTAATATGGAATCAGAGCTTAGATCCACTAAAAAAAAAATGGTATTAGAAGCAATCAAGTCCTATGTTAATTAAACATCTATATGTAAGGTTACCTAAAGAGGGATTACATATGTTACGTTTACGGTCATCCAAATAAGGCAACACATGAAGGGAAGTATTGAGAAGAGTCTCACATTGAAAAAGGTTTGGACTTGAGAGGCTTTAATAAGGAGGTGTCAATCGGTCGGTCTCAGTCTGATTTGATCGGTCCTCACTATTTTACCACCAAGCACCATAACTGTCTGTTTTGCTAATCGGTCCATCCTCATCTAGGCATGGACATGTTTATATTCCATTTCATTGGTCTCGTTCCATAATCGATCAATAGTTATTTAATTCTTTGAATTTTTTACGAATTATTCTTTCGAACTGAATAATATAAATAATTCTCCCGAATTCAGATTATATTCAATGATTCTAAAAAAATTCTTACATTTTTTTTGTCTACAAATAAATATTGCGAATAATTCTTTTCAATCCGAGTTATACCGAACAATTCTTATTTTTAAAAAAACTATTAATATGAGGACTTAATGCCTTAATTGTCATTCTCAAACAAAATTTTTGAAAAACTTTTCCAATCTAAGACTAATTATAAGTTTAAAAATCATGTCATAATACAAAATAGATCATTAATTTTATTTTCTTTTCCTATGTGAGATTAAATATGAACATGAAAATCAAATCATAATACAAAACAAATCATTAATTTCGTTCGATAATGTGGAATTAAATATGAATATAAAAATCATATCACAATACAAAACAAGCCATTACTTTCGTGTGCTTTTTCAATTGAGATTAAATATGAGTCTAAAAATAAATATTTTAATATAAACCATGAGGAAGTAATTAACAAACATGAAAAAGAGATGGATTTCATGAGGATGATTGGATGAATTTATGAAAATGTTTAATTTTGATTTTATGAACATTAGTTCCACTAAATTGGTATTGCAATCATAATAAAATCTAATGATCCATATTATATACTGTAATGACATCTAACAAATCCACTTTTATACACATATACCCATCTATTACATTTTATATTATTATTTATAAATTAAATATTATTCTAATATCACTTGTATATTATGCAGGTATGATAATTGATTAATAGTATGAAATAGGAACACCAAATATTAAAAATTAATATCTGAATTTTTTTTAGACAAAAGAATAATTTTTGAACCAATTCGAATTCGAATTTTATTTTAAGTCTGTTTTTTTGACCGCATCTTTGACCGAATTCTTAAATTATCGAAACAACTCATTCCCAATTTTTTTATTCTCCTTCTGAATAATTTCTAAAGCCAAATTAAATAACTATAAGATTCAATCTTCTGTTAATCAGGTTAATCTGTTTATAAACGGACTATAACTGGCTCATGCCAATGTGTAAATAAAAATAAAGAGATATTGGGTTTAAATCCATAATTGTTCTCATATTGTAGATTAGATATTGTATTGTAAGATTTTAAAAGGATCTTATTAGGCTTGTGATCACTCACGTAGATGAAGATGAAAATGAAAGGAATGAGTGAAGATTGAAAAAACCAAAGAGAATAAGAGACATTTTAATGTTGTAGGTTTCTAGATTTAGGGCTTTATATGTTTGGCTTAAACCAAGATTTAGTTCAATTTAAAGGTGCATTTAGTTAGTTCAGTTGGGCTAGACCCTTGGACCTTGAACGCCCATTTAATAATCCGTCTGGGCCTAAGCCTGACGCATTTAATAATCGGATCGGTTGGTCTTGGTCGGGCTATACAGTGCAGGCAAAAAATTGACACCCTACCTTAATATTCTAGTTGGTTTCTCCACATAATAGCTCAAGTTTTTACATTGGATACTTCAACAATCAAGTTCTGTTTGGATATCAAGAGTCAAAACTGCCTAGTATTGATATCAAATTTATTAAAAAGTCATACCTCTGGAAAAATATGGAGCTTTTTGTTCAGAATAATTTCGTATCGGTTAAGTTTTGGATGTTAGATGCTTTCATATACCCTTGAACCATCCCCACTTATAGTCTGAACTTTTGGTTGAATGCATCCATTTGTCCTCTTTAAGCTGTCTATCCGCACATATGCTGAAGTTACATTCCGGCTACACGTGAAAGGGAAATACCGAGAATAATCCTACATCAGTTAAGTCTGGGATCTTCATTGTTTTTATATTCTATTGGGCCATGAGGCTTGCCCATCAATGGTGGAATCTAATCTCACACAGAAAACTAATCTAGTACTAATCATGTGATGATAGTGATGGAGAGGATAGAAAAAAAAAAAAAAAAAAAAGAAAAAAAAAGAAGAAAAGTATCCCTTCAGAAAGTGGAGCTAGTTTTAAAGACATGGGTTATGATGATTTAGATGATTCTCTTTCAAATTCAGAAGAGAAAGTCTGAAATTCTAAAAGGCAGCCATGGAGCTATTTCTGAAATTCTAAAAGGCAGCCATGGAGCTATTTTTCAACTTTGAGATTATTAATAAGAAAACTATTTTGGGATACAAAGGTACTGATTTTATATATATATATATATATATATATATATATATATATATATATATATATATATATATATATATATATATTAAAACAATGTTAACAGTTCTGTTTAGGTCAAGTTGGTATCGGACTTTTAAGGGCAACACAATACATGTTCAATAAAATATTTAGGATGGACTGCACAGTACACATCAGTCAATGGGCCTGTTTGATGTTGGATTATTATCAGGGTAGTTTAATGGACTCTCATCCGTCTGCTACCGGTTTGGTCTCGGTTTACTACATGTATATGTAGTAAAAAAGTTGGTTGGTTTTGGTCTTATTGATCCGATTTGATTCAGGCTTATTAGGTGCAAAATTTCTACTTTCTGCATTCCAACAGTAGGGACCATCTAGGGAACAAATAAAATTATTGAAATTTATATCTAGGCCTATAAGAGGCATCTCACAGAACTTCACCAGCTATAAAATCGGAGACATCTATCTCAAATATAAGAAAATCTATCATGGGCAGCTTTCCTAGCCTATCTGTCGACGACAGGGGACATCTATCTCAAATATAAGAAAATCTATCATGGGCAGCTTTCCTAGCCTATCTGTCGACGACAGTATTAACCACCTGACAACAATGTGTAAATCTGATCTGACAATTGGAAATAGAAGTTGAGATCAATCTCCATTCCTGCTACAAAACCCATAGAAAATCAGCGAACCTCAAATAATGCACCACGACATAGGGCAATTTCTTGATTTATACTAAAGAGAAAAACATCTCTAGTCAATTTTTGAGTTGTAAATTAATTAATTTAGTGTATGTTTAGAGAGTTTCATAGTTGAAAACAATGGAACTTGAGATGTCTTAATTATATACTAGTTAATTTCTTCATGTAATAGCTTAACTTCTTAGGTTGGATATATACTTTAATATGGAATCAGAGCTTAGATCCAAATAATAATAATAATAATAATAATAATAATAATAATAATGGTATCAAAGGCAATCAAGTCCTATGTTAATTAAACATCTATATGTATGGTTACCCAAAAGAGGGATTACATATGTTTCGTTTACTGCCACCACGCACCATAACTGTCTGTTTTGCTAATCGATCCCTCCTCATCTAGGCATGGACATGTCATTACTCTCGTGTGCATTTTCAATCGAGATTAAATATGAGTCTAAAAATAAATATTTTAATATAAACCATGAGGAAGTAATTAACAAACATGAAAAAAAGATGGATTTCATGAGGATGATTGGATGAATTTATGAAAATGTTTAATTTTAATTTTATGAACATTAGTTCTACTAAATTGGTATTTCAATCATAATAAAATCTAATGATACACATTATATACTGTAATGAAATCTAACAAATCCACTTTTATACACATATACCCATCTATTACATATTATATTGTTATTTATAAATTAAATATTATTCTAATATCACTTGTATATTATGTAGGTGTGATAATTGATTGATAGTGTGAAATAGAAGCACCAAATATTAAAAATTAACATCCGAATTTTTTGTTCGGATTTTTTTTAGACAAAAAATAATTCCCGAACCAATCCGAATTTGAATTTTATTTTAAGTCTGTTTTTTTGACCGCATCTTTGACCGAATTCTTAAATTATCGAAATGATTCATTCTTAATTATTTTATTCTCCTTCCGAATAATTTCCAAAGCCAAATTAAATAACTATGAGATTCAATCTTCTGTTAATCAGGCTAATCGATTTATAAACAGACTATAACTAGCTCATGCCAAAGCGTAAATAAAAATAGAGAGATATTGGGTTTAAATCCATAATTGTTCTCGTATTGTAGATTAGATATTGTATTGTAAGATTTTAAAAGGATCTTATTAGGCTTCTGATCACTCATGTAGATGAAGATGAAAATGGAAGGAATGAATGAAGGTTGAAGAAACGAAAGAGAGTAAGAGACATTTTAATGTTGTAGGTTTCTAGATTTAGGGTTTTATATGTTTGGCTTAAACCAAGATTTAGTTCAATTTAAAGGTGCATTTAGTCAGTTCAGTTGGGTTACATCCTTGCACCTTGAACATCCGTTTAATAATCGGTCTGAGCCTAAGCCTGACGCATTTAATAATCGGACCGGTTGGTCTTGGTCGGGCTATATAGTGTAGGCAAAATTGACACCTCTACCTCAATATTCTAATTGGTTTCTCCACCTAATAGTTCAAGTTTTTGCATTGGATATTTCAACAATCAAGTCTTGTTTGGATATCAAGAGTCAATACTGCCTAGTATTGATATAAAATTTATTAAAAAGTCATACCTCTGGAAAAATATGGAGCTTTTTGTTCAGAATAACTTCATATCGATTAAGTTTTGGATGTTAGATGCTTTCATATACCCTTGAACCATCCCCACTTATAGTCTGAACTTTTGGTTGGATGCATTCATTTGTCCTCTTTAAGCTGTCTATCCACACATATGCTGAAGTTAAATACCGACTACACGTGAAAGGGAAATACGAAGAATAATTCTACATCAGTTAAGTCTGGGATCTTCATTGTTTTTATATTCTATTGGGCCATGAGGCCTGCCCATCAATGGTGGAATCTAATCTCACACAGAAAACTAATCTAGTACTAATCATGTGATGATAGTGATGGAGAGGATTTTAAGTCAGAAAGAAAAAAAAACGAAAAAGAAATGTATCCCTTCAGAAAGTGGAGCTAGTTTTAAAGACGTGGGTTATATGATTTAGATGATTCTCTTTGTCAAATTCGGAAGAGAAAGTTTGAAATTCTAAAAGGCAGCTGTGGAGCTATTTTTCAACTTTGAGATTATTAATAAGAAATTATTTTGGGATACAAAGGTACTGAATATATATATATATATATATATATATATATATATATATACACTAATAGTATGGTGTATTAACAATGTTAACAGTTCTGTTCAGGTCAAGTTGGTACCGGACTTTTAGGGGCAGTCCAAAACATGTTTAATAAGAGATTTAGGGTGGACTGCACAGTACACATCAGTCAATGGGCCTGTTTGATGTTGGATTATTATCAGGGTAGTTTAATGGACTCTTATCCGTCCGCTACCTGTTTGGTCTCGGTTTACTACATGTATATGTAGTAAAAAAGTTGTTTGGTTTCGGTCTTATTGATCCGATTTGATTTAGGCTTATTAATTGCTGTAGTCCAGTTTTAATTTTTCATCGGACTCTAAAAACACAACCCAAATTCTGTCCAAGTTTGGTCCTGGCCGAATTAAGTTGATTTGATTTCGATTTGAGCCCAATTTTGACACCCCTAGATGTATAATACACATATTTATGTTTAAAAAAAATCCTAGAAAGTGGAAGGTAGTCCAACTCCATATTCATAAGCTAAATACTTAACCTTGTAGAAGCTTAGAAAATAGAAATACTTTAGCAAAACATTGCATAAAAGCAATCAAAAGGGATGTTAAAGTTGAAACATTTTAAAACATCCCTACCAAGGTTTTAGGAATCGGAATGGGATAAGGGACTTTTTGGCTGATTTAGGTAGGATTGGAATCTGAGGGAGTTAAATGGTGTGATTTTGGTTTAATGATTCAATTAAGGGTCTCTTTGGCATCGTGTTTTTTTTTCCTGACACTATTTCGTTTTTGTAGGTATTTAGTATCAATTTTAAAACTTGTTTTTATTTAAAAAGAATATGAATAACACAAAAACCATAATAGGATCAAGACCTCTTTTTTTCCCTCACTCTCTCTCTCTCTCTGTTAGTCTTTTAGTTGAATTTTATTTAGTTTCTTGAATTTTGATTGTTAGATTTCTATGGAAACGTGATGGTGGTAATGGTTGAAGTTGGAGAGGTGAAGGTGGAAGTTGAGGAAGAGGAGGACCAGAGGATTGGGGTTGCCAAGGTGGCAAGATTGATGGGAAGTGGCGCCAACAAGGTTTTAAATAGAGGTATCGGACATGGTATTGGCTATGCCCCAAATTGGACGGATCCAATAGAAACTGATACACGCTCAATACCGTGTATAATAAAATTAAGGAAAAATTTTACTCACACCCCAAAAAGTATTAATAACATCATCTACTACCCACAGTTCTTGAGGCGTAAGTGAATCGGGATCAACCGATCTATTCCGATACCCTGAACCATCAGTGCCAGAGGAGAATATGTTGTAGTGATAATTGATTGTGAAATATACAAACAATTTAATTACCACTGGTTATTAAATTCTTCAACCCTCCTTAATATTATTATTCCGAATACTTAAGATTTGGTACATCATTGTGACAAAGGTTGAATGACCAACCCACCAAAAAGAAATCTCAAACATAGACAGCATTCCAGATTAATTATAGCATTTGGAAACTAACTTATGAGAAGGAATTTTTGGATTAGGCCAAAGAAGCAATGACCACCCACCGACATGGAAAGAAAAAAGAAAAAAAAAAAAAAAATCAGTCCAAGGGATTTAGATCTTTTACTATCGTTCAGTTGTGTCAATCATTTATCAAACAAGTTAGGATAATCGGCACATGATTGATCGAATTGGATAACAGAAGATCTTTTCCCCTCCTTATATTGATATGTTTTAGATCAGATTGGACCGGATCAGACCATCTTTGATGCTTGAGCCTTTCGAGGATTTAGTGGGTCCATGACACAAATTATGCATATTAACAACTAATGTCACTCGGCACGTATGCCCATGTAATAATTATGCATATTAACAACTAATGTACTGGAGATTCTTTTTATGGTGGAAGGTGACCTGCTTTGCCTTCACCTGTCTGTTCTTGACATCAACCTTATTTCCACAAACAACAATAGAAATATTCTCACACACCCTATGATAAGAAAAACAAAAGTCAATAATAAAATCATCTGGGAAGGCTATCATGCATCTTCAAGTCATCAAACAGAATAATGGCGCACTGCCCATGGATGCTACATAACCAGAAAATTTGAATTACAAATCAATGGTTATTGAAAATGAAAGAAAGAATAGAAAGATAACAAAATGGCAATAAACTCCATCTTCTGTATACTGTATGGAAACATAATACAATACATTGTTCTATAGTATGGATCAAAGAGAGGCTACCAAACAAGCATTGGCTACAAAGATGACAAATAAGAGCCATACAAAAGAATGAAGGCAAGGCATTCCAAAATCTAATGTGCAGACCAAATTTACACAAAATAGAACAGTTACCAGCTACTAGTATAAAAAGAGCAATACATTATAGCTTCTGTTAAGCAATGAAATCAGAACTAACCCTCTTCGATAGGTATTATAGAATTAATTATATAATACATTATGACATATATAGATGTTTGATATGATTTATGGTATTTATTTATATTTAGAATAAATTGATATAATATAAAAATCTACAAATAGGTTATTATGTTTATCATTATTGTGATAATCTATTATTACTTATGTCTAGTGATATTAAATAATTATTATTCATAATTGATAATTTATTCTTATAAATGATTTATTATAATAACTCATAAACATATATATAAACTATGCCAAAGAGAACCTAATCGGAAAAAAATCAACAAAATTGCAGCAACACAGATCGGGTAATAAATGATAAACAACTTACTAATTGCCGTCTCTGAGTCCATCGAATTCCTCTTGACCTGCAATATCCCAACACTAGAACCTGATCTTCCTATAGTTGGTATATAAGTCCAAGGGGATGAACTTCAACACCAATATCGCTGAAAAAATAACAATATTGCAAAAAGAGAACATAGGCCAATTTACCAAACACTATGAATACAATACGAAGACATCACCCAGGTATGTAACCTCATTGGATTGTTACTGTTGTAGCAACCCTTGTTACAACTAGACGGACCCATATATTAACTCCACCTGACTACCCATTTCCACATTAATACAATATATTAAATATCAACTCAAAATTAACATGATGATGTTGATACATCATAAAAGTTCAGACTAGAGTACAGCACATAATACAAGTTCAGAATTTATCAGAGGAATAAAGCTTTCCCCTCCCTCTCTCTCTCTCTCTCTCTAGATATAGATATATATATATTTATATATATGCTTCATTTGAGAAATAACATTTTTAAAACTCTGGTGCTCGTGATGCGCAGTACCAATGGCGATAGACTTTACAGAGATACTTTACTCAGCTACGTCGTGGGCGGCGAACACCGAGCAGCTTCACATCATCAATGACAGGCCCACATAGAGAACCATCACTACTCATAGTGTAGTAGGTACTCAAGAACATCACCCGGGTCCGCATGGAAACCGCCACGAACCGCAGAACCGCACGCTTTGATCCTCCTTTACCCTGTGACTCGTATGGTACCTTGAGGCTGGCTTTCCCTGCATAAGCCTCCACTATCATGGACCCTTGGCACGAGTTGCTCGAGTCTCCCACGGCAAACGTTAGGGCGTAGACCTTGCCTGGGACGGTTCTAGCCACCTGTGCAATGGCGCTTTCCTTGCCGCCGACGAGCTCCACCCCACGCTTCCCTACCGGGACGGTGAAGTGGTGGGAATCTATGTATTTTACTGCTTTCAGTGATTCTACCATCCACCCCGGCAATGGAGAATGGTCATCCTCAATGTTTGGTGGGATTAGAACTCCCCAGGTTGTGTTTGGTATCACATATGGCCCTTCTTCAAAATCCCCATTCTTCAACAGATTCTCTGTAATATTTAACGTGTACAAACAAACAAGCCCTTATAAGGGACCAATAATGACATCAAATGAAAAGGAATAATAAAGGGAAAATTAGTCCGACCTCCTCCTCTTGACATTTGGTTTTCTAAATAGATACTTATTGACTTAAATTTCCTCTTTAAAATTAATAGTGTTAACTTATACTTTTCACTGTCCAAAATACTCTTCGGTTAACGAAGTGAATTTTCGTTTCATTTAATCAAAATTAACTCCTAAAGTCTAAGTAATGAGGATGATATATCCCAAGACTAGAAAAATCAATTGTGGTAAAAACACTCTTGAATTGTCTTAAAAACTGATAGGAAAAAGTTAAATCAATAGGACAATGATATTTTAGTATTTAAGAAAAATAAAGTATATTTACATTAATAATAATCATTCATTTTCTAATAGAATAGACTAAAGTATTATAAATTAGAGACTATGTTCATATCCGTGTAAATCAATAAGTGTCGAGAAACATTCGTGTAATAAACAAAATATCCAAAGGTGGCCTATTAATCTTTCATCAATAAAAAAAAAAACTCTTACTGTTGGTGGCCTTGGGAGGATACAAGGTCCGCATGGCAATAGCATCGATAAGGGGCCCACAAGCAGCATCGTCCACTACTCCTGGGTTATGGATCCGGATCTCAACCTCTGGATAATCGGCCTGAAACGCCCATGCATAAGAATCCCATCCACTGCTGCTATACAGTGTCTGCATTGGGAGAACACCTGAATCCGGTGCTACCGACACGTTCAGACTTTCCTCCTGTGCACAGGTACGAGCTGCACTGAAGGTGATGGCGTAGTACATTCCTTTATTCACCATCACCTTCTGCTTTATCGACGCCTCATTTCCAAGCCTCACCGCATGAATTCCCTCCGGTACAACCAGTAGCATATCGCCCTGTTTTTGACCCGATTTGATGTACTCAACATAACCCGATAATTCCCATTTCGGTATTGCGTGTCGGTCTGTCACGACCGTCCCCTTCATCTGTGACGCCATTGGTCCTTTCTCAAAATCACCATTGGGTAATAACCCTGCAACAGCAAAAGCAAAAGCAAAACAGGTCGGCCGTTCACGTGAAAAAGAGCAATGACAGAGTACTATACCTAGCCTCTACGTTTGTACCGGTGGGACCGGTTGTACGAGAAAAGACAAGATTTCTTATCGAATGTCTGTGTTAGCCGTTCAACAACCGAGCAGGATATACGTAAGTATGGTTTAATGCTATTATGACACATTTACCCCTCAAAAAATTCAATGAGAAAGGGTAATTAGGTCATTTAGATTGACAGATTCAGGATCAAAGCTCAGATTCAAAAAAAAAAAAAAATTTCAAATTCCTGAGAAGAAAAAGATTCAAAGCAAGCTAAGGATTAATGGATGGATAGTTAGTTAATAGAACGTGTTAACTAGGCATATACACTGAGTTGACTCGGAGGTAAACGCATTATCTGTACCATATCGGACGGGAAAAGATAAACTGAGTTTTCCGGCAGCTTACAGTGCATTCAGAAACCATGGATCTAAAGAAAATGGAGAAAAAGAGAGGAAGAAAATCTAATTCCATTTCTCATAACTCAAACGAAGCTGATAGAATACGAAAGTAAGTTAGAGCTTACCGTCGATGAAGGCTAAGGAGACATGGCAGGTGGCGGACAGTAGCACCAACAGCAGAGTGATGGCGAGCATTTCCATTACAGACTGAGAGAAGAAGACCGAAAGATTTGGACAGCGGAATAGGATGCTTCGGAACAAGGAAGGGGTGTGTGCAGGCTTTTATATCTGATAGCTAACGAGATTATCCCCAGAGTTGTAGAAAATCACATGAATGCCACTGGTTTGGGTACCAACGATCACGTTAATAACCGACTGCAAGTCTGTAACACATAACCCACCGATCAGCGATTTTATGGGAAAGTGAAAAATTTTCAGGAAAGTAAGGAGCTTTCTCCGGTTTTTCTTGCAGCCAAACGGAAATATCTTCTGGTGGGGGTTAAAGAGTAAAGACCACAGACAAAAGCTGCCCTACTCACATGCAACATATCTAAATCCCTGACACATACTCGTTAGGATTTCGAATGGCTGGGGTTGGAGGGTATTTCTGTCAATACAGATTCAGATTTCTATTGACTCTGTTTGTCTTCATGTAAAACGGTGGAAAATAAAAATATTACCGTAAAATAAGATTTTATGTTGTTTGTTTTAATGTTAAATATAGACAAATATATTGAAAAAAATGGAAATTTTTCATGTAAAATATCATTTATATATATTTTTATGTATGTCCATGCACTCATGCATGTAATGGCATTCATCCATGTATTGGCAAGACCCTCTTGTAATATTCTCATAATATTGGATTTTCAAGGTTTCATATTTTACCATTTGGTCAATTCCAATTGAAGTGAAACTTAATAGATAAATAAGAGCTTTGAGGTATGTTTACGAGTCTACAAAATTTGATCTAACATATGCTAAGTCATAGAGTTTTGGATGAAGCAAATAACCTTATCTAATTGAGCACTTTAAACTTGAAATTGTTATATAGGAGGAGAACCTATAATTAACGGAGAAAATGGGTATACAAGAAGATTAAGTAACTAATCACATTTATTATTTGCCATTTGGTAGGTTACACAAGTCTATTCACAGTTATACAGGTGTAATGACTCGCTCATGAGCTTAAAGGAAGAAAAATATTTTTGATACAAAGGTCTTGTTTGATCCTGTTATGGGTGGAAATTGTTCCGTTGATCTGTAATGAGGATCTGCAATCACATAGATGGAGGCAGAAGTGTTTGGGCGACTCAACCCGGGATACATTCCGATGCCTAAGTTAGATTGCCTTACACAAGCAGTCAAGAATCGCAGGAGGCGAACTCCAATTTAGAGATGGGGCCGTAGAGAGAACTTATGCATAAAGGAAAGTAATTGGATCGATCTTTAGCTCAGGGGGGGACTGCTTGTATATATAGGGCAAGGCACGAGGTGTTGGACTCCCAATCCAACACTGAGTCTATAGGATGGAGTGTCTTGTGCCACACTATGGTGTACCCGAGACTTAGAATTCTAGTCCAAATGAAAGACTGGACACAGTTGGCTCGTGGTGACAAGTGTCACTTCGTGGGACAGTCCCACTGCCTGTAAATGAGGCTAGAGCATCATTTGGGGCTGGACTTTCATGCTACGATGGAGTTGGTTTATAATACATCTGAATAACAGATAATCATCCATGACCATGACTTCTATTAGCAAATAAGGACTAGGAATAGGTTCACCATATCCTAGGAATGTATCTCTTTGAAGACACTCGGCTACCAGAAGGGGACAGCTGAGTGCACTTCCCAGCCAAATGCATATGCAGAGTGTAACACCACTTAATCCAATTGGCTTGGACTACGCAAAAACCCTCGTGTCATATTTTTATTAGGGGGTGTATTTTCTCCCTAAAAGTTTCACTGTAAAAGTTTTATCGCAAATGATATTTTAGAAGAAAAAAATTTCAATTACGGAATGTTGACAATGAGGAACTCTAACAAAGGAACGGGAAACGGTTTCTTAGAACGTCGTATCAATGGGAAAGTGGAAAACGGTGTCGACAATAAGGGATCCATGTGGTCAAAGAGGGAAGGGAAAATTTTATATGAAATTTTTTATATAAAATTTTACATCAAAACAAATGGAATTTAAGAATAAATTAAGATATATTAATGCTGTGAGAATATAGATGGAAGATAAAATGGGTCTTTCTCATGGCTAAGAAGCTGAAAGTGAACTGAGCATGTCAAAACCATGTGTTGAGGGAGACAAGGAATTCATGATATGCAAGGAGATAGGGATTTTTTCTTGATAAAGACCAAGGGAAACATGGCACGAGGTGTGGGCCCAGTCAGGATGATGGTACCTAGCTACAAGATACTGAGAATCCAGTTGATGACCTAATCACCTTCCTTAGCCATGGTTCTTTTGTGGGCTTTCATGGAGAGTGAGATAAAGAAAATGTGGGCCTCTGGGCTTAAAATAGGGGTGGGCCCACTTAGATCACAACCTCATCTCAGTGGCTAGTGCTGTAGTGCATGTGAATGACTTACCCAAAAAAAAAAAAAAAAAAAAAAATGCATGTGAATGACCTGCCATGACCCAAAAAATTAAGGGCATTCCTCTACTGGGACTCGAATCAAAGCCCTTTCCAATGTTTGGAACTTTCCTTGGTCCCAAATCAAAGACCCACCAACCTCCGAAGCTGTATGTATTGTGTTCATACATTCAAACTTCAAAGGTTTTAATTCTTCATAACTTTTCCTTAGATACAACCAGGTTGAGAGTGAGCCTTGATTTCGTTGAACACCTCGTTTTATTCAGTTTACATTTTCTCAGTTTGTCTTCATTTAACCGAATGAGTGTTTTCTGGTTTCTGTCCTTTTCTTGATTTCCCGAACACTTTATCCATAAAAACGAAAGGGTGAGGAGTGAGTCCTTTACTCTCGCCATATATATATATATCCGAAACCCACGTCTGAGCCGACACCCCCTGTCGGCTCGGCTTGTAGGCTGGGTGTCGGCTCGGACGTGAGTCTTGGATTCACCGAGAACTACGTGGCAGTCATCCAGGGTAGGTTGCCACTATCCTCTCAGAATTACTGGTAAGAGAGGATGCAGATTGGGGGAGTGGGGGGGAGATGTATTGTCAATGTACCATTCACATTTTATTTCTTTTTATAGGTTCAATGGTACCCAAAAATGTTAATGAAAGGTACCAAAACTAGGCAGATTAGGAAGAATGGAATAACAATTAATAAATAGGAAAAAGATGCGCACACTGCCAGTGCGGAGATTCTTTTTCACATCCTCTTACAAAATTAATGTACTCTCTCCTCCCTATCTTGTGGGCTCCATATTAAAGATATTGATTGGTGTGGCATAGGAGATTCTCCCTACCCTATCATTGCAGAAAATGTTTACCTTGTTGTCGTGGTAGTTGGTATCATAGTGTCTTACATGTACATTTTTATTATCTCTCTTTCTTCTCCTATCATGTGGATTTCATATAGATTTTATTGATCGTCATTGATGTAGTTTGGAAGATTCCTACCACACTAGCAAAATTGAAAACCCTTTCTTTCTTATTCTTCTTTTTTTATTTTTATTTTTTTATATTTAAATATATCATCATCCATTACATTGCTATATGAGACTTTGAACTACTACTATTAGAGGGAGGGGATTGGAATTAGGATCCTAGGATTGGGTAGTCAAGTGGTTCATAAACGGTTTATCAATTTGGTTCAAAGTTATTAATAATAGAATCCATAATTAAAATGATTATTAATTAGTTCTTGTTTTTCAAACCAAAATCGAATCGATTAACAACCGGTTATCGATTTTTTATCGGTTTCAATTAATCAGTTCGTAAACAGTTTTTCTTTATACGGTTTATTGGAAAGGAATGAATATTCCATGACGGTAATAGTTCAAAAAACAAAATTCTAAATATTAATTAAAAACTAAAAATATCATATCACATGGGATGACATTATATCAAGTCACATTAACATTAAATTTGTATACTACAAATGAAATATTAGAGATTTAATTAGCTAAACCAATTTTATATTTTTCCTAACTGGTTTTATTCAGTGTTTTTTAATCAATTTTTATCAATTAAGTTAGGGTCTAAGTCATTACTGAACCCATCGCTTCAAGCTCAACTCAGCTTGTTAATGGACACCTTTACTCAATGGGAAGCTCAAAAGAAAGGATATTTTTGGCATACAAAAAATCCGCCCCATTGCCCGGGATTATCATCATTCTCCTTGGATCCACATCTTTTCTTTTCAGAGGTTTGAGAGGAGGGTGATGTTCCTGTTGGATGGTCAACACATGGGATTCGGGTGAATCGAGCTCCTCCCATTCAAGCCAACACCCTTTGTCTACTCAGCTTGTTGGCTCACTATCGACTCGAATAAAGGACTTGAATTAAACTAAACCCCATATATCGACCATCCAACGGAACAGCCCCCTCCTCCCGAATCTTTGGGAGGAGAGGATGAGGATGTGAATCACATTCTCCTTTATTTACATGCAACACAGCAACACAGCAAGAAACTGAGGAAGTGCCACGTTGTTTTTTTTTTTTTTTTTGGGTAAAAAGGTTGAAATCATCAAATAATAAAAAATTCAAGAAAAATCCAAAAAGAGCGACAACAAAGTCTCGAGAGGGGGGCCGAATTGGTCGACATTCGACAGTAGGCAAACAGGTAAGATTAAGCGAGTGGGTCACCCAATGGTTATGGATCGAATCATACCGGAGTATCACAGAAGAGATGCCATGGGAAGGCGGATCCAAATCGTCTCCTCCCAAGGGTTCGGGATGAGACTCGGCTCTCATCAGTCGATGCCTGACACGTGTGGCATCAGTTGGATTCGAGTCATCCATCTGAGTTGGTGCATAAGCCGACATCCCCTGTCGGCTCACTTTACAGACTCGGATGGAGGGCTCGGATTCAACCGATGCTCACGTGTTAAGCATCGACTAATGAGAACCGAGTCTCTTCCCAAACCTCTAGGAGGAGACGATTTGAATTGTGGGAAGGCACCCACCTCAACTGGAGAAGAGAGACGAGAAACTTTGTTTTTTCTACGCTGTCAGGGTGTCTAAAACTACCATTTCAATAATTGAAAGTGGGTCCGGGCTGGGCTTAAGTCCAGTGAATCCACTCCAGCTCATGGTTTTAGTTCACTATATTTATCGGAGCAAGAGTCAGTATCGGTATCGGATACAGGTATAAGAAAATCAGGAATAAATCTCTATCATCTCACATGGAATGTTCAGTTTATTCATATCCATTGTTCACAGTATTTGATTTTGGTCTTTCTTGGTTCCTCTTCCTTCTTTCCTTGTCCCTTTAGAAATATAGTTAGGGAATTATGATGACATTTTTTTCCTCAGGCACTATTTGTTTCTGCGTAATAAGGTGAAAATTCTAATTTTCTTGTAAAATAAAAATTTTTAATATAAGTTTTAAGGGTTGAGGATAGTTGTCCGACTACGTGCAATTTGTGCTACTGTCCCAGCCAATGGGGAGAGTGCATAGAAAGCCAACAAGGAGGACATGGGTGCATTTCACAGAGGCTGTGTAAGGGGACACAATCGAAGATCCACAGCCTCTTCTACCTGAGTTTAGGTGGGAGACTTGACGGCCCGGATGGATGGCCACCACCTAGCTCTTGGGTGGATCCGAGCCCTCCATCTGAGCCGACACCTGAGTCAACAAGCTGAGCCGACAAGGGGTGTCGGCTCGGATGGAGGGCTCGGATCCACCCGAGAGTCAGGTAGCGGCCATCCATCCGGGCCGCCAAGTCTCCCGCCCAAACTTAGGCGGGAGACGATTTCTAATGATGAATATTTTTTCTTTGTTTTATTGTTAAAAAAAAAAAAAAAAAAAAAAAAAGAAAAAGAAGAAGAAGAACTTTTACATAAAGAAAAATGTTAATATAAAATATCATTTAAGGGGCAATTTTTTTACATGCTCAAGATATCAATCTTTTATTTAATAGGGCATGGGTAGTCTTGAGATTCTACTTCTTTATCTGATGTTTGAAAGTGTGACTAGTACAAAACCTTAACTTATCATTTATATTAAAAATTTTACAACAAAGCAAACAATGAATAAAGAATTGTGTGTGTGTGAGAGAGAGAGAGAGAGAGAAGGGTTTTCTCCCAATGAAAGAATATGAACTGCCACCAATGTCTCATTCTTTTTCCGTCTCTTTTATCACACTTTTTCTATTTTAAGTTCTTAATTAAAAGAATATAACCTAAATGAAAACGGAGAATAATAAACATTTAGTCATTTAGGGTTTAGGCCTTTAGGGATTTAGCTTAATGATCATTTAATCAATTGGTCTTAGCTTCAATCCATAATCAGTCAAGCGACCGAAGGGCTGCACCCTTACAACGTAACAAATTAATAATTGATCTGGACCTAAGCTCGTTTAGTAAAAAATGCAGATTGATTTAGTTTGGAAATATAATGTGAATCAAAAATTGACATCCCTACTTATTGTTAAGTGTAGAATATCCCACCACTTATTGATAAGTGTAGAAAATCCCACCGCACACGAAACCTTACCCTACATAAATAAAGCAACTCAATAATTTGAAACTTTTGAATGATAATCAGTTGGTGCAATTTGATATTTGTTTTTATTTTATTTTATTGTTTCCAACTCCTCTCTTTCCCTATAATAATACAAAATTGATGTGATCTATGATACGTGAACACCACAACATTTTTATATTTATAACGTGTGAGTCTCACCCGCCATTTGAATAGAACCAAAATCCACATTTTCTCTTCTCATATGTTTGGGAGGAGGAAACGTCTCTGTTAGATGGCGAACACATGGGGTTCGGATGAATCCGGGTCCTCTATTAGAATCGACATTTTTTGTCGACTCAGTTTGTGAGCTCGGTGTCGTCTCAAATGGAGGACTCGGATTCACTCGAGTCTTACGTGTTGGCCATCCAACGAGGGTGTCCCCTCTCTCCCCGAATCTCTGAGAGAAAGAGGATTTGAATCTAGTCAAAGTGTATCAATGGAGGGTGACATCTTGGCCTCTCTATATCCCTAACTACAAGCATGAAAATTGAAAGGCACATGCATGCATTTATGATTGATACATAGTAATAGTACCTTCTGATGGGATGCTTGTATTTCTTAATACATGAACAGGTAAGTGTGGATAAGGGCTTTTGGATTGAATGGAAGAGAGAGGCACATAGGGTACCCTACCAACAAATAATTTACATTAAGATGGTGGTCTTGAGGCTCAAAACTTTTTTAATCTAATTAAATTTCGTATCTTTTTCGACCATGACCAATATCGATCTGGTACCAATTCTTTATTATTTCTAATTTAATTAAGTTTTATTAGACGTCAGACCTATTCAAATCAGATCGATTTTGACATCGTCTGATATTGATCCTTTTTTTTAATGGTAATATCTGATATTGATACCTTGAACCATGCTTGATAGTTCATAAATTTTATCACAAGAGTGAGTCATGAATCATTCCAACTTTTATACGGTCTAGATAAGTTACTAGTCAATTTTAAAATTGAATTTCAACCGTATAGTTTCCTTTTTTTTACTTTTTTGGTAAGATATTCCTCATGTATTAGCGTGCATCTCGATCTATGTCCATGCACACAAATGGTATTTGGATCACTACTATGCACTCTTCCATGCACTCTTCCATAGTAGTGGTAGACCTAAAGTTTAGATTTGACCCAAGCAATAGAATATGGGGTGATTTGAAAAGAAAAATTACATTATGGTCATGACTCAGGCATTTTATTTACAAACTCACCCTTTCGGCCTTGTACTGATGGGGACAAAATTTTCTTGCAAATTGGGTAGCTAGAATTTTCCTGCTACTGGTTTTGTGTTCACCCACATAAAATCTTGTTTCCATTAAACCTAAGAGGGGATTTGTGAACCGGTTTGGGAAGGTGCATATTTGCAAGAAAAATTTTCTGGTATTGACAGTTTCTCCGTTCTCCATGGAAGTATCAAACCAACCAATCCTGCTTTCCTCTAGCAAATCTCCTTGACTGCATGACTCATGCATTTTATTTTGTATGCTGCACTTTTATTTTCAGATTCCTTTCAATAATTTCCTGAAGGAAAAAGGAAGTACATGTTACCGGTTTGTATTTCTTTCTCATATATCCCACCCCCTCTCTCCTTAAAATCCATGCTTCCTTTAAACAATCGGCTATCGGTTCTCATTGTATTCCCATTTACCTCGACAACATGTAGATCTCCCTTTTCTGGAAATCGATTGTTATTGTAGCGAGGTCACTGTGAAGAGACAAAACAGAGCCCTCATTTCAAGTTCTTGGTACCCCTTCTGTAGTCTCCTGTTGGTACTTCTTGGGTTAATGTAATCTGGACTGTGTTATAGAATTCTTGAAAATCAGAAGAATTATCCTGTTAATTGTTGATTTTCTTTGGCACACTTCAAAAGGTGAAATAACTTATGGAGAATCCGTTTTTTAACCAGTTCCATTATAGCTTCCATTTTTTCTTTTTGCAAAATAAAACCTTTTAGGGAGATTGGAAACGGTTTTTTAGACTTATAATTTCTCCATTTTGATAGTTGGATGGAGATAACATGATCTTTAAGCACAAGTCAATTTTAGATTATCTTTTTGTATTGGTATACATTTTGTGTATATCCATCTATGTATATCGGTATTCTAAACATGACTATATTCTCCCAATTCTAAATAATTTAGATTAGGAAAAAAATTGAATGTTTTACATTTGTACTATGTTTTTTTTTAAGGAACAGAAATCGTCTCCCGCCTGGGTTTGGGTGAGAGACTGAGCGACCCGGATGGATGGCCGCCATGTGGCACTCGGAGGGATCCGAGCCCTCCATCCGAGCCAACCGCCCAGTCAACAAGCTGAGCCGACTGGGGGGTCGGCTCGGATGGAGGACTCGGATCCCTCCGAGTGCCACATGGCGACCATCCATCCGGGCCACCTAATCTCCCACCCAAACCCAGGAGAAGACGATGTGGATCCTTTTTTAAGTACCATATTCCATTATTACACGAATAACTCCTCTCCAAATAATAACTCTGTTTCATCAAGATTATGCCCTTTAATGTTCTTTTGATTTTCTTTTACATTGTAGATCTATCTGTTTGGGATTTTCTTATTAACACGTCCCGAGGGATTAATTAATTTGACATTTTTTTTTTGCCCTTCTTATACAGTATGTAATTTTATTTACCCAAGAAAAAACGGAAAAAATAAATCCCATCATTTTGCATATCCACAATGTTGGCTCGGATGAAAAACTCGGATTCATCCGAACTCCACATATCGGCCATCTAAAGAGATTGCCGCCTCTCCTCTCAAACCGAAGAGAGGATTTGGATACTCATTTTGCGTGCCTCTCCTCCCAAACCGAAGAGAGAATTTGGATACTCATTTTGCGTGCCTACTAGGAAAATGTAATGCAGGACAATTCTTGACAGTAACATAGACCATTTACAAAAATTTGTGAAAAAATTCATTTAACCATAACTTTTAAAACTATTGGGAATAAAATAAGGAACAATTGTGTCATGTTTTAATTACAGCTATAGAGGTGTTGTTGAGACAAAAGCTTATCGGATCACTCTAAGAACTGATATGAGATCGATACAGAATCAATGACAAAGTGATACATGGCTAATACTAAATTAAAAGAAATCAAAACCAATACGGATCGATCCAGATACCTAAAACCATGTTTCAATCAATCCCTCATTTAAAATACTTTTAAAGAGAAATTGCTCAAAAACTGACTGATACCAATACTGGCGATACGTGATACGCGATACGAATACCAATACCTATACCAATACCAATACCAATACCGTGAACTAAATTCATTGGGGTCAGAGGTTGGTTTGTGATTATTATTTGAGGAATGGGGAAGAATGGAAATGAAGTCATGGTTCCATCCCAAATCTGTGCTGTGACAAGTAACAGAACCAGGAAGACAACCGACACTTAACTAGTGATGCATATTTTCATTCTTAGTGATCAATAATTTTTCATATGCCGCCATTCATACAAAAACTGGTTGGTAATTTGGCATTCACAAATTTCCGAGGAAGTACCAAACTTGCCACAGAATATCTCAAATACCCTCAACCAAGGACATGGGGTTTTCCAATCTTGAAACTAAGTTATATAGAAGCGAAAAAAAAAAAACCCAACAACAACATATATTGTTGCTTGATGATGGTTGCTAAAATCTCTAACTAGCTTCAGCATATGTTTTTTCAGTCTCAGGTGGAACAAAATACCAGCCATGGTTATCAGAGTCTGGCTCGTAATAACACAGTAGGAATCGTTTGTACAACCGAATCATGGGTAGATTAGAGATGTCTCTGCTGTACATTGGTGCATCAGGCGATCCGGGTATCCAAGTCAATTGCAGAAAAAAACTCAAGGGACCATGGTTTTAGTAATCGGTAGGTATCAGATCAGCCAGATCGGGCCATTGAATTGGTTGGATCTCGATGAGATCTTTGTTAATCTATATCCCTATCAGTTTCATGTTACATGAACCTAATCATAATGTAATTGTAGAACTCATTTTATAAATATTCTTATCTATTAGCCTTCTTGCACGGTTGCTATATCTATTTTTTGAAGGGATTTTCTTTAAATCATGAAATGTTCGTTCTGATACTGTAATTAATTGCATCGCAAGTAATATGCGAGAACTAGATCATATAAAAATAAAATAAAGCGACAATTTATTTAACAAAGTTCTGAAATTTGATGGAATATTTCAGATCAAATTTCACCCTCACAGGAAAACACGATTTAAAAGCAGATGGAAATCATGGAATGAAAAGAAAATTGAGAAATAGAGCAGAGAAAGAAGTGAACCCAACATTCCCCTAAAGAAAACTCCAATAATTCAAGCCCCCTCGAAAAGGCAAACTTCCTCGCCCAAGTTCAAATCTCACATTATATACAGATTATTATCATCATCACTTTAAACAGTAAACAAAGAGAAAAGGGGGAAAAGAGTTGGAAATTGGAAGTAAAGTAGACGTATTTGCAGGAACCAAAAAAAAAAATCCTACCTTTCACCCTGATAGGGTAATACTAAGCCCTAGATCGCCGGAAAACCAAAACACGCCGGCGGAAAGGATCCGGAACGGCGGTGATGCTACCGAGCGGATCGGTTTGGAAAGTCCGAAGCGAGGCGAGACGCGATCGCCGAGTGGTACATGATGTCATGGAAGGTTTTGGATTCCGTGGTTATCAACCGAAGCTGTTTCGCCTTCTCCGCCGTGAAGCAACCAGGAGCGAATCGCGATCCAGACAACAACGCTTTCTCAGACTGGGACTCAGATCTGTTCTTGGTGTTTGCAGTCCCGGAGACATCGCTGCTGTTGTTATTCCCGTCAATGTAGTCAGGATCGGAGCCCCAACCGAAGATAGGAGTCCACCAGTTGGCTGAAGAGACTTTCCCGCGATAATTCTCAGGTTTTCCGTGACCAGAAGAAGCCGATGCTCGGGTGCCGGCAGGTCGGAAGATAAGGAAAGTGGAAGAGGTCGCCATTAGAGAAAACCAGAGAGAGAGAAAGGATGAGGATGATGGTCGCTTGCAGTGGGGAGAATCGGAGAGAGATGCTTTATTACAGAGTTTTATAATGGTAGAAAGTAGAAACGGATAAGAACGATTACGTGGCGGTCGTTGCAGAACGCGTTCCCATGTCACCTATGCTTTTCTCTTTCCTTTTTTACCGTTTATTCCCGGTATCTGCGCTTTTTAAGGTTTTCGGTGGGCACCGTTGGAATTACGGATAAGACGTTTAGAAATAACGTGTATTGCCTAAAATACCCTTCTAGGATCTTTACGAGGACAGAGCCTGTCATTTTATTATAGCCACGTGGAATTATGAATGGCATTATATATTGCTTAATTTTATAGCTTTTTGAGTCGTATCTGTAAGATACCGTAATTACAGTTGTGGCCCTGTGGGTGATTTAGGTCTGGATTTGAATCCTATGACTTTGGCTATGATTTATGACTTGATCTTCATTTGAGAAAGTCATATCCCGTATGTTGGAATTATTTTAAGATTAAATGAATAAGAATTCAAGATAATTATATAATTATATACTAAATTATTGATAATTATCAGTTAGATAAAAATTCTATATATTAAATAGGGGAAAAAATAATTGTCACCCAGTATGTGACAACTAGTCTTGTCACCGAATGTCTTAATTGTTCTTTGTGACAATCCCTTCCCTTGAAATATCAAAACTATCCTTTACATCCTGGTTTCTATGATGAATGACACACAATTATGGCATCGGATTTATAACATTTAGGAGGAATTTCGCCATTTCTTTGTAGGGTTATTATTATTGTAACCTGGGTTTGTTATTTTTCCAAATTGTCACAGAGAATCTATTCTGTCACATGGGCAAATGATGTGTCTATTCTAACTATTAGATAAAGAGAACATAGTTTAGGTTACCTACATGTCAAATTTCAAGCTTTAATTAAATCAAATACCTTTTATACCTCCTATGTCTATGCATGCCTACAACCACTCTAACCATGGCTTATAATACTCCCCAAGTTGGAAAAATAATAAAAATCAAGAGCCAAGATTTGTTTTATTATATTTCCAAACCTAATAAACTCTTATTATAATAATAACTATCCTTTTTTTTTAAACATGAAGAAAAGGCTTTTCACTAACTTTGTCAGATATTAATTCCCCATGGGGCAGATATTTCCGCTGTGAGGGGGTAAAAAGTTGATATATTTGCGAAAGTAAATTTAAAACAGTTGGATCATGACTTAAGAAACTGATCTAACACGAAAGGAATTTTTCGAGCAAGATCTTTATGTCACCTTCAATCATCAACACGAGAGGATTTTTTCGAGCAAGATCTTTATGTCACCTTCAATCATCAGTGTATTCTTGTCATCAACTTTAGAGATTGTGACAAGTGGACAGGGGAAATCAATTGTATGTAGAGAGGCAATTTTCATGCTTCACCCATGGGTGGAATTCAAATCGTCTCCTCTCAAGGGTTCGGGAGGAGACTCAGCTTCCACCAATTGATGCCCAACATGTGGATGACTGCTAGATCCGAGTTCTCCATTTGAGTCGGTGTATAAGCCGACACTCTTTATCTGCTCACTTTACTAGCGCGGATCTAATTGATCCTTACGTGTTGGGCATCGACTGGTGAGAATCAAATTTCCTCCCAAACCCCAAGAGAAGAGACGAATTTGGATCTTGCCGACCAGCAATTTGCCCTGTCACAATCAAATGTCCTCATTCATGATTCCAAATTGATGATGATCTATGAATGAAACTTGTTGCCTTTCGTCCTTAAATGGCAACAACTGGATCGGTGGTCCCCATGTATTTGTGATCCCTCCTTGGTTAAACGTTTGGAGAGGTAATTTTGTCTGTGTTCTACTTTGACCAGTGATCGTCCGATTGATTGATTAATCAACGCATTTGATTATGACACGTACTTCCATTGAATGGTCTGGATTATTGAACCCTATAAGTGAATCCCCACGTGCTGATGACTGTTAAGCTCTACCTGATTAGGCATATCCGGATATGTTTCCACGTGACAGAGACAGAAACAGAATAAGCATCAGAAAGATTCTAGATCCTCTGTTTTTTTTTTATTTATTGTTGGGGTAGTTATCGATGAACGAACTTTCTGAGTTTAGAAACCTTCATCTTTACTAAGATCAAGGTGGCCAAATCCCGTTACTTTTGCCCTGAATATGATGCTTCTGATTACTGAAAATTTGAAAATTAAAAACCCCCCCCCCCCCCCCCGCAAGAAGAGAAGAAACCAAACCCCCTCCCCCTTCCCCCGGGATATGATGCTTCTGATTACTGAAAATTTGAATTAAAAAAAAAAAAAAAAAAAACAAAAAACAACTATACCATTGAAACTTGAAAGCTATGGTTCTTGTTGATTAGAATATGTGAAGTACGAAAAATAATTTACCTACATATACTTTGTATCTTTTATGGGATTTTTAATACCATCTATATCTAATAGGCTTTATATTCTAGAAATGGATCCCACAATATAGAATCCTATAGAAAGTACACATACATGCAGATGATCCAACTTCTAGAGGATTAGCTGCCAAAGGTATCTATCCAACAGTAGATCCTTTAGATTCAACGTCAACTATGCTCCAACCTCGGATCGTTGGTGAGGAACATTATGAAATTACGCAAAGAGTTAAACAAACTTTACAACGTTACAAAGAGCTTCAGAACATTATAGCTATCCTTGGGTTCGACGATATGACCCGTCGGGACTCTCTTACATCATTAAGACAAATAAGGACCACTGATTTACAGTTTGATTTTTTAAGTCTTTGGATTCTTATTCAAGTCTTCATTGAAAGAAAAAAAAGAAAAAGTATCTAGAATTATCAGCAGCCAGCTACATAATAGAGATCAACAAGGTCAAACCATAATCAGATTTGCAGAGACCAGTTCCTCTCCCACCATACGGGTACCCTCCCATGGATTCCATTACTCCATGTTCAATGGATCTCACGTTCCACTGCCAATTCATCAATTCATTCTATCGATGAATGGTAGGTTCCTAGGGTGGTCCCATAATCACATGTCGAGTTTCATCACAATCAGAGTTGGAAAACTGGCAATATCAACTACTAAAAAATTAATGACTATGGAGTGGGTGTATACCAAGCAATAGACTGCTCACAAATACAGGGATCAATGGACAAAAATAGGTCTTATTTGATTGAATTTGAGTTTAAAAACCATCCCTTCAATCTGAACCATTCCTAAATATCCAATGGTCAAACCTCTGAAAAAAATGGGTGATTCACTTACAAAAACCTCTCCAAATAGGCCAGCTTAGAACAACTTTAGCTTATCGTTACATATTTGAACAATTCTTCGGATCTTCAACATCTAATGAAGCCCAATGGAACCATGGTTCAAGCAATCGGGATCAGATCAGCCAAATTGGCCATCCCCAATCTCAATCCCCCATGATTCGAATCACCATTAACTGATCGGCCAATCCAGATAACCCAATTTGGCCGATCCAGCATCGAATGATAAGGACAGGTTAAAAGCAAACTTTCAGAAGAACCAGGGAATGGAAGCGGAAGAGTTGGATGTTCTTACAGTTGTTGCCAAGATCTAGAAGTGAAGCAAGATCGGAATTGTCAGCTCTGATAATGGGAATGGAAGGAGAGGATTGATGTACCTTAAATATGACTGCTCAAGTCGATTAAACACCAAGAAAGTTTTATGTGAAATTATCTGTATCAACCCAACAAAGAATCAAATATGACTTCTCAGGCCAATTAAACACCAAAGTTAACAAATGCCGGATGTACATTATTAGTAGTTAAAGCCTACCTCGATATGCCAACAGTGATAAGCAAACTACTTTCTGACAAACACCAAAGAAATTAACAAAACCCTAAGTTTTCTTCTGGTAGGAATTAAGACGAACCAATTTCTTAGCATGCAGATTCCCCTCCCTGAAGCTTCTACCAGAAATATTTCATAGGATAATTACGGGATGGTCCGTTGATAGAGAGGTAATGCTCCCAATGCCTCACGTTCTGCTCTCTCTTTCTTCACCTGCAAAGGTGGAAAAAGCACATATTTCAACTCAATTATCGATAGTTGTCCTTATGACAGTAAAATCTCCACAATTCATCAGGGAAAGCTCAGTAACTTATTAACTGCTCACTGCAAACTGAACAAACAAATCAGTACGTGGGACAACTGAAAACTGAAATGTTCCAAACAGATATGTACCAAATCAAGCATCACACTCTTCACTCCTTATGATTGAATATGGAGGTCTAAGGAGGACACTTGGCAGCTTCAACACCTCATGGCAGTAATAGTTACAGAAAATGGAAGAAAAAGGAGTAACAATGTGGAAGCAGTGCCAATGAATATTCATTGGAACCAAGTAAGTCGATGGTATAATTTTGCATTCAGAATATTCAAATTAGGTGTTCATACCAAATCTTCCCACAAAATTTTTGCTATGGGAAACCAAAAGCTAATCTAGTTAATCCAGAAGAAAACCATGATAATGACAAAGCAGGCATAAAATCGCAATGCCATTCTCTCTGCATAGATATGCATGTAAAGAATGAGATTATGAATGAGAGATGATGCACACGACATAAGAATAAGATTATACCTTCAGAGCTGAAAGCATAACCTCCATATGGAGGTCTTCACACATCGGAATAAAAAAATACTCAGAACGATTCATAGGAGGAAATGGTTTTGCAGATGGACCGAATGGCGGACATCCCATTGATTGAGTTATGTAATGGATGACATTGCCATCTGCCCGTTTGATAGTCGGGGGACCCTTTGGATTAATCACTGGATAGATCTAAACTTATAAAATAGATACCATTAATAAGTCAGCAGTTACTTTGAGCTTCTAACAAAATCTTGTTTCCAACCCCACCCTCTGATGGGATCTAAATCACCCAAGGGTGGGTTAGGGGATCAAAATATCCAGAAAACCAGGGAACCAAAACCAGATTTCAAGAGAAAACCAGCAATAACAGATCAGCAGTTCCGATACGGGTAAAAGTCTGGTCAGAAGCTGATATAGTATGAGGGGCATATTACTAATGCTACATAGTGTTCATCCAGACACAACATGAACTTCATTAATTCATTAGTCATGTTCTTAATGTTTTTCATTTATATTGTTGGCATAACCACTGAAGCCGGAAACTGCTCCAGCATAACTGATTTCTCTGAAAAATGTGAAGACAATATAGAGAAACAAAAGTGTAAAGAAGGAAATGCCCTATCAAGAGGACATATTGGAACTCAGAAAAGCGACTTCATACAACAGGTTGAGATGTCACCAAAAATAAGATTTACCATTCTATCCACTATGAAATTTTCTCAACTGTACAATAGGAAAACAAGAAAATGAGAACACCCAATAAAAAGGAAAGAAAATTTCTTGAAGGGAAGCAATTCATTCCTAATCCTTATTTTCATGACTCTTCATTGCAACTAAAAGGAGCATTTTCTGACAGGTAGTAATTCAAGGCACTACTTTTATTGCAAGTTCATTGGTTCTGCGGCTACTTATTCTTGCCTTCCTTATACCTAAATTATATATTTTCATTTCATTAATGCAAGAAAGATCTCAGTATAACTTTAATCTCCAGTACTTAGACCTCAAGAGCCACTGCAGTAGATAGCACCTCCCCATGAATGGTCATCAAATGACAGTGGTTCACATGTAAAGTAATGCATCTTGTTTTAAATGATAAATAGAGAAACAAAGTACTAAACGATAAACTTTGCCTCAATATTCAACTTTCATAAAAAGAAAATCAATATCAACAGATTAAGCAGTTCACACCTCAAAACCCAAAAAGCAAGGCAATTATTCAAAAAAAGGGGCAGAAGTAACATTTTATTTTAAGCACCACTTACAAGAGCCAGCATATCTTGAAGATAGTACCTAAACGGAGTCTGCATTGCCTGTAAAGAATGAAAAAAAAAAATACAAGTTAAGATATACAGGAATTGCATTCAATGAATAATTTTTAACTTCCTATGAGATAATTAGATAAACAATTACAGAATGGACAACCCAGGTTCTCATGACATGGATAACCTGCTATACAAGACTCAGTAGGAAATTTCATTGCAGCAAGATGCTCCTAGGTAAGGGAAAACAAGAACATAGGGGAGAGAGGAAATAGTTCAAGTCCTAATTAGTAAATTATGTGGTTATTGTTTAATTTTTTTACCACATTAGGACATAGGAAATCGAACAGTCTAATCAAACATCAAACAAATTCATTGTGGCATAGCTAGCTACTTATCAGAGGGAGTAAATAGTTCAAGTCCTAATTAGTAAAATGGGGTTATTATTGACCATGACCGACATAGGAAATCAAACAGTCTAATCAAAATTTGAACAAATTCATTGTGGGATTGCTAACTGCAACCAGACTCAAGCTTCAGTACGCAGAAAATTATATATGGCTTTATCTCTCCACTTCAGAAAATGAACAGATTCCATTCAGTTACATAGAAGCAAAGCAGTTTTCATTAGATTAAAATAAATTATGGAAGGCTGGAGTTATTCTTCCAGAGTATCACTGTTTAGCCTCTAAAAAAAAAATTCTTTTATGCTCAGAGCCCAACCAAAAGTAAATGAGTAAAATAGCTCCAACTATAGATGGCGTTTCATAATAATACAATAAAACAAAAGGACTTACAATTTTAGTAAATCAATTATATGTTACAGATAAGTTTCATACACACCAGCAATAAATTATTACACTCAATAACATACAGGCATTGCTGTTACATGGAAAATCCTAAGAAAATATAAACCCCTCTTCCCACCACCTCCTCAATCAACAAATCTATCTAAATTAGCATGACTGGAAAGGAAAGTGCAACAAGGTCATTCATCATCCCTCAAATTTCACAAAAATAAATTATGAACTACACATTGTTTGTAGTATTTGTTGATTCCAAAGTTGCATTCTTAACAAGGGGAGTTCTCATCTCATCGATACGACAACTAATACCCAATCAGACGCTATGAGATAACAAATTAACAAAAGAATAACTAGATTCCACACTAACCCAACCCAAAAAACACTTCAAATTTGAGATCCAAAGAAATAACAAAAAAGAAAAATAATAGAACCTGCAAATCTTCAGGAAGGTACTCATGTTTCATGGAGAGATCAATGGCGCGTTTGAGGCGGGCATTCCTCGCGTCAACAATTTCACGAGGAAGGCGTGCCAGTGCCTCCTTGATGTCCAGATCGTGCAGCGGATCATACAGGTCGTCGTATCGGAGCCCTACAAGATCCACGAGAACATCGATTCAACCACAACAGAATCCTTAGAAATGAGAAAACATAGGAGATAAACAGGCATGGAATTGATGAAGGAGACAATGAATAAAACCCCACCGTATTTCCTGAGACGTTTAGAAATCGTTTTCATGTGTAATGCAGCGAGCCAATTCTTCCTTGGATTTAAAAAGGACTGCAACAGTGACGACGCCATGGCTGGATAATTCCTCTGCAATGAACCTTTTCCGCTTCTACCTCTTCCTCTCTCGCCGTTCGCTCTCAATTTGGCTATATCTGTCTTGGCTTCGCCACCTCTCTAGAAGAATCGCCTACCAGTTACCGCAGACAAATTGGAAACCGTAGAGAACATCGTTGTCAATCAGGAGCCAGGACCGTTCGATCTTCGGCCGTATGCCACATGGTCTACGGTAAGAAATGCGACCCAATCAGAGCAAGCCGGTTCCTATCGGTCCATCCGGCCAGCATATAAACCATGGGTTTCT
The DNA here is from genome assembly GCA_028583415.1 of Protea cynaroides. Taxonomy (NCBI): domain Eukaryota; kingdom Viridiplantae; phylum Streptophyta; class Magnoliopsida; order Proteales; family Proteaceae; genus Protea; species Protea cynaroides. The sequence goes on from CM053274.1 coordinate 94,912,212, forward strand.
GTTGGCTAAAATCTTGGATTAGCCACCGATCGAGCTTCGATGTGCAGCAAGGGTGTCAACAGTCCGGTTCAGTATCGCTTTTATAGGGCCTGACCGAATTATTTTCATTAAAGAGGTTCGAGCTTGGTGGGTTGTACTATGTACATTAACTAACACATTGGTTCGATTTTAGGTTATTATCGGGGGTATTATAGGGCTGATTCTGGCCAGTGCAGGGTTAAAAGCCTAGTACAAAACCCGTCAAGGTTTTTTAGAAGGCTAAAGTAGTGAAGCTAATATTCGGTCTAAATCGATTTGGTTCGGGTCGATCAATACACTTTTTGGGCCAATTTGGAACTAGTTCAGACCAAATCAGGGCCAGTAAGATATATTATACCTCAACCCGAAACATGTCCAATAACATTTAGGTCCGAGTCGGTTTCAGGTTAATTTGGGCCGGATCAATCTAGGCTATCTTTTTGGTCCCAAAATTGACACCTCTAATGTGCAGCTTCATCGCTAGAGAGAGGATAGGGTAATTTAGGGATTTTCTATTATCACGGACAAGGTTCAAGGTATCAGTATCATACATGGTATCAATCGATGCCAAAACCGATCTGATATCGATATAGATTGAGGGAATAGCCAACGATGAACAACATGTAACTGATATGATAAAGTAACTCTAAGAGTAATTAATATCAGTAACGGCATTGGCCGATCAAATATGAATTACTATAACCATGATCAATGGAGAAAGAGAGGTCGACATTCGTTTTTCTTAAAAAATTACAAATAAAATTTTAAGTAAAGAAAAACGATCATAATTCCTCATTTACCATATAAACGTGTTTTTGTTCCAAAGATGCTTTGAAATCTATTCCAAAACTGCATTATCAAATATGTTTTTACTCTAAAATAATCCTAGAGTAAAATTTTTGTTCCAAAGCAAAATTTAAAAATCTAGAACAAAAATATTATCAAACGGGACCTTACCCTTGCTTTGCTCTCATGAATCTATTGAGGCCCAAATTTAGCTGCCCATGAGGCCACCATAATCTAGCAAAGATACTGGTTTGATAAGGCCCAAAATTATAGAGACCTAATCCAATGACATATTTGTGCTAGGGCCTAGGGTACTTTGGATGCGGCCCTATGTCTACAACATAGGGGTTTTTTTATTAAAAAAAAGAAGGAAAAAAGACAGTTACCTCTCTTGTGCTATACCTAAAAGACAATTGACTCCTATAAGCTTCTGGAAAAGACAAGACGTGGGGGCCCCCGCCCCCCCCCCCCTCCCCCCGGTCCCTTTTTTTTCGGCCTCCCCAAAAAAAACCAATAAAAAATTAATTTTATTTTTTGGGTTTAGGTACCCCCTTAAAAAAAAAAAACCTCTTTTGTCCTGGTCGTGGTTTTTTTTTCTTTGTGGTTTTTTTGGTTTTTTTTTCTTTTTTTTCCTCCCTTTTTTTTTTTTTGTTTTTTTTAAAATATATAGCCTATATATTATTTCTCTATAAAATTAGCATCATTCCTTCTATATGCATTAATTCAATTGTAACAATTAACTACTATTTTCAATTATAGATTATATAATCTTTTCGATCAAGAAGTGAACTATAACAGTGTAATATAATTCATCAAAATTTAAAACCATTAAAATTAAGAATATCACACCCCAATTCCGGCTGAACCAGAAGTGTGAGTGAACCGGTATTAAACCACGGTTCACACCAGGATCTCGAAAGATCGTGTCAACCAATCATCCCCGAGCAAACCATCAAAACCGAGTAATACTAGCAAAATAATATATCAATGAGTTGAACTAAATAATAAATTAAAATAATTAATCCGTTATTCCATCATCCATCGAATTTAAATAATATTTTATTACAAAGCTTTAATTGAAAATAATCAAATCAAGAGGAAAGACACGAAGGAGCACTCGCATAATGCATCATGCTCGTCCTCCACCTGTCTCCCGGGCAACCATCGCCCGTAGGTGGGCGGTCCAAAGTCCTCCACCGTATACCCGCATCCAAATCAAAAGAGATATATATATATCGGGGTAAACTACAACACTTTCGAGAAAGCAAGACCAATGCAACATCCACATGCATGAGTTAACATTACAATTTGGGCGTATAACTTGCAATTGTGCTATGATAATGTTTGGCGACCACCGCACCTCCATGCACGAGTGTGGCACACAATAGTCGGGCTCCTACCACACTCTCGTTGCCCCATCCTCCTCCGGTATAGAGATGGCTCGAGTCGGAGACGGGAGAACACAATCCCCGTCCTCCTCCCGATACCCCATACCGTACCAATACCTAAACCCCTATTGGCAAGGGCTTGCAAGTGGGTTCGTTTCTACCTCCCAGATGTCAATACAGTAGGCTCCACCCTGTCGGCTCGGCATAGGGATAGAGCTAGGCGTGCGGGCCGTGGAGACCACATTACCTCACCTCCCCCGATACCCTACCCGCAACAAGCATACCAAGATGGAACTTCGCAAGTAGGCCCTATCCCAACATCGCTCCCTATGGCATAGGATAGGCTAGGCGTCATGGCCGTCAGCGTCGACATCGGAGTCACCATGCCACATCGCCGTGGCGGATCAACGTTAACTCGGGTCCACGTCATAACCTCCTCTTGTACCCCCACCCATACCAAGCATGCTAAGATAAGGTGCTCTCGAAGGTGTCGGGGTGAGGAATGATCCGGCCCCGCCCTTCCCATTCCACACTCCAACTAAAACAATCACATGTCTAACATCCATCACACTTAGCATATGAAATGCTGGACGGATAAATCAAATAGAATTTACACTACATGACATGTGTATGCACAATCCATCAAACAAGCATATAATTTGTCGAAAATTAAAGAGCTCTCTAAGGTTTATTATTAAATCTTTATTTAAGTTTTGGGTCTTGTCCCTTACGCGAGTGGTGTTAATCCTTTTCCGACGGTTTCACATACAAGTCCTACACAATCATAATTACATGTTATTTCTATTTATTAGAGTTTTAGAAGCCAAAACCTGATTTTTCCAAACAAACGGGCTCGGAACACATACCGGTCTCGCCATCCGGTCGCGGGATAGTGAGACCGGTATGGTGAGACCCGTGCGCTCGGATGCACACATACCGGTCTCACTTCGGATCCGCCGAGTGCGACCGGTATGGTGCCGCGGTATGCATCCGGATGCACCTACCGGTCTCACTCGGATCCGGCGAGTGCGACCGGTATGGTGCCCGGTATGCTCCGGATCACCTACCGGTCTCACTCGATCCGGTGAGTGCGACCGGTTGGTGCCGCCGTATACCCGCGGCCCATACCGCGGACTTTCCCAAGGATATACCCTACGGCGTGATTTTCGAGCGGGTCTCCACGTAGCTCCCTAAGGTTTCACCTATCTTCCGCTAAGGTCCGGTCTCGAGGGGTCCTACGGATCTTGGCTAGAATGTCAAAACCAACCGCATCCGAAAGAAAGACGAAAGGAATCTAAGCATTTTCCATCGATCTCACGTCGCTTCGCGGCTCGATCCGATAAACAACACTACAAGAAGGATAGAGCACTTTACCGGTAGCGGTTGTCGTTGGCGGCGTGTTCCTCCACCGGCGCCCCTTCCTTGGCGGCGTCACCTCCTTGAACCTTCAACTCATTCTCGAACAAAGGGGTTCACTGAGTGTCTCCCCTCTATTAATAGAGGGAGGCCTTCCAAAGCACGCTCCCCTCATATGGAAACTTTAAGTTTTTATTTTTGAGAGAAACACAGCTCCGAACACATCCGGTCTCGCACATACCGGTCGCGGTCCGGTTATGATTGGGGCACCTGTCATCGCATAAAATCATGGTTAAATCGGATTTTAGAGCACGGTTCTTACAAAGAAACTAGGTCCGGATGGACTTTACCGGCATTTGGGTTAGGTATTATTGGTTCGGGTTAGTTCGGGCTTCTTAACGGGCTGGTCCGGTTTGGTTTCGATTTTGGCTGAAACGGTGTCGGGCTTTACAAGCCGAGACCGAAACCTGTCCATTAAGATTCGGTCCGGGTTGGGTTCGGGTTATATTGGGCTCGGTCGTGCTCCGACCGGACCCATTTTGCCCCTTAAATACCTTCCCTGCAAACAATGTTAGAAGACAACTAAACCCACATAGTTAGTATTTTCCATTAAATACTGACGGTGAGAGACTCATATTTTTTTAATGACCAAAGTAACCTTGTATCATAGGAAACAAAGATTGAATATTCTATCCTTGGTTTTGTCTCTCTTTTGGGTTGGAAATAGAGATTGAATCCAGGTAGGGGTAGAAAATTGCAATAATCTTTCTGAAAAACATCATAGGATTGACAATTTAGGACGAAATTTCTCTAATTTAGTGCTTTTCTTTTGGAAGGTCATGATACTAGTCACTGACATTGAATAACGAGAGACTGGAGTTCGTCGTTATCTATCCCACGACTATGGATGCCGAAGAACTGGAAGAGAACTTAGAGTTTCCGTTGATCGACCATTTTAAGAGCTCGGAGCTCCCACTATAATCCAATCCAATGGCGCAGAATCCAATCTCTACCATCCACCACTTAGTCGGATCAATAAATTCTGCATATGAGACAGCAGAAAACTCAACTTTGGCTCATATCATCGTGTCCATCTGAGCACGGTGGTTAAGATCTATCAAATTGTCTACAGAATATCACATCAGTCATTTAAATTCTACCCCATATATATATATATATATATATATATTATAAAAAAAAGGCACTCACACATTCATTTGCCAATGAATCCATTATCAATTGATGGATCTTGGTTTCCAAAATGAACAAGATATTTCTTTGAAATATTTTATTTGATGCGAAAACCTCCAAGGGCTATCCCCATTCCGATAATCCATCTTATACATTTTTTTTTTGGGTAAGAATCTATCTTATACAGTTGGTAATGAATAAATAGATAAACTCCGTGATTTCATTTCTACTATATTAGAGTCTATATGAGATCTTACGGTTTTGCTCAGAAGAATTCATTTCGCGTGCAAGATAAATAGATCTGACATTACAATCGATTTCAACGGGGAAGGTGTTTCAAATAAGAGGAAAGGGTTTCCGGGTTTTTCTGTATTGAGATTTTTGTAGATGATGAACTCAAATTGAGTTCAACGGCTTGAAAGGAAAGAACTAAAATTGAGAAAGGGGATGAAACTCCATAGAACTCAGTTCGCTAAGAGACATGATGAAGCTCTATGGAACTCAATTTGCAACATCATGTATTCCCCTCCCCGTCATCATCTCCATCCAACATCGGTCAAGCCGGAATCCAGGTCGAAAATTCCTACTAGGAGCTTTGCTCTTGAGCATGGCATCCAGGTGAGATTCTTTTTAAAATGGCATATGATTGAAAATTTGCTTTGTTAAGGATAGAATTGTTTATAGAAAATTCACTTTAACACCGTTAAAAATTAAGATCGTTTGCCTTTTCTTAAAATTTTAGGGGGTAATTGTCTTTTAAGTATAATACAAGAGAGACAATTGTCTTTTTTCCAAAAAAAAAAAATTATCAAAAAGGGGCTCTTTACCACCGAAGGATGTATGTCAAGGCTCCTTACCACCAAAGGATGTATGTCTACATGTTGTTCACATCTTCTTTTGATCATATGGTACTTTGTCACGTGGGAAAAATAAAGTCATTCCTGTAATCAGTCCTCTAGGGTGGGGTTTGGATAATTTTAGGTCCATCTCAGCTCAGATTGAATTTGGCCCCTGACTCAACAAGATGGGTCAGACTCGGGTTTACCTTGGGCTGGGCCAACCCTGGTCGAATCGTACCCATTTACAATCAAATAGTAACATCCTAATCTTATACCTTCACAAGTTAAAATTTAAAACGACGGCATTCTATCGGCTATTTTGGAGGGTTTCTCGTAATTTATTGTGGAATTGGATAGCTTGGAAGTGATTCAATTGCCCCTCTGGAGATCTCAGCAATTATTATTAGTGCTATCAACCATGTCGTGTATGACAGTTTGGCCTAGTTTCTCTCTTTGGCTGTCTCAGTTCTATGTAGCTGAAGACTTTGACTTGTACAAGGTCTTCTGCTAAGTAATCTGGTTGACATGAAATCATCTGATTAAACAATAAAATAAAAAATACTAGGTGTTATCAATGGGCTAGCTTGAAGTCCAACCCAAGCCCACCTTGCCCCGCCTAAACGAAGTTTAAACATTTCAGAGCTATCCATGTGATTTTACAAATTTTTTTCCAGTCCTACTCTATGTTATATCACTGGCATGGGGAATGGGTACAAGAGAAGAGGCTCGAATTCGAGCCCCACCTCTCAAACCATGTTTCATCAAGCAAAAGGCAACCATCTGACCAAGTGGATGAACTTTACAGTGTTAAACTGTTCACAAAACCAATTCACATTATATTAGTTTTGGGAAAATGATGGTCACACCGCGTGTTTCATTCATTCTCTCTCATAGTCAACATAAGAGTTCGTTTTTATAAGAACCATGCGGTGCCACCTCCCATTCTCCCATTGGCTTGATATAGACGAACTCATGATCCCCTAGACATTAGGATTTTAATGTAGTTGTTTTTAGGCCATCAAATGCCAACTCCGTGTTTTCAGACTGTTTGGGATATGGGAATTTAAAAGACTTCGGTCTTGACGGAAATTGTTTCAAATGGAAAGAATACTATAACTAGGTAGATGTTTGTAATCGTTTTGCAATGTTAATGTCCTGTTAACAATAATTCTACGATGGATTTTAGAAATCAAGTGTTGCATTTTAGGAAAAACTAAGAGGGTGGGCCCACCTTGGTGCAACAGTAAGGTTGTTCCATTGTGATCTAGTGGTCATTGATTCGAATGTAGAAACAATCTCGCTGCGAAACAATGATAAGGCTACTAACATTAACCCCTAACCAAACCCTGTAATGGTTACATTAACCCCTAACCAAACCCTGTAGTAGTGAGACTCTCCTGCAATAGGTATGCCCTTTTATCCCCTTTTATTTAAGGAAGAACCGAAAACATTATTTTTGCAAGTCTCATTGATTTTATTTGATCTCTAATTAATTTTATATGATCTCTATTAAGAGTAGGTTTTCTCTTTTTTTTTTCTCCTTTTTTTAGGGTGGGGGGGGGTAAACAGAGATTTTATTAAGTCAAAACAGAGAGAAAAATCAAGATCTCATTAATACAAAGATCATTCAACCAAAGAATGGATAGTGGCCATTTATATATCCCTGAAACTGACATAGCCTTTTAGACAAGGGATATGTGTTATATTATTGACCTCCCTTGAAATAAAAGAAAAGAACAAAAAGAAGTTGTTGATGTTTTATGATCTCTAATTATGTATTGTTACTGCATCGATCTCAATTGCATTTTGAAAACATTCTTATTAGATGCATTCATTCAAGATCTTTTTTTGACATATGGATTTGTGTCTGAATTGTAGAAATTTAAACCCGAAACAAGATTCAGAAAAGTATGACGAAATAGAAAAAACAATTATATGATGCCAAGATTTATGTAGTCATCCTAAAGGTTACTTTAATGTGTAAAACCCAACACCTCAAAAAGGTCATGACTTTTACTCTCATTGACGTCTGCCCATTAATATAAATGATTTACATGGTTCTACAGGGATTTCATGTTTATATCCATATTATGAGATGAGATCTATTTCATTATCAATTGAAAATAGGATTACATCTCTCATCCGCACACTTGTCTCCTCTTATTATGAAAAAAAAAAAAAAAAAACTTGTAACAAACCCTATACAAATATAATGATCCTTCAGAGATAGTCCACAAATAGGACCGCAATAAAGAAACCCTTATTTAAAGAATTGAGTTCGGTGTCATCTTCAAAAGTAGATGACTTTTAGTTGGTGTCGATGACCGCAAAAAAAAAAAAAAAAAAAAAAAAAACCTCAGTTTTCTGAGTTCAACATCTTTTTTGAGTCGATCAAGTTGATCAACTGGACTAAGTCCTGTCCGAGTCAACATTTGAGGCAATTGATGAAACATGAGGTTCGAATTCACCCAAGACCCACGTGCTTGTCTTTCGATAAAAACATTCTTATACGACTGAAAGGAGAGGATGTGGATACTTATAATGCACATATAAAGAAGAATCCAAGAATAGATGGACTTTTAAAACTGAGCTTTTAAAAGTTAACCCCACCTCCAAATTAAGCACCTGACTGATACGAGAATCTTTAATGGCCATGGAAGGAAATGACAAAGTTCATTCAACAATCATTTTATGGGTTTTTTCCCGCTGGAATTTAAGAGGGTCCCATGCTTCTCTTTTTTTTTTTTTTTTTTGGGTAATACAACTTTCCTTTGTTTTATTTTATTTTATTTTTATTTATTTTTGATAAATCCTAACAGACATTTGCTTGATGTATGACACTTTGATTGTTGAAGTAAGGGTTAGGAGTTGGTCTCTAATTTGAGTCTATCTCATATATTTGTTTTTTATATGCACAGCTCTAGAAATTGGAGCAACTAGAGAAGAGAATTTTGGTTTTTGAAGGGAAATCTTTAAGATCCAATGGCTAAATCTCAGGATGTATTAAGTAGTGGAAATTGAAAATGTAACATGATGTATAAGTAGGGTTGTAGATTATTAGACAGTCGACGTGAGACTAAATTTCTAACACTCTCCCGCATATATGGTAATATGTACTTTAAACATGTGGAGATTAAAGATGTTGAAAACCTATTTTAAAATTTTCGACCTAAAAGCTAAACTAGTAGGTGGAGAGAGAGTCTCCGACGACGTATAAAGGAATTGTAAATTATTTAATTGTCGATATAAGACTAAACTCCCAACCGAAAAACTAAACAAGTTAATTATTCTAATGGATTTGAAACCGACTAGGCCGAACTTGGGCTTCACTAACCACTACGAAGACTGAAGAACATGATATGTTGCAAGAGAATCTCTTAACAGTGATGTCTAGCAAACTCATCAAAATCGACAAAAACATTCAGACATAAGCAAGAGCTTTCCATGAGATTAGGTGCATGATTTTTTTATTATAATTATTTCTGGAATAAATAATGAGAGTGCTATGTACCTAATGGATTTGTTGTAGTGTGTGGTACTAGCTTGGACCAATAAATTGATTGATTTAATGTATTTCATCAATTCTAGAGCTTTTGATGTATGATCGATTAAATACTTAAGAGAAACTGTTAATCGTATTATATTCATAATTCATATCCATCAATCCTTTGACCAAGATGATTTCAGGCTTATCGACCTTCAAGCTTTTTAAAAGAGTCACAGAGAGAAAATCAAGCGTATACGTACGAACCCCAACTAAAGAGTCCAGATCCTCTTCATCTAGTAACTACCCCACACTTTAGGGAGTCGTCTATGAAGAGGGAGTCAATTTTGAACTGAAACCAAAATCGATAGATAAAAAATCGAGCCGAACCAATCTGAAATTAATCGATTCGGTTTTGATTAATTTTACACATAGTTGTTCGGTTCCATTGTGGTTTATAACTTTTAAACCATTGGTTAACGGTTAAAAAATCAATTAAATAAAATAAAATAAACAAATAAAACTAGTTAACTACCTAACTAAATGCATAATTCTTCCTATATAATATACTATTTTAGTGTGTTATGCCTTGATATAATGTTATGCCCATGTCATATGACATTTTTATTATTAAACGTTTAGAGATTTGTTGTTGAATTATTACAATCATAGAATCTTTGTTCTTTGCCATAAACTACGTACGAACCCTTTTATGAAGTGATTAATTGAAATTGGTAAGAAATTGAAAAACTATTTATTTATCGATTCAATTTTTGTTTGAAAAACAAGATTCAACTAATAATTGGCTCGATTATGGTTTTTATTAATAATAACTTCAAACCTAATTGAACCAAATCGATAAACCGTTTATGAACCAATTGACACCTTTAGTCCATGGGATATGGCCCGCACTCCATGGTGTCATTTTCTTCTACCCTTTGCTATAATCATCAATATATGATCACAAGTTGGCAGAGACTAAAGCCTCTTTTGATCATACCTTTCAAGTGATTGTGGCTTTAATTGTTTTGGATCTTTTTTTTGTCAAATTTTTTTAAATGTTGTAGAGGATTTGCATCTTGTTGCGGGAATTCGAACTAATCTTCTAAGGTGAGATTTAGATTATTAATGGCAAAGAAACAAACATAACTCACAAGAGTGGTCGAACTCATAGTTTGAGGGATATGTACTCCAATGCCTAAGTCATATCCGAACACTTAATGGCAAAAGAAACTATAAGTAGAAAGAGAATAAATGGAATATGATGTAACATTTGATAGGTGAATCTATTTATAAATGTGTGACATGAATCCTATCCCGTCTTTGAATTAATTATATCCCTAGGAAAGCAATTATAATAAGATCTACCACCGACTGAAGTATTTTGAAGGACATAAATACCCCCAAAGTAAGACGATATGATAACATATCTTCTATCAAGTCTCGTCAATGATTGATCGGTAGCATTTATGCACATCACATCAGATCTCTTCTAACAGGACCCATTTTGATAAAGTTTGATTGTGAACCCAGTGCATGCGAACCTCATGCATGGTCTCCCTTGTGGACCTTTTTAAGTGGTTAAAGGATTCTATATTTATTTAACGCAGACCATCCATTGAATCAAACTTAGAAGCCAAAATTTTATTACTTTCAAATCCTTATTAACCCAAAAAGTTAAATATATAAATAAGAGAGATGTAGAGCAAAATATCAGTGGGGTTCAATCATGGCTAGCTTGTCTAGCTTTAAAGCTTTGAACCCTCTCCACACTATATGGTGAACCATAGTGGGTGGCCCATCCGAAAGTAAAACTAAAGAATGGTGAGAAATGGAGGTGTGGCCCTAATTGTTCTGATTTTATGCATTCTACTACTGTTAATTTGCACTTTTTGCCGTAAAATCCATTCTGTTCAACCTAAATGTTGGACAATTTCTGTATGCTTCTATATATAGGTAAACTAAAACATATGCCTAATTAACAAGGAAGGCTGTGGGGTCTGCGGGGATATTCCACTGGCCATTTCCATCCCATGGATTCATGATTTATTTATTTATTTATTATTATTATTATTATTATTATTATTATTTTGCAGGAATTCATGACCTCTTAATTCTAATGTGTTGATCCTTATCGACTCAGCTATCTACTTGGGATTGTTGTTCAGGTATTGTTTGGATTAAAAATTGACGATATTTTAAGAATAGACCTAAAAGAGAAATGAGAAAGTTTTCTTACCCTCATCAGTCGATGGGATTCATAATGACCTACAAGTGAAGAGTTTTTACATGATCTACTTGGCTATCCCCTTTTTATATGAATGTCTGAAGTTCCTTTTGCAGTGTTCCCATTAACGTTTCATCCAACTGTCCTGATCCTACGCGTGAAGAGTTTTAACTTCATTGTGGTGAAGGAAAACTTCCTCTAGAAAGAAATAGGGAGGTGAAACTCGTAGTTGCAATCATATTATTATTTTGTTTCCCATATATGGTGAATGTCCAAAATGCCTTTACATGATTCCTAAATCTCATCTAAACGCCAATACGTGATCGAAGAGATTCTCTTTTCAACATAGGTAAAGGTCAACAGGTCCAAAGAAAAACCAATTAAAAAGACATTAGATCCATTTTTGGTTTTAGGGTCAACAAAATCATTGGTCAATGCAATGGTATGTGGTCTACTCTCAACTATGATCCATTTGTGACTTCTAAGAAATCTAAAACTCTAAAAATTTAGACTATCTTATTTTCCATTTGTTTTAGAATACAAAAAAGCTAAGTGGTTAGGGTACACAATCTTATCCTGTTGCGGGAAGATATTCAAATCCATGACCACTAGGTTACAATAGAACAACCTTACCGTTCTATCAAGGTCCATCATCATTTTTTATTAAAAAAATAACAAAAAATAGTATTTTTAAAACACATAATAATATTAACTAGAATGGAATACCATTTTACAAAAATCGTCTTTTTGATGAACTTCCTATTTTTGAATTATTACCAAAGTAGACCAAAAATGTAACTTTTTTTAAAGTAATTTTTTTTAAAATGTGTAATAGGCTAAATTTATCTGTAACAGTCAACTTGAATAATACATAAATGGGAATTTATAATCTATTTTTTTAAAATATTTATCTATAAATACGAATATAAAAAAATTTCAAATATTTTATATTTTGAATGTGTTAAAAAATAGACCAAAACAAACTTTTTCAAACACATTATAAGAAATATTTAACATTAACAAGGTAATAATTGCATTTTTTTTGGATTATTACAAAAACAAATTAACATAATTTTTTTGGATATTATAAATAATGCTAAAGTTTTTTTTTTTTTTTTGATACTTAAATAATGCTAAAGTTAACATTCACTATAATGGTTTAACATTACAAATATATTCATGTTCTTACATTTATATTTTTAAAATTCTTATTATTAAAAAAAAAAGGTAAAAGACAGTTACCTCTCCTGTAACTTGCCTGATTGACCGTTGACCCCCAAAGGTTTCAAAAAAGACAGTTACCTCCCCTAAATAACTATTAAAATCCAAATAGTCTCAATTTTTAACTGTGTCAAAGTTAAATTTTTTATAGACAACTCTAACTTTAACCTTTTATCTATACTTTAAATTTTATTACTGTTAAAAGACCAATATAATCCTTTAATTTCCAACTAAAATAAACTCTAATCTCATCTTCTTCTCACTCTCCCTCACGTTCTTTCCGACAGAGATGATATGATGGACTCAGATGCAAGCAGAACGATTACAGGCGACCAGTGAGGCAAAACTCTTTGATTAAGCACTAGTTTTGATTTTCATGAGTTGGTATTTTGATTTGTGTTTAATCATATTGGATTCTCATTCTTAATATGAAATTCATATTCTGATTCTCCTTCGCTCTTCCCTATTGATAGCCCTCCTGAGTCATTTGGATATATATAATGGGTGAGTTAATTAAAGTATTTGTCGAATCAAGAGAGAAGAGTGAGGTGTGAGAGAAAATGGCAGAGGAAAAAAAAAGGGTTGGGGATCTCTGAATTTTGGTGAGGAGAAAGCCTATGCGAAAGTAGTTGCAGCAGAAAAAGAAGGGGAAGAATCGGGGTTTGAAGAGAGAGAGAGAGAGCTAGGAAAGGGAGGAGAAATGACATGGTTTTTTATTTCGACATTGAGGGAAGAGCAGAATCTGCTAGGAGAGGAAGTAGGAGAAGAAACGGAAGAAGAATACGGCCGTGGACTAAGAGCGACTGGAATGGGAGAAAGATGAAGGAATATAGGAGTGAAAATAGGGATTGAAAATCTGGAGAGATTTTAGGAGAGAAGAAACCGAAGAAGAATAGGAGACGATTGAAATGAGAGAAAGATGAAGGAAGACAGGAGTGAAAATAGGAATTGAAAATCTGGATAGAATTTAGGAGAGAAGAAACCAAATAAGACTAGGAGAGAAAATTGCCGTCAACTAAGGGCGACTAGAATGGGAGAAAGATGAGGGAAGATATGAGTGAAAATAGAGGTTGAAAATCTGGAGAGATTTTAGGAGAAATTGCTTCAATATTCAAGGATTTGCAGTGGCGGAGAGCTTCGAAGAAGAAGGCGATTCAAGGGTTTGAAAACCGAAAAAAATGTAAGAGAGCAAATGGGGAAGTAGTAACCCTACTAAATAGTAAGGGTAAAATAGGTAGTTCATCTCTCTAAAAGGGTAATTTGGTCTTTAAAAAAATATTGGATTCCCACCGTTACCATCTAATGGAATATTCTTAACACGTGGGGCTATTTAGATTTTAATAGTTATTTAGGGGAGGTAACTGTCTTTTTTGAAACCTTTGGAAATCAACAGTCAATAAGGTAAGTTACAGGGGAGGTAACTGTCTTTTACCCTAAAAAAATCAAATTTTCTATAATTGTTCTCATATATCTCTTCGATTTTCTCCACCAAAATTCATCAAACGCATCATTCATTTCAATGAAGATATGGATCAAGCATATCCACAGAAGTTAGTCAAATTCAAGCCAAAATACCACAAAAATGGGAGAATTTTGGAAAAATTACATTGGATTACGTGAAATTACTCGGTTTCGGTTTGGTTTCGATTTTTTATCGGGCTCTGAATTGCTTGAACATTTATAATGGGGGGATTGGTCCATCAATCAGATGGTCATAAACCTTCAATCTATCAATCAATGAGGGTCAGTAACATAGTTGATAAGTGTTGCCGCTAGTTTCCAGATTGACCTTCGAAGGTGGGGTCTATGCTTGCGGATGATAAGAAACAAATACAAGAATGGTCAAACTAGGGGTTCAAAGAATACACTTTGATGCTTAAGTCCAAGATGTGAGCAAATAATACTGAAATAGGTCCAATATTGATATGAATCGATGGTCCAACCAATAGGATAATAACACATGGCATAAACAATTAAAAATAATAACAATTTGTACATTGTGGTAGATTATCTCCAAAATTGTGTCGTAAGCCAGGGTTACTGCATCATAAAAATAAAAATAAAATGATCAAATCCTCAATCTTGAAACCCAAATCAACTCTCAACATGGTGATAAGTTTTCTCTTTCATGGATTTGGCTTAAATTCTTTTACAATACCATATGATTCACATTTTTTTTATGGGCTTTATATTGAAAGGTACTGATAATTACACCTATGGTTTTAGGTATCACTATCATCCACAATTGTGACCGATATGGGTACTTGATCGATATTAACGGATACTGATCAGCACATGGTCAATAATAACCGATATCAAAAAGCATATCACATCAACCTATGATCGATACTTAATCCATAAAAATAAAAAAAAATTCCATAATTACACATATTGGGTTTTTTTTTCTTCTTTTTTTTTTATAATATCCAATCATTGGGTTTACGTTTACTGTTTACATGATCATTCGAGTGTGAAAGACTGGATTCGAGACAAACACAGGAAGTTTGAAATTAGAGCCAACCACAAAAAATAAAAAACTCAGGAAATTTAAGTATGGGTATCGTTGGCGACAAGAGGAGTAACTATAAACTAAATGTGGAAGAAATGGAGGAAATTACATTTTGATTGAGTTGCCTAAGGCCCTACCTAAACTTAGTGCAGTGGGGGTTGGCAACAGAGATTTTTTATATAAATTTGAGAGGAGAAGAGACGAGAGAGAGCTAAGAAAAGCAAGCGAAGCAGAGGCAGAAAGACATCAAAAAAATGAGAGAATTGGGTTTCCGTTTATTGGGCAATGCCACAATGTTCTCATAATGTTGTTTTCAGTGGTATTGTCTGCGGTCAAGAGATGGACCAATTGTCAAGAGAAGGTAGCCAATTCAGCCTTTCCAATGCCCTTCTTCCTTCCCTTGGAGCTAGAAGCAATCGCAGAATTAAGCTGCGTAGGTTCATTATTTCTCCTTACGATCGTCGTTACAGGTCATAATGGATTTCTTTTCTCTCTTTCTTTTATTTTCTTGTGGGTTTCTTAATTCAATTCTGGGTTTTCTTAATGAAGCTTGCATGAGCTGCATGGGTCTTCTTTTTCTTTTGATTCTTACTTCTACCCTTTTCTGTATGCCTTAATTTCGATTGGTAAGCTTTTCGGTTATAGTTTTCGATCCCTTTTTCCTCTTCTTTCATGTATTAATCTTGTTTCAAAGGTAGTCTGGTTTGTTAATGATTTTGATAGTTTTGCTAAACAAATTTTTTTCTTTCTCTTCCTGATATTTTTCCTAGTTTTTCTTTTCATTGATTTTGGTTTATACATTGGGAAGAATGAGCTTTTGATTTAAGTTCAGATGATTTTCTGGTTGATACCTCATTGCCTTCATATAATTTAATGAAATTACTATATTTTTCTTTTGGGAGATTTTTTTAGAACTAAATTTATCCTTGATGGTACTACTTGCAGAATATGGGAGACATCTCTGATTGTTCTTGTTATATATACTGCTTGGGTATGTCCATTTGAATTTGGATTCCTTGAAGGACCGAAGGGACCTCTTGCAATCATTGATAACATAGTTAATGGGTTCTTTGCTGTGGATATTATAATGACCTTTTTCGTTGCCTACCTTGATAAAACTTCTTACCTCCTAATTGACAACCCAAAGCAGATTTCTTGGAGGTATGTAAAAACCTGGTTTGCTTTTGATGTCATATCCATAATCCCCTCAGAAATTGTCCGGAGGATTTTGCCTCCACCGCTTGAGTCATTTGGATTCTTCAATATGCTTCGACTATGGCGTCTCCGAAGAGTCAGTTCCCTTTTTGCCAAGTATGTTCAAGCCCTGATTTTATACAACAGAATAGTGAGCTTTGGTTTCTGGATCATAATTGTCCACCTTGTGCTTTATTTTAACAGATTGGAGAAAGACAGGCATTTCAATTACTTCTGGGTTCGATGTGCAAAACTAATCTGTGTGAGTTTTTCAGAAAAACTCGTTCCTGTTTCTAAAAGGTGAGGAACTGTTTAGGAATAAGCTAAATTATCTGGTTTTGGATGTTCTTGTAGGTAACACTCTTTGCAGTTCACTGTGCTGGGTGTTTTTATTATCTTCTTGCTGCACGTTACCATGAACCAAAAAATACATGGATTGGAGCATCTTTTAGTAATTTTCTTGAGACAAGCCTTTGGATACGGTATGTGACATCAATATACTGGTCCATCACCACACTCTCAACCGTTGGCTATGGTGATTTGCATGCTCAGAATACAAGGGAGATGATCTTTGACATAATTTATATGCTTTTCAACCTTGGATTGACAGCATATCTTATTGGTAACATGACCAACTTGGTCGTCCATGGGACCAGCAGAACTAGAAAATTTGTGAGTGATTCTTTCTTGTTTTGGCTATTATTAATATCTACTGTGAATCCAGATCGATAAAAGTTGCAACATAATTCCTCATTCATGTGTCCGTTATTGGTCAGATATTTTTGAATCTGTTTAGAATGTATATGTTACTAAGATGCTTTAACTATTGTCTCGAGAATATATGATGATAAATCATGATTTATTTGGTTTTGTCATCAATGCTTGTTTTGACTTTTGGTTCTGTGGGACATGTTCTCCACCACCCCTTTGTTGTTGATTTATGTATCCATGGACTTACAGAGGGATACTATTCAAGCGGCATCAAATTTTGCTCAACGGCATGAACTCCCAATACGCCTGCAAGAGCAGATGCTTGCACATTTGTGTTTGAAGTTCAGAACAGACTCAGAGGGACTGCAGCAGCAAGAGACTCTTGATTCCCTGCCCAAAGCCATCCGATCAAGTATATCACATTTTCTCTTTTATTCTCTTGTCGACAATGTGTACTTGTTCCGTGGTGTATCGAATGACTTGCTTTTTCAATTGGTAACTCCTTAAGAATACTCACTATACTCACCATACTTTCAATTTTGTGATTAATTTGTTTCTTCTTACATTGGCATCTTCTATTCTACAAAATTTGAAGGTCTCTGAGATGAAAGCTGAGTATTTTCCGCCCAAGGAAGATGTGATCTTGCAGAATGAAGCACCAACAGACTTTTACATGCTGGTTACCGGTGCTGTGGTGAATACTTTAACTTCTTTTATACTTTTATTTTTGCATCTGGCTCTCAAATTTGAAGAAGTGACAATTTAGGATTATCGTTTGTCTACTTCTCATTATATGATCCTCTCTATTGGATTTACCAAATAATGGCTTCTGATTTTGTGGATTTTGCCTTCCAGGATCTTGTGATACGCAAGAATGGAATGGAACAGGTAAGTGCAATTACTAAAATCCCTCTAAATAACTCTATCATTGGAGATAACTTCTGAAAAAAAGGAAAAAGCATTGTTTTTTTCTATGAAAAATTTACATGGAAGAATGACTGCAGGTTGTCCGAGAGTTAAAGGCTGGTGATGTCTTTGGTGAGGTTGGGGTTCTTTGCTATAAGCCGCAGTTGTTCACTGTCCGCACTAAACGATTGAGTCAGTTGCTGAGGTTGAACCGTACTGTATTTTTGAATGTAGTTCAGGCCAATGTTGGAGATGGGACCATAATCATGAGCAATCTCCTTCAGGTTTGTAGAGTTGGTGGCCCTGATGACTCTTTATTTTTACATAAACAGCTGCAAAGTGAAACCTATCTTGATGTATATGCAAAAAAAGTCATTGTGTCAGATCAATATAAGTTAGGCTTTTGTATAATATTGTTACTCTTTATACATTTATGCAGACTATTCCTGTTTTGTTTATGGGTGGTGCAGCATTTGAAGGAACTCAATGACCCTGAGATGGAAGTAGTTCTAACAGAGACAGAGAACATGCTAGCTCAGGGTAGAATGGACCTTCCACTCAGTCTATGCTTTGCAGTGAATAGAGGAGACGACCACTTGTTGCATCAGTTACTGAGAAAGGGCTTGGATCCAAATGAAACTAACGACAGCGACCGCAGTGCTCTGGTCCATATTTTACTTCTACCTCTGATTTTAGTATTTCAAGTTTTCTGTAAAACTCTCTTCCTTGGAACAGTTTTTTTCTTGCTTTTGATTTTGATTTTATGTATTACCCAGCATATGGCAGCATCAAAAGGATTTGAAAAATGTGTCCTACTCTTACTGGACTATGGAGCAGACCCTAATAGCAGAGGTATGTTCTAGCTCACAACCAACAGCAACAAATGGGTGTATTTGTGTAGGGAAAATGCAGTAGCAACAACACCTCCCTGTCTCCTCCACTTTCCTGCCCTTGTATTTTGGAACCAATGGCATTCGAGGAGCATACCTAGAGTTTCTTTAGGTTGCATTGATTTCAAATAGTGGGGTGGATAAGTGAAAACTGCAATTAGGACAATCTTCTCAGAATGTCATGTTAAAATCATGTGCTCTGTTTTATTCTTGCAGCCTTCCATAGGATAAATCTGGAAAGTGTTATGGTTACATCCAAACACTTCCTGGTTACTTATGGGAAAGAAATTGTTTGTTTGGTTGTTCTTCCCTATTTTGAGGAGCTATTATTTGAACCATTGTCATCTTTGGATATTCTACTTCTTTCTTGTTTGGGAGTGGGGCCTTAATTTACATGTGGATATACACACAAAGGGTAGATGTGGTATTATGTACTCTGTTAGTGCATCATATAATATGTATCCACAGCTGCAAGTCTAATGCAATAACCCTCCTAAACTTTCCAGTAAAATTCTACCCTCTTTTATATTTTAGACAAAAAAGTTTCCCTCTAGTTTTCGCCTTATACCCATTGGCAGAATAATCATACACAACTTATCATGCCGTGGGAGTATTGATAATTAATATTTCATTTGTATGGACTTTCCTGGAATGGGATTCTCACACCTGGCACCTGCCAATATTAATTCCATAGAAACAACCTATTTCCTTCTTTATTATGTTATACATATTATTAATTTTGATCTTTTATACTACTCCTTTGTTAGATGCTGAATCCATCGAAGGGCTACAGTTAAATATCTTTCTTCCTTTTCTTTGGTCCATGCAGATTCGGAAGGAAATGTTCCACTGTGGGAGGCAATAAAAGAAAGGCATGAACCAGTGATCAAACTTCTAATCAACAATGGTGCAAACATCTATTCTGGTGATGTGGGCCACTTTGCATGTACTGCTGTTGAAGAAAATGACATGAAGTTGCTCAAGGACATTGTACGATATGGAGGAGACGTGAAACAGCCTAGGAGCAATGGAACAACTGCACTTCATATTGCAGTTTGTGAGGGAAATGTTGAAATAGTTAAGTTCCTCTTGGACCATGAAGCTGACATAGATATGCCTGATGCCCAGGGTTGGACCCCAAGAAATCTAGCAGATCAGCAGGGCCATGAAGAGATAAAAGTTTTCTTCCAATCCAGATTAGAAACTTGTGGCCAAACCTCCATTAATGTTTCTGAGAAGCCCAAAGTGTGTTTCTTTGGTAGAATTACAAGTGAGCCATCTCTTCACCCATTGACTGAGGACGGTACAACCACTTCAACTGAGGTTCCATGGAGGGATAATCGTCGAAGGCGCAAGACTAATACCTTCCAAAACTCCCTGTTTGGGATCATGTCAACTGCCCATGCAAGTGAATGGGGCACACCTCCACCCGTTAGCCCTGCTACAGGCTCTAAGATTGCCAGGCATAACTCTGCACGAGTCACAATTAGTTTCCCAGGAACTGGTAGTGTCACCAAAAAGCTCGTTCACCTGCCAGAGTCCTTTCCAGAGTTACTGGACATCTGTAGTCAGAAATTTGGATTCAGACCCACAAAAATACTAACTAAAGATGGTGCTGAAATTGATGAGATCGAACTCATTAGAGACTCTGACCATCTTGTTCTTGTTGGTGACGATGGCTAAACCTTCATGTCTACCCATACTGGGTTGAGAATGACATAGGATTTTCTGCCACAGGCTGCCTTGACGAATACTTTGTAAAGCACTTGGGATTCGGATGAACCAGATTATCTTGGTGAACAGGAGAGTAGATGAAACAGGAAACAACGATTATGGCTGAAAAAGTGAAAAGTTAGCATTTGCTGTCAACTGGTTAGAGGTTAATTCACACTCTTTCCTCAGCTCCAATGCCTGTTGCATGTTGTTTAGGCTGTTTTTCTTTTCTTTTCTTTTTTCTTTTATAGGAAATATGCGAAATTTCATTATGCAATACTGTTCTTCATACCAACTCAAGAACCCACCCCCACCCTTTTTTTTTTTTTTGGGGGTGGGGGTGGGGGTGGGGGGGGGGGGAGAGAGAGAGAGAGAGAGAGAGAGTAAATGTGGAAAAGGCTATCAGATAACATTGGATGAGGAATATGATGAGATTTTGAACATAAAATGGTTATGGTCCGAATTTGGATCTATTCTTTTGTATCTGGGTTCTGTTCCATATAATTTCTCTCTCTATGAATCTTCTGCTTATGTTTTTTTTCCTTCTCAGTAAACAATTTCTACAGGAGTGATATAAGAATCTATCTAGTGCTCTTCCCCAAACCCAGTTCATGAAGGAGACCGAGTACCGGTTACACACCATTTTGGACTTCCCAGCGGTTCAATCAGGCAATGCTTGGTTGTCCCTTGGAATGAATTGATCTTCACTATATCAGAAAATGTATCCATTTCTGTTTCACAAGGAAACCAAATGTAGCATATCAGGTATGTAAAGATGTGTGGAACACTAAATGTCTCCATGTCGAAAGGGCAATCTGAGTCGACTATTATGCAAGTCCAACCAAACACTATTCCACATGCATGGTTCAAGTATATGCATGGTTTAAGGGCTCGGGCACGGACCGGCGGAATCAGCCAACACCTGTTTAAGGCTGATCCCGTGTCACACCCGATTAAACACCCGTGAATGGCCAAGTTTCACACATGCTAGCAGAGTCTATGGTTTATGGCCAGCTCGATCTGGGCCTATCTGACTTGGAATTGGATTGTAACCAAACAGCCCTGATCCCCTTACCGATTCCATATACTTGAACCATTATCAAACAGACAGCATTTTCATCATGTATGGAGTACTATGGACTAGGGATTTGCAGCAATCACATTAGTTTCGTAGCTGCAAAGGTCCCATGATGTAGACTAACTTAGGGTCTCTAGTTTAATCTACTCTAACACGACAAACTAACACAAAGATTACGAAAATAACTAACTAATGGGTAGGGACTGTTATAGGCAGCAACTCACATGACATGCTTACTAGATTAGTATCATGATAACCACAAGTAAAGAATAGTATAAAGCCAAGTAACATGATCAACCTAGCAATTATTAATCAGGTTTCATGTCATGTTCATAATAAACTATAGGTTAAGAAGTACTAATGTGCAAAAGATTTCAAAACTCCTAAAACTAACAAGATAAATGCCTAATGATTAGATGAACCTGTGAACATGTAAAAACAGTAACTTCCTAATAATTAAAGAGATGAAATCCTAACAATAACATGCTAAATACGAAGGCTCAGCTGTAACGATGTTATCAAAGTAGTTGTCCACGTTAGTTAGCATTAACTTGGCATTCACTATGGCAGAAATTATGTAGATTAGAGTTACAGCTCAACATGATGTACTAGAACAAAAATAAATAACCCAACAGCAAGTTATCACTATGATAGGCTTAACAGAAGGAGTATTATAAAGAAAATAATTAAATTAGCTATGGGTTTTGGTGCTGCTAGTGTACAGCAGGGCAGCCTAGGGATGACTTCAGCGATCATTAATCATAAACAGCAAAAGAAAAGGAGACAAAAAGCTACTGCCGAGAGCAATGGGAAATTTTCTACAATCAAAAAGTGAAAGAATAGGAGGAAATGAATCTGTCCACAGATTCAGGGGGAAGGGAAGTGACGTACCTGAATTAGAGAAGAGAAAAGCCAAGAGGGATGGTTGCTATACCTACAAGAGATGAGAGAGAGATGAGAAAGAGAGAGAGAGAGAGCCGAGAGAGCCGAAAGAGCAGTTTTGCTTTCTTCTTTTTTCTATATTGAATAAACATCATCTGAGAATTTTTCATTAATGAAAAATATATTTGTAAGATTACATTCTCAGTCCTAATATGACTCACAAACCAATCAAAAACAGAATTATAGACTTACTTAAACAACTAAAAGGGACCCACAGCTGAGACCCACAACTCTAACAGATTGAAGAACTAGAGCCCACGTTTAATGTGTGTGGGGTCCACCATAAAAGAAATAAACCCAAGCCTCGCTCTTGATATAATTTCAAGTAAGGCCTCTAGGAAGGAGCCACCCTACCCAAATAAGATGCAATATAATCCTTACGAAGCGGCCATCCAATCCAACTTTTAGACGTGAATGATTATCATAAGAGATTCCCAACATATCATAAGATTTCTGTTTTGAAAATCCGCATTTTTCCAAATCTTCAAATACCATCTTCTTAATTACTAGTTACCGTAAAACCAACCAATTCCTTATAATGAAAGGATTTGAACAAAAAAAAAAAAAAACTTTTTCTTTTGCAAACCTTGAGAAGGGATTTCCCCATTTCACATCTAATTAAATTGTGTTACTATGTAGTGGAACAAGGGAGCAAAACTACCATATCTTGCATGATAAGGAAGCATCTGTCCTCTTATTATAAAAAAGATATATATTTGTCAGAAAAAAAATTCCTGTGGACCCGAGGCCTGGTTTAATATGCAATTCGAAATGGGCAATATATCAGGTCTTAAACTTAGACAAGATAGCCACTCAGGCTGAGAAATAACTCTAAGAAAGCAAGATTGTAATGTAAAGCATTTTAAGAAGGAAAAATCAATGGCAAAATAGTTCAAAGGGGAAAGGTTGTTTGAACAGCAGAGTAGGAACTATGCTACCTCATTTTCTCTCTCTCCTTTGGCACTCTTTCTTCTTTCCTATCCCTAGTGAATGATTTATTGTTGCACGTGACTATTGACCGACGTAGGCAACAGTGTGCCACTCAGAGAATCCATGAAATTGAAGGAAATGTCTCAAATGTGAGTTAACAATGAATCAAATTACAAAAACTTTTTTTTGCAAGTTAGATAATTGTCTTTTTCATATTTTGTAAGTGTTTATTTAACTTTTGCAACATTTTATATCACAGGCAAAGGTTCCTGAATGACCTAGATATTTGCCACGTATCAAATCAGATGCAGCCTAAATATTATGGATTGGTAGACACCAAAGTCCTCCACTTTCTTATCAAGTTTTTGTCAAGTTTTTAATTCAAAAGTTCAAACTAATAAGTGGAGAGACTCTCCATATATAAGATCCCAAGATTTCAATCTCATTAGCAATGTGAGATTATTCTCAATACTCCTATTCACATGTAACCCCACCATTAGGTGATGTATATGTGGTAATATATGTGGTAATATATGGCACTTTTCAGGTGACTGGTCCCTCTTTAGGGGTGACATAAAATCCCTCAATCCCTCTTTAGGTAACCATAGTCCCTCTTTTGTGCATCTGATGTTCCCCTTTCGGTGACTTAACCTTTTTTTTTTTTTAGGGTTAATATGAAAGGAACCTAGAGCTCTAATACCATGTCAAGTTTCCAATTCAAAAGTTCGAACTAATAAATGGAGGGGCTCTCCATATATAAGACCCCAAGATTCTAATCTCATTAGTAATGTGGGACTATTCCCAATAATTTTAACTAAACAACATTTCACCAACTGACAAAGTAAAATTTGAAAATTTAATTAGTAAAGTCAACCGGTTTACTATTCATAGACTCAGAAATCTTGAACCATTGGGACACTCGGAACCCAAATAAATTTACTTAGACCAAGGTTAAAACAGGACAGCTGATTCAAAATATTAAAAAATTCATAGTAAATGAGATGAAGAACATTTGATGAATGCTCAATTTGGTTGCAAGAAAAATAAAAGCAAGTAAACAAAAGTTTTCAAACATAAAAAAGAAGTGAACGCTTTTAAACTTTAAAAAGAAACTTTTATAGCTTGAACACAATATGATTGTATAAACTATCTAAATTTTTTTAGTATATTTAGTAATGATACTTATTAGAAGTGAATCTTATTTTACTTTTAAAATACATGGGATTTAAATAGAAAGTAAAATATAAATTTATAATTAAATATGGAATGATTTATGAAAAAAAAAATATGGAATGATTTAGAGTTAGTAACATAGGTTTTTTTAGAAAAAATTACAGTCATGTGATAGCATGTGATTACAAAAATTTTCTATTTAAGTTTAATGTTTTCACTTCCCTTCCTTTAATTCTCCTTGTAACGGAACCAATCACAGCTGGGATGATCGTAATCCCCCCTCCACTGAACAAAACAAGAATTATAAAAATAATATGTTTAGAAGCGTCCTTCCCTCGCCGAGGGCCCAAGTTGGGAATTCTCTTATTGAATCATAAATCTAACTCAGTACATAGTGTTTTCAGTTTGAAGGTGACCTGCAGGTGACCTCTCTCTCTCTCTCTCTCTCTCTCTCTGGTTTTCAGTTTGAAGGTGAATGAATGATTAGAGAAGAACTAAACCTTTGGGGAGGGGGGGGAGGAAAAATTACACTAGGAAATTTTGAATGCTCCTATGTACCCTTACTCTCTTTCCCCTCTTTTACTTAACACCAATACATATTTTCTCTTCATCAACACAAACTGATGAACAAAAGAGATCAGATCCTCTATCAAAAAGAGAAGATGAAATTCTTCCACCATCTTCTTTAAAATAAACATCGTCGTAGTACACCATCTTCATCATCATTGCAGGTCTCATTCCTTCTATGAAGCTACTCATCTTCACATTCCCTGGGACACCATAGGTTTAACAGTCATCAATCAACCTATCACTGCAGTAGAAACTTGAATAGGCGTTTCATGGAAGGAAATAACAGAACCACCCGCATGCGTCTTCCATGAGATAGCATACGATCACAACTACAAAAACAAAAGTAATTCAAATTTGAAAGAAGTTATTCTTGCCTGTGGGCGCTTCTCTTCAGTGAAGCTTACAGTTCTAAGCTTCAACTCTCCCCTACTGGTGGTGAACTGATCCAATATCTCCCCATCATACAGATCTAACAGAACCTCCTCGCCCTTTTTTTGACCAGATTCCTCTTCCTGCTCATGTTTCAAATAATAAAAATTTAAAGATAACAATAGAAGACGCTATCGTATGGTTCCCACCACCACGAAAACTTCTATAAAGTAACTTCTATAAAGTAAGAAAACTAAAGAGGATCAGGGAGGGCCTTCATTGGCCACCCTGTAGAGATGAAGAGATCAATTACCGTTAGAGAACGACAAAGTTGTGGAATACCAGCAATCTCCTCATACTCGGCAGCATCCAATTCACGCAGGTAATCTGAGTTGATAAATTTGGGGAGGATGTGCTCTCTTATGGTTATCAGGAGGAAGAACGGCAATGGGAACAGTATGCCGGCAATAGGAATCCATGTCACTCCAAAGCACACCAGGAAATATACAAACTGGAAGATCGTAAACATTGCGATGTACTTGAATGGTACTAATTCCACAAAGGAAGCATGATCACCTTCGAGGACCCTGTGCCAACACAATCCACAATACCCAGAAAAGCCATTTAGCAAAAATCATGCAAAAAGCCTTCATACACTCACAAAATTATGCCTACCCAGTAAGCAACAAGGAATAATTTTGTTTAGTAGCAACACAAACATGGAAAATCATTGATTCAGGAGGTATTCTTTCAGTAAATTACAAAAACACAACTATTGATTTAGATTTTGAAGGAGGTAACTTACTTAAACCGGCGGCCAGGAGTAATGAAAAGCAGTAACATCCTCTCCCAGAACTGGTTTCCAGGGAGGCTGTCAATGGCCATGTAGGCAAAGTATCCCCAGAGAACTGACGTAGGTATCAACTTGATTACGGGCATCGCACAAACAGATGCACCCACGAAAATAGACTGTAGCAGGTTGCTCACCCTTTGCTCATTAACTCGTACTGGCAACTGGGCTTCAATGTGTTTCTCAGGATCAAATTTACTATTTGCTTCCCCCTCTTCAACAGCCATAACCGCATCCTTTAATCCTTTCAGCTCT
Organism: Protea cynaroides; assembly: GCA_028583415.1. NCBI lineage: Eukaryota > Viridiplantae > Streptophyta > Magnoliopsida > Proteales > Proteaceae > Protea > Protea cynaroides. The sequence continues at coordinate 94,938,812 of CM053274.1, forward strand.
CTTGTTATTGAGGCAGTCTACATATATAAATAAATAATGAAATCGTACAGGACTGAAAGTGAAATAATACCTATCTGGTGAAAAGAATGCCATTAAAATGCAGCTCAGGGGATCTATCACATGCTCTTTGTATCTTTCAAGAGGCAAGAAATGGTGGCCTACAATGTATAGTTATGTCAATGGCTAGCCAGTAGTGTTTGGTAGGTGAGCAGGCACTTACGGATGATGCTGTGTCCATTTCAGTAAAAAGCTCCTGCATTTTGCCATATATTTCTGAGTTGGTAGCTCGTTGATCTATGCATTCTTTGGCACCCTTCACCATTTTCTTCCTAAGCAGCTGCGAATCACAGAAAAAGATCATCTTAGGCATCCGATTCTATTTAATGCATCTATGATTTTTTTTTTCTTTCAAGATTTCTCTGCCTACCTGCCTCTTTAAAATTGCAAGGCTCTTGGTATGCATGGGAGATTGTGGGAGGACCCCATTTGAAGGAGGGATCCCAATCAGTCCACAGAGCAATACCTGAACACGTGAAATGAAAGCAACCCATAAGCTCGACAAATAGTTAGGCTACGGTTTGGAATATGGTTATGCTCAGACTTCAGACCACTGGTGATACAAAAGAACTAACATAACAGGAACTAGTAATACCATAAACCCAAGCAATAAGATGTCATAATGGTAAGCGGATGGTTTCTTGAGATTGAAATGCTGCTGCTGTGCCATCTGTGAAGCAACGCTGTGGTCGAAAAAATAAAGTCCTGCTACCATCACCGATGGTATAATAGCAGCAAAGATATAAACAGGTGGGACATTCCCCATATCCTGCAAGTTTGGGAATAAGAAACATTTGATTCAGTACGAATTAATTTGTCAGAGCAATTTGAAAAATAAGATTTACATAGTAGAACCTAGCCTAAATAAAAAAATAAGTCAAATCAATCTACACAGATTAGACATATTGGAATTTCAAGCCGGCTGTTTGGATAATGGGAGCAGATTCATATTATTAATTTATTAACAAGATATATTCATTCAAAAGCTACAGAAACTGGTTATCATCCCAGATTTAAATGTTTATTTAGGATTCAAACAAAAGTTGAAAATTTTGAAAATTTGATGAAGAAGCAAGAAGTTGGGCTGCCTGAATGTCATTACCTTAATTACTGTCCAATGGTACAAGGATCCCAAATCCCAAGGAAGAGGACTATTAAGTCTCCTAGGAACCCCAGAAGGAACTTTGCCTGGCACACTGAATGAGAATGCTGTCCACACCAAGACCATCAAAGGAACTCCATAGTCCGCGATGAAATTTCTAACCCACCCTGTTAGGTGAAAATTCAGGTTAATATATAAGCATTGGTTGTAGCAGAGATTAGTCAGTTGAAGTTCTTTCACGAACCTGTGCCATACCACCATGACCTTGCCTTTCTGCTCTTCAGGGCAGTGTATAGCAGACCAAAGGAAAATACAACTGCTAACAATCCATTTGTATACAGCCATTGGAACTGATACTTCTCTTCTCTTGGCTTTCCATCTTTAGGCATTTTGAATTCACCCACCACACCCTATGTGATTCATTCAAATCTGGTTAACCATAACTTGATTTCATTACCATACTAAATATAATGTCCAAAAACTCGGTGAGACCTTGGAAATCTCGGAAATCTCAACCTCACCATGATCTCGGAGTTCTTGGAAATCTCGAAAAATTTCCGTCTTATGTGTTAAAAAATGCAGTGCCTCGGGAAATCTCAACCTCAACGATACACGAAATTTAGAAGCTCGAGTCTAAATGCAGGGCTTCAGTTCTTGGATAGAGCAGATACCTTGATGGCCTCTTGCATGAAAAGGACCGAAATCAACAGGCCAAAAAGTTCCCCTGCAATCCTCGTAAATCTAGTAATAAGATCACAAGCGTTGAATATTGCAAGGAGAATCAGCAGGAAAGCTGTCCAAACACAAACCCTGCAAGAGATCATATCAATTAAAGTCAGCAGACCATAGTTACCTCGAGAACCCCTGACAAGGAGATACGAGGAAGTTGGCCCCGCTTACCATCCAGCCCATGCCAAGAACAAGTCTGCTCCCAAATCTGCCCTACCCTTGGCGAAACTATATAGATAAGTGTACATTATAACTGTGGGCTCTGCAACGCCTACTATTAGTAGAGGTTGTCCACCAAGTATTGAGTGTATGATACCACAGATGGCAGTAGAAGCTAGAGTTTCAACCGTGCTCAATCTTCCATCTACACAGAACAAAATTAATATTTAACTCGTCTGTATTACTCGATTAACAGGAGGGAAAAACATAAACAATTTACTAATGGTAATCCTTCTTTATCAACACTAGGAATTGGGTATACAAACTGTGAGATTTCATACACCATATAGAGAAAATAAATATAGACCAACCTGTTTCCCTAGTCAGTTGCTCTCCGAAGGCAATAACAGGAAGCGCAGATGCAAAGAAAATGTAGGTAGTCGGAGCCAATATCCTATCACAGATAAATAATAGATTGAATTGAAATTGCAGAGACACTCGTCGGAATTTGTCAATTAACAATCTCGTTTTGCGACTTTATGACAAATAGAGGGAGGCGAAGACATGGAGATACCTGATTGAACAAAGTCCAATATTCCAATCTTGCTTGTAGCAAGATGATCTTCCTTCAACATCATTAATGATCCCTCTGAATGGGTGTTTGACGCTATTCATTTCGAACGCAAGCAACAAAAGAGATTCACCAGGTCCCTTCAAGAGCAAACGGTAGGAAAAACTTACATGTCTTCGTCCTTGAAATCAATGAAAGGCATTACATACATGGATACTAAAACAGAGCATTTAAGAATATCCTCTTTTCGACATCCATAGAGATACTTTGAGGAGGAAAGAAAAAAGGACTGAAAAGCAAAAAGAAGCTCAAAAAATGCAAATGTTTCGGAAGCAAAGGGAAGACTAGAACGGAAAAGCAAAACAGACGAAAATCTCCGCGAAGAAAGTCACGCAAAACCCAAAAACTAGGAAAAACATTTACCCTGGGAACAAATGTCGTAACATGAAACACTAAACGAAACAACTCTCTCTCATACACACACACAGCGGGAAAATTAATAAGATTATCATAAGAAAGAAAAGCAAAAAAATGCGTACAAGAAAATCAATAAACAAATCTACAATCAACAGAATCCGGCTAAACGACCCACTGTTTCTATAAACCTCGAGAAACAAATATAGAAACTGCACTTGTTATCAATGCAAACGAACTTTTATGTATCTCCAGAGAAATAAACATCATTAAAGACCTCCATGCATCGTAAAAATCGATTCCAAATCAATTTAACCCAAAGATCATACCACAAAATCTATGGAAGCAAGTAGCATTTGGTGGAATATCTGAGTGGAGGAAGGGAGAGGTAAACCTACTAACCAGTATCTCCAATGACGACTGACGACCACGCCGGTGCGTATTTCGTCAAGGGAAGAGAGACGACCCTTACTTCGTCCCTAGAAGAAGAGATCTGTGAAAAGAAACCAGGAGCAATGTAGAAGAAGAACGAACTGATAAAAAAGGAGAAAAAAGAGAGAGACAGAGAGATGTATTTATAGGTTAAAATGTCGCCGGATAGATGAGAAGATGAAAAGCATGGAAGAAGAGAAAGAGTCTGAATTTCGTTTCGGAGGCCACTGGTAGAGGGAGGGAGGGAGGCAGGGGGGAGAGAGAGGCAAGCAAGCCTCAGTCTCTTTGAAAAATCGCGCGAGCTGTGATATCTCTCTCTCCCCCTTTGAAAGAGTTTCCTTTTGGTCTTAATGGATTCCCCTTCCGGCCCTTTCTCCTAAAAAACTGAAAGTGAAAATTACCAGATTAGCCATATTAGGGTTCCTGTTTATAATCTACATAACGAAAATATACAAAAGGAATTTAAATATTACCAATATATTCAAAACAATTTATACCGTATTTTCTCTCTCAATCCTTTTATTTTCTTTTCTGTTAAGGGTCCAATAAGGGGATCCACATCCTCTCCTCCAAGAGGTTCGGGAGGAGGGGCGGGAGGAGGGGCAGCAACTTCATTGGATGGTTGACACCTGGGGCTCGGATGAATTCAAGCCCTCCATCCAAGCCGACAGGGGGTGTCGGCTTGGATGGACCCATGTCGGCTTGGATGGACCCATGTCGGCTTGGATGGACCCATGTCGGCTTGGATGGAAGGCTCAGATTCATCTGAGCCCCAGGCGTCGGTCATCCAATGGGATTGCCGCCCCTCCTTTCGAACCTCTAGGAAGAGAGGATCTGGATACCCAATAAGGTGGGTCCATTTAGGTTCACCATATCCAGATTTTGTTGAGGTGTCGGTTGCATCCGTTTTTATATTAGGAAAAAGATCGTTTGTAGCGCTTCAGTGTAGCACTATATTGGATAAAAATCATTTACATATTTCTTGTTTAGGGACCTTCATCTAAACTGGATTGTAACACCTTCCTCCACCTCTGCTTTCATTTCTCTATTGTATCAACTCATGGGACTAGAATCCGGAGATGGGAAATGATTACCGGTAATCAAACGCTGGCAACCTGCAATTTCGATTCCACTAAACTAAGCAAGATCTCACACTAATATAAGTCTTAAATCATTTGATTCAATGAAATAACAAAGCTGATTAAACAAGATTAGAGAGAATCTACCAATGGCATCAAATCTTGGTTTTCAAAGGTTGGAGCTGAACCGTATGGCTACAATGAAACAGGGAAATTACGATTCAGATGTTGAACGTGAAACAGAGAGGTTGTGTTTGGTTGCAAGGGGAATTGAAGATAACGAAAGGAAAAATTTTTAAACTTAAAAAGGAAAATGCTAGAACCACAATTCTTCAAGGGTAGAAACGACTATTCACAAATTCAAAATGGCATATCTACCATTACCAGCAAAAACCAAGGGCAAAATCGTTCATATGAATTCTGGCGTAGTACTCCTGATGCGGCAATAACATCAACAACATCAAGTCCTATAAATATATTCCAACAACTAAAGTCAAATCACTTTAATATTTTATGAATTTTGGTGTTGTGACACCTCATTACTCTTTGTATCCTACCTCAGCCGACCAACTCGATATTGTTATCATAATAACCTTTCCAAGCCCACTTAAATTATTCATCTCGTCGGCCTTCCCGAAAGACTTGACCGTTATTTATTTGTAGTCTTCTCTCCTGATTTAAGCATCAAAGTGTTCCTAGGGCAACAAGTCCAACCCTCTTTTGCCTTGTTTCATCGTCTATAAGTGGGACTAACAACGGAAGATTTAGACAAAAATTCTAGCAGCAACACCACCGTTTTATTAGGCAAAATGCTTTGATGCCATGCATGATCGTATATTATACATAACTCGTGTACAAAAACCATTTCTCTTTTAATTCAAATAAATACATCTAGGATCGAGTTTATCTTTGGTCCCACCTAAAGATGAGGCAATCTCTGCACCAACCAAGGGTAGTTTCAAACTTGATATAATGGGGAAGTGGTGAGAAATCATTCTTGAGGGTGTTTATGGGTTTATGGTCGGTTGCATGAAGGAGTAAATCAAAACTGAAGTATTTAATAAATGATTTGAAAATCCATACCAAAACCAATTAGTTAAGATTTCGATTTAACGGTTTTTAAACAATTTTAGTTGTCGTGGTTCTCGGACTTACAATTTAAACAGTTTTACGCTCAAATGCCAAAGGCTAGCGTCTCTAACTCTCTTAGCCCTAGGGAAATGGATAAATGCCTAAACAAGTATACGGTAATTGGTTTTAAAAACGATGCTATCAAACGGTGTTAGTCGGGTTTGCACTGTCAGTTAAATCGCTTAAAATAGAGCTGAACCATTTATGGAAACGGTGTCAAATTGTAAATCAAAATCAAACCGTTTAATAAATTATTTATCGATTACACTATAAATGACTCTGTTCGATTTCATTTTTGACACCTTTAATCATGCCCCATTACTTTCTCCATTGTGGGTGGAGAAACTTTCTCTATACAAGTTATTCTGAGGTTTTGCTGCAGTTGAGAAAGAAGGTATTAAAATGGGCATGGTTGACAGAAGATCAAGTTTTGCAGAAAATTGTTGAAAGAACTGTGGCAATTAGGTTGCGTTTGGTTGATGCAGGGTAAAATAATTTTCCCTTTGAGGAAGTTAAGAGGGTCCTTGTTGCAGGCCTATATCTATGATCGAAATAATTGATGCACAAAATTCTCACCCAAAGACCCTTAAAAGATCAGCCTGTACCAGGGCCCACAGAGATGACTTCGATTTCTCTTGATTCCAGAGAGCTTGCTTACTCACTTTCCTATTATGAAATTGGAAAATTTTCATGATTATTTTTGGCATGTCTTTAGTTGCAAGCTAAGGACTTTGGAGGATTTAGCTAACTACAGTTTAAAAAGACTCTGAAAGTTTCTTAATAAAAAACAAGGAGAGCTTGCTTCCAATCAATTTAGTTTTTAGGAAATTATAATTTTAGTAAATATATTAAAGATATATTATGACAAAGAACCTATTTTTGATATAAGTTACATTGATTAGGATTGATCTTATCATCATTTTCTCTAGGTAGACTCATCGTAAGATTTAAGGGTGTTAATTTTTTGGCCTGCATCGAATCCTTTGAATCGAACAGATTGAGTAAAACCTGGACCGATCCGCACCATTTACTAAAATTGTTGGGTTTAGGCCTAGACTGATTATTAATTGATCATTCACAATGTAAGAGTGTAGCCCGTCGGTCGCCGGACCGCCCCGACCAATGGACCGAAATCGAGATCGACCAATTAAATGACCATTAAACTAAATCTCCAAAGTTTTAAACCCTAAATAACTAAATATCTCTCATTTCTCCCTCTTCATTTAAGCTATGTTATTTTAATTAAAAAAATTAAAATAGACTATTATGTTAAAAATGTAGAATAAATAATGATCAATTACATCAGAACATGGGCTAAGTTGTGCTTTTTTTTCATTGTGGACTGGTTGGTAAGATTGGAACAATTAACATAAGACTAAAAAGCATAACCGAATATGGGTTAGTTGGTTTGCATTATTGAAGCCTATTAATAGACCGATTAAATCGATTAACATAAGACTGATCAGGAACCGAGACCAATGTCTCGCAGATGAGGATTTATTAGTTAAATATGTCAGTCACGATGCAAGGTATTAAATTGTTTTCAAAGAAAAACAAAATTTAAAGCAAAGCAAACTCTTTTATTTTTTTTGTGTGGAGGAAATGAGGCATAAGCATTAAGGCCTTAAGGCCCCGTTTGAAAACACTCCCATAATAGGTTTTTTGGTTTCCAGCTCCCTGTAATTTTACATCTCATATTTTTTGTCTTTTTATTGTGGGTTCGGAGTCCTTTCAAGCTTACTGAACTGAATCAATGAAAATTCATCAATGGTTTCCTTTGTTGCACATTGTACATGTGATTTGCTTGTTCACACATGTACAATTTAATCATGGTTTTTTATAAGCTCTCTGTGCCGTTGGGTATCCAGTATTTAATGGTCACCCTCTATACCAATCTACAACCGAGCACTTGGGACTTCGGATTGGATCGGGCAAGTCGTAACAGGATTGGCCAGTCCTGATCTGACCCCTGTTGTACCCAAAATCATGCCTAAATTAACTCGGTCATTTTAGGTGGAACTTGGCTGAGTTGGCTCAGCATCGAATTGGGTGGAATATTAGTATCGGATAGGCCGATTCGTATCATCAATTTGAGCCCGTTGACATGGATGGGTCAACGAAGGTCCTGATAGAAAGTTTTGATTTGCACTGGAGCTGGTAATGGTATAGATATCAGCACCAGTGCAAATCAAGTTTCTACCCAACACGACCTCTATATAGTATAGATCAGATTACTAGACAAGAGAAGCCAATTTGTAAAGAAATCAAATGGTGTCTAAGACTTTAAAAGCCTGAAACACCCTTTAAACGTGCGAATTTGACTTTCAAATTGAGGTTTAATGATTTTTTGATAGTTACTTCGATTTGCAAATGAACATGATGTATTAGGGGATCCAAATGGTCTCTTCCCTGTACTTGTACTTCAGGGAGGAGTACAGGGAGGAGAGATGGCGGCCACCTGACTCTTGGATGAATCCGAGACATCCATCCAAACCGACACCCCCAACCGGCTTGGATTGGCTTAGCCGATCCCTATCCAATCCTGAGTCAAATCGGCTTGGCTTGACCAAAAAGACCCTGTAAACGCTGTACACGGTGGAATCAGACCCCGAATTGGCTGATCCATGCCCTAAAATCCTTCCCACATTGATACTTCCGGTTCACTTGTTTCAGTGGGAAATCAAAACCTAATGCCTCCAGCAGTGAAAATTAAGCAAACATTACCGATTCAAGTGGAAGTAGAGGACCACTACTCAACCCTACTCTAAAACCAAACAAAAACCATGGAATTTCAGATGTTACATATCCTCATCAAATTCCAAGGACCCTAAAGTTACTCTCAAGAACTTAGTGGAAGGCCCTTCAACCAAGCTGAATACACTTGACAAGCTGCACACAAATAACCCAAAAAAATAAAAGGCCAGAGTCCAATGATTTTCCCTTTTTTAAAACCTTTGATAAATAAAAGTAGAAAATACACGTGAGTTAAAAAGAAAGCTAGGAGCAATCTCCCTCCCCCCTCCTCCCTCCTCCCCTTTTTGTTCCCGTCTTCAATTCAACTTAAAACAATAAACAGGAAGTGTGACCTTAATGGACGGCCATGTCTTGTGCCCTTCCTCAGAGAACATTGATGAATCATCATCTCCCAAAAAAAAAACATAAAGAAAAAAAAAAAGAAAGGAAAAAGAACAAAAAGAAACTACTTCCAGAGTTTCCTCAAAGACATGTTCTTGTCTGTCTCCTTCTTCATGACTTTAGCCACAGCCATCTCAAAATCCTCATGTGTGACATGGACTCTCCTCTCTCTCAGAGCAAACATCCCTGCTTCTGTGCACACTGCCTGCAGACAGGAACAGAAACAGTTCCAGTGTGAGAATAAATTACTTGGGGGCTTAGGTATACCCAGTACCAAATCAAGTTTACAGAAATGGTAATAACACGGATAAATTTGGTTGGAATGGTGAAAGAAAACCAACAGAAAGGATTAACCATGACTGGAGAAACACACCTTGAGTTCTGCACCAGAAGCACCATTCATTTTCTCTGCAATCTTTTTCAGATCAATGCCACGCATCAAGTTCATTTTCCTTGAGTGTATTTTTAGGATATCAAATCGGGACTGGAAAATATTAAACAGCTAGGTCAGACACTAAATTAGCAAAAAAAAAAAACTCGCACTGTATAATAATGTTCATATACGGATCAAATTGTAACTATAAGCATCTGACACAGCTAAATATTTTTTATTTTCTTTCTCTCAACTTCTACTTAACAAAGCATTGTACCAAAAACATGTTGAAATGTGTGTGCCAGCATCTAGATCCATGGAAAGTTACACTGCCAATCTAGACCATACACCCCCTGCACGACCAGTGCCTTGGCCCATGTCAGTTCCAGTCATGGATCTGTTCTGGACCCTTCTGCTGGTGACAAATGCCTTTGATGCTGGGAATTTTTTTCAAAAACTAAGCCTGAATTACTAGGATTTAATGATGGACATGGAGAGTACCTCCTCATTGGGGTTTGGGAACTCAATCTTCCTGTCAATCCTTCCAGGCCTAAGGAGTGCTTGATCCAAAATATCAATCCGATTTGTGGCCATCAAAACCTGTGGGGGAGAAATGAGAAGTTATGACAGGCCCACCACATGAACTCTGGTTCATAAATCACGATGTTGAGATTCTGAAACAATTTTCAATATAAGGAAACAAGTACTTTAATCTTGTTTGAGGCCTCAAACCCATCCAGCTGATTGAGAAGTTCCAGCATGGTCCGTTGCACTTCACTGTCACCATTTCCTGTTCCAGATTCCATTCGAGCAGATCCAATGCTGTCAATTTCATCCATAAAAATGATTGATGGGGCGTGTTCCCTGTGAAAGCAAGATTCACAGAAACCATAAAATGAGACATGAACTTGCACAATCACATCGAGCAGATCCAAAAAAGTGCTTCTCTTGGTGAAGATGTATAACTACAATTAGTGGAAGCATTATAAAATTCAATTATCATAGAAAAAAGAAAAAAAAACCATTAAACCTAAGAGATGGCAAAATCAGAAAGACTTCTGCGAAGCAGAGTTGTCAACAGTTGCTGGTTATATCATTTTTTTATATTAGATGCAGATATATTACGTTGTCCAAGGAGGAGAATCAAGCAAACCTGGCCATGACAAAAAGCTCTCTGACCATTCTTGACCCTTCACCGATATACTTCTGAACTAACTCAGAACCAGAAACCCTGATGAAGGTACAATCAGTATGATGAGCTACAGCCCTTGCCAACAGTGTTTTCCCGGTACCAGGAGGCCCATAAAGCAGAACTCCCTATTAAGCCATGCCAAAAAATTAATTACCTTGATTTCTGAATACATCGTCATATAAAGTTCATTAGTGCAAAGTTGGCGAGGTTAAATTACCTTAGGTTGAGCAATTCCAAGACTCTCAAATAATTCAGGGTGTTTGATTGGAAGTTCAATGACCTAAGAAGATTAAGACACAGAAAATATAGCAATTTAAATAAATTAATACTCAAAAGAGACTTTTTAGATGAAATGCATCAAAACATAAGACATGGGTACCCATAATATACCAACCCAAAAATTCAACTGTGAACGTTAAACTGAGAAAGGAAAGAAAAAATTTGTTGGGCCAAAACAAGTACAAACTTTGAGTTATTGGGATCACACCCATCCTGAATGATCAGAAGAAACACCCCTGGGGGCTTCTTTTTGCTGTTTTTTTGTGCTTTTTTGCTGTTCAAAATTGGGCCTTGGATAGTAAAAGAGTCTCCTTTTGGGGATTTATCTTCCCCCCAACAGAACTCTCAACAACTAGTATTGATGATGAAGATGATTTGTGAAAAAAATAATAAGAACAGTGTTAAAAAGACCCTTCAATATAATTATCATTCCCCATGAATAAATATATTAACAATGTGAATGATGATAATGAGTTAGAACTCTACAGCTCACAAACCTCCTTGATCTCTTTGATCTGCTGGTCAAGACCACCGATCATATCATAAGTCGAGTCAGGAACCTTTTCAACTTTCATAAGATTGACCAGAGGATCTACTTTGCTGGGCAAAATCAAGTGAAGTACATAGCTATCATTACGAAGAGCAACTCTGGTTGATGGCGTGATCTTTGTGATATCAATGTTCTTATCGATATCCACAACATACTTCCCCTCTGGGTGCACCTAATAAAACACAGAAAGGGAGGGTAAGTCGATGAAACCACAATATTAGGACCCATCTATCACTACAAATAGAAGAGTGAGGTTTCACTACTTTTTTAGTAGAGACTAGATCCAAAATGAACATGTAAACTCTTTCTGCCTTGCATTCTTCCAAATAAGATAACATTGACAGGATGATACACCACTTCCTCCTTTTTACAGTTTTCAATTTGTACCACGCTGTGCAGAACTACTGTAGTCATGCCTAGATAGAAGTAATGCTTCATAGGCACGAAACACTGTACTACCCCACTTGTTCAATTTCCCAACAGAGTAAGATACTTTAAGGAGATGAACACACAACTTTATATAACATTAACAACTACACATTTTGGAAAAGAAAAAATTTCACCTACCACCCAAAAAATATCTAAAACATCAACTATCACCCACAAGTTTCTGAAAACATCAACCGCACCCACTTAACTGACGGAACAAACTTAAAATAGTGAAAGACATTTATACCCATCTTATTTTAAATTGAAAAATGTTAAAATTACTAGTTTGACCTTCTTTGAAAATAGCACTAACCCTTCCCATTTTGTTTTCACTCTCAGCCAATCCACTTGAGACAGTCAATGGTGCCGATGATCCTTCATCCCTCTCTGTTTTATCTTACCGCCAACACCCCTTCGTCCCTTCTGTTCTTCATTTTTACCACCGATACACCTTCGTCCCAATACACCTTCATATCTTTGTTTCATTAATTTAACCGCCGATACACCCTATCCCTTTGCACTCTCCACTTCCCGCTGGCCCCCTGCACGTGAGTGTTTTATTTTTATCTTTTGCCGGCGACTGAACCCTAGTGCCTACTATTAATCTCCGCCACTACCCCTACCAACAGCATTTATTCCCTGTGAAGTGCCAAAATAAAAAATAAATAAAAAAACAGAAACGGACAACAACACCTCTTCGGATGTGAAGGCGGATGACGACAGTGGAGCCATGGGCAGCGGAAGAGAGGAAGAACCACTGTACGGTATGGGCGGCGAACCGAAGAAAACACCATAGTTAGAATAAGCATAATAGGGATGATGTCGGGACTCATGGGTCGCTGCTCATAAGATTTCCAATGACGGCACTGGAAGTTTTATTGGAAGCAGAGGAATCCTAGCAGAAAGTTTTACCTCATTTCAATTTCGATGTATGCAGGAATTTGGAATAATGGATTTTAATCATTTAATAATACCATGAAGCTGTTGCTGCTGCTCTTCTAACCAATGTCGGAGATGAAGATTGAAACCCTCTCCTTGACACTAATGACAAATCAATCTAACCAATTATTCCACTTCCTCCACCATGGAAGCTCTTCTCGTTAATCCATCTCTCTCTCGTCTCAAGCCTTCCCCAACAACCGTGTCTCTTTCGCAATCCACAAAGCCAATCATCTTCCTTCTTCCCCTCCATCCTCCCTGTGTCCCTCGATTCCAATTTACAGTCTCAGCCGTCGACAATCAGATAAGCTTTAATTTAACGAACAGCCAAAATCCTTGAAAGAAGAAGATGAAGAATCCTACGGGGAAGTTAACAAGATCATTGAGAGCAGAACCATGGATGGTGGGACTGGAATGGAGTATCTAATCCAATGGAAGGATGGCAACACACCATCATGGGTTCCATCAGCCAACATTGCCAAAGATATTGTGGCAGAGTACTAGACCCCATGGTGGACTGCCGCCAGGAAAATCTCAGGGGCTTTCAAGCGCTCATGGTTCACTTAAGCCATGTCTTCTACCGCTCTCAATAAGGTTCCAAGGAGCGAGAGGCAAGACTGGTGAGCGAGGGAGAGGGAGAGGGAGAGGGAGAGAGAAGACGATGAAATTTTTTTAGGGATTTTTTGTGTTTGGTTCAATTCCACTATTTGGGGGTAGGGTGAAAAGTTGTGTAGGGTAAAATGCTCTTTTAAGTTTTACCCTTACACTAAAGGTAGTATTGTCCTTCAAAAAATTCGATTTGAGCTGACATCATCATCTAACGGAAGTCTCATAACGGAGTGGGTCTCTATGATTGAAGGTGTCAATATTTAGGGTGGTAGTTGATGATGTCAGAAACTTGTGGGTGGTAGTTGTTAGATTGGGTGGGAGGTGAAATTTTTTCTTTGGAAAAAATACATCTAGAGGAAGATAGGGAAAAAGTGACAAAAAAATGTGAAAGTCAATGAAACCCCAAAAAAATTAGTGGCATGCCAATGTCTGTTGGCAGGCCAACTAAATGAGATCCTTGAAGTATTAAACTGGGATTCAATTCTCACATTGATTCAATTAAGTGCAGTAATATATCACAATAAAAAATTTCAACATCCACTCTCCAGTGTATAGAATATACTTTAACAAATTATGAAAACAAAATGTAAAAGAGAATTATAAAAGATCAGCTCAAACATAGGTGAACACGCTATTTAATACGCAACCAACAGAAAGGAACACCAGTCGCGTGCTTTTACAACCAACAAAACCCACGGACTCACCTTGACTAAAACCTTCGATTTCCCCATAACCTTTACCACCTCTCCAACATATGATCCAGGCTCCTGAAGCAGTTGTAATTCTTCTCTAAGCATTCTCACTGTTCAATTCACAATTTCATACAACATAACAACATCACAAACTGATTCAACATTTACCAGAGAAAAAACAAATTGACTGGAGACAACTAAAACAAACGAAGAAGGGAGTGGGAAGCTTATATTACATATCACAATTATTCATGACCAAATCTCTCACCCCAACACGATAAAACAAAGAAGCCTTCCAAACTAGACTCCATTCCAAAGCGAATTAGGGGAAATGTGAAAATTTTAAAGAAATAAAAAAAGAAAACCAAATAACACCCCTTCCATCAGAAACAACACAGAGCACGAGAGGGGGGCAAAAAATCCCAAAACTAGTAGATGCCCACCAATAAACCGCCAAGATTCTGCTCTTCTACGCGAATCCTAAACCAATATTAGAGAAAAGATAACCTAAAAGAGTTTTTAGTTTAAAAAACTTCCACAAACACAAGCAAGTGAAATCCCAGCGCCCACAAGCATAATCAAGTGGAATCTAGGGTTATCTCCTCAAGAAAAAAAAAAAGGAAAAACCTAAGGTTTTGGTTAAAGGCCCCAATACCTCTGGAATTAACATCATTACGCTGAGCTTCGAGGCGATTGAGATTGTGGGTCTTTTGGCGAACCTGAAGTTGAAGGTCATGAATATGTTGAAGGTAGTACTGCCTAAGACCTTCTCCCTGCTTCATCGTCTTCGCAGTGCACATCTCGTCTCCCGATGCTGCTGCTTCAGCATGCATTATCTCGATCGCTGCCGTTGCCATTTTCTCGCTATTTAGATTCAAAAGCGAATTCCAGATGATTTTCTTTTCAAACAAGTCTTCTTTGGTTCTTTCCTCTTCAAATAGTTGTTCAACGCCTATGGCTATGGCGTTCGTTGCAAATCAGTGCTGAGCTGCGCCCGCAAGCAATGAATCATTGTCCTGCACCGGCGTTGTTTCTTTACGTAAATATAAATCATCGTGTGTTACCAGCCTGCTTGATAATAATAATAAAAAACATACGGAAAAGGACATAATATACCAGGGCAACTGGTTGGTTTCCGTCCGGGTTATATTGATGTCATGCTTAATAGACCTGATCAAAATATATTCGTTTAGAAGTTCGGGCTAAGTAGGCTGCACTTTGCACATTAACTAATAGTTCGATCTGGTATCAAGTTGTTATTGGACTTGGCTATCGGGTTGTTATCTAATTGGTTCGGGCCAATTCAAGTTGAAAGCTTGATAAGAAATCCGTTAAAGCCATCTAGAAGATTGAAATAGTAAAGCTAAGATTTAATATTCGGTCTATATGGAATTGGTCAGGATCATTATTGAGTTCGGATTCATCGTTTAGCTTTTTTGGGTCGAGACCGGACTGGGAACGGCAGGCTATGCTATACCTCAACCCAAAACATATCCAATAATAATTCAGTCCGGATCAGTTTTGCATTAATTCGGACATGTTCGATTCCAAAATTGGCACCAGTACCTAAATCCCTGTTATGTACAATTTTCTTCTGATGCATAAAACACTAGGGAATTTTTCTTCCACCGTCAGTTAAGAGTAGTTCACCATCAAGATCTCATTAATAACTCACAAGTACCTGAAATACCTATCTAATTGTTTCAAGAGTTTTTGGTCCAAGGCTCCAAGTGTTTGGAACTGATGAGTAAATTAAAGGGTGTCAATGGGCCAGTCCGAGTAAGTTTGGTCAGGGTCAAATCGGTGTCGAGTTTTATAGGACCTAACCGAAACATATTCATTAAGAGGTTCATATTGGGTGCGCTGCACTATGCACATTAACTACTAAGCCAGTTTCGGTTTCTTATCAAGATAGTATCAGGCCGGTTCGAGTAGAAAACCCGGTAGGAAATCCATTAAACTCATCCAGAAGGCTGAAGCTGTGAAAAAGGATTTAATATTCGGTCTAAATCGGTCTGGACCCGGCCATTATCGAATCTGGACTCATTGATCCGATTTTTTGGGCCGGTTTTGAGCTAGCTGGGACTGATAGGATATGTCATACGTCAACCCAAAATAGTCCAATAATAGTTCGGTCCAGGTTGGTTTTGGGTTAATTCGGGCCGAGCTTCAAGTTCGGTCCCAAAATTGACACCCTTAAGTAAATATATTGAATGAAACTTCGTTCCTACCCTTAAACGTATTGGAGTTAAAGGTGTCAATTAGTCGATCTCAATTGGTTTCGGTCTACACTTATTTAATATCATGCATCATGCATGATTAGTCTATTTAGCTAATCATGCTTCATATGTCAAGCATGTACATGTTTATATTCGATTGATCACTTATTGGTCCATGCTCTAGGTTATGAACGGACTGATAATACATTCATACCAAAGTGACTCCAAATTGGCTTATATCACGTGGGATTCACATCCTCTCCTACCAGAGGTTCGGGAGGAGGGGGACGCTTCCGTTGGATGGCCGACACGTGGGGTTCAGGTCAATCCGAGTCGTCCATCCAAGCCGACACCAAGCCGATAAATTGAGCCGACAGGGGGTGTCGGCTCGGATGGAGGGCTAGGATTCACCCAAGCCCCACATGTCGACCGTCTAACGAGGGTGTCCCCCTCCTCAGGATGTCGATCCTTATCATGTGAGTTGGGGAAGAAGGTTTTTTTTTTTTAATAAATTTCAGCTACCACCAAAAATAGTTTTAAAACATCATCTACCACCCACAACTTTTAAAAAACATCAGCTACCACCCAAACGTTTACCACCGTTAATCAAATAGATCCACTCCGTTAAATGAATCCGTTAGTTGCTGATGTCATTTAAATCGATTTTAAAATAGACATTTTTACCCTTTTTCTTTTCAATTGAAATTTTTTTAAAAATAATAAAATGACTATTATAACCCTTCACATTTTCATTCTCCCTTCTTTCTTCTCTTTCATCGTTCTCCCCTCTTTCTGTCCTTCATTGTTCTCCGCAGATTAGAGAGGAAAGTAGAGAGATAACCTATACGTATTGCTCAAAATCAGAGCGATGAAGGAAACCATCTTCAACGAATTTCTCGAAATTGTTTTCGATTTGGCTCCATCCATCGAAGCCTTTTTGGTTACTAATGAATCAGAGTCCTCGAAGAGCTTTATGAGCTCTAGATTTAGTGCGATCCAGCGCCGCTTCTTCTCTACGGCGAGCCCTAGCTGCCAGAGCATCACCTGCACCATTATGAGATGAAGAAAAAGGATAGACACGGCCCCAAGAAAACCTCTGGGATAACTATTTTGCCTTTGTCACTGCCTCTCCTTCAACTCCTGCGAGAACTGAAATACCCGATTCGACGCACTTTGTCTCAACGTTGTCGACCTCAACACCGGTGCCGTCTCGTACCCACTTTTAGTATCATGATCGATGCCAAAAGTTGTAGTAGGCTCGACTCTTCAAAGGACAATGGTGTGCTAAACGTCGACGAAGAAGGAGATGAAGGTGAGGTGTGCAGCGTGTGCTACAAAATCGTTCGTCAGCAAAAAAGGAAATAGACTGAACAGAGGCACATAGTCGAGTTCGAGTTTTTTTTTTTTTTCCTACCATTTCATGAGTTTTGAAGGAGGGTAAAACTGTCTTTCAATATTTTGTCAAGGGTATTATTGTCTATTTTAAAATTGATTTTAGATGACATCAACAATTAACGAATTCATTTAACAGAGTGGATCTATTTGATTAACGGTGGTAAACATTTGGGTGGTAGCTGATGTTTTTTGAAAATTGTGAATGATAGGTGATGTTTTAAAACTATTTTGAGTGGTAGCTTAAATTTATTCTTTTTTTTTTAATTTTTTTTTTTCCCCTATCAATCCAAAAGTCTTGAGACACACCTTTAGAGTCCAATTTGATTTTTTTTTAGATAAATAATTTGCATAAATTTGTTTTATAAAAAATAACATAATAATAGATACTATTCCCAGCAATTAACTATCTCGTTCACCTTATTGCTTTCATTGTGGACATGCTTTGACAACGAGCAATTTTATACGTGAGGGTAAAGATGACAAATATTTGTTTAGTAGGAAATAACATAATAATTCATAATAGGGTATTCCCAACAATTAACTATCTTGATCGTCTTAATTTACTTATATTTGTTTAGTAAGGAATAACATAATAATTGATAGTATTCTCAACAATTAACTACCTCGATTGTCTTAATTTGCGTATATTTTGTTTAGTAAGAAATAACATAATAATTGATAGTATTCCCAAGAATTAAACACCTAAATGGCCTTAATTTGCATATATTTGTTTGGTAGGAAATAACATAATATTTGATAGTATTCCTAATAATTAACTATCTTGATCGTCTTAATTTGCATATATTTGTTTAGTAGGAAAAAACATTATAATTGATCGTATTCCCAACAATTAACTACCTCGATCATCTTAATTTGCATATATTTGTTCAACAAGAAATAACATAATATTTGATAGTATTTCCCAACAATTAACTACCTTGATAACCTAAATAGTTTAAGTGGTAGGCAGCTTTAACAAAGAGTAATTTATATGTGATAGTAAGGATGACAAATATTAGGAGCGATGTGATATTTGATTTCGATCGGACGCCCAACAGTTTGCCTTGAAGGATCATGACTAGTTACTAATCCACTAGGCAAAGGCCAAACATATACCAGTTTGGGACAATGTAATTTTGATCGGCGAGTTTTGATCAGGTTAACCGGTGCGATCTCAAGATTGACACCCTTTTTTAGGGGAAAACGTCAGTTTTGATTGTAAATGCATGTGGTAGAAGTACATGCTACATCCGATACTCTGCTGAAGCAACATGATTTTCCACATATCTTTGGATTATGGACCTAGCTCATAAATTCTGTTGATCTTCTACAGAAGGAAAGAAATAGAAAGGAAGTGTCTTAAGACATAAGGTGAAGATAATAGAGTCAAACCCATTACCTCTTTGAGTGACCCTAAGACACCAATCAACTGAATTAATCAATTGTCTTCACCTTTATACTATTTGATAATCCTTAACCATGAAAGGTAACTAGTTTTTTTTTTTTTTTTTTTTTTT